>CM057341.1:646004018-647204018 GCA_030015575.1 Agapanthus africanus | reverse complement strand
CCTAGAGAAATCATCTGTAAAAGTAATGAAGTATGAATAACCACTTCGCGCATGTGTAGACATTGGACCACACACGTCACTATGTATGAGTCCCAAGAGCTCGCTCGCTCTTACTCCGTGGCCAGTGAACGGAGTCTTTGTCATCTTTCCCATGAGACAAGATTCACAAGTAGCATAAGACTGATACTCGAACGGATTCAAGTATCCCTCTTTATGTAACTTTGTTAACCGTGTCTCATTAATCTGACCCAGTCTACAATGCCATAAGAAAGCATGATTTGTTTCCGGAGACTTTCTTTTAAGTTTGTTCTGGACACTGAAAATCTGAGCTTGATTTAATACGTATATCCTGTTTTCTAATGTACCTGACCCAATCAGAACTTGATTTAGGTGGATGTGGACCATATCGCTTACAAAAGTAAAATCATATCCTTCCTTAGAAAGTAAGGATATAGATATGATATTACAAGTCACACTAGGTACATACAAACAGTCGCGCAGAATCAATATCTGCCCAGTTGTCAGTCCAATATGATATTCCCCTACGGATTCAGCGTCCATGCTCATTCCGTTGGCAACCCTGAGAGTCATATCACCTATCCTGATAACTCTACGGTTTCTCAGAGCCTATAATGAATTACAGATGTGAGATCCTGATCCAGTATCCAATACCCAGGAAGTAGGGTTAACTGACATACAGTTTTCTACTACAAACACACCCGAAGCCGAAGCCATAACATGCTTCGAATCCTGGCTACTGGCTTTGCTAGCCCTGCAATCCTTCTGCCAATGTTCATTCCCGTAACAATAGGAACATCCCTCCTTTACTACATCCAATCCCGAAACTTTTGCCCTTCCCTTTCCTTCTACTTCCTTTGTTTCCTTCAGGGTATAAGTAGAGGGCAGAGACTGTAGAATCAAGTCAGTATTTGACCCGTTCTTCAACGTGGTCTTCAGGACCGTGAGCTCATCAAAATAGCTGGTCTCTGTAAGGACGTTGCCCCCTATGGATGACCCGATAGCCAACCTCGCTTGAAGCAATTCATTTGAGGTCCAATATCATGCGATACGAGATTGCTCTCCATATAAATCTTTGTTATAGAGGAAGATAGAAACTAAGTCCATCTTCTCGTGTTTCCTCTGGTATGCACCATCAACTGAGGCCAACACGAGGCACTTGGCATTCGCACAGTCTTTTTCCGATGTCTTACGGATATCAATATCCGTGACAGGGGAAACTTGTCCTGAGACGGCAGGGGTTTGATTAGTTAAGAGGTGTCCCAGCTTGTCATGGGTAATGGAAATCTGGACAGACATTTTTCAGTCATAACAGTCAGATTCAGTCATTTTATTATCTAGATGTAACCTATGTGTGGTCACTGGGTTGCTGCAATTAAGAGAGAAAGAAGAAAACACTCAGCATGATGCTCTTGCAAGTTTAGATTGGTTTTTAGTTTATCTAAACAGGATGTCTCCTACTGTTTCTCGAATCCTTCCTCAAACCATAAAAGAAGAATTAGTCGGGATCAATCTCACCGTACAATACTTTCTTAACCGTTCAGCCAGGCCAGTGTCAGTACTTCGAGGGAGGTTTTCCAACGCTTTCGCGAAGTTCCTTAATTAAATAACCTCTTTTCCCTGTGGGCATAGCCCCACTAACAACTTTCTAGACACCTACTTGGTTTATAGCATTGATCGTTAAGTGAGAAAGTTCCCGAGGAGTAGCATATACTCACAGTAGGATCGGGATCCAAATATCATCGTGTGATAAAACTGAAGGAATCCTACCAGAATCATCACACTCTAAATGGTATGCAGCGCTAGCAAGTTTCAGTTTCTTTAGAAACTCCCGATGTGGATTTTTGCCCCATGCTCTTTTGACCTTGACGAAGGTCAACAAATCATAAGTCACATGTCAAGTTCTACCCATCATTGTCCAGGTTAATTTGAACCCACCCGTATATACCCTTGACGAAGGTCAACAAGGTAATACGACTGTCCCAAACCACCGCATCTATCTATGCTACATATGAACACCCAACAGCTACCAATCACTATGCCTTGACGAAGGTCAACAAACATGGCTTGAATACTATTGAATATTCATATGAAATAACGGAGGGCTACGAATGGTTTTGGCGAAACCGTGAACGTAGTGAACTTGATATAATCGAAGGAACCTTGATAGCTTTTAAAAGGAGTGGTTTAAGCTCCGCATTTTTAAAGGTTGTTTTGAAAAGAAACCGAGTGGTTTAGAAATTGTTACAACAACTTTACTTTGGTTTATTTTCTTGCATTAATTTAATGTGTCCTATCATTTAATCCTACCATTGCAGAAAACAACAGAAATATGACGTACGCTTATGCCATACGCATTCGCCACGGGCCCCGCCATCACCCGTTAGGTTACTTAACTAACGACAGAGCGGGGGGTGGACTAGCGCGGATGCAAAACATAAGCAACGCCTACTATAGATCATATATAGATATATACATTCGTTAGATGCAATGATAGCCATTCCAGATCACAGATGAACATATTGGATATGCAAGGAATCCGCGTTTCGTTCGAGCCTGCAACGAAAGACGGATTACACGGTCGCGATGAATAGCCAAAACCCCACCCTAGACCCCTACGGGTGTGGCAAACTACCCGCCAAGTACCCGAAGTGAAGCAACCTTCCTCAACAACGTGAGTAGGCCACTCGGCACTTCGAGGTACCCGGTAGTTTGTGCACCCCACCTTGGGTCTATCCTAGGAGCAAAAACAGTAAAAGAAATAATATACAATGGCGGCTACAACCTCATCCCGAATGTGCGGCCATAAAAATAATATTACATCAATTTACATATTACATCAAATGAAAGATAAAGAAAACTCTCATCTCACAACCCCCGGCTATTCATCAGCGACAATCCAACGAGTTCATATACACAATCCAACAACATTACAGATCACAGATATGCACAACCCCCACTAATCGATGTATAGCGATTAGTTGACCTTCAGTGCATATATCACATCACAGATATAACCAATTAGCTAAAGTCTACAGAACTTCGATCAATAATACGGATTTGTAACTACCCCAAACACAACTTTGTTCTCTGGAAATTCTGGCAGAAACAAAATACTTTAAAAATCCTAAAACAGAACACTGAACAACCTGCAGCAATGACGAGTCGCGGCCGAGTCAACTCGGCCGCGGATCCGCGGCGAAATGCATGGTTTCGCCGTGGTTCCGCGGTGAGTTGACCGAGTCAGGGGCTCATTTGTGCTGCATGTTCTTAGAAAACCCTGAACCGATTTTTAAGGTATGTGGAATTATTTTTGGAGCAGTTTTAAAAATCGGCAGAAACTTGAGGATTTTGACGTGTTTTGCGATTTTTCTTGGATCGAAATTCTAAATACTTTGCTAACATGCTATTTGTCATTTAGCTAGGCTCGGATACCACTGTAAGTCCACGTTTCCCACCCCGGTGCTTACGGGGAGGCGGAATAGGTAAAAAACGATTTTTTGACACAAGGCAACATGGACTAAAAAGGGGATCTTTGCTAAACAAAACCTAGCAAACTACATGAGGTTCTATCTACTAAGCTAAAGAGATTCTACCTCACGAAACCGGTCCTTCGGGTCTTCTCTCCGCTGTCCTCCTTGTCCATGCAAGCTCCGAGGATCGATCCGGATCTTGGTCACCTCCGCGGCCTCCTAGAGTCGAAGACGATCCACCCGGGAGTTTGTGTTCCGAGCTCCACCTCAAGCCGAGGTAACTAGGGCAACAAGGTTGCTATGCTTGATGTCCTAGGTGGTGTAGAAGAAGAAGATGGTTGTGTTTGTCAATTTAGATCCTTATTTTCTCAACACATGAGAGCAAAGGAAAAATCAAGAGGAGGAAGGAGGAGGATGAACTATGGAGCTTCTCATTTCAAGAGAGAGAATGAGAAGAGAATAATGAACCATGAAACATTATCATTACTAATCTCTTCATGATAAAGTTGATGGCTACCTTGATTTGACCATTATCATCACAAAAATAAAATCAAAACAAAAAGAAGACTCTAGATCTCACATGAAAGATCCTAGTCAACTATGGTCAAATTGTCAACAAAGTCAAGTATGGTCAAATGGTCAAAGCAATTACCCATAACATAATTATTATTAAAAAGATTAGTAAATAATATCCCCGCCTCATAATGGTTTTGACCGAACCAACTGTCAAAACCCTAAGGAGGCACCTCCTTCTTCTTCGCTCCTCACAACTGTGCATACACACCCGCATCCACATTCCGTAGAATGCAAATGCACAGAAGACAAAACTAATCCATCCATACAATACTAGGATCCGGCTAAAACCAAAGCCCACTAGTATTGTCTGCCCGAACAGCATAGGCGCACAAGTGTACGTAAGTGATCGTAGCCTGGCCGTAAAACCATACGGCCTCTACACCTTTTTCCCAGTGCAGGGAAACTCTCTGTGTGGGACTCTAAAGACTCTACACTATGCTGACAGTGGGTTTAACCACAGACTGCAAGCGACACTAGCTGTACATAACGGTCCCCAGGTAGATGTCGATAAGAAGGCCGATGAGGTAAACCCATCCGAACTCCTACTGGGCCTGAATGTGACAATCTCCGTACAGTCCGGTCTGTTCGTCTTAGAATATCCCATGGAGGGCCTAGGGGGCGGTAAACGTCAGTCCCCTAATAGCGGTACAAGTCGTGTCGGAGTGTAACCCAGAACACCCTGAGATAACACTGGAAAACCTACCAGTATATCTCGCTTGCCCTGGCCAGGGACTTTGTATAATGGCTCTCCTAGACACAGCGTGATATCAACCCCCAATACCGGGAGAGACGAATCATGTCTAACCGTCACTGCCTCCAAGTGCTTTGGGACTGCACCCAACTACTACCTATTTGCACGACTCCTTTGAGCCGTAGTAGAGTAGTAATCAAAGAACAGTGGGAACACACTATAGGCGAAGTGACGGTGTCAAGTCAGCGGACTAAGCTGCACTCATGTCACCGGGGAACTGATAACTGACGATAGGTATAGTACCAACCAACAGTTCCCGATGAGTCCTGTCCAGTGTACTCATAACCTAACGAGCACCCGCATACTATCTCAAGTACGACGTACTAATAGCTGTGGGACAGAATATCTCCCCTGCTGGGATGAGAAGCGCATGCGCTAGTCTACTCCGGAGTATCGATACCCCGTCTCGATAATCCAACGACTAGGGACTTGTATAAGGATGTGCTTGTAGATTACCCAGCCCCCACTAGTGTGACTGCCATCACAACGCTAGTAATCAAGCAAAGATCCTAAGTGCTCCACTAATGTGTATAAGCGATATGCTAGAAGAAACACATGCACACATTAAAGTAGAAACAAACCAAGTAGCATACAACCATTTCGAGCAAGATTGTCTATACAACGGTGAATATCCCAAGCTTTCATCAAATAATATACAAACTAGTATGATACAGTAATGAACTCTAGGGCATATACACTAACATATTGAACTGTTTACTGATTTCATTTGTTCCTTGAACTGGTAGGCGGCATCATACGGATTTCATCTATTGTTGGTCGTAGTCTCACATTTGTAGCGACTTTTTACGAATTTCACTGTAACGATCTGAGAACCTATAACCTGCAACTATTTAGCAGACATAGATCAAAAGCATCTATTTATGTGTAATGTGATTAAGAATGGGCGATATAATAATGCAAAATTCTGTTATGAACACAATGCTACGTACACTGTAGAGAATATTAATTCATTGATATCACTTGTTAGCTGATAGCTTAGACATTGCATTTATTATTGTGATTGTCATGCATATTTATACGTTCATTTTCATGCATTATTATTAGGGCTAGTCCGGATTGCCGGAGCCCAATATTTTGAAATTCATTGTTTATTTATATTTAAGATTTGGATTTCGGATTTCCATGAGATTTCTGGATTTGGAGAAACCGCAAGGATTTTATAAACTGATTATCATTTTAAAATGAAAGTTGCGGTTTTCTCATGATATGATTTGAGAGGAGTCCACCATGAGTTTTCTCGGCTCTTGAGCGATATGATATACCCGATTCGAGGAGGAGGAGGAACCATCTGTGGGTGCATGGTGAACCCGATGCGGTATCCCGGGGCGAGAAGGTCGCAGATGATGGCGTTGAGCCCGACAGGGGACCACTACCGACCGGTGATTGCTTTGTGACTCGACGGATATCCGGAGGATACCGATTGGAGTTGGGCCAGTCCGGATAGGCAGAGCCCAGGGGCCAGTCCGGATAGCCGGAGCCCTAGATATTGAGACCTTGAGATTTGAGATATTGTGTCGATACTAGACACTGATTTTCGGCTGATTTCATTGATGATACCTCTATTTAAATATAAAGAAATCTCACTAATTAAGAACACAGTTTTCTCACTTATATGTACTCTATTTTCATTATATTTTATTCATACCTTATATTTACGATATGTTGCTATCTGAGGCACTAACACGAGCACATGGTATTACAGTTATGTATAGATGTTTACCCTTGCCACCTTATCATGCTTCAGACTATATCATTTTGAGGATATTACTGATCGTATTGACCTATGATTGAGTCATACATACGATTTCTGCTCGGTGATGTTTTCTACTCACGAGTTGGCAACTCACCCCCGTTGTTCCACAGTTTCTTGCAGGTTTTGCCATACAGGTTTCGTTACGGCTTTGCTCGCACACTGCTTCATTCCGGGTGTTTTGCTTTGGTAGGTGGATTCACTTGCATCGTGACCACCATTGTACTTTATTTATTTCAGTTGTATCTAGTAACTCCATCAACCAGATTGTATTATTCATTCGACTTAGAGACCAGTGTATATTATTTCGACCTTAGAGTCGTGCTTGTATTATTATGGTTTTCATGTTGATTTTGAATTTCCTTTTGAGTTTTGATCCTCCCCCTTGGCGTTGTATATATTATTGCTTGCGTGGTTGTGACCGTCAATTGACGAAGAGCTAGCTCCCGCTTGGGGATGCCTTTATATATATTATGCATGTTGTACCCGTTTGGGGCCAGTATTTACAAAGGAAACTCTGCCGAAATTTTCAGAAAAGAATTGATGTTTTAAAATTGCATATTCGGCTGATTTTAATAAAAACACTTTCTTTAAAATGGTTTAGATTTCTGGGCTTTTGGCTTACTTGAATTAGATGGGGTCCTATAGACTTCATATGATTCAAGTGCCAGTCACGTGCTATTTCGGGTCATGACAAAGTTAGTATCAGAATGTTAGGTTAACCTTGGTTCGAGTTTATGTTTGACTTTGCGGAGCCTAGGGTGTTTGTATATGTACGGAATCTAGGCTTGAACTTACGGAACGTAGACTTAGTCGAGGGGGTATTAGACCCTAACTTTCATCGCGTAGGTTGACCTTGATTGATGGAGTAGGTGACTTAAGGAGAATGACGTACCGTGTGTATATTCCACGGCATACTTACGATACGCTACTCCGCTTAAGAAGCCTTAGGATGTACATTTCTTTGAACATTATTATATTCATTCATACGATCTATCCTCATCGTTATCGGTTTATGGTTATCGCTGCCATGATTACACGGGCAGAGAGAGAGCTACGGCTATAGTTGCGTCAGCACGAGCTCGTCACAGACGAGGACTGACCAGGGTGTGATTCTAGGGACACACGATTGCATAGATGTGCCATTTTATTGTGTTTTCATGCCATGAACGTTTGATGGTTTGCTTTTACGAGATTTCTTGGACGTGCAGATTAGCACCAGAGGATTGGGCCACTGCTAGAGGCCGGCCAGATTGTGATGACCGTCAATGCACCGATTATTCTTGATGATCGAGGCACTGTTCAACGTGCGGACGAATAATTCAGTTGTTGCTGCGAATAACAAGACTTCGCCCCAGATGTTTTAAGCTATTACCGCACGAGTTGTAAGTAAAGATATTATAGAAGATCGCTAGTCACCCAACGAGGAATGGCTAGGACATGTGATTCGTTGCCTACCCCGATGCGAGGTCATCAGATTGATTGATTCCAGCTAGAGACGACTTCACGCAGGTACGTTGAGAGTTGATAGAAGACGATCGAATGTCAGAAACCCATTTTTCCAAGTTTAAAGTATTCGGAGAAACATGCAAGTAATTCCGTGGACCCTCAAGAAGAATGAAACCCTAACTCGATATAATGACCATGAGAACGCTTTGAAACCTGAGGGTTTGTAGCAGTTCAGCGGTGCCATTAATGAGGCTTGGGTTTGCCCTTCTACGGCTGGTCCATAGGTACTGTGGCATGTACTAGAATACTACTAAATTATACCCAAGATGTTGAGCTCTTGGGGGATTACGGAACTTTGACGAATCGATCAAAAGGTTCGACATCATTCGGATATCATGTGATGGGATACATTGCTTGGGAGACTCCAGATATAAGTATAGCCATTGGAGCGTAGTCCATGCAGCCACGAAGAGATGAGTCCGAATCAGTCGACATTAGAGAAAAGGGGAGTAAGAGTTTCGTACGAGATCTTGATGAGATGACGTTCCGCTCCACTGACATCGGATATGTGATACGCATGCAGAGGCGTTGTATATGGATATATTTTCCAGAAGGAGTCATGATGAGTATGCAGCCATTCCGGAACAAAAAACAGATTTAGTAAAGGATGATGACTTCCGGGCAGTGCGGCATAAACAAGATTTGGGGGACTTCGACAGAACCTTTCTGGAATACTATACGAGAAGACTTGGACCCAGGATCAGTCATATTACGCACACCCTGTAGGCCAGAGTTCGGCATCGTCGACGAGATATGTTATAAGTGACCATGATATTTGGCCAGAGATCTTTAGAGGATGTGCTAGAGCGGGACTATTTCCGCCATCTTTGATTTCGGTATTTTGGGAGACTTATTTGCATGATTGAGATTTTGTGCACCACAGTTGCACTTGACTTCGATTTGATGTCATTCGAGATGTTGATTTTGATTTCATGCCTATGGTATGCAGGTGATTTGATTTATGCTTTCAGCATTGTTTTCATGCACTTTCAGCATTTGTGATTCGATTTTGTGCACGCTGATGCACATGGTTGGGATATTATATACCATGGTAAACCTGATTGGGATTTGGATTGAGATGTGTAGTATACCGTCATTTTCGATTGTGATACTCGATATTTGTTTTCGTACACCTTGTGCACTTGAGTTAGGTTTTGCGCAGACTTGACGCGCTTGATACGATTTTGGTGCACACCGGATGCACTAAATCGAGATTCTTCGTGCATATCAGATGCACCTGATATTGCTGTCAGGCACACACGTTGCCCTAGACAAGTGTTTCCGTGCACACCCGTTGCACTTAGAGTCTGTTTCTGTGCACATGTATGGCACATTTATTGATTTCGATTTCCATGCGCACTAGACGCACGTGGCATTCTTATATGCATTTTGGGATTGATTTCCTTTGAGCAGCATATTTTATGATATTTACTATTTGATATAGTAGCTGAGCAGGACTAGTCCGAGGACAGTACCTGATTATATTTTGCATGCATTGATAGTTACCGAAGAGATTTCCAAAAAGAAGCTATAGTCTCAGTATTTACCTATGTATCCGAGATGACATGAGCCATTTAACTAAGGAAACCCTTCTAAATTATTTTTCAAAACGGCGGGACGTGTATGTTAAACAAAGGGTATATATATAGTTATTTTCTTACAATAGACGTCCGCCACTGTGTAGTGATACGCACATCACACAGCGACTTGAAAGGGTTTGGCATGCATTTCTTTCAGATGTTTTAAAGATATATATCATGCTGGTTTTCGTGTTGGGCTTTGACATTGGTGTCTTCGCCATAACTCCGATGATTGCGGGATGCTTGACGGAGTTTTAATTTTTGGTTTATATACTCGTTTTTCATGCACACGCATTGCGCTACGATGTGTTTTATGTATTTATGATTTCGGAGCCCCGACGACTTGATCATTTTACTGAAATATTTTAGTATTTGAGGGGTTTAAATTTAAATTCGGGGACCGAATTTCTTTAAGGGGGGAACACTGTAACATTTGAGAAAATAAAATATTATTTTTAGGAATTTTTATAATTAAATAATTAATATTATGAATATTTTATTAATGCGGTATAATTAAATACCGATAAATTGGGAAATATTTGGAAAATTATAGGAATTATTGAAAAGAGAGTGTTTTATAAGATTTGAGCATTTATAGATTGTTATATAATTAATTATATTTCATTTTTAATGCTAATCGCGATTAAATATCGCTAATTTTGCATTAATCCGGTTTTGTGCATATGACATGCACCATGTCACATTTTTAACATTGTTACATTTTTCCTACCATGTTCTCTTCTTCATTTTTCCATGCATTCTTTGTTTTATGAGAGAAGAGAAAAGAAAACAAAAGAAAAGAAAAGGAAAATGGAATAGAATATGAAGTATGGGAGCGAGAGAGAGAGAGAGGTGAGGGGTCATTGACCATGTCTCCCATTGTGTTTCCTTCATAATTCCTTCACCATTTTTCTTTCCATCTTCTTCCTCATGGCTGCCCCATCTCCCTCCTCCACTACAACCCTCACAACACACCCAAAAACAACTTAAAACCTCATCCCCACTTCATTAAAAACATGCACAAGCTCCTCACAAACACTTTGGACCAAGAAAGCAAGGATTTTGGACAGTTGGGGCAACTCAAGAAAATTCTTGAGTTGCCAAATGAGGTAATTCTTTCACCATTTGTATTGTATTTTATTCACCTTAGCACCTATACATGTTTAGAATCGATATAGTGTTGTTTCGTGAGCTTTGAAAATTTCTAGTTAGGGTTTGAGGGACTTTTGAGTTGTGAAGTGTAAATTGAGGCTTAATATTGACCTTAAACCCCTGTGGTGATTGATTAAAGACCTAAACCAGAAATTAGAACCCCAATTCACAAACTTAGAAAACCCCGATATCATATTTTTTTAGACTTTATGATGGTCAATTGGAATCTGTTACAACTCGGGGAGCTGGAAAATTATTTAGCAAACACAGTGAGTAGTGCAGGTGACCTAGATGCTACCCTGAAGACCCGAGACCAAACCCTTTCATCATGGCAGCAAATTTAATCCCCATGGCCACAATTTGCGGCCTAGGTACTTCTGAAATGATCCCTGTTTGGTCCATGGCTTCATGTCCAGTAAAATAGACCCTCGATGTATGCAAAATTGGCTAATTTCACCTAGGGCAAAATCTGGGACCATTTTCTTGGGTTGCTACCTTGTTTTGCGATTCGTTTTGACTTGAATTTTGGTATTTGATGTATTGTATTCCATCGTGTGGCGTTTGAATGCCAACGACAAGGGTTATTGGTCATGTTTTGCATGCGAAACTATAGGTTTTGACCTATGGGCGAAACGTGTGCCGTTTTGGTTTTCCAACTTGGTTTTAATATACGATACAATGTGTTATGATATGTAGGTACCCCCACAAGGACTTCGAGACGACAAGAAAGCGCGTGGCGACATCGACATCGGCAAGCGAAGATCAAGGTGAGTAGATATATATCTACGGGGGAAGTCGGATGGATGTCGTATAACACCCCCGCAGTTCGAAGTGTAGTATACGAATACGTATACATATATAAATTATGTTTTTATGAGACTAGATGACTATCTAGATAGACTTTAGGAGTTCATGGATAAATTTTAGTGTAACTGGATGATAGTGTCATTAGTTAGTTGTAGTCGCGAACCTTAGAGTAAAGAATTGCATACACGCACACATACACACTTGCATACATTTTACTTCTTGTGCGTATATGAGGATATGTACATATATATACACACATAGATATGGGACTATGTATATATATACATTTACATATACAGGGATGATGAGGATAGTATATGATACTTGGAGATGAGTCGATGAATTTGGGCATGATGCCACGAGATCGGTGATATGATATGGTTCATATTATGAGATACGACATGATTAATATAGCGGGTCCTTGGGCAATGTGTTTTCATATACACGCATACATATATATAGACAGTATCAGTATTGTACTAGACTTAGATCAGTACCTCCAGTTCACGATATGTGATGATAAGGATACCAGTTGATTAATGAGATAAATATGATATTGACCCATACCCAGATTTGGGATGTCGTTCGATAGATTTATCGTACGAGCTATATTGATGATAGATCCTCACTCTTGACTTGAGGATGACATATTATATATATCGTATCGTATGTGATACTATTGAGGCGGGATCACCGACTATTATATATATATATATATCGACTCGGACTTAAGTGGTTTTCCTTACCCTTTGATCAGTCTGTTAGTTTAGTCCAGTAGTTTACTTGTGGATGTTAGACTTGACTCAGGTCATACCTATTTCAAAACACTAACAAATCGTGAGTATTTTTAAATACAGGCCAAGAGATTTTACGGATATTTGAAAGGACGTACCATTTCTTAAAAACACCGTAGCCCTATTTTCTAAACACCACGATTCATGTTATTTCAAACGGCAAACTGTATGACTTATATATATATATATATTAATGTAGATTATTTATTGTTGTATTTATTATTCAGCTCCCGCATATTCTTACTGTTTGCATCACATTGCATGCTTATATTGGGTTTTCATATGTTATTATTGAAATCATGCTGTAAGAACACCAGCACCATTACCGATGATGCGTATGTTCCACGTACACCTGCTTGCCGGCTCACACACAGCATCACCGGTAATTGCCATGCTACGTATACTGTAGAGAATATTAATCCATTGATATCACTTGTTAGCTGATAGCTTAGACATTGCATTTATTACTGTGATTGTCATGCATATTTATACGTTCATTTTCAAGCATTATTATTAAGGCCATTCTGGATTGCCGGAGCCCAGTATTTTGAAATTCATTGTTTACTTATATTTGAGATTTGGATTTTGGATTTCCATGAGATTTCTAGATTTGGAGAAACCGTAAGAATTTTATAAACTGATTATCATTTTAAAATGATAGTTGCGGTTTTCTCATGATATGATTTGAGAGGAGTCCACCATGAGTTTTCTCGGCTCTTGAGCGATATAATACACCCGATTTGAGGAGGAGGAGGAACCGTCTGTGGGTGCATGGTGAACCTGGTGCGGTATCCCGGGACGAGAAGGTCGCAGATGATGGCGTTGAGCCCGCCAGGGGAGCACTACGGACCGGTGATTTCTTTGTGACTCGACGGATATCCGGAGAATACCGATCGGAGTTGGGCCAGTCCGGATAGCCGGAGCCTAGGGGCCAGTCCGGATAGCTGGAGCCCTAGATATTGAGACCTTGAGATTTGAGATATTGTGTCGATACTAGACACTGATTTTCTGCTGATTTCATTTATGATACCTCTATTTAAATATAAAGAAATCTCACTAATTAAGAAAACTGTTTTCTCACTTATATGTACTTTGTTTTTATTATATTTTATTCATACCTCATATTTACGATATGTCGCTATCTGAGGCACTGGCACGAGCACATGGTATTACACTTATGTATAGATATTTACCCTTGCTACCTTATCATGCTTCAGACTATATCATTTTGAGGATATTACTGATTGTATTGACCTAGGATTGAGTCATACATACGATTTCTGCTCGGTGATGTTTTCTACTCACGAGTTGGCAACTCACCCCCGTTGTGCCACAGTTTCTTGCAGGTTTTGCCGTACAGGTTTCGTTGCGGCTTTGCTGGCACACTTCTTCATTCCGGGTGTTTTGCTTTGATAGGTGGGTTCAGTTGCATCGTGACCATCATTGTACTTTATTTATTTCAGTTGTATCTAGTAACTCCATTAACCAGATTGTATTATTTATTTATTCGACTTAGAGACCAGTGTATATTATTTCTTCGACTTAGAGACCAGTGTATATTATTTCGACCTTAGAGTCGCGCTTGTATTATTATGGTTTTCATGTTGATTTTGAATTTCCTTTTGAGTTTTGATCCTCGCCCTTGGCGTTGTACATATTATTGCTTGCGTGGTTGTGACCGTCAATTGACGAAGAGCTAGCTCCCGCTTGGGGATGCCTTTATATATATTATGCATGTTGTACCCGTTTGGGGCCAGTATTTACAAAGGAAACTCTGCCGAAATTTTCAGAAAAGAATTGATGTTTTAACGATTCATATTCGGCTAATTTTAATAAAAACACTTTCTTGAAAATGGTTTAGATTTCTGGGCTTTTGGCTTACTTGATTTAGATGGGGTTTTATAGACTTCATATGATTCAAGTGCCAGTCACGTGTTATTTCGGGCCGTGACACCAAAAATCCGGCGGTGCCGGCCATTCCCTCATTCTCGCCGGGCCAACTAGGAGAGGTGGGGTCCGGGTTTCAAGTGCACACTCAGGACTTCTAACACTATACTACCGTATTGCTAGATTTTACAGTAGACTAACTTCGTGATAGCAGATCACAGAGACACCAAAACATATACCAAAATACGATATTTGCACAAAAAATATAACTTTAGTGTTTAAACCTGAAACTAATAAGAATACAAACTTTATTAGAACCTAATAAGGGTATGAAGATCACTACCTCACCAAAACTTGGGAAAAACCCTAGCTTTCCAAGCTCCAAGTCATCATAAGAAAGATTAATGAAGGTTTTATTGAGGTTGATGAAGGTTTAGGCTTAGAGTTGTGATGAAATATTTATCAAGTGAAGAACTTAGAAAGATTGTGAATGAGAAGAAGAACAAGATAGTTGAGAGTGTGAGGTGAGAATTTAGAGGGAAGTTGTAAGGAAATGAGGGTATAAGTGTTAGGAATTGAGAGTAATGAGTGTGAGGGGTGAGTGTATGGCTTACACACACACACTCTCTCTCTCTCTCTCTCTCTCTCATCAATTAAGGCAGCCATCCCCCTAGTCTCGTCAAAATTCAACCCTTCTCTTCTCTTCTCTTTTATTCTCTTCTCTTTCTTGTCCTAAACAATTAAAACCCCATTTATCCTTGAAATTAAATAGATATAATTGTTTAAATATAACATGACATGCTAAAAAGGAATGGTTAAGTATGCCATGGCTAATAAAGCATGGTTAACAACTTCTTAACCCTAATTCAACATGCACATGTGTGTGCAAGTGTAAAATAATTAAATAGATATTAATTAATTAAATAAAATATGTTAAAAAAAATAATTATTAGTTTAATTTCATTAAAAACCCACATTCACGCTTAATTAACACTAACCGCATTCTAAAGTGTTACAATCTCCCCCTTAAAGAAATTTGGTCCCCGAATTTAAAATCTTACTATGCGTACCTTCGAAGAGAAGAGGGAATTTCTTCCGTATCTCGCTCTTGGATTCCCTTGTGACGTCTTTGCTGTTCGGGCCATGCCAAAGAACATTTACTGACGGTAAGACCTTTGACCTCAGTTTCTTCACCTGCCGATCCAGAATGACCACCAGCTGCTCGGTGAAAGAAAGGCCGCGCTCCAGCTGGATCATCTGATGCTGAATCGCATGGGAAGGGTCATGAAGGTACTTGCGAAGCATCGATACATGAAAGACGTGGTGAACATCCGGAAAATGGGGTGGAAGTGCCAAACGATAGGCAACGGCACCAACTTGCTCAAGGATCTCGAAAGGACCCACAAATCTGGGACTAAGCTTCCCCTTATTCCCAAATCTCATAACACTCTTCATCGGAGAAATCCGTAGGAATACATGATCACCCACTGTGAACTCAAGTCTACGACAACGACGGTCGGCATAAGACTTCTGCCTGCACTGTGTCTTTTTTTCTCACTTGTTACATTTTTCTATATGATTTGGGGTGTATGGGTATTTGATTTGGGTTTACTATTGAGAAGAGAAGAAAAGAAAAGAAAAGGAAAAGAAAAGAATAGAATATTAAGTATGGGTGAGAGAGAGAGATGTGAGGGTTACTTTGACTTGGCCATTCCCTCTTCATTCTTCACTCATTCCTCTCCCCTCTCCTCATCTAGCTGCTGCTGCTGCTGCCCCTCTCTTCCTCCTCCACAAAACTCCATGAAAAACACCTCAAAACTCAAACACCATTTTCATTAAAAAGGTGCACAAGCTCACAAGCTATACTTTGAACCAAGAAAAATCACATTTTGGTGCTGTTGAAGATTCTTGGGTCCTAAATGAGGTAATTCTTTCACAATTAGTGTAGTGTTTCATAAGCTTAAGCCTCATTTCATGTTTAAAATCATTTTGGCGAAGTTTAGTGAACTTTGAAATCTTAAGTTTGGAATTAGGGTTTGAATTGAGTAGAGATGGTGTAATTGTGCCTTAAGATGAACTTAGACCCCCTATAATGATAAAAACCCAGACCAAACACCATACAAAAACCTGGAACTGAAAACATAAACTTTGCATGTCCGTTTTATGAGTGTATTGTAGGGTTACTAGGCACACACAAGAGGTTCCACAAGGCATCAACCATGCCAAATTCAAATTTTCCGGTGCCGAGAAACCCTAAACTAGATCGTTAACTAAAGATTAGGCGAAACAACATGCAAGCAAACTACTTTGCTACTAAGTGAATGGAAATACAACCTTTGTAGATCCGGTCCTCCACTTCTAAAGCTCCGTGTTGACGTCCCTCCGCTGCGATCATCGGATCCCGGACTCTAGCGATGGTTTCGTCGGAGAAATGATCGGGCTAGGTCATTGACTTCGAGGCCGAAGATGATCTACGTCGGGGAGACTCAAACTCAAGCTATTCCTTCACTTGGTCAAAAACTTTGTGAAAATAACACCCTATACTACATGGCAAGTAGTAGAGGATGAAGAAATAGGAAGTGGGTTCACTTTAGAATTGAATTTCTCACTCTTTTTCTCATGGCACCATTGGAGCTAGCAAGCTTTTGTGAGCTTGATGAAGATGAAGAAGAAGAAAGAATCATATCAATCATATCCAAATGAAACTAATCCAATAAATAATGGCACCATGGTTGAGTTAAGCGCTCATGCTTAACTCATGTAGAGATTTAACCAAACCATTAGGTTAAAGTTTGGGTTAACTATTATCTTTAAACATATGACAAAAGAGTTGACTTTGTCAATGTTTATCAAACTTCATGAAGCTTGATAACTTTGACCAAAGTCACACACTTTTGTTATATGCTTAGGAAAATAGTAAACCCTAATCTAACCTTGATTTGGTTCAAGTCTCATACACACAACTTGTTTGTATCATCAAGCATGATACAAACATGTATACTTGCATATATCACATATAAACAATGTGCACATCAAGTGAGAAAATCAATCTTATGTGAACCAATACTAGTTAATGTAAAGTAATATATCAAATATATTATTATACATTAAATCATTAAATCAACACTTGATTTAACGATCCGGTCAAATCGTATATAACCGACTAATATCAGTAGTAACAACTTATCGAATCAACACTTGATCCGATAACCCGGCTATATCGCATACAACCGATCAATGTCATAAATCGCGAGAATAGAATACAGCATCACATACTGGTATTATCCTCGGTCCTGCACATATCTCATATGCGCTCCTATTTCGTTTCGCTTGAGCCAGGAAACCCCTGTGTAGGACTCTAAAGACTCGTCAATACACCGGCAGTAGGTGATGATCATATCAAACACCCACAAGCCGCAAGCGGTCTGCTAAACGTAACGGCCACCCGGGTATTGAGCGATCAGAAGATCAACGAGCAAGCCCGCTCACACACCTGTGAATCCAACCAGTAACACTACCGTACAGTCCGGTCTGTTCGTCTGATATATCGCATATCTCGCCTAGGGGTGGTAAACGTCAGACCCCAATAACTCGATAAGTCGTGTCGATATGAGGCTCATAACGGGTCGAGAAACTACTGGTAACACTTACCAGTAAATCCCTAAAGCGGCCTTGGCCAAGGACTTCCTGTTATAGCCAATCGAGCACTGCGCAACATCAACTCCCTATACCGGGAGAGACGAAACCCCTCCTATCGCTCATTGCCTCCGTGTGATTCGGGACTGTACCCAAAAACCACCTTTTTGCATGCCCTCTTGGATGTGGTATGATGTAAATCGAAGCACAGTGGGAATCACACAAGACTCTATGACGATCTCGGGTCTACAGACTAACCTGTACCAGTGTCACCAGAGAACTGCCATCTGACGTGAGGTATAATACCATCTGGAAGTTCTCGGCGATTCCGTCCATTGTACCCAGTCTCCACTGAGCACCCGTATATCATCTCTGATGTCAAACACCAATGGATATGGGATCATCCATCTCCCATCTATATGGGTCGAGAAGGTACACGCTAGTCTACTATGGTATATCGATGCCCCGTCTCGATACACCCACGACTAGGGACTTTGAAGGATGTACTTATGGACTACCATGTCCCCACTAGTATGATCCGCATCATAGTCCAGGTAGTCAAGTACACATCCTAAGGGCTTTACCAACATGTAACAGAGAGACAATCATTGTACACGTTAAGGTAAAGAGTAACCAGATAGCATACTATCATATCGAGCAAGAAAGTCATCCCTATATATGTCCAAGCATCCACTACAATATACATCCTATGTATATTAATGGCCTCTAGGGCATACATATAACTAACATCTCCCACTTGCACTAGGGCCATCTGATAGTAGTGGTTGTAGTATCCCATACTCAACCATCCCATAAAAATCTCTCTCTGGGAAAAAGGCCTTTATGAGTGGATCCGCCTTATTGTCTTCTGAGTCTACTCTCCTGACCTCGATCCCTTGGAGATCAACCATCTCCATGATCAGGTGATACTGCCTCAGAATATGTCTGGATCACTGATGGGACGGGCGTTCCTAGGCATAAGCCACAACTCCATTGACTCACAATGGTAGGAACGAAGTTCATCTCATGAACTAATATACACCCAGACTTCCTCTTTGGTAGCATCTTTGGTAGCGATGTATCCAGCCTTCATCGTCTAGTATGCCACGATATCTAGCTTAGAACTCTTCCAACATACCGTCCCTTTACTGAGGGTAAAGACAATGCCTGTGACTGACATTCGGTCGTCCTTATCACCCTGGAACCCTTCCAGTGATTCTCCCCAGGATCAATTGATACCATCTCACTACAACTAGTGAGTATCCTAATATAATATCTGATTAGATCTATCTCATAGATCCAAAATCCAGGATTCAGGAGGTATCATTATGATCCTATATGGAGAATCCTTGTGATAAGCGGAGATTGACCGAGCGTAGCATAGGAAACTCCTTCCCTATCAAGAGTATGTCATCCACGTACTCTACGAGGATCACCAGTATACTCCCTACTACCCTTTTTTTATATACAAGGTTCATCTACCATTTTGATGATGTTAAACTCTTCGACTAACTCATCAAAACAGATGTTACAACTCCGCGATGCCTGCTTTATCACATAAAACATCTCGCACACGTTTCCGTTGCTCCTATTTTGAGGTATAATACCATCTGGGCGTTCTCGGCGAGTCCGTCCAGTGTACCCAGTCTCCTCTGAGCACCCGTACACCATCCTTGATGTCAAACACCGATGGATATGGGATCATCCATCGCCCATCATATGGGTCAAGATGCGTATACGCTAGTCTACTTTGGTGTATCGATGCCCCGTCTCAATACACCCTCGACTAGGAACAGTTATAGGATGTACTCGTCGACTACCGTAGCCCCACTAGTATGATCTCATCATAGTCCCAGTAGTCGAGTACATATCCTAAGGGCTTTATCAACATGTAACATAGAGACAATCAGAGTACATGTTAAGATAAAGTGCAACTAGATAGCATACTATCATGTCGAGCAAGAAAGTCCTCCCTATATATGTCCAAGCATCCATTACAATATACATCGTATGTACAGTAATGGCCTCTAGGGCAGACATATAACTAACAATCTCCCACTTGCACTAGGGCCATCTGTTGTGGTATCACATACCTAACAATTAGCCGTGGTTGAAGTATCTCATACTCAACTATCCCATAAAAGTCTCTACTGGGAAAAAGGCCTTTGTGAGTGGATCCGCGCTGTCGTCCTCTGTGTCTACTCTTCTAACCTCGATCTCCCTAGAGATCAACCATCTCCATGATCAGGTGATACTGCCTAAGAATTATATCTGGATTTCTGATGGGACGGTAGTTCCTTGGCTAAAGCCACAACTCCATTGTCACACAATGGTAGGAACGAAGTTCATCTCATGAACTTATATATCCAGACTGCCTCTTTGGTAGCATCCTTGGTAACGATGTATCTTGCCTTTAATCGTCTAGTATGTCACGGTATCTAGCTTGGAACTCTTCCAACATGTCGTCCCCCACGGAGGGTAAAGACAATGCCTGCGACTGACATTCAGTCGTCCTTACCACCCTGGAACCTTTCCAGTAATTCTCCCCAGGATCGATTGATACCATCTCACTACATCTAGTGAGAATCCTAACATCCAATTAGATCTATCTCATAGATCCAAAACCCAGGATTTAGGTGGTATCACCTTGATCCTATACGGAGAATCCTTGTGATAAGCGGAGATTGACCAAGCGTAGCATAGGAAACTCCTTCCCTATCAAGAGTATGTCATCCACGTACTCTATGAGGTCTCCACCATACTCCCTACTACCTTTTTGTATATACAAGGTTCATCTACCATTTTGATGAAGTCAAACTCTTTGACTACCACATCAAAACAGATGTTCCAACTCCGTGATGCCTGTTTTATCACATAAAACATCTTGCACACGTTTCCGCTGCTCCCACTGTCTATGAAGCCCTCTGGCTGTGTATTTATAGACGCTCTCTTCTAAAACATCATTTAGAAAAGCAGTCATGACGCCTAACTACCAGATATCGTAGTCATGGTATGTAGCAGTGGCAAGTAGGATCTGGATGGACTTAAGCATAGCTTTGAAAGTCTCAACTTTTCCATGTACACCAAGTAATCTTCTCAAGATATACTTGCTCCTGATGGGGATTTAACCCTTCATATAAAGCAACCAATGTCCATACATTGTTGGTGTATAAGGATTCCATCTCAGATCGCTAAGCATCCAGCCATTCTTACAGAGTCCCACTCCTGATGGCCAGCTCGAAACTAGTTGGGTCATCATCTCATGATGCAATTCTCACTCCCACTGTCATAGAGAAACCGAAGTATCTCTCAGGTGGGTGAGGAACCCTACTAGATCGGCGGAGAGGATGAGGTTCGTTGAAAACTATTGAATCCACATTCAATAGGTATGCAGCTTCACAAGTGCATAACACCCTAAAGGAAATAGGAAACTCAGTAGTACTCATCATAGAGCACACCATATCACATAGGGTGCTACTGCTCCGCCCCCGATATATTATCGTGCTATGGTGTATACGGAGGAGTAATGCTGAGAGAGAATCTCATTCTCTTTTAGAATAGTCCAGGAATTCTGTGCTCAAGTATTCTCCTCCCTGATATCATCAAAGGACATAATACTTATACCCGTTTTTGGTTCTCTTCTTCTGACTCATATTAATTAAATTTCTCAAAAGGTCCAGACATGTGTTTCAACAGGAACATATGTCCGAATCTTGAGAGATAAATAGTGAATGTAATGAAGTATAAAGAACCGATCTTGGCATGTGTAGACAGGAGACCTAACATACATCATCATGTATCAATCCCAAGAGTTCACTAACTCTTTCTCTGTTTCCAATAAACAGAGCTATGGTCATCTTATCCTTGTGACATAACCGACAAGTTTCACAAGATGTAAATTCAAACAAATTTAAATATGCATCTTAATGTAACTTCAATTAGTCGGGTAACAATGATATGACCTAGTCTACAATACCTCAAGAAGGATCCGTTCATTTCTGAACTCTTCCTCTTGTGTGTGTTCTGTATACTAAGAACTGTAGTTTGATTTAGAACGTCAATGCTTTTAGATAACGTGCCTGAACCGATCAACTCTTGATATAGGAAATGTTCAAAAAATTATCCAACAATACAAAATTATATCCTTTCTTTACTAATAAAGAGACCGATATGATGTTGTATTTCAGGTTCGGTATCTAATAATATTTGTTCATAATCAATGTATTCTGGTAATACAGGGTGATAGTGACCAACAGACTTGGCTGCAACACTTGCACCGTTTCTATCTCATGAAACTTATCACCCGTTCTCAGTTCTCTACCTATGTGTAGCCTATGTAACAAATTACATATGGGGGATCCTGATTCGGTATCAAATACCCAGGACGTAAAGGATACTGAGAAACAGTTCTCTGTAATGAACACACCCGAAGAAGATGCATCAGCATGCACTTTCTTCGTTTGGGCGGCACGGGAATTCTGGTAATCCCCAATTTCCTGCTCTGTCTTATTATAAGTTGGAGCGGGACCAACGTTCCCCAGCTCAGTATAACAAGCGGGTTCGGTCAATTCATCCGTATTATTATCTTGATTAAGGCGTAATATGGTCGCTACCTGGAGAGAGAGAAGAAAACACTCAGCGTATGCTCTTGCAAGATCAGATTTGTTATCTAATATATCTAATCAGGATGTCTCCTACTATTTTAGTCAAATCTTCCTTCAAACCCTAAAAGGAAAGACTAGCCGGGATTAATTACACGCTACAAATTCGCCAACTTTCAGCCAGGCCAGTGCCGGTACTTTGAGGGAGGTCCCCCGTGCTTTCGCACGAACCTAATTAAAGTAAACCTCGTTTTCCCAGGAGCGTAACCCCGTTGACACCTTTCTAGACACCTACTTGATCGGCTAATTGTAATGTGTAAAACTCTCCCAGGAGTAACTCTTACTCGCAGCGGGTATCGGGATCCAAATATCTCATAGAAGGTATGCAATCTCATTGCAAATTTCAACACTTGAAATTCCCAATAATATTTTACCCCTAGCACTTATGATCTTAACTAAGGTCAACATATCATAAGCACTAGTCAAGTTCTACCCGTCATTTCAAGATTAATCAGACCCACCCTATATGACCCTCAACTATGATCGACATAATCACATGAATGTCCTAACTAATCGCATCATATGCTGTGTAGGAAGACATCACATAGCTACCATACACTACGCCTCAACTAAAGTCGACATACGCAGCACGAATACTAAGTACTCTACTTCCTAAAATGACGGAAGGCTACGACAGCTTTTAAAGAAAACCCTTTGCGTAATGAACTTGATATCGTTGTAGAATCGAGTGATTTTAAATGGAATGTTTTTGAGGGCTTTTCTAGTTTTGCTAAAGAGGTCACTTCCGGTGAAGGAATCGTCGGCTCTTTTCTCATCGAATAAGGTGCAGGATATTTCACAAATATCACTGTGCAAAGCAAAAACTATAGAAACAATCAAAAGACAAACCGAGTTTGTAGTATCTGCTAGTTTCGCTAAAGAGGTCACTCCCGGTGAAGGGATCTCGGCTCTTTCCTTATCGAATAAGGTGCTGGATGTTCTACAAGGAACACCGCTATGCAAAGAAAGAACTAGAGCTACCTTTGTTTTTTAGACAAGTTTCTACAACATCTTAGGTTTCTTTTATTTCATTAATCTCATTAATGAAGTCCCATTTTAATATGCTTCACAAGCATCAGATATGAAACGAAATCAACAATATATAATATATATCTCATATATATAATATAAACATTCGTCTCAGGCAGTAATATGATCTCATCACAGAACATTGCAGCAGAAGAACATATATGAAATATTGGATATACTAGGATGTCCCTGTTTTCAATACGAGTCTGTATAAAACACGGATTCCACGGTTGTGATGAATAGCCAAACCCACATCCCTAGACCCCTACGAGAGCGGCAAGCAACACTGCCAATTCTAGGGTTAGGAGACCTGGTCTCGACTCTTCGAGATGGTCTCCCACTGGACCCTAGAACCCGGTTACTTATGCTCCCCGTCTTGAGCCTACTTAATGCGGAAACGTAAATAATATACAATGGTGACATCATCCTCAGCCCTGAAGTGCCCCAATAAAAGAATATTACATACAAATGAATTTTACATGAATGAAAAAGAAAAACTCTCATCTCACATAAAACCCCCGGCTATTCAAAATGCGACGATCCAATATAACATATCACAGCAACACATAATATCTCATATCATCAACGTAAGCAAGTATGCGTATCCCGATTGTCATTGATGTATAGCAACGAAGCCAGCGATACACCACATACTACGCTTACGGTCACAGAAAAGAAAGTGTAAAACTACAACAGTTGGAATCCGTAACCTCTTTAGACATCGCATGCCTAAACAAATGAATTCCTTAGACATCGCATGCCTAACAATTATAAACCCCGCATTTTAGTCTCTTTATCGAAAACACTTTTCAATATCTAGTCGGCCAATTCAACAAGATTACCGACATCCAGATCGAATGCTCGTCGCAAATTTCATTAGACGGCCGCACCCCCGATGCCGTCAACGAAGTGCACTAAGGCGGAACACCGCTGCCGTGAGCATCTGAACGGATGCTTTTGGCGACGGGGTTCTCCTATAGTCACTTGGTCGAGGCTATGGGGCGTGGCTGTCTATTAAGTTTACCCGGCGAGTCTCCGCGTACGCTACGTGATTGCGACGGACTTTTGATCACATCAAAATTCCGTGGCAACCGATCAATTGAGACTGAACTGCTAGATTTATAACATTCAAATTAGTTATCTCATAACTACTTGTGGATTCCAAATATTGTATCACATTCCAGATAAATAGACAATGTTAAACTTTCCGATCGAATAATCAAACAGCCAAGTTTTCCCTAATAGTTCTCAACACTTGAAATGAGTTTAAAAACATCCATCACATGCTACAGTACCAATGGTCCAGCCGTAGAAGGGTCAAGCCAACGCCTCACATGTGGCACGTGTAAGTCTACGGTAGCGCCCCGGCCGTCTACAGACGCCAAATGCGGAATAAAAACTTTTTAACTGGCGCTATCGTATACTTTAACCCGGATCTGCCATTATTGCTAAACTAACAAACTGTAAAGAGTGTAGAAAGGTCATACCGAACGATCCGAGTCCTTCGTTCTTCAACCATCATCCCACGCTCCGTTGCGGCTGCTCCGATCTCATCGATCTCCGATCTGCTCGTCCAGGTGGCACCACATCAACGATTCTTTAAACGGGCTCCCGCCTCTGACTCGAGGCAACTCGGTCGTCAAGTTTGCTAAAAGAGACGACCAAGAATGATGTAGAGAATGAGTAGATGACTTTGTCTCACTTCGTACAAATCCGTGGACGATCGGTTAATGAAGTTGCCGATGGAAATGAAATGGAACAAGAAATGAACTATGAAATTTCCATGTATCCAAAACTTTAGTCTTTTCTTTTAACAACCATAATTTTCTTCTCATCAAGAAGTGGAGGAGGAGATGGGGGCCGGCCACTTATAGATGGAGGGAGGTGAGTGTAGGAGAGGGGAGAGTGACTACAAGAGAAAAGATCAACCACAAATATCCTTCATGCAAACAAAACCTCATTAATGCAAATGGTGATTCATTAACCTAGTCACCATTGCATTAATGGCTCCATTAAAGCACTAATGACTCACCATGCCAAGTCACCCTCTCTAGAACCTTCTAGAAGCATAACTCACCTCATCCAAGAAAAGATAAATCCGTCTTTAACCGAATGTTAAAAGACGGCTGATAGAAAACTGGAAACTGGAAACTGGCAACTTCCAAAAGTGATCCTGAAACGACTTTCAGGATAACCCCGTAACTGTATAAATATACCCGCATTTGTATTACGACCGAACACAAATGCAACTAAGACAAAGATATTATATCTACTCAATATAATACTCGGATCCGGCTTAAACCAAAGCCGACCAGTATCATCTGCCCGAAAACTGACACGTGCGTAAACGCACGTGCATTTTCCGAACCCTGCCATAAAACCATACGGCCTCTACAACGTTTCGCCCGAACTTGGGAAACTGTCTGTGGGGGACTCTAATGACTCGTCAGTACCCTGGCAGTGGGTTTAACCACAAACCGTCAGCGGCACTAGCAATGCGTAACGGCTGCCCATGGACTGACCTCAAGGGAGGCTGATGAGCGAACTCATCCAGAAATCCTACTGAGCCTAACAGTGACAATGTATATACAGTCCGGTCCGTTCGTCTATGAGTATCGCATATCTGCCTAGGGGGCTAGTAACGTCAGACCCCCAATAGCAGTATAAGTCGTGTCGGAGTGAAGCCCAATAACACCCTGAGATACTACTGGAGTACCTACCAGTAAATCTCCTGCCACGGCCGTGGGCTATGTGTAATGGCTCTCCTAGACACAGCACGATCTCGCCCCCAATACCGGGAGAGACGAATCCCCTGCCGATCCGCTCACATGCCTCCATATGACTCGGGACTGTACCCAAAAGCTACCTGTTTGCACGACTCCTTTGAGCCGTGGTAGGGTAGAAATTGTGGGAACTCACACGAGACAAATGACGACCTCAGGTCGATGAACTAACCTGTACACATGTCACCAGGGAACTGCTATCTGACGATATGTATAATACCAACTAGCAGATTCCCGGCGAGTCCTGTCCGGTGTACTCATAACCCAATGAGTACCTGTATACATCTTAGGTGATCCAACTGACACCAGTGGCTTGTGAGACCGGCCACCGCCCCTCGTCGGGGTCTCGACTGTATACACTAGTCTACTCCGGAGTATCGATGCCCTGTCTCGAAACTCCCACGACTAGGGACCACAATTAAGGATATGTGTATAAACCACCCTACTCTCATGTATATGATCGCCATCATACTGTAAGTAGTAAAGCAAGATCCTAAGGGCTCTATCAAAGTGTAACAGTGATCAGTCACCTGAAACTGTACAAGACTCATAAAGGCAAACCAGATAGCATACTATCATCTTGAGTAAGATTGTCCTACCGGTATAGGTCCTCTGCAATCATTGCAATCACGTACCTGCGATCCAATAATTGACTCTGAGGGCACTATCTCCAACAATCTCCCACTTGCACTCAAGGCTAATTATTGTAATGTCGACTACTCACAGCCCGTGTGAAACCGAACATCCAACTCCTCTACTAATCAGTTTCACAAAGCCCGTCTGTAAAACTATTGTGTTCGAGAAATAGCATCAGTGAGTGGATCCGCCTAGAAGTATCTTTCTATATCTCTCTAAATCTCAAGTTCGCGGAGAAAGCCATCTCCCGAATCGAGTAATACCTGTCTTTGAATATGTCTGGATATCTGATGGGACCCAGTTCATAAATGAACTCCAAATCCAAACTTCTTAGACTGTATCGAACCTAATCAGTATCCGGCACCATGCCACCCACAGTATCCTCTTGGACCACCTGTCCATAATACTGTCCCTCGTCAGAGGGAAAAACTATAACTCTGACAATCACTCTGTCAACCATGTCACCTTTGAAGCCCGGAATGATAATCGTCTCCCGAAGGAGGCCGCCATTATCAAATCCTTAGAACATTTACTTATGTTCTAAAACTGCTTCCTTATGTTTCTCCAGGATTGGATTAATACAAACTTATTGCATCTAGTGCAAAAACAACATCTGGTGTGGTACTTGACATCTCATGATTGACTCAGTTGCCTAAGCAAGTGATCTGCCAATCATGCCCATCCCTCTCCACTTTAGTCTGTAAGACACCTTTAGAGAGGGTGACTCCATCACTTGCTGTTAGTTATATGTATGCCCTAGAGGCCATTACTATACATAAGATGTATATTGTAGTGGATGCTGGGACATATATAGTGAGGACTTTCTTGCTCGACATGATAGTATGCTATCTGGTTGAACTTTACCTTAACGTGTACACTGATTGTCTCTCTATTACATGTTGGTAAAGCCCTTAGGATGTGTACTTAACTACCTGGACTATGATGCGGATCATACTAGTGGGGACATGGTAGTCCATAAGTATATCCTTCAAAGTCCCTAGTCGAGGGTATATCGAGACGGGGCATCGATATACCAGAGTAGACTAGCGTGTACCTTCTCGACCCATACAGATGGGCGATGGATGATCCCATATCCATTGGTGTTTGACATCAGAGATGATATACGGGTGCTCAGTAGAGACTGGGTACACTGGACGGACTCGCCGAGAACTCCCAGATGGTATTATACCTCACGTCAGATGGCAGTTCTCTGGTGACACTGGTACAGAGTAGTCTGTTGACCCGAGATCGTCATAGAGTCTTGTGTGGTTCCCACTGTGCTTTGATTTCCATCTTACCACGTCCAAGAGGGCGTGCAAAACGGTGGTTTTTGGGTACAGTCCCGAGTCACATGGAGGCAATGAGCGATAGGAAGGGATTCGTCTCTCCCGGTATAGGGGGTTGATGTTGCGCTGTGTTCGATTGGCTATAACAGGAAATCCCTGGCCAGGGTTGCTGAGATTTACTGGTAAGTGTTACCAGTAGTTTCTCGAATTGTTATAGACCTCATATCGACGACTTTTCGAGCTATTGGGGTCTGACGTTTACCACCCCTAGGCGAGATATGCGACATATCAGACGATCAGACCGGACTGTACGGTAGTGTTACTGGTTGGATTCACTGGAGTGTGAGCGGGCTTGCTCGTCGATCTTCAGATCGCTCAATACCCGGGTGGCCGTTATGTTTAGCAGACCGCTTGCGGCTTGTGGGTGATTGATATGATCATCACCTGCTGCCGGCGTATTGACGAGTCTTTAGAGTCCTACACAGAGGTTTCCTGGCTCAAGCGAAACGAAATAGGAGCGCATATGAGATATGTGCGGGACCGAGAATGATACCAGTATGTGATACTGTATTCGATTCTCGCGATATGTGACGTTGATCGGTTATATGTGATATAGCCGGGTTATCGGATCAACTGTTGATTCGATAAGTTGTTACTGTTGATATTAGTCGGTTATATGCGATATGACCGGGTCGTTAAATCAAGTGTTGATTTAATGATTTAATGCATAATTATATATTTGATATATTACTTTGCATTAACTAGTATCGGTTCATTTTAAATGGATTTTCTCACTCGGATGTGCGCATTGCATATGCGATATGATTTTGTGCACTTGCTTGTATCATGTTTGATGATACATGCCTTTTGGTTAAGTGTAAAGAATTAAACCTTGGTTAATGAAATGGTTAGGGTTTACTTTTTCCTTATTCATTTCATTCATTTATTAATCTTTTTCTTTTTGGAAAAAGGAAAAGATATGAGAAGAAATGGCGGCTTTTATTTGTTTGCACTTGAAGCTTCTTGAAGCTTTCATAAAGTAACCATTTTTGTCTCATGCTTAAACCTAACCATTCCACTAAACCATGATTCACTCTCTACACCTAACCATGGTTCTATTATGATAAGAATGGATTATTCTTTTCTTTTTTAATTAACTTATCATAACATTCTTCTTCTTCTTCCTTGAACTCAAGAAGAAAACCTTGACTTCATCAATGGTGGATTGATGAAATGAGTGAGAAATCCAATTCTAAAGTCTACCCACTTCCTATTTCTTCATCCTCTACCTCTTGCCAAGTAGTAGAGTGTGTTTCCTTCACAAGTTTTCTAGACTTGGTGAAGTTGGAGCTTGATCTAGCGATGCCTCGACGTAGATCATCTTCGGCATGGACATCGACGACCTAGCTCGCCTATTCTCCGATGAAGTCGACGCTAGAGCCCGGGATTTATTTTGGACAGCGAGAGGACTTCATTGCGGAGCCATGGAGGTGGAGCACCGGATCTACAAAGGTTGTATTTCCGTTATCTTATAGTTTAGTTGTAAACTAGTTTGCTTTTTCGCCTAAACTTCTAGCCAACGATCCGTAGTCGGGTTTCTCGGCACCTAGATTTTTTGAAATTGGCATGGTTGATACCTTGTGATACCTCACTAGAGTGCCTAGGAACCCTACCGTTGTATCAGAGCCTAGCTAGAGCCTTAGGCGAAGTCTAGACGATGTTTGAAACCCGATCGAACCGAAAAACCAACCCGGAAAATGCTCTCTGTACTTTTTCTAAAATCAGGGATTTTTCAGTATTAAAAATATGTAGAAATATCAGCAGGAATATCTAAGAGTTACTGTAAATTTCGATGCCCTAATTCCATTAAAGCGCCGCGTTTCCGCGGCACGAGCATGGCTCGTGCGGCGGATCCGCGGCCTGTTTGTCGTGTTATGAGTAGAAGTTTGCACAGTAACTCCTATTTAATAGTGCTGGTTTTCCTGGGTATTTTTAATATTTTTTCCAGAGTTTTAATTTTCAGGGTTGTTTTGGGGATTCGAATGTTTGATCGGATTATCAAATTTTGTCTATGCGGCTTTCCGGATAAATTTTAGAATATGTTAAAAAGTTCGACCGGATATAAATACCCAATTTTTCCCCTGTCGGTAAATTTCCAAGTGTTGGATTTTTCCGTAGTTTAACGACGTTCTAAGTAGTGCAAGTAACGCGATGGACCCTCTAGAAGACAACAAACCTTAACTCGATTATGTGACCGTCTTGAACTGCCCTTTGAACCTTCGGGTTTGGGGCAGTACGGCGTGCCACATGTAAGGCGTTGGCTTGACCCTTCTACGGCTGGACCGTTGGTACTGAGGCACGAACTAAATGCTGTTAGACTTATTTCATGTGTTGATCTGTTTCGGGAAAACTTGGGTGTTCGAATGTTCGATCGGAAAGTTTAATATTTTCTATTTATCCGGAATGGGATACAATAATTGGAATTCACAAAAAGTTATGAGATAACTGAATGAATGTTATAAACATAGCAGTTTAGTCTCACTTGATCGGTTGCCACGAAATTTTGATGTGATCAAAAGTCCGTCGCAATCACGTAGCGTACGCGGATACTCGCCGGGTAAACTTAATAGACAGCCTCACTCCATAGCCCCGACCAAGTGACTGTAGGAGAACCCCGTCACCGAAAGCATCCGTTCGGGTGCTCGCGGTGGAGGTGTTCCGCCTTGGTGCACTTCGTCGACGGCGTCGGGGGTGCGGCCGCCTACTGAAGTTTGCGACGAGCATTCGATCAGGATGTCAGGAATCTTGTTGAATTGCCCGACTTGATATTGAAAAGAGTTTTCGATTTTGAGACTAAAATGCGGGGTTTATAATTGTTAGGCATGCGATGTCTAAGTAATTCATTTGGTCAGGCATGCGATGTCTGAGGTGGTTGCGGATTCCAACTGTTGTAGTTTTACACTTTCTTTTCTGTGACCGTAAGTGTAATATGTGATATCGCCGGTTTCGTTGCTATATGCCAACGACAATTGGGATGCGCATATTTACTTACGTTGATGACATGTGATGTTATGTGTTGCTGGATATGTTATATTGGATCGTCGTGTTTGAATAGCCGGGTTTTTTTTATGTGAGATGAGTGATTTTCATTTTCATTCATGTAAAAACTTGTATGTAATATTCTTTTATTGGGGCACTTCCAGGTTGCGGAAGATGTCACCCTTTGTATATTATTTACTTTTCCGCAGTAGGATAGACCCAAGGAGGAGGGCACAAGTAACCGGGTTCTGGAGTCCAGTGGGAGACCAACTCGAGGAGTCGAGTCCGGGTCTCCTAACTCTAGAATTGGTAGGGTTGCTTGACGCTCTCGTAGGGGTCTAGGGGTGTGGGTTTGGCTATTCATCGCGACCGTGGAATCCGTGTTTTATACTGGCTCGTATTGAAAACACGGACGTCCTAGTATATCCAATATTTCATATGTTTCTTCTGCTGCGATATCTGTGATGTGATCATGTGATGTTCTGTGATAGATACAGTATATAGTATATATGATATATTATATAGGCGTTACTTATGTTTTACACCCGCGCTAGCCCTGCCCCGCTCTGCCGTTAGTTACCTAACCTAACGGTGTACGAGGGGACATCGAGGCGAATGCGGATGACATAAGTGTACGTCGTATTTATCTGTGATGTTTAGGTATTTAAATGATGGGACTTCATTAATGAGATTAATGAAATAAAAGAAACCTAAGATGTTGTAGAATCGAATTTCAAAATAAAACAGGTAGCTACAGTTCTTGCTTTGCACAGCGGTATATGTGATATATCCTGCACCTTATTCGATAAGGAAAGGATCGAGATCCCTTCACCGGGAGTGACTCCTTTAGCAATAACTGGCAGATGCTACACACTCGGTTTGTCTTTTGATTGCTTTTAAGAGTTTTTGCTTTGCACAGTGATATATATGATATATCCCGCACCTCATTCGACGAGGAAAGGACCGACGATCCCTTCACCGGGAGTGACTCCTTTAGCAAAACTTGAAAAGACTCAAAAGCACTCCATTTCAAAATCATTTGATTCTACAACGATATCAAGTTCATTACGCAAAAGGTTTTTAGAAAAACCTGTCGTAGCCCTCCGTCATTTCAGATAAGTACTGGTTAGTATTCGTGCTACGTTTGTTGACTATGTTAAGGCGTAGTGTGCGGTAGCTAATTAGTGCTTATCTGCATAAGCATATGATGTGATTGGATTAGGGTAGTCGTGCGACTTTGTTTACTATGTTAGGGGTCGTGCGGGTGGGTTTAATTCAATCGGGAAATGACGTGTTGAACTTGACTAGCACTTATGATTTGTTGACTATGTTAAGGTCATATAGCTGCTAGGGGCAAAATATTATCGGGAATTTCAAGTGTTGAAATTTGCATTGAGATTGCATACCTTCTATGAGATAGTTGGATCCCGATACCCGCTGCGAGTAAGAGTTACTCCTGGGAGAGTTTTATACATTACAATTAGCCGATCAAGTAGGTGTCTAGAAAGGTGTCAACGAGGTTACGCCTCTGGGAAAACGAGGTTTACATTAATTAGGTCCGTGCGAAAGCACGGGGCACCTCTCTCAAAGTACCGACACTGGCCTGGCTGAAAGATTGGCGAACTTGTAGTGTGTAATTAATCCCGGCTAGTCTTTCCTTTTAGGGTTTGAAAGAAGATTTGATAAAAAGCAGTGGGAGCCATCCTGATTAGATAAAATAATAACCAATCTATTCTTGCAAGAGCGCACGCTGAGTATTTTCTTCTCTCTCTCTCCAGGTAGCGACCATATCACGCCTTAATCAAGATAATAAAACGGATTATTGACCGAACCCGCTTGTTATACTGAGCTGGGGAACGTTGGTCCCGCTCCAACTTATAATTGTTATAAGACAGAGCAGGAATTTGAGGAATACCAGAATTCCCGTGCCGCCCAAACGAAGAGAGTGCATGCTGATGCATCTGTTAGTTATATGTATGCCCTAGAGGCCATTACTATACATAGGATGTATATTGTAGTGGATGCTTGGACATATATAGGGAGGACTTTCTTGCTCGACATAATAGTATGCTATCTGGTTTAATTTTACCTTAACGTGTATACTGATTGTCTCTCTGTTACATGTTGGTAAAGCCCTTAGGATGTGTGCTTGACTACCTGGACTATGATGCGGATCATACTAGTGGGGACATAGTAGTCCATAAGTACATCCTTCAAAGTCCCTAGTCGTGGGTGTATCGAGACGGGGCATCGATATACCAGAGTAGACTAGCGTGTACCTTCTCGACCCATACAGATGGACGATGGATGATCCCATATCCATTGGTGTTTGACATCAGGGATGATATACGGGTGCTCAGTAGAGACTGGGTATACTGGACGGACTCGCCGAGAACTCCCAGATGGTATTATACCTCACGTCAGATGGCAGTTCTCTGGTGACACTGGTACAGAGTAGTCTGTTGACCCGAGATCGTCATAGAGTCTTGTGTGGTTCCCACTGTGCTTTGATTTCCATCTTACCACGTCCAAGAGGGCGTGCAAAATGGTGGTTTTTAGGTAAAGTCCCGAGTCACATGGAGGCAATGAGCGATAGGAGGGGATTCGTCTCTCCCGGTATAGGGAGTTGATGTTGCGCTGTGTTCGATTGGCTATAACAGGAAATCCCTGGCCAGGGTTGCTGAGATTTACTAGTAAGTGTTACCAGTAGTTTCTCGAATAGTTATAGACCTCATATCGACACGACTTATTGAGCTATTGGGGTCTGACGTTTACCACCCCTAGGCGAGATATGCGACATATCAGACGATCAGACCGGACTGTACGGTAGTGTTACTGGTTGGATTCACTGGAGTGTGAGCGGGCTTGCTCGTCGATCTTCAGATCGCTCAATACCCGGGTGGCCGTTACGTTTAGCAGACCGTTTGCGGCTTGTGGATGTTTGATATGATCATCACCTGCTGCCGGCGTATTGACGAGTCTTTAGAGTCCTACACAGAGGTTTCCTGGCTCAAGCGAAACGAAATAGGAGCGCATATGAGATATGTGCGGGACCGAGAATAATACGAGTATGTGATACTGTATTCGATTCTCGCGATGTGACATTGATCGGTTATATGCGATATAGCCGGGTTATCGGATCAAGTGTTGATTAGATAAGATGTTACTAATGATACCAGTCGGTTATGTGCGTCATGACCGGATCGTTAAATCAAGTGTTGATTTAATGATTTAATGCATAATTATATATTTGATATATTACTTTGCATTAACTAGTATCGGTTCACTTTAAATGGATTTTCTCGCTCGGTTGTGCGCATTGCATATGAGATATGATTTTGTGCACTTGTTTGTATCATATTTAATGATACATGCAAATTAGGGTTTGTGTAAAGAATTAAACCTTGGTTAAAGAAATGGTTAGGGTTTTTATTTGATTATTCATTTATTCATTTGTTTTTATTTTTGGAAAATAAATTGCATAAAATAGAATGGTGGCTTCTTTTGTTTTCTTTCATGAAGCTTCATGAACTTTTGACTTGGTCACCATTTTGTCTCATGCTTAACCCTAACCAATTCAATTAACTCAAGTTAATTCTCTACACCTAACTATGGTTCTATTATGATAAGAATGAATTTCTTTTCATTTTTAATAATCTTATCATATTATTCTTCTACTTCTTCCTTGCTTCAAATGAAGAAAGCTTGCCTCCATCAATGGCAAGTGATGAATTTGAGTGAGAAATCCAATTCTAAAGTCTACCCACTTCCTATTTCTTCATCCTCTAGCTCTTGCCAAGTAGTAGAGTGTGTTTCCTTCACAAGTTTTCATGGCTTGGTGAAGGTGGAGCTTGATTTAGCGATGCCTCGACGTAGATCATCTTCGGCATGGACATCGACGACCTAGCTCGCTTTTTCTCCGACGAAGCCGACTCTAGAGCCCGGATTCCTTTTGGACAGCAGAGACAACTTCGTTGCGGAGCTATGGAGGTGGAGCACCGGATCTACAAAGGTTGTATTTCCGTATTCCCTTAGTTAAGTTGTTAACTAGATTGTTTTTCGCCTAGATTTCTAGCCAACGGTCCGTATTAGGGTTTCTCGGCACCTAGATTTTTTTAAATTGGCATGGTTGATGCCTTGTGAGACCTCATTAGGGTGCCTAGGAACCCTACAGTGGTATCAGAGCCTAGCTAGAGCCTTAGGCGAAGTCTAGACGGAGTTTGAAACCCGGACGAACCGAAAACACGAACCCAAAATAGCTCTCTGTCCTTTTTCTAAAATCTGGGATTTTTCAACATTAAAAATATGCAGAAAAATCAGCAGGCAATTCTAAGGGATACTGTAAAATTCGTGCACCCAATTCCTTCAATGCGCCACGTTTCCGCGGCACGAGCTTGGCTCGTGCGGCGGATCCGCGGCCGTTTTGTCTTTTCTGGGATCCAAATTTGCACAGTAATTCATAATATGCAGTGCTGTTTTTCCTGGGTATTTTTGATATTTTTCCAGAGTTTTAATTTTCAGGAGTTGTTTTGGGGATTCGTATGTTCGATCGGATTATCAAATTTTGTCTGTGTGGCTTTCCGGATAAATTTTAGAATATGTTAAAAAGTTCGACCGGATATAAATACCCAATTTTTCCCCTGTCGGGAAATTTCCAAGTGTTGGATTTTTCCGTAGTTTAACGACGTTCTAAGTAGTGCAAGTAACGCGATGGTCCCTCTAGAAGACAACAAACCTTAACTCGATTATGTGACCGTCTTGAACTGCCCTTTGAACCTTAGGGTTTGGGGCAGTACGGCGTGCCACATGTGAGGCGTTGGCTTGACCCTTCTACGGCTGGACCGTTGGTACTGAGGCACGAACTGAATGTTGTTAGACTTATTTCATGTGTTGATCTGTATTGGGAAAACTTGGGTGTTCGATTGTTCGATAGGAAAGTTTAACATTTTCTATTTATCTGGAATGGGATACAATAATTAGAATTCACAAAAAGTTATAAGATAACTGAATGAATATTATAAACATAGCAGTTTAGTCTCACTTGATCGGTTGCCACGGAATTTTGATGTGATCAAAAGTCCATCGCAATCACGTAGCGTACGCGGATACTCGCCGGGTAAACTTAATAGACAGCCTCACTCCATAGCCCCGACCAAGTGACTGTAGGAGAACCGCGTCGCCGAAAGCATCCGTTCGGGTGCTCGCGGCAGCGGTGTTCCGCCTTGGTGCACTTCGTCGACGGTATCGGGGGTGCGGCCGCCTACTAAAGTTTGCGACGAGTATTCGATCAGACTGTCGGGAATCTTGTTGAATTGCCCGACTCGATATTGAAATGAGTTTTCGATATAGAGACTAAAATGTGGCGTTTATAATTGTTAGGCATGTGATGTCTAAGGTATTCATTTGATTAGGCATGTGATGTCTATGCAGATTGCGGATTCTAACTGTTATAGTTTTACACTTTCTTTTCTGTGACCGTAAGTGTAATATGTGATATCGCCGGTTTCGTTGCTATATGTCAACGACAATTGGGATGCGCATATTTACTTACGTTGATGACATGTGATGTTATGTGTGTTGCTGGATATGTTATATTGGATCGTCGTGTTTGAATAGCCTGGGTTTTTTATGTGAGATGAGTGTTTTTCATTTTCATTCATGTAAAAACTTGTATGTAATATTCTTTTATTGGGGCGCTTCCAGGTTGCGGAAGTTGTCACCGTTGATGTATATTATTTATTTTTCCGCACTAGGATAGACCCAAGGAGGGGAGCATAAGTAACCGGGTTCTGGAGTCCAGTGGGAGACCACTCGAGGAGTCGAGTTCGGGTCTCCTAACTCCAGAATTGGTAGGGTTGCTTGCCGCTCTCGTAGGGGTCTAGGGGTGTGGGTTTGGCTATTCATCACGACCGTGGAATCCGTGTTTTATACTGGCTCGTATTGAAAACACGGACGTCCTAGTATATCCAATATTTCATATGATTCTTCTGCTGCGATATCTGTGATGTGATCATGTGATGTTCTATGATAGATACAGTATATAGTATATATGATATATTATATAGGCGTTACTTATGTTTTACACCCGCGCTAGCCCTGCCCCGCTCTGCCGTTAGTTACCTAACCTAACGGTGCACGAGGGGATATCGAGGCAAATGCGGATGGCATAAGTGTACGTCGTATTTATCTGTGATGTTTAGGTACTTAAATGATGGGACTTCATTAATGTGATTAATGAAATAAAAGAAACCTAAGATGTTGTAGAATCGAATTTCAAAATAAAACAGGTAGCTACAGTTTTTGCTTTGCACAGCGGTATATGTGATATATCCTGCACCTTATTCGATGAGGAAAGGACCGAGATCCCTTCACCGGGAGTGACTCCTTTAGCAATAACTAGCAGATGCTACACACTCGGTTTGTCTTTTGATTGCTTTTAAGAGTTTTTGCTTTGCATAGTGATATATATGATATATCCCGCACCTCATTCGACGAGGAAAGGACCGACGATCCCTTCACCGGGAGTGACTCCTTTAGCAAAACTAGAAAAGCCTCAAAAGCATTCCATTTTAAAATCATTTGATTCTACAACGATATCAAGTTCATTACGCAATAGGTTTTCAGAAAAACCTGTCGTAGCCCTCCGTCATTTCAGATAAGTTGTATATAGTATTCGTGCTGCATTTGTTGGCTTTCGTCAAGGTGCAGTGTGCGGTAGCTATATGCTGCTTATCTGCTAGCATACGATGCGATTGGATTAGGGTAGTCGTGCGGCTTTGTTGGCTTTCGTCAAGGGTCGTGCGGGTGGGTTTAATTCGATCAAGAAATGTACGGGTTGAACTTGACTAGCGGGCTATGGTTTGTCGGCTTTCGTCAAGGTCATAGCACATTAGGGGCAAAATATTATCGGGAATTTCAAGTGTTGAGATTTGCAATGAGATTGCATACCTTCTATGAGATAGTTGGATCCCGATACCCGCTGCGAGTAAGTGTTACTCCTGAGAGAGTTTTATACATTACAATTAGCCGATCAAGTAGGTGTCTAGAAAGGTGTCAACGGGGTTACGCCTCTGGGAAAATGAGGTTTACATTAATTAGGTTCGTGCGAAAGCACGGGGGACCTCCCTCAAAGTACCGACACTGGCCTGGCTGAAAGATTGGCGAACTTGTAGTGTGTAATTAATCCCGGCTAGTCTTTCCTTTTAGGGTTTGAAGGAAGATTTGATAAAAAGCAGTGGGAGCCATCCTGATTAGATAAAATAATAACCAATCTATTCTTGCAAGAGCGCACGCTGAGTGTTTTCTTCTCTCTCTCTCCAGGCAGCGACCATATCACGCCTTAATCAAGATAATAATACGGATTATTGACCGAACCCGCTTGTTATACTGAGCTGGGGAACGTCGGTCCCGCTCCAACTTATAATTGTTATAAGACAGAGCAGGAATTTGGGGATTACCAGAATTCCCGTGCCGCCCAAACGAAGAGAGTGCATGCTGATGCATCATCTTCGGGTGTGTTCATTATACAGAACTGTTTCTCAGTATCCTTTACGTCCTGGGTATGTGATACCAGATCAGGATCCCAGATATGTAATCTGTTACATAGGGCTACAGATAGGTAGAGAACTGAGAACGGGTGATAAGTTTCATGAGGCAGAAAACGGGGCAAATGTTGCAGCCAAGTCTGTTGGTCGCTGTCACCCTGTATTACAAATACATTGATTCTGAACGAATGTTATTAGATACCGAACCTGATATACAAAATCGTATCTATCTCTTTATTAGTAAAGAAATGATAAAATTTTGTATTGATGGATAATGTTTTGAACATTTCCTATATCAAAATTTGATCGGTTCAGGCACGTTATCTAAAAGCATTAATGTTCTAAATCAAACCACAGTTCTTAGTATACGGAACACACACAAGAGGAAGGGTTCAGAACTGAACGAATTCTTCTTGAGGCATTGTAGACTAGGTCATATCAATGCGACCCGACTAGCTAGAGTTACATAAAGATGCATATTTAAATTAGTTTGAATTTACATCTTGTGAAACTCGCCAGTCATGTCACAAAGATAAGATGACCAAAGCTCCGTTTAATGGAAACAGAGAAAGAGTTAGTGAACTCTTGGGATTGATACATGATGATGTATGTAAGGTCCCCTGTCTACACATGCCAAGACTGGTTCTTTGTACTTCGTTACATTCTCTGATAATCTCTCAAGATTCAGACCTATGTTCCTGTTGAAACACAAGTCCGAACCTTTTGAGATATTAACAGAATATAAGCTAGAAGTAGAGAACCAGAATACGGGTATAAGTATTATGTCCTTTGATGAGATCAAGGAGGAGAATACTTGAGCACGAAATTCCTGGACTATTCTAAAGGAGAATGGGATTCTCTCTCAGCATTACTCCTCCGTATACACCATAGCACGATGGTATATCGGGGCGGAGCAATAACACCCTATATGATAAGGTGTGCTCTATGATGAGTACTACTGAGTTACCTATTTCCTTTTGGGAGTTATGCACTTGAGAAGCTGCATACCTATTGAATAGGGTTCCAATCAAATCAATTGCCTACCACTCCATATGAGATATGGAAAGGGAAGAGCCCATGTCTTAAGCTAGTTAAGATTTGGGGTTGTCCGGCCTATGTCTAAAAGCAAAATCCGGACAAGCTCAAGGCAAGGTCTGTTTTGTAGAACTGGAAGTGTTCCAGCTATACAAACTCCAAGATGATTTGATGGAACCAAAGGATTCAATAGTTACCAGCGAACCTCGGCCTCTCCGCCGATCTAGTAGGGTTCCTCACCCACCCGAGAGATACTTCGGTTCCTCTATGACAGTGGGAGCGAGGATTGCATCATGAGATGATGACCCAACTAGCTTCGAGCAGGCCATCGAGAGTAAGACTCTGTAAGAATGGCTGGATGTTTATCGATCTGAGATGGAATCCTTATACACCAACAAAGTATGGACTTTGGCTGCTATATCTGAAGGGTTAAATCCCCATCAGGAGCAAGTATATCTTGAGAAGATTACTTGGTGTAGATGCAAAAGTTGAGACTTTCAAAGCTAGACTTGTTAAAGTTTGCATCATTGACCAGGTGTGGATAATGATGAAACCTTTTCAAGTAGCTATTCTTAAGTCCATCCAGATCCTACTTGTCACGGCTACATACCATGACTGCGATATCTGGTGGTTGGGTGTCTTGACTGCTTTTCTAAATGATGATTTAGAAGAGAGCGTCTATAAGTACACAGCCAGAGGGCTTCGTAGACAGTGGGAGCAGCGGAAACGTGTGCAAGATGCTTTATAGGATTAAAGCAGGCATCGAGGAGTTGGAACATCTGTTTTGATGGATTAGTCAAAGAGTTTGACATCATCAAAATGGTAGATGAACCTTGTATAAACAAAAAGGTAGTAGGGAGTATGGTGGTGATCCTCGTGGAGTACGTGGATGACATACTCTTGATAAGAAAGGAGTTTCTTATGCTACGCTCGATCAATCTCCGCTTATCACTATGATTCTCCATATAGGATCAAACTGATACCTCCTAAATCCTGAGTTTTGGATCTATGAGATAGATTTAATTGGATGTTAGGATTCTCACTAGTTGTAGTGAGATGGTATCAATCGATCCTAGGGAGAATCACTGGAAGGGTTCCAGGGTGATAATGACGACTGAGTGTCAGTCGCAGGCATTGTCTTTACCCTCAGTAAAGGGACGGTATGTTGGAAGAGTTCCAAGCTAGATACCGTGACATACTAGACGATAAAGGCACGGTACATCGCTACTTAAGATGCTACCAAAGAGGCTGTTTGGGTGTATATTGGTTCATAAGATGAACTACGTTCCTACCATTGTGAAACAATGGAGTTGTGGCTTATGCCAAGGAACGTCCGTCCCATCAGTGATCCAGACATATTCTAAGGCAGTATCACTTGATCATGGAGATGGTTGATCTCCAGGGAGATCGAGGTTAGGAGAGTAGACTCAGAGGACAACACAGCGGATCCACTCACAAAGGCCTGTTCCCAGAGAGAGAATTTTATGGGATGGTTGAGTATGAGATACTACAACTACTGCTACAGATGGCCCTAGTGCAAGTGGGAGATTGTTAGTTATATGTATGCCCTAGAGGCCATTACTATACATAGGATGTATATTGTAGTGGATGCTTGGACATATATAGGGAGGACTTTCTTGCTCGACATGATAGTATGCTATCTGGTTGAACTTTACCTTAACGTGTATACTGATTGTCTCTCTGTTACATGTTGGTAAAGCCCTTAGGATGTGTGCTTGACTACCTGGACTATGATGCGGATCACACTAGTGGGGACATGGTAGTCCATAAGTACATCCTTCAAAGTCCCTAGTCGTGGGTGTATCGAGACGGGGCATCGATATACCAAAGTAGACTAGCGTGTACCTTCTCGACCCATACAGATGGGCGATGGATGATCCCATATCCATTGGTGTTTGACATCAGGGATGATATACGGGTGCTCAGTAGAGACGGGGTACACTGGACGGACTCGCCGAGAACTTCCAGATGGTATTATACCACACGTCAGATGGCAGTTCTCTGGTGACACTGGTACAGAGTAGTCTGTTGACCCGAGATCGTCATAGAGTCTTGTGTGGTTCCCACTGTGCTTTAATTTCCATCTTACCACGTCCAAGAGGGCGTGCAAAACGGTGGTTTTTGGGTACAGTCCCGAGTCACATGGAGGCAATGAGCGATAGGAGGGGATTCGTCTCTCCCGGTATAGGGAGTTGATGTTGCGCTGTGTTCGATTGGCTATAACAGGAAATCCCTGGCCAGGGTTGCTGAGATTTACCAGTAAGTGTTACCAGTAGTTTCTCGAATAGTTATAGACCTCATATCGACACGACTTATTGAGCTATTGGGGTCTGACGTTTACCACCCCTAGGCAAGATATGCGACATATCAGACGATCAGACCGGACTGTACGGTAGTGTTACTGGTTGGATTCACTGGAGTGTGAGCGGGCTTGCTCGTCGATCTTCAGATCGCTCAATACCCGGGTGGCCGTTACGTTTAGCAGACCGCTTGCGGCTTGTGGATGTTTGATATGATCATCATCTGCTGCCGGCGTATTGACGAGTCTTTAGAGTCCTACACAGAGGTTTCCTGGCTCAAGCGAAACGAAATAGGAGCGCATATGAGATATGTGCGGGACCGAGAATAATACGAGTATGTGATACTGTATTCGATTCTCGCGATGTGACATTGATCGGTTATATGCGATATAGCCGGGTTATCGGATCAAGTGTTGATTAGATAAGATGTTACTAATGATACCAGTCGGTTATGTGCGTCATGACCGGATCGTTAAATCAAGTGTTGATTTAATGATTTAATGCATAATTATATATTTGATATATTACTTTGCATTAACTAGTATCTGTTCACTTTAAATGGATTTTTTCGCTCGGTTGTGCGCATTGCATATGCGATATGATTTTGTGCACTTGTTTGTATCATATTTGATGATACATGCAAATTAGGGTTTGTGTAAAGAATTAAACCTTGGTTAAAGAAATGGTTAGGGTTTTTATTTGATTATTCATTTATTCATTTGTTTTTATTTTTGGAAAATAAATTGCATAAAATAGAATGGTGGCTTCTTTTGTTTTCTTTCATGAAGCTTCATGAACTTTTGACTTAGTCACCATTTTGTCTCATGCTTAACCCTAACCAATTCAATTAACTCAAGTTAATTCTCTACACCTAACTATGGTTCTATTATGATAAGAATGAATTTCTTTTCATTTTTAATAATCTTATCATATTATTCTTCTTCTTCTTCCTTGCTTCAAGTGAAGAAAGCTTGCCTCCATCAATGGCAAGTGATGAATTTGAGTGAGAAATCCAATTCTAAAGTCTACCCACTTCCTATTTCTTCATCCTCTAGCTCTTGCCAAGTAGTGGAGTGTGTTTCCTTCACAAGTTTTCATGGCTTGTGAAGGTGGAGCTTGATTTAGCGATGCCTCGACGTAGATCATCTTTGGCATGGACATCGACGACCTAGCTCGCTTTTTCTCCGACGAAGCCGACTCTAGAGCCCGGATTCCTTTTGGACAGCGGAGACGACTTCGTTGCGGAGCTATGGAGGTGGAGCACCGGATCTACAAAGGTTGTATTTCCGTATTCCCTTAGTTAAGTTGTTAACTAGATTGTTTTTCGCCTAGATTTCTAGCCAACGGTCTGTATTAGGGTTTCTCGGCACCTAGATTTTTTGAAATTGGCATGGTTGATGCCTTGTGAGACTTCATTAGGGTGCCTAGGAACCCTACAGCATCATCTTCGGGTGTGTTCATTACAAAGAACTGTTTCTCAGTATCCTCTACGTCCTGGGTATGTGATACTAGATCAGGATCCCAGATATGTAATCTGTTACATAGGGCTACAGAAAGGTAGAGAACTGAGAACGGGTGATAAGTTTCATGAGGCAGAAAACGGGGCAAGAGTTGCAGCCAAGTCTGTTGGTCACTGTCACCCTGTATTACCAATACATTGATTCTGAACGAAAATTATTAGATACCGAACCTGATATACAAAATCATATCAGTCTCTTTATTAGTAAAGAAAGGATATAATTTTGTATTGTTGGATAATGTTTTGAACATTTTCTATATCAAAAGTTGATCGGTTCAGGCACGTTATCTAAAAGCATTAATGTTCTAAATCAAACTACAGTTCTTAGTATACGGAACACACACAAGAGGAAGAGTTCAGAAATGAACGAGTCCTTCTTGAGGCATTGTAGACTAGGTCATATCAATGTGACCCGACTAGCTGAAGTTACATTTAGATGCATATTTAAATCAGTTTGAATTTACATCTTGTGAAACTCGCCAGTCATGTCACAAAGATAAGATGACCATAGCTCTGTTTATTGGAAACAGAGAAAGAGTTAGTAAACTCTTGGGATGATACATGTTGATGTATGTAAGGTCCCCTGTCTACACATGCCAAGACCGGTTCTTTATAATTCATTACATTCTCTGATAATCTCTCAAGATTCAGACATATGTTCCTGTTGAAACACGAGTCCGAGCCTTTTGAGATATTCACAAAATATAAGCGAGAAGTAGAGAACCAAAATACGGGTATAAGTATTATGTCCTATGATGAGATCAGGGAGGAGAATACTTGTGCATGGAATTCCTGGACTATTCTAAAGGAGAATGAGATTCTCTCTCAGCATTACTCCTCTGATTACACCATAGCACGATGGTATATCGGGGTGGAGCAATTACACCCTATGTGATAAGGTGTGCTCTATGATGAGTAATACTGAGTTACATGTTTCCTTTTGGGAGTTATGCGCTTGAGAAGCTGCATACCTATTGAATAGGTTCGAATCAAATCAGTTACCTACCACTTCATATGCGATATGGAAAGGGAAGAGCCCATGTCTTAAGCTAGTTAAGATTTGGGGTTGTCCGGCCTATGTCTAAAAGTAAAATCCGGACAAGCTCGAGGCAAGATCTGTTATGTAGAACTGGAAATGTTCCAGCTATACAAACTGCAGCTGATGATTTGAAAGAACCAAAGGATTCAATAGTTACCAACGAACCTCAGCCTCTCCGCCGATCTAGTAGGGTTCCTCACCCACCTGAGAGATACTTCGGTTTCTCTATGACAGTGGGAGCGAGGATTGCATCATGAGATGATGACCCAACTAGTTTCGAGCTGGCCATCAGGAGTAAGACTCTATAAGAATGACTGGATGCTTAGCGATCTGAGATGGAATCCTTATATACCAACAAAGTATGGACTTTGGTTGCTATATCTGAAGGGTTAAATCCCCATCAGGAGCAAGTATATCTTGAGAAGATTACTTGGTGTAGATGGAAAAGTTGAGACTTTCAAAGCTAAACTTGTTAAAGTTTGCATCATTGACCAGGTGTGGATAATAATGAAACCTTTTCAAGCAACTATGCTTAAGTCCATCCAGATCCTACTTGCCACGGCTACATATCATGACTACGATATCTGGCGGTTGGGTGCCATGACTGCTTTTCTAAATGATGTTTTAGAAGAGAGCGTCTATAAGTACACAGCCAGAGGGCCTCGTAGACAGTGGGAGCAGCGGAAACGTGTGCAAGATGCTTTATAGGATAAAGCAGGCATCGCGGAGTTGGAACATCTGTTTTGATGAAGCGGTCAAAGAGTTTGACATCATCAAAATGGTAGATGAACCTTGTATATACAAAAAGGTAGTAGGGAGTATGGTGACGATCCTCGTAGAGTACGTGGATGACATACTCTTGATAGGGAAGGAGTTTCCTATGCTACGCTCGATCAATCTCCGCTTATCACCATGATTCTCCATATAGGATCAAAGTGATACCTCCTAAATCCTGGGTTTTGGATCTATGAGATAGATCTAAATAGATGTTAGGATACTCACTAGTTGCAGTGAGATGGTATCAATCGATCCTGGGGAGAATCACTGGAAGTGTTCCAGGGTGATAAAGACGACTGAATGTCGGTCACAGGCATTGTCTTTACCCTCAGTAAAGGGACGGTATGTTGGAAGAGTTCCAAGCTAGATACCGTGGCATACTAGACGATAAAGGCAGGATACATCGCTACTAAAGATGCTACAAAAGAGGCTCTTTGGATGTATATTGGTTCATGAGATGAACTACGTTCCTACCATTGTGAGACAATGGAGTTGTGGCTTATGCCGAGGAACGCCGATCCCATCAGTGATCCAGACATATTCTAAGGCAGTATCACCTGATCATGGAGATGGTTGATCTCCAGGGGATCGAGGTCAGGAGAGTAGACTCAGAGGACAACACAGCGGATCCACTCACAAAGGCCTGTTCCCAGAGAGAGAGACCTTTAAGGGATGGTTGAGTATGAGATACTTCAAACCACTGCTACAGATGGCCCTAGTGCAAGTGGGAGATTGTTAGTTATATGTATGCTCTAGAGGCCATTACTATACATAGGATGTATATTGTAGTGGATGCTGGGACATATATAGTGAGGACTTTCTTGCTCGACATGATAGTATGCTATCTGGTTGAACTTTACCTTAACGTTTACACTGATTGTCTCTCTATTACATGTTGGTAAAGCCCTTTGGATGTGTACTTAACTACCTGGACTATGATGCGGATCATACTAGTGGGGACATGGTAGTCCATAAGTACATCCTTCAAAGTCCCTAGTCGAGGGTGTATCGAGACGGGGCATCGATATACCAGAGTAGACTAGCGTGTACCTTCTCGACCCATACAGATGGGCGATGGATGATCCCATATCCATTGGTGTTTGACATCAGAGATGATATATGGGTGCTCAGTAGAGACTGGGTACACTGGACGGACTCGCCGAGAACTCCCAGATGGTATTATACCTCACGTCAGATGGCAGTTCTCTGGTGACACTGGTACAGAGTAGTCTGTTGACCCGAGATCATCATAGAGTCTTGTGTGGTTCCCAGTGTGCTTTGATTTCCATCTTACCACGTCCAAGAGGGCATGCAAAACGGTGGTTTTTGGGTACAGTCACGAGTCATATGGAGGCAATGAGCGATAGGAGGGGATTCGTCTCTCCCGGTATAGGGGGTTGATGTTGCGCTGTGTTCGATTGGCTATAACAGGAAATCCCTGGCCAGGGTTGCTGAGATTTACTGGTAAGTGTTACCAGTAGTTTCTCGAATTGTTATAGACCTCATATCGACACGACTTATCGAGCTATTGGGGTCTGACGTTTACCACCCCTAGGCAAGATATGCGACATATCAGACGATCTGACCGGACTGTACGGTAGTGTTGCTGGTTGGATTCACTGGAGTGTGAGCGGGCTTGCTCGTCGATCTTTAGATCGCTCAATACCCGGGTGGCCGTTATGTTTAGCAGACCGCTTGCGGCTTGTGGGTGATTGATATGATCATCACCTGCTGCCGGCGTATTGACGAGTCTTTAGAGTCCTACACAGAGGTTTCCTGGCTCAAGCGAAACGAAATAGGAGCGCATATGAGATATGTGCGGGACCGAGAATGATACCAGTATGTGATACTGTATTCGATTATCGCGATATGTGACGTTGATCGGTTATATATGATATAGCCGGGTTATCGGATCAAGTGTTGATTCGATAAGTTGTTACTGTTGATATTAGTCGGTTATATGTGATATGACCGGGTTGTTAAATCAAGTGTTGATTTAATGATTTAATGCATAATTATATATTTGATATATTACTTTGTATTAACTAGTATCGGTTCACTTTAAATGGATTTTCTCACTCGGATGTGCGCATTGCATATGCGATATGATTTTGTGCACTTGCTTGTATCATGTTTGATGATACATGCCTTTTGGTTAAGTGTAAAGAATTAAACCTTGGTTAATGAAATGGTTAGGGTTTACTTTTTCCTTATTCATTTCATTCATTTATTAATCTTTTTCTTTTTGGAAAAAGGAAAAGATATGAGAAGAAATGGTGGCTTTTATTTGTTTGCACTTGAAGCTTCTTGAAGCTTTCATAAAGTAACCATTTTTGTCTCATGCTTAAACCTAACCATTCCACTAAACCATGATTCACTCTCTACACCTAACCATGGTTCTATTATGATAAGAATGGATTATTCTTTTCTTTTTTAATTAACTTATCATAACATTCTTCTTCTTCTTCCTTGAACTCAAGAAGAAAACCTTGACTTCATCAATGGTGGATTGATGAAATGAGTGAGAAATCCAATTCTAAAGTCTACCCACTTCCTATTTCTTCATCCTCTACCTCTTGCCAAGTAGTAGAGTGTGTTTCCTTCACAAGTTTTCTAGACTTGGTGAAGTTGGTGCTTGATCTAGCGATGCCTCGACGTAGATCATCTTCGGCATGGACATCGACGACCTAGCTCGCCTATTCTCCGATGAAGCCGACGCTAGAGCCCGGGATTTATTTTGGACAGCGAGAGGACTTCATTGCGGAGCCATGGAGGTGGAGCACCGGATCTACAAAGGTTGTATTTCCGTTATCTTATAGTTTAGGTGTAAACTAGTTTGCTTTTTCGCCTAAACTTCTAGCCAACGATCCGTAGTCGGGTTTCTCGGCACCTAGATTTTTTGAAATTGGCATGGTTGATGCCTTGTGAGACCTCACTAGAGTGCCTAGGAACCCTACACTTGCAGGTACACCACCATGCTAGGAGTCAACTATTCTAAAAACCATTAGAATATCTGTCAAAGTACCCACATTGGGAAACTACCCAAATCTAGATCTAAAACCATAGATCCAGAAACCAGAATGTCAAATTTTATATCCATATCCTGTCTTGAGAAACAACTGTGTGACGACCACAGTACTACCGATCGTAGTATAGGAATTTTACTTCCTACTCTGTGTATGTCATCCATATACCATGACATCACACCCTACTACCTTCTTAACAGATCCATCCCCTATTCTGATGAAGTCAAACCTATGACTGTCACATCAAAATTAGATGATCTATCTCCGCTATAACTTCTCTAGTCTATAAATAGACATAAGCTACTTGCCCACTATGCATCTGCTGCTCCCACTGACTACGACAATCCTCCTACCGGGTCTCATAGCCTGGAACAACAGTAGTGTCAAGTCTGGGTAGATAAGAACCTCCCTGTCACCGTCCTTGAGGCTACCGGAGTACCTCTCGGGTGTCTGAGGCTACCCACCATATCTGCGGAGTGGCTATTAGAATGTCAAACCTGATCGAACCTTTAGGTCCTATTAAATTTTCCGTAATCGTTTGCGGTTCTGGAATCACTTCCAGTTCTACCATACTCCCACTACTGTTTTCTGAAAAAGATCCATTTTTACTAAAACTGTGGCGAGTCAAGAACAATATCACTATTGATCTTCCAAATGGTAGAATATCAACCCTCGTCATAGCCAGGGTCCACCCACAAACAGCCATTACAGAAACGTGCCCTGAGTTATCCAGAGTCTGGTTTTAAGCATAAGCTGGACAACTCCCCGTACCTTAATATCTTTTAAGGTATGAACCATTCTATATCCAATATAGAAACTTTGGCACTTATTTAATTGGAACCAGATTCAATCATGCAGCTGTCTCCAGTGCATATCAACTTAATGGAAAAAGGCTAATCAGCATTACTCAACTTAGGAATCCATCCAATTATGAGTAACCCGAAAGAGAAACAAGTTTCTCAAAACCATTACTATTATCTGAATACCAACCACAAGAATCTACATCTTCGATCTCTTTGAAGAATCCTGATACTTGTGACACCTGGTTCTCTACTTTATTCTTATACCCACAACTTCTCAAAACTTAGACCTTGTATTTCTACGAAACACTTGTCTAAATACTAGAGAAGTTATAAGTAAACAGAATATAGTACGAGGACCTACCCCTTTGTCCTGATGGACACTTGGACAACATACAATACTCTGTATAAGTCCGCTGAGTTGAGCAACTCAAAACCTGTGCGTCGTAGGTTGAAAACTGTACCCTGGCGATTTCCTCAAATATCACCAATTACAACGAATTCCGATATAATGAGGATAATCACCTAATTCCCAATAACGTACTTCCGCTCATCATCTGTAAAACCATACAGATATGAGAATGAAACCTGGTAAATACATACCCTTGGAGTAAGTATCTAATCGGGAAAACGGTTTTGCTTTAACAATGCACTGAAACATGAAAATGTTTCGTAGGGGTATCTTGGTATTCCTAGTAATGCCTCTTCCATAATCCAATTCATGACTTCAACCGTATATATTATTGCCATCTCTCCAAATCCCTTTATTTGTCTTTAGTCATTACCTTCTGTACACCATTGTTAGGCTAAATGGTTTTCTTCCTTCCCTACCGTTCGGCACCAGCCTATGATTTGGAAGAAGACTATCCAGTAAGCATAATAGGTGTACCCTCCTAAACCAAGGAGTACTCGCATCTTGAGAGAAGGTGATGATAAAAGACAATTGAATAATACCTTATTCTTTTAAAGGTGAAATAGGAGTGGCGATGAAGTACGCGGTTTTGGTCGTGAATGATATCAGTCGCAATTTACTTTGCCCTCTTTCTAATCCCTTTATTTTGTCTTTAGTTATTACCTTCTGTACACCCTACTTAGGCTAATTGGTTTTCTTCATTCCCTACCTTTCGGCACCTGCCTATGGTTTGGAATAAAACTATCCAATAAGCGTAATAGGTGTTGGAGATAGTGCCCTCCGAGTCAATTATTGGATCACAGGCACGTGATTGCAATGATTGAGGGAGGACCTATCCCGGTAGGACAGTCTTACTCGAGATGATAGTATGCTATCTGGTTAATCTTTATCATCGTGTACTGCTTTAGGTGACCTGACATGTCGCTATTACACGTTGATAGAGCCCCTAGGATTCTTGCTTGACTACCAGCAGTATGATGGCGATCATATACGTGGGAGCTGGTAGTCTATAAACACATCCTTAAAAGGTCCCTAGTCGTAGGAGTTTCGAGACAGGGCATCGATACTCCATTAGTAGACTAGTGTATACAGTCGAGACCCCGACGAGGGGCGGTGGCCGGTCTCACAAGCCACTGGTGTCAGTTGGTTCACCTAAGATGTATACAGGTGCTCATTGGTTATGAGTACACCGGACAGGACTCGCCGGGAACCTGCTAGTTGGTCTTATACCAGATGTCAGATAGTAGTTCCCTGGTGACATGTGTACAGGTTAGTTCATCGACCTGAGATCGTCATTTGTCTCGTGTGTGTTCCCACTGTGCTTTGATTACTACCCTACCACGGCTCAAAGGAGTCGTGCAAATAGGTTTTAGTTGGGTACAGTCCCGAGCCACATGGAGGCAGTGAGCGGATCTTCAGGGGTTCGTCTCTCCCGGTATTGGGGGTGAGGTCGCGCTGTGTCTAGGAGAGCCATTACGCAAAGCCCTCGGCCGAGGCAGGAGATTTACTGGTAGGTATTCCAATAGTATCTCAGGGCGTTCTGGGCTACGCTCCGACACGACTTGTACCGCTTTTGGGGGACTGACTTTTACCAACCCCCTAGGCCCGCCATGCGATACTCATAGACGAACGGACCGGACTGTACGGATATTGTCACTGACAGGCTCAGTAGGGTGTCAGGATGAGTTCGCTCATTGACGTCCCTTTTGGTCAATAGCTGGTGGCCCGTCACGTATTGGCTAATACCTCTGACATGCTAGTGGTTAAATCCACAGCCATAGTATTGACGAGTCTTTAGAGTCCACCACACTTTCAGTTACTTAAGCTTTCGGGCGAAACGCTGTAGAGGCCGTATGGAGATATGGCAGGGTCCGATCAGATACGTGCGGTATTGCACGGATCAGGATCGGACGGTTTGTACTAGTGGCCGTATGGATATATGGCAGGGTTCGATCAGATACGTGCGGTATTGCACGGATCAGGATCGAACGGATATTACTAGCGGGCTTTGGTTTAAGCCGGATCCTAGTATAGTACAGTGTAGATTTTGTCTCTTTGCCTTTGTATCCGGTCGGAATACAGATGCGGGTGTGTATGTACAGTATCGCGGTTTTCCTGTAATTTATTACGGGACCAGTTTTCTGGAGTTGCCAGTTTGCATTCCGTTCCGGCCGGTTTTCCTTTGTTCTTTCCCGGCCGGATTTTTCCGATGGAGGGTGTTATTTGCAAGTTTGCAAATAACATATTGTGGAGGGGTTTCTTGCAAATGTATTAATTATGAAAGCATCTTTTGATACCATTCTTTTCTATCATCATCACTTGCTTTTTGGTGATTTGAGGTGATTAGAGTTTGATGTGGATTTTTTATGATGATGTTTAGGTTGTGGTCACCCTCCACCTTTTCCTACACTCACCTTCCTTCTATGGTTGTGGTTTTGATATTCTTTTCCTCCACCATTCTCATATGATAAGGTTAAGGTTTCATTTTGAGAAAAAAAGAAGAAGAGGTTTTTCATTCTTGAGAGTTTCATTCTTGATCTCATTTTCATGCTAGAAAAATGCAAGCACTATTTTTCTTATCTTGATTCCTCCATCATCTTCAAAGGGAACAAACCCCAAATGAGACATAGCTTCAACCCTACACATTCTACAGCAAATCTTGGACGCGTCGGCCAGCCAACTTCGCGCCCGAGTTGCCTCGGTATTGAGGTGGGAGCCCGTAAAAGATACAAGCGATGTGGTGCCCTTTTCGGCAAGGAGGCGATGATATGGAGACAGGACTTTCCGCGGGAGATCGGGACGATGACGAGAAGACTGGAGGACTCGGACCACTTGGTATACTCCTCTTCCCATCTCATGTTTACTAGTATAGGTTAATGGTTAACGATCCGGGTTTTATTGTCCGCGGTAGCGCCAGTTTCCAAGTAAGGAAAATTTTTGATTCCGCATTTTGGCCTCGGTAAGACGGCCGGGGCGCTGCCGTGGCGCAACATGGTATCAGAGACACGCCATTAACCTTTCCTAGCTTGTTCTAGTGTGTTTTACATTTCCGATCGAACAAAATCCCAAAAACCCCATTTCGTGTGCATCAGTTTTCTGTCGTTTTTTTCCGGGCTCTAAAAATTTTTCAGGTTGTAAAAAACTAATGTACTGGAAATTCTAAGACTACTGGAAAAATTCGACACAGTCAGTCGATCACTCAAGCGCGGAACCGGGGCCAAAACCCCCCTTGGGCCGCGGTTCCGCCGCTCATTGGTGTCTTCACTGTATCATATTTTTCCAGTGGCCTTCTGGGCTAATTTTTGGGGTTTTGGAATATTAATATTGGGCCCAGAATTTCTGTGAGTGCTACAGTATTACTTGGGGGCCCACTTGTTAATTTTTGATCGATTGGATATTTTAAACACATTATTTCACAGTATTTACATTATATCTGCGACCGTGAATGTCACTCGATCGGTAAATCCTGTCAAACTGCTATAGCCCGGTTAGACGGATTTGCGAACGTGACATTCACGTTGATGTTCTATGTTTATGGTGTGTTGTTGCGGATCGGTCGTGGGGATAGCCTGGATGCAATGCTAGTACTGTTTTGTTTTATATGTACATTTGATATTGCGGGGCGAGCGTCCGACATGTGGACTGCCGTCACTGCCTGTTTGTATTATTCTTTTGGGGCACGACCTGGTTGCGGTCGATGTACCCGGTGTATGTATATTTTACTTTCTGTACTAGGATTACCCCGCTGAGGGGTGCACGGATAGCCGGGTTCTAGAGGGCAACGGGCCCGCATCTCATGGCATTGAGACGGAGGGGGCTTAACTCTAGGATTGGCGGGCTATTCGCCGCACTCGTAGGGGTACATGTTGACCCAGGAGGGGTGCCCAAGTTACCGGATTCCATGAAGTGCTGGGTGGTCCATTCACGGTGCTGAAGGGGGCTGCCTCGCTTCAGGTTTTGGTGGGTGACTTGCCGCGCCCGTAGGGGTCTAGGATTTCATTGCACAGGCTATCCACACGACCAGGGGAACGTCGGGTTTCAGCAGCGGCTCTGTGAAACCCGGGGCTTCCAGATATCTGTATTGTTCTGTGATGCTGTACATTTCTGAGATGTTGCATTTTATCACGCCTTGAGCGAATATAATATATTGGTATATATATTAGTAGATGTTGTATATGTTTTACATCCGCGCTAGTCCAGTCCCCGCTCTGTCGTTAGTTAGCTAACCTAACGGGTAATGACGGGACCCAGTGGCGAATGCGGATGGCATATACGTACATCAGTATATTTTCGTTCTTTGTGGTGTGATCAATTGATGGGACTGCGTTGATTCGGATCAATGCAATTTAAAAACAAACCTATTCTGATGTTGTTGGAACACTTTTCAAAAAGCTGTTATTGCAAGGACGTTCACTTTTGTTTTGCATCGTGGTATTCATTTGGAATATCCTGCTCCTCAGTCGACGAGGCAAGGGCCGAGATCCCTTCACCGGGAGTGACCCCTTGGACAGAAGTTTGCGTCAGGGCATTAACTTCACTATAGCCGATTACTTTTGCTTTGCATCGTGGTATTCAGTTGGAATATCCTGCACCTCATTCTACGGGGAAAGAGCCGAGATCCCTTCACCGGGAGTGACCTCTTTAGCAAAGTTTTTCGTCACTATATTTTTTATAAAAGGCTATGCAGTTCCTTCAACGATATCAAGTTCATTACGTTGAAAGTTTTTCGCCAAAAACTAGACGTAGCCCTCCGTCATTTCTTACAAGTATTACTTAGTATTCGTGCTGCGTTTGTTGACTGTGTCAAGGCGTAGTGTGCGGTAGCTAAGTAGTGTTTGTTTGTAGCATATTAAAGGGATTGGTTAGGACAGTCGTGCGGCCTTGTTGACTGTGTCAAGGGCTCGTACGGGTGGGTTTAATGCAATCCAGGATAATGACGGGTTGAACTTGACTAGGACTCTTTGATTTGTTGACTGTGTCAAGGTCACTTGGGTCCTAGGGGTAAAAATCACATCGGGAGTTTCAAAAGAACTGAAACTTGCCAGATATGCGCATACCTTCTGGAGTGTGGTGACTTGAGTGGATTCCGTCAAGTTATCATGCGATGATAGTTGGATCCCGATTCCTACTGATGAGTTGGTTTACTCCTCGGGTGATCCCGACTAATTCTTCTTTCAGGTTTGGGGAAGAATTTGAGGTTACAGTGGGAGGTTTCCTGATTAGATAAAGTGATAACCATTCTGATCTAGGTTAGAGTGCACGCTGAGTGTTTCTTTTCTCTCTCTCTTTGGCAGCGACCATTGACCCGACCCTGGACTATGACTCAGTGACCAAGTTGACCGAACCTTCTTAACACTGGCTTTTGGATTGTCAGAGTTGCAAACCTCATTGCCACTCCTACTTTTACCCTTTTCTCCAGGACACCCCGTATTACTACGAACGTCCACTTCCATTGGACAAAACCATCGTATGGTTATATACGAACTCGAAGGACTTCGAGGATGGTTTCTGGTTCTGGAGAAAACGAATAGGATTATTCAGTTGTCTTTTCTTTTCACCTTCTCTCATTGCGAGTACTCCTTGGTTTAGGAGATAGTACACCTATTACGCAAATTGGATAGTCTTCTTCCAAAACTTAGGCAGGTGCCGAACGGTGGGAAATGAAGAAAACCAATTAGCATAACGATGGTGTACAGAAGGTATTAAGTTAAGACAAAGTAAGGGATTAGTAAGAGGGCAAAGTAAATTGCGACTGCTATTCACGACCGAACCAAGTATTTCTTCGCCAATCCTAAATCACCTTTGTATTTCTCCAGGACACTCCGTATCACTACGAAGATCCCAAGTTTATTGGATAATCCATCGTATGGTTATATACGAACTCGAAAGGAACTTGTTCCAGTTCGGGGATGGATTCTGGTTCAGGAGAAATAGGAATAAGGTTTATTCGGTTTTCTTTTATCTTCACCTTCTCTCGCATTGTGAGTGTTCCTAGGATTAGGACAGTACACCCATTATGCTTATTGGATAGTCTTCTTCCAAACCATAGGCTGGTGCCGAACGGTAGGGAAGGAAGAAAACCATTTGGCCTAAGGGGTGTGCAGAAGGTAATGACTAAAGACATATAAAGGGATTTGGAGAGGTGGCAAAGAATTATACGGTTATAGTTGTGAATCTGGATAATGGAAGAGGCATTACTAGGAATACCAGGATACCCCATCGAAACATTTCAATGTTTCGGTTCAACTGTGTACTGTTAAAAGAAAACTGATTTCCCGATTAGACACTTGCTCCAGGGTATGTATTTACCAGGTTGGATTCTCACATCTGTATGGTTTTACAGATGATGAGTAGGAGTAAGTTATTGGGAATTAGGTGACCATCCTCATTATAACGGGATTCGTTGTAATTGGTGATATTTGAGGAAGCCACCTGGGTTGTTTGCCAGTCGGCAAATATTTGGTTTTGAATATCCGTTGTTATGCACCAATTTCAAATTGATATATCTGTACGTCTATTTTCATAGAGTGAGATATACCGTTTGATATTATGTCGATGACATTTACCTATATCAGTGGATAGTTAGGTAAGGAGCATTAAACAGCGGTGTAATTCTTCTTAACCATAAGTACAGTTTTCAACCTACGACGCACAGTGAAAGAGTTGTTAGACTCAGCGGACTTATACAGAGTATTGTATGTTGTCCAGTGTCCATTAGGACAGAGGGGTTGGTCCTCATACTATATTCTGTTTACTTTTAGCTTCTCTAGTTCTTAGACATGTGTTTCGTAGAAACAAAGGGTCTATGTTTTGAGGAGTTATAGGTATTTGAATAGAGTAGAGAACCAAGTATTGCAAGTATCGGGATTCTTCAAAGTGATCGAAGATGTAGATACTTGTGTATGGTATTCAGTTGATAGTAATGATAAAGAGAAATTGCTTCTCTTTCTGGTTACTCATAATTGGAAGCATTCCTAAGTTGAGTAACGCTGATCGGCCTCCTTCCATTTAGTTGACATGCACTGAAGATAGCTGCATGATTTGAATCTGGTTCATTTAAATCAGTGCCTCTGGTTCTATATTGGATATAGAACAGTTCATATCTTAACGATGTTAAGGTACGGGGAGTTGTCCGGCTTATGATTAAAACCAGACACTGGACAACTCAAGGCATATTTCTGTAATGGCTATTTGTGGGTTGACCCAGGCTATGACGAGGGTTGACTTTCTACCATCTGGCAGATCAATAGAAATATTGTTCTAGACTCGTCACAGTTTTATTAAAAATGGATTTTTTCAAAAACAGCAGTGGGAGTATGGTAGAATTGGAAGTGATTCCAGAACCGCAAACGATTACTGAAGATTTGATAAGGAACCTAAAGATTCAATCTGATTTGACATTCCATTGGCCACTCCGCAGATAAGGTGGGTAACTTCAGGCACCCGAGAGGTACTCCTGTAGCCTCAAGGACGGTGACAGGGAAGTTCTTGTTTACCCACACTTGCCATTGTTGTTGTTCCAGGCTGCGAGACCCGGCAGGAGGATGAGTATAGCATCGTTCTAAACTAGCTTTAGAAGTGCACGTCTATATGACTCTGCCAGAGGGTTTTCGTAGTCAGTGGGAGCAGCGGAAGCATTGGTGGACATCAGGCTTATGTCTATTTATAGACTAAAGCAGATATAGCAGAGATAGATCATCTGTTTCTGATGTAACAGTCATAGGTTTGACGTCATCAGAATAGGGGATGGATCTGTTGAGAAGGTAGTAGGGTGTGATATCCGGGTTTTGGATGACATACACAAAGTAGGAAGTGACATTCCTATACTACGATCGGTTATACTTTGGTCGTCACACAGTGGTTTCTCCACATGGGACTTGGATATTATATCAGACATTCTGGTTACTAGATCTATGGTTTTAGATCTAGATTTGGGTGGTTTCCTAATCTGGGTACCTTGACAGCATTCTATGAGTATTTAGAATGGACGACTCTTGGCACGGTAGTACACCTGCAGGTGATGGAGTCACCCTCTCTAAAGGTGTCTTACAGACTGAAGGGGAGAGGGATACGCATGATTGACAGATCACTTGCCTAGGCAATTGAGTCAATCATGAGATGTCAAGTACCACACCAGATGTTGTTCTTGCAGTAGGTGCAATAAGTTGATATTGATCCAATCCTGGAGGAACAGTCGGAAGCAGTTTTAGAACATAAGTGAATGTTCTAGGGATATGATAACGGCTGCCTCCTTTAGGAGACGATTATCACTCCAGGCTTCCAAGGTGACATGGACGACAAGGAGGTTGTCAGAGTTATAGTTCTCCCTCTGACGAGGGACAGTATTCTGGACAGGTGATCCAGGCAGATACTGAGGGAGGCTTGGCGCAGGATACTGATTAAGTTCAGTTGACGATACAGTCTAAGAAGTTTGGATTTGGAGTTCATTTATGAGCTAGGTCCCATCAGATATCCAGACATATTCTAAGACAGGTATTGCTCATTTCGGGAGATGGTTTTCTCCGCGAACTTGAGATATAGAGAGACATAGAAAGAAACATCACAGCGGATCCACTCTCTGAGGCTATTCCTCGAACGCAATAGTTTCGCAAACGAGCTTTGTGAGACTGACTAGTAGAGGAGTTGGGTGTTCGGTATCACACGGGCTGTGAGTATGCGACATCGCAATAATTAGCCTTGAGTGCAAGTGGGAGATTGTTGGAGATAGTGCCCTCAGAGTCAATTATTGGATCACAGGCATGTGATTGCAATGATTGAGGGAGGACCTATCCCGGTAGGACAGTCTTACTCGAGATGATAGTATGCTATCTGGTTCATCTTTATCATCGTGTACTGCTTTAGGTGACCTGACATGTCGCTATTACACGTTGATAGAGCCCCTAGGATTCTTGCTTGACTACCAGCAGTATGATGGCGATCATATACGTGGGAGCTGGTAGTCTATAAGCACATCCTTAAAAGGTCCCTAGTCATAGGAGTTTCGAGACAGGGCATCGATACTCCATTAGTAGACTAGTGTATACAGTCGAGACCCCGACGAGGGGCGGTGGCCGGTCTCACAAGCCACTGGTGTCAGTTGGTTCACCTAAGATGTATACTGGTGCTCATTGGGTTATGAGTACACCGGACAGGACTCGCCGGGAACCTGCTAGTTGGTCTTATACCAGATGTCAGATAGCAGTTCCCTGGTGACATGTGTACAGGTTAGTTCATCGACCTGAGATCGTCATTTGTCTCGTGTGTGTTCCTACTGTGCTTTGATTACTACCCTACCACGGCTCAAAGGAGTCGTGCAAACAGGTTTTAGTTGGGTACAGTCCCGAGCCACATGGAGGCAGTGAGCGGATCTTCAGGGGTTCGTCTCTCCCGGTATTGGGGGTGAGGTCGCGCTGTGTCTAGGAGAGCCATTACGCAAAGCCCTCGGCCGAGGCAGGAGATTTACTGGTAGGTATTCCAGTAGTATCTCAGGGCGTTCTGGGCTACGCTCCGACACGACTTGTACCGCTTTTGGGGGTCTGACTTTTACCAACCCCCTAGGCCCGCCATGCTATACTTATAGACGAACGGACCGGACTGTACGGATATTGTCACTGACAGGCTCAGTAGGGTGTCAGGATGAGTTCGCTCATCGACGTCCCTTTTGGTCAATAGCTGGTGGCCCGTCACGTATTGGCTAATACCTCTGACGTGCTAGTGGTTAAATCCACAGCCATAGTATTGACGAGTCTTTAGAGTCCACCACACTTTCAGTTACTTAAGCTTTCGGGCGAAACACTGTAAAAGCCGTATAGAGATATGGCAGGGTCCGATCAGATACGTGCGGTATTGCACGGATCAGGATCGGACGGTTTGTACTAGTGGTCGTATGGATATATGGCAGGGTTCGATCAGATACGTGCGGTATTGCACGGATCAGGATCGAACGGATATTACTAGCGGGCTTTGGTTTAAGCCGGATCCTAGTATAGTACAGTGTAGATTTTGTCTCTTTGCATTTGTATCCGGTCGGAATACAGATGCTGGTGTGTATGCACAGTATCGGGGTTTTCCTGTAATTTATTACGGGACCTGTTTTCTGGAGTTGCCAGTTTGCATTCCGTTCCGGCCGGTTTTCCTTTGTTCTTTCCCGGCCGGATTTTTCCGATGGAGGGTGTTATTTGCAAGTTTGCAAATAACATATTGTGGAGGGGTTTCTTGCAAATGTATTAATTATGAAAGTATCTTTTGATACCATTCTTTTCTATCATCATCACTTGCTTTTTGGTGATTTGAGGTGATTAGAGTTTGATGTGGATTTGTTATGATGATGTTTAGGTTGTGGTCACCCTCCACCTTTTCCTACACTCACCTTCCTTCTATTGTTGTGGTTTTGATATTCTTTTCCTCCACCATTCTCATATGATAAGGTTAAGGTTTCATTTTGAGAAAAAAAGAAGAAGAGGTTTTCCATTCTTGAGAGTTTCATTCTTGATCTCATTTTCATGCTAGAAAAATGCAAGCACCATTTTTCTTATCTTGATTCCTCCATCATCTTCAAAGGCAACAAACCCCAAATGAGACATAGCTTCAACCCTACACATTCTACAACAAATCTTGGACGCGTCGGCCAGCCAACTTCGCGCCCGAGTTGCCTTGGTATTGAGGTGGGAGCCCGTAAAAGATACAAGCGATGTGGTGCCCTTTTCGGCAAGGAGGCGATGATATGGAGACAGGACTTTCCGCGGGAGATCGGGACGATGACGAGAAGACCGGAGGACTCGGATCACTTGGTATACTCCTCTTCCCATCTCATGTTTGCTAGTATAGGTTAATGGTTAACGATCCGGGTTTTATTGTCCGCGGTAGCGCCAGTTTCCAAGTAAGGAAAATTTTTGATTCCGCAATTTGGCCTCGGTAAGACGGCCGGGGCGCTGCCGTGGCGCAACAATAGGTGTACTCTCCTAAACCAAGGAGCCCTCGCAACCTGAGAGAAGGTGATAATAAAAGACAACTGAATAAACTAATTCTATTTCTCCTGAACCTTGATCCATCCTCGAAGAAGTCCCTTCGAGTTCGTATATAACCATACGATGGATCTATCCAATGGAAGTGGATATCCATAGTAATACGGGTGTTCTGAGAAATGCAAAGGGTAAAAGAAGGAGTGGCAATGACTTATGCAACTCGGACAATCCAAAAGCCAGTATTTTTAAGAAGGTTCGGTCAACATGGTCACTGAGTCATAGTTTAGGGTCGGTCAAAGGTCGCTGCCAAAGAGAGAGAGAAAAGAAACACTTTGCGTGCACTCTAACCTAGATCAGAATAGTTATCACTTTATCTAATCCGAAAACCTCCCACTGTCCTGTCAAATTCTCCCCCAAACCTGAAAGAAGAATCAATCGGGAACACCCGAAGAGTAAACCAACTCATCAGTGGGAATCGGAATCCATCTCTCATCGCATGATAACGTGATGGAATGCATCCACGTTACTCATACTCCAGAAGGTATGCGCATACTTGGCAAGTTTCAGTTTCTTTAGAAACTCCCGATATGATTTTTGCCCCATGCTCTTATAACCTTGGCTTTGGTCAAAATGTCATAAGTCACATGCCAAGTTCTACCCGTCACTATCTTGTCAATTTGAACCCACCCGCACATGCCCCCGACTTTAGCCAATCGGCAGAACGACTGTCCCAAACTAACTCATCTATCTATGCAACAAATGAATACCCAGCAGCTACCAAACACAATGCCTTAACTATGGCTAAAATGCATAGCTTGAATACTACTGAATACCTAAAAGAAGTGACGGAGGGCTACAGCTGGTTTTTGGCGAAAAACCTTTAACGTAACGAACTTGATATCGCTGAAGGAACCTGATAGCTTTTTAAAATATAGTGGCGAAAACCTTTTGCTAAAGAGGTCACTCCCGGTGAAGGGATCTCGGCTCTTTCCTCGTGGAATGAGGTGCAGGATATTCCACTGAATACCGCTATGCAAAGCAACTTGTAATCGACTATAGTGAAGTTATTACCCTGACGCAAACTTCTGCCCAAGGGGTCAGTCCCGGTGAAGGGATATCGGCCCTTGCCCCGTCGAATAAGGTGCAGGATATTCCACTGAATACCTCTATGCAAAACAAAAAGGAAACATCTTTGCAATAACACCTTTTAAATTGTTCCAACAACATCAAACAGGTTTGTTTTACTTTGCATTGATCAGAATCAACGCAGTCCCATCAATCAATCACACCAGAAAAGAACAAAAATAAAATGTACGTATATGCCATCCGCATTCGTCACTGGGTTCCGTCATCACCCGTTAGGTTACTTAACTAACGACAGAGCGGGGACTGGACTAGCACGGGTGTAAAACATATACAACATCTAATAGTATATAAACCAATATACAATAATCGCTCCAGGCGTGATAATATGCAACATTACAGAAAAGTAATAAGCATCACAGAACAATACAGATAATCTGGGATCCCCGGGTTTCACAGAGCCGCTGCTGAAACCCGACGTTCCCCTGTCGTGTGGATAGCCTGTGCAATGAAACCTAGACCCCTACGGGTGCGGCAAGTTACCCGCCAAAACCTGAAGCGAGGCAGCCCCCTACAGCAAAGTGAATGGACCACCCAGCACTTCACGGAATCCGGTAATCTTGGGCACCCCTCCTTGGGTCAACCTGTACCCCCTACGAGTGCGGCGAATAGTCTGCCAATTCCAGAGTAAGGCCCCTCTGCCTCTCAAAGCCATGAGATGCGGACCCGTTGCCCCCCAGAACCCGGCTATCCGTGCACTCCGTCGCGGGGCAAAACCTAGTACAGTAATGAAAAATAGTACAATAGGTACATCGACCGCAACCTGGTCGTGCCCCAAAAGAATATTATACAACAGGCAGTGACGGAAGTCCACAAGTTGGACGCTCGCCCCGCAATATCAAATGTACTAATAAATCCAAACTGCACTACCATTGCACACTGCTATCCACCACGACAAATCCGCAACATCACAGCACAACACAGAACATCATCGCGAATGTCACGTTCGCAAACCCGTCTAAAAGAACTATAGCAATCAGACGCGGTTTACCGATCAAATGACATTCCCGGTCGGAGATATAATGTAAGCGCTGTAAACTAACATGTTTAAATTTCGATCGACTAAATATCACAAAGTGGGCCCCACGAAAAATTGGTGAACAGTAACAAAATCTGGGCCCAAAAGATATATACCAAAAAACCACAAATTCCAGAGAAGAACCTACTGAGCAAATTTGGGGGCATGATGACACAGAATGGCCGCGGATCCGCGGCCAAACCATGGGTTTGGCCGCGTTTCCACGGCAGTCTTGTCGAATCATGATCCCAAATTTGGACGGTGTTCTAATAAAACCCTGCACAGTTTTCTGAGATATGTAGAAAAATTTTAGGATCCCTTTAAAAATCGACAGAAACTGTGAACTTGGATTTTGCAGTTTTTGATTTCCGGTTCGATCGATGTTTTAAACGCGTTAGCACAAGTTAGTATAGCAAAATGGTGAGGCTCTGATACCACTGTAAGTCTACGGTAGCGCCCCGGCCGTCTACAGACGCCAAATGCGGAACAAAAACTTTTTAACTGGCGCTATCGTATACTTTAACCCGGATCTGCCATTATTGCTAAACTAACAAACTGTAAAGAGTGTAGAAAGGTCATACCGAACGATCCGAGTCCTTCGTTCTTTAACCATCATCCCACGCTCCGTTGCGGCTGCTCCGATCTCATCGATCTCCGATCTGCTCGTCCAGGTGGCACCACATCAACGATTCTTTAAACGGGCTCCCGCCTCTGACTCGAGGCAACTCGGTCGTCAAGTTTGCTAAAAGAGACGACCAAGAATGATGTAGAGAATGAGTAGATGACTTTGTCTCACTTCGTCCAAATCCGTGGACGATCGGTTAATGAAGTTGCCGATGGAAATGAAATGGAACAAGAAATGAACTATGAAATTTCCATGTATCCAAAACTTTAGTCTTTTCTTTTAACAACCATAATTTTCTTCTCATCAAGAAGTGGAGGAAGAGATGGGGGCCGGCCACTTATAGATGGAGGGAGGTGAGTGTAGGAGAGGGGAGAGTGACCACAAGAGAAAAGATCAACCACAAATATCCTTCATGCAAACAAAACCTCATTAATGCAAATGGTGATTCATTAACCTAGTCACCATTGCATTAATGGCTCCATTAAAGCACTAATGACTCACCATGCCAAGTCACCCTCTCTAGAACCTTCTAGAAGCATGACTCACCTCATCCAAGAAAAGACAAATCCGTCTTTAACCGAATGTTAAAAGACGGCTGATAGAAAACTGGAAACTGGAAACTGGAAACTGGCAACTTCCAAAAGTGATCCTGAAATGACTTTCAGGATAACCCCGTAACTGTATAAATATACCCGCATTTGTATTACGACCGAATACAAATGCAACTGAGACAAAGATATTATATCTACTCAATATAATACTCGGATCCGGCTTAAACCAAAGCCGACCAGTATCATCTGCCCGAAAACTGACACGTGCGTAAACGCACGTGCATTTTCCGAACCCTGCCATAAAACCATACGGCCTCTACAACGTTTCGTCCGAACTTGGGAAACTGTTTGTGGGGGACTCTAATGACTCGTCAGTACCCTGGCAGTGGGTTTAACCACAAACCGTCAGCGGCACTAGCAATGCGTAACGGCTGCCCATGGACTGACCTCAAGGGAGGCTGATGAGCGAACTCATCTAGAAACCCTACTGAGCCTAACAGTGACAATGTATATACAGTCCGGTCCGTTCGTCTATGAGTATCGCATATCTGCCTAGGGGGCTAGTAACGTCAGACCACCAATAGCAGTATAAGTCGTGTCGGAGTGAAGCCCAATAACACCCTGAGATACTAGTGGAGTACCTACCAGTAAATCTCCTGCCACGGCCGTGGGCTATGTGTAATGGCTCTCCTAGAAACAGCACGATCTCGCCCCCAATACCGGGAGAGACGAATCCCCTGCTGATCCGCTCACGTGCCTCCATATGGCTCGGGACTGTACCCAAAAGCTACCTGTTTTCACGACTCCTTTGAGCCGTGGTAGGGTAGAAATCAAAGCACAGTGGGAACTCACACGAGACAAATGATGACCTCAGGTCGATGAACTAACCTGTATACATGTCACCAGGGAACTGCTATCTGACGATATGTATAATACCAACTAGCAGATTCCCGGCGAGTCCTGTCCGGTGTACTCATAACCCAATGAGCACCTGTATACATCTTAGGTGATCCAATTGACACCAGTGGCTTATGAGACCGGCCACCGCCCCTCATCGGGGTCTCGACTGTATACACTAGTCTACTCCGGAGTATCGATGCCCTGTCTCGAAACTCCCACGACTAGGGACCACAATTAAGGATATGCGTATAAACCACCCTACTCTCACGTATATGATCGCCATCATACAGTAAGTAGTAAAGCAAGATCCTAAGGGCTCTATCAAAGTGTAACAGTGATCAGTCACCTGAAACTGTACACGACTGATAAAGGCAAACCAGATAGCATACTATCATCTTGAGTAAGATTGTCCTACCGGTATAGGTCCTCTGCAATCATTGCAATCATGTACCTGCGATCCAATAATTGACTCTGAGGGCACTATCTCCAACAGCACGCCGTACTGCCGCAAACCCTAAGGTTTAGAGGCAGTTCAAGACGGTCACATAATCGAGTTAAGGTTTGTTGTCTTCTAGAGTATCCACCGCGTTACTTGCACGACTTAGAACGTTCTTAAACTATGAAAAAATCCAACGCTTGGAAATTTTCCGACAGGGGAAAAAGTGAGTTATTGATATCCGTTCGAACTTTTTAACACGTTCTAAAAATTACCCGAACAAACTAAACAAAGTTAAATTATCCGATCGAATCAACGAGTCCCCAATACAACCCTAGAAAACTATACACTTGAGTGGAATTAATAAATTTCCAAAAAAAATGACAAGAAAGGACCTAAGAATAAATATCTGAAGTTCCATGGACTAATTCAAAATTTTGGCCGTGGAACCTCGGCCAAACCAGGGGTTTGGCGGCGGTTCCGCGGCCGAATGAGCGAATTAGTGGTCCGTACTTCACAGTAATTCTTAGTTTTCCCTGGTTGTTTTTCAGAGCATTTTTAATTCATAAAAAATCACATTTTTGAAAATTGTCCAGAGAAGGGTTCGTATCGGGGTATCCGGGTTCGATCGGACATTAAACTTCGCTCAGACTTCGCCTAAAGCTCTAGCTTAGCACTGATACCACTGTAGGGCTTTATGCACACGCACAAGGGTCTACGAGGCATCAACCATGCCCAATTAAAAATTTAGCCGTGCCGAACAACCCAAAGCCGGATCTTTAAACTAGAGTTTATGCGAAAACTAACATGTTAAACACTTTAACACTAAGTGAGAGCAATTACAACCTTTGTAGATCCGGTCCTTCACTTCTTAAGCTCCGTGTTGAAGTCCCTTCGCTGGAATCATCGTGTTCCGGACTCTCGAGAGGCTCCACGAAGAGAAAGATGCAGTCTTGCGACCGATCATCGATACAAAGATGATCTACCTTGAAGTTTCATTAACACAAGCTAATGTTAGTGTATATGCCCTAGAGGACATTACAGTATCATACTAGTTTGTATATTACTTGATGGAAGCTTGGGATATTCACAGTTGTATATACAATCTTGCTCGAAATGGTAGTATGCTACTTGGTTTGTCTCTGCTTTAATATGTGCATGTGTTTCTTTTATCATATCGCTGATATACATATTAGTAGAGCCCTTAGGATCTTTGCTTGATTACCAGCGTTGTGATGACGCTCACACTTGTGGGAGCTGGGTGATCTATAAGCACATCCTTATACAGGTCCCTAGTCGTTGGACTATCGAGACAGGGCATCGATACTCCGGAGTAGACTAGCGTATGCTCTTCTCATCCCAGCGTAGGAGACGGTCTGTCCCACAGCCGTCAGTACGTTGTACTTGAGATAGTATGCGGGTGCTCGTTAGGTTACGAGTACACTGGACAGGACTCGTCGGGGACTGTTGGTTGGTACTATACCTATCGTCAGTTATCAGTTCCCAGGTGACATGAGTACACTGGACAGGACTTGACACTGTCACTTCGCCTCGAGTGTGTTCCCACTGCACTTTGATTACTACCCTACCACGGCTCAAAGGAGTCGTGCAAACAGGTAGTTTTTGGGTGCAGTCCCAAAGCACTTGGAGGCAATGACGGTTAGACAGGATTCGTCTCTCCCGGTATTGGGGGTTGACATCGCGCTGTGTCCAGGAGAGCCATTACACGAGTAGTCCCTGGCCAGGGCAAGCGAGATATACTCGTGGGTCTCCAGTGTTATCTCAGGGTGTTCTGGGCTACACTCCGACACGACTTGTACCGCTATTAGGGGACTGACGTTCACCGCCCCCCTAGGCCCGCCATGCGATGTATCAGACGAACAGACCGGACTGTACGGAGACTGTCACATACAGGCTCAGTAGGAGTTCAGATGGGGTTCACCTCGTCAGTCTTCTTATCGACATCTACCTGGGGACCGTTACGTACAGCTAGTGCCGCTTGCGGTCTGTGGTTAAACCCACTTCCAGCGTAGTGTCGAGCCTTTAGAGTCCCACACAGAGAGCTATTCGCCTTTAGGCAAAATGAGTAGAGGTCGCATGGTTTTGCGACAGGGTTCGTTCACATCCGCGCACTTGTGCACGTTTGCTGTCCGGACAGCTTATACTAGCGGGCTTTGGTTTAAGCCGGATCTTAGTATATGATTTGGGATTGGTTTTATCTCATTGTATTCGTGTTCCTCGGATCATGAATACGGGTGCGTATGCACAGTTGCTTGAGATAGAGGGAGAGGACTTTGATTAGGGTTAATGACTATTGTCATTTTATTAACCCTAATGCTTATGTGTGTATTATGGTTAATTGATATTAGTTTAATATAATTGTGCATGGTTATGGTTGTTGACCATTTGACCTCCTTGACTTGTTGACCTAGGTTGACACTTTGACCATCATCATTTCATTTGGAAGATGCTCTTTGATCCTTGCAAATTGCATTAAAAATGAAATGATAATGGTCATGTCTTGATTAACCATGACAATTATCTAGCTAATTATCTAATTACAATAATTCACGCATATATGAGAGAATGCTTCATATTTTCTCTCATTCTATTTTTTACTTTCTCTCTCTTGTTCTTCCTCTCCCTCAAGCTCTCCCCTCTCATGTGTTGAGAAACACTTGAGCTTGAGAAAACCCCCTTCTTGATAATCTCTACTCTCATCTAGGGTTTAAGGATTAGCACTTCTTGCACCCTAGTTACTTCTAGCTTGGAGTTGAAGCCAAAGGTTGAGGCTTTCGGGTGGATCTTTCTTCGACGTGAGAAGACGACAAAGGTGACCTCTTTCCACTACTCCAAGGAGCAAGGAGAGAAGGACATAAAGCCCAAGGTATAACCTTTCTAACACTTAGCTAGTTTCTAGTTAGCTTTAGCTTGTTTTTGTTTAGCAAAGATCCTTCTTTGTCTAGTCCATGTTGCCTAAGTTGATAAAAATTTGATTTTTATTCCGTTTTCCGCCTCCCCGTAAGTACCGGGGTGGGCAACGTGGACTTACATTGGTATCAGAGACTAACTAAACATAAACTAGCTAGGTAGTGAAAGTGTATGGAAGTTTGATCGGAAAAATCGAAAAACCAATATATCAAAACCCTAACTTTCTGTTAAATTTTTTCCTGCTCAAAATAAATTTTATCATACTCCAAAAATCGTCTCAGGGTTTTGTGAAGAAAGCCACCAAACCCGATCCAGTGAATCGATTAAAGCGCCGCGGCTCCGCGGCAATAGCAAGCTATTACCGCGCAACCGCGGCCGAGTTGGCTCGGCTCTGGGTCGAGTTTGATGCAGTGTTCTTCTGGTATGGTTTTCGGATTTTTAAGATGGTTTATATGTGCCCAGATTTTCCAGAATAGAAATTTGTTTTTGGGGGCCTATAAATCCATATTTTTTTATCGAACTTCGCTACACTTTGACTAAAGGGTTATATCTGTGATGTTTATATGTATTGAACGTCGGCTAATCGCTATATGTCGATTAGTCGGGGTTATACATATCTGTGATCTGTGTTTGATGATGGTATGTGTATATGAATGCGTTGGATTGTCGCGGGTAAATAGCCGGGGTGGATGTGAGATGAGTGTTTCTTTTTCTTTCATTCATTGTAACATGTAAATTGATGTATTATTATTTGTATGGCCGCACAACCGGGTCGGGGTTGTAGCCGTCATTGTATAATTCTTTTTACTGTTTTTGCTCCTAGGATAGACCCATGGAGGGGGTGCACAAACTACCGGGTATCTCGAAGTGCCGAGTGGCCTACTCACGGTGTTGAGGGAGGTTGCTTCGCTTCGAGTACTTGGCGGGTAGTTTGCCGCACCCGTAGGGGTCTTGGGTGGGGTATTTGGCTATTCACCGCGACCGTGTAATCCGCTTTTCGTTGCAGGCTCGAACGGATTGCGGATTCCTAGTATATCCAATGTATTCATCTGTGATCTGTAATGTCTATCATTGCTATATATTTATATATTATAACTATTTAGGCGTTGCTTATGTTTTACAGTCGCGCTAGCCCAGCCCCCGCTCTGTCGTTAGTTAAGTAATCTAACGGGTGATGACGGGGCCCCGTGGCGAATGCGAATGGCATAAGCATACGTCATATTTTGGTTGTTTTCTGCAATGGTAGGATTAAATGATGGGACGCTTTAAAAGAACTAATGCGAGAAAATAAACCAAGTAAAAGTCGATTGGAACACTTTGAAAACGACTCGGTTCTTTTCAAAACTAAACTTTTAAAAACGCGGAGCTTGAACCACTCCTTTTAAAAGCTATCTCGTTCCATCGATTATATCAAGTTCACTACGTTCACGGTTTCGCCAAAACCATTCGTAGCCCTTCGTCATTCCACATGAATGGTCAAAAAGTATTCAAGCTATGTATTTTAGCCAAAGTCAAGGCATAGTGATTGGTAGCTATTGGGTATTCATGTGCAGCATAGATAGATGCGTTGGTTTGGGACAGTCGTGCTGCCATTTTGGCCAAAGTCAAGGGTAGGTACGGGTGGATCCAAATTAACCAGGAGAATGACGGGTAGAACTTGACATGTGACTTATGATATTTTGGCCAAAGTCAAAGTCATAAGAGCATGGGGCAAAAATCCACATCGGGAGTTTCATAAGTACTGAAACTTGCTAGCGCTGCATACCATTTGGAGTGTGATAATTCTGGTAGGATTCCTTCGGTTTTATCACGCGATGATATTTGGATCCCGATCCTACTGTGAGTATATGCTACTCCTCGAGAAAACTGTCACTTAACGATCAATGCTATAAACCTAGTAGGTATCTAGAAAGGTGTTAGTGGGGCTACGCCCACAGGGAAAAGAGGTTACTTAATTAAGGAACTTCGCGAAAGCGTTGGAAAACCTCCCTCGAAGTACCGACACTGGCCTGGCTGAACGGTTAAGCAAGTATTGTACGGTGAGATTGATCCTGACTAATCCTTTCTTTACGGTTTGAGAAGGAATTCGAGAGACAGTGGGAGCCATCCAGTTTAGACAAACTAAAAACCACTCTAAACTTGCAAGAGCATCATGCTAAAGTGTTTCTTTTCTCTCTCCTAATTGCAGCGACCATTCAACATGACCGGACTTAAGTTATTACTAGATAAAAACATATTGACAGGGCCAAACTACAAAGATTGGCTCAGGAATGTCAAGATGGCAATCACTTACGACAAGCTGGGGTATCTCCTTACCACCAAAGCTCCCCCTGTCCCAGGTCCCAAAACCAGTGTCGCGGATATGAAAATCCGTAAGACATGGGAAATAGATTGCGCGAAGCACAAATTCCTCGTACTTTCCTCGATGGACAACGAACATCAGAGGAGGCACGAGAATATGGACCTAGAGTCCATATTTCTTCATACAAAAGAACTGTATGGAGAGCAGTCTCGTATCGCCAGATACGAAGTGTCGAAGAAGTTGTTTTCGGCAAGATTGGCCGTCGGATCATCGGTAGCGGAACACGTGCTTAAGATGATTGGCTACATAGAGGAGCTCGCAGACCTTGGGACCACGTTAGAGAATGAGCTCTATACGGACTTGATTCTCCAGTCCCTTCCTTCCACTTACGCCCAGTTCATCCTGAATTTCAACTTACAGGAAAAGGAAGTTGAACTTTCAGAGCTCCTCAACATGTTGAGGAGTGCAGAGGGCACCCTACAGAAAAGTAGGGAGACATCCACTTTGTTAGTAGGAGGATCTTCCTCTTCTAGGTCCAGGGCGAAAGCCAAGGGCAAGAAGAAGAAAGCCCCCGCCAAACCAAGAGGCGGTGTCAGTAAAGTGGATACGAAGGGAAAAGGAAAAGCAACAAAGGTAGCGGAAAAGCTGCTGGGGAAGGAAGAATGCTTCTACTGTCACAAAAGTGGTCACTGGAAACAGGATTGCAAGGCTTGGAAGGCAAGAACACAGGATTTGAAGCGAGTTGCGGCTTCAGGTTCAGGTGTGTATGTTATTGAAAACTGTCTATCAATAAACACTACATCCTGGGTATTGGATACCGGATCAGGATCTCATATCTGTAATTCTTTGCAGGCGTTGAGAAAGCATAGAGTTTTGAAGGCAGGTGACATGACCCTCAGAGTTGCAAACGGTGCTAGCATGGATGCTGAGGCCGTGGGGGACTATTACCTGGGATTGTCGGATAGACACTTTTTGGTTTTGCGTAGTTGTTATTATGTACCAAATGCAACCTGTAATATCATTTCTGTATCTTTATTATCTAAAGAAGGTTATGAATTTGCATTTGTAAGTAATGTAGTGAACATTCACCTTAATCAAGTTATGATTGGGTCAGGTACATTGAACAACGGTATATACGTATTAAACCAACCACAGATTTTCAATGTCCAGAATACACACAAAAGAAAGTCTCCAGAAATCAATAAAACTTTCTTATAGCATTGTAAACTGGGTCACATCAATGAGAGAAGGTTGACTAAGTTACATGCAGAAGGATATTTGGATCCGTTCGAATATCAATCGTTTGCAACTTGTCAATCCTGTCTCAAAGAAGAGATGACAAAGACTCCGTTCACTGGACACGGAGTAAGAGCGAGCGAGCTCTTGGGACTCGTACACAGCGACGTGTGCGGTCCAATGTCTACAAATGCACGAAGCGGTTATTCTTACTTCATTACTTTTACGGATGACTTTTCAAGGTACGGTTATGTCTTCTTAATGAAACATAAATCCGAGGCTTTTGAAAAATTCCAGGAATATAAGAATGAAGTAGAAAAACAAACAGGCAAAAGTATCAAGGCACTGAGATCTGATCGAGGTGGTGAATACTTGAGTGCCGAGTTCCTGGGTTACTTAAAAGAGAATGGAATTCTCTCTCAGCTTACTCCTCCATACACTCCGCAACATAACGGTGTATCGGAGAGACGAAACTGAACCCTATTGGATATGGTACGGTCCATGATGAGTAACGCTGAGTTGCCGCGATCGTTCTGGGGACATGCGCTAGAATCAGCTGCATACCTTTTGAACCGAGTTCCAACTAAGACTGTGCCTACTACACCATATCAGATGTGGTGTGGGAAGAGACCCTATCTTAATCACATTAAGACATGGGGATGTCCAGCTTTTGTAAAAAAGCAGCATGCGGAGAAGCTCGAGGAACGCTCAGTACAGTGCAAGTTTGTGGGATATCCAAAGAACTCCAAGGGATATTTCTTCTATTGCGAAGAGTAACAAAAGGTGTTTGTTTCTCGCCATGCCCACTTTCTAGAACACCAGTTCATAGAAAAATAATTAAGTGGGAACGCAATAGAACTGGAAGAAATTCCAGAACCACGAGCTATTACTGAAAGCTTAGTAGAACCAGAGGGTTCGAAAGATCAGGACATTCCCACGCCACTCCGCAGGAGTAGTAGTCAATCTCATCCGCCCGAGAGATACTACGGTTTTCTCATTGACGGGGATAGAGAAGATTGCATCATAGATTTTGATGAGCCTACTAGCTTCCAGCAAGCCATTCAGAGCGTCGACTCGGTAAAATGGCTGGATGCAATGCGGACCGAAATGGAGTCCATGTACACCAACAAAGTATGGACGTTGGACATTGCTCCAGATGGGGTAAAACCCGTAGGATGCAAGTGGATCTTTAAAAGGAAGATTGGTGTAGATGGACAGGTTGAGACCTATAAAGCTAGACTGGTAGCAAAGGGTTTTCGTCAGCGACCTGGTTTGGACTATGACGAAACCTTTTCACCACTAGCTATGCTGAAATCCATTCGGATCCTTCTTGCCATTGCTGCCTTCCACGATTATGAGATTTGGCAGATGGACGTAAAGACAGCTTTTCTAAATGGACATTTAGAGGAGTGTGTCTATATGGACCAGCCAGAGGGTTTCATTCAGAGTGGGAGCAGCGGAAAGGTGTGCAAGTTGCTTAAGTCCATTTATGGACTAAAGCAGGCATCGCGGAGTTGGAACATCTGTTTTGATGAGACGGTCAAGGAATTTGGCTTTATCAAAAATCCAGATGAACCATGCATCTATTGTAGATTTGTAGCGAGAACTGTAGTATTCCTCGTTTTATACGTGGATGACATTCTCTTAATAGGAAATGACATTCCTATGCTACAATCTGTCAAGGGGTTCTTGTCACACAGGTTCTCCATGAAAGACCTGGGTGATGCCTCATACATTCTGGGTATCCGGATCTACCGTGACAGATCCAAGAGGATATTAGGACTTTCGCAGTCCAGGAACATGACACCATACTGAAGAGATTCAGTATGGAAGATTCCAAGCACGGTAATTTACCGGCTTGTCACGGGATCACCCTCTCCAAAGAGATGTCTCCCAAGACTGATTTGGAGAGGGATCGCATGTCTATTATACCCTACGTTTCTGCGGTAGGCTCTATAATGTATGCGATGTTGTGTACCAGACCGGATGTGGCTTATGCACTGAATGTGGTAAGCAGGTATCAGTCAAACCCTGGGGAGAAACATTGGATAGCAGTAAAGAACATTCTCAAGTACCTAAGAAGGACTAAGGAGATGTTCTTGGTGTATGGCGGAAAAGACCTCCAGATTGAGGCCTTTGCTGACTCCAGCTTCCAGAGTGACAAGGATGATTCCAAGTCCATGTCGGGTTTTGTCTTCACCCTCAATAAAGGGGCGGTGTGTTGGAAGAGCTCCAAACAGGAAACCGTTGCTGACTCGACTATGGAAGCGGAATATATCGCTGCATCTGATGCCGCAAATGAAGGTGTCTGGATGAGGAAGTTCTTGAAAGAACTTCAGGTGGTTCCGTCCATTGTTGACCCAATACCTCTGTATTGCGACAACAACGGGGCTAGAGCTTTAGCGAAAGAACCCAGGTCCCATCAGAAATCTAGAAACATCTTGAGGGGGTATCACCTGATCAGAGAGATCGTGGATCGCCAGGAGATCGAGGTTCGGAGGGTTGCTTCAGAAGATAACACAGCAGATCCATTCACCAAGGCCTTGCCCCAGACTCAGTTTGAGCGGCTGATCGAGATGATAGGTCTTCGATACGCCAGTACATGGCCTTAGTGCAAGTGGGAGATTGTTAGTGTATATGCCCTAGAGGACATTACTGTATCATACTAGTTTGTATATTACTTGATGGAAGCTTGGGATATTCACGGTTGTATATACAATCTTGCTCGAAATGGTAGTATGCTACTTGGTTTGTCTCTGCTTTAATATGTGCATGTGTTTCTTTTAGCATATCTCTGATATACATATTAGTAGAGCCCTTAGGATCTTTGCTTGATTACCAGCGTTGTGATGGCGCTCACACTCGTGGGAGCTGGGTGATCTATAAGCACATCCTTATACAGGGCCCTAGTCGTTGGACTATCGAGACAGGGCATCGATACTCCGGAGTAGACTAGCATATGCGCTTCTCATCCCAGCGTAGGAGACGGTCTGTCCCACAGCTGTCAGTACGTCGTACTTGAGATAGTATGCGGGTGCTGGTTAGGTTACGAGTACACTGGACAGGACTCATCGGGGACTGTTGGTTGGTATTATACCTATCGTCAGTTATCAGTTCCCAGGTGACATGAGTACAGCTTAGTCCGCTGACTTGACACTGTCACTTCGCCTCGAGTGTGTTCCAACTGCACTTTGATTACTACCCTAACACAGCTCAAAGGAGTCGTGCAAACAGGTAGTTTTTGGGTCCAGTCCCGAAGCACTTGGAGGCAGTGACGGTTAGACAGGATTCGTCTCTCCTGGTATTGGGGGTTGACATCGTGCTATGTCCAGGAGAGCCATTACACGAGTAGTCCCTGGCCAGGGCAAGTGAGATATACTGGTTGGTCTCCAGTGTTATCTCAGGGTGTTTTGGGCTACACTCCGACACGACTTGTACCGCTATTAGGGGACTGACGTTCACCGCCCCCTAGGCCCGCCATGCGATGTATCAGACGAACAGACCGGACTGTACGGAGACTGTCACATACAGGTTCAGTAGGAGTTCAGATGGGGTTCACCTCGTCAGTCTTCTTATCGACATCTACTTGGGGACCGTTACGTACAGCTAGTGCCGCTTGCGGTCTGTAGTTAAACCCACTGCCAGCGTAGTGTCGAGCCTTTAGAGTCCCACACAGAGAGCTATTCGCCTTTAGGCAAAATGAGTAGAGGTCGCATGGTTTTGCGACAGGGTTCGTTCACATCCGCGCACTTGTGCACGTTTGCTGTCCGGACAGCTTATACTAGCGGGCTTTGGTTTAAGCCGGATCTTAGTATATGATTTGGGATTGGTTTTATCTCATTGTATTCGTGTTCCTCGGATCACGAATACGGGTGCGTATGCACAGTTGCTTAAGACAGAGGGAAAGGACTTTGATTAGGGTTAATGACTATTTTCATTTTATTAACCCTAATGCTTATGTGTGTATTATGGTTAATTGATATTAGTTTAATATAATTGTGCATGGTTATGGTTGTTGACCATTTGACCTCCTTGACTTGTTGACCTAGGTTGACACTTTGACCATCATCATTTCATTTGGAAGATGCTCTTTGATCCTTGCAAATTGCATTAAAAATGAAATGATAATGGTCATGTCTTGATTAACCATGACAATTATCAAGCTAATTATCTAATGAAAATAATTCACACATATATGAGAGAATGCTTCATATTTTCTCTCATTCTATTTTTTACTTTCTCTCTCTTGTTCTTCCTCTCCCTCAAGCTCTCCCCTCTCATGTGTTGAGAAACACTTGAGCTTGAGAAAAACCCCTTCTTGATAATCTCTACTCTCATCTAGGGTTTAAGGATTAGCACTTCTTGCACCCTAGTTACTTCTAGTTTGGAGTTGAAGCCAAAGGTTGAGGCTTTCGGGTGGATCTTTCTTCGACGTGAGAAGACGACAATGGTGACCTCTTTCCACTACTCCAAGGAGCAAGGAGAGAAGGACATAAAGCCCAAGGTATAACCTTTCTAACACTTAGCTAGTTTCTAGTTAGCTTTAGCTTGTTTTTGTTTAGCAAAGATCCTTCTTTGTCTAGTCCATGTTGCCTAAGTTGATAAAAATTTGATTTTTATTCCGTTTTCCGCCTCCCCGTAAATACTGGGGTGGGCAACGTGGACTTACAGCTAACACTCACTAAATGAAGTGAACACCCTCATCTAAATGGCAAGGGTAGATGAGGATGATGAAGTAGGATTTTTGCTCTCTTTTATTTTCTTTTTCTTACTCATTTTTCATCACTTAGAAAAAGCTAGAAAGCTTATTCATGAAAGAAAAAAGAAGGAAGAAGAAGAAGAAGAATTCATGATCCTTTTGTGATGAATAATGCAAAGAAGATAATGATGAATAATGCAACCATGGTTGACTAAACCCTTGTAGAGATTTAACCAAGGCTAGGGTTTTGGTTAGGTTAAGAATGAGTCACTTGAAAATATCTTTGCAAAAACAAAAGAAAACCTTCTAGAAACATCTAGAAACCATTAACCCAAATCAAACCCTAATCTTGTTTGATCTCTACTAAACATGTTGCATTAGTAACCATATCATCTTACAATATTATATATCATATATATAATATTTATTGTAACCAAATAAAATAATACAATTAACATATATCGCATATATATCAATGTATTACCCGAGTGAGAAGAAGAATCTTTTAGTGAGCTAATATTAGTTAATGTAATTTAATATATCATATATATTATTATACATTAAATTATCTAATCAACACTTGATCCGACAATCCGGCTATTTCTTATATAACCGGTTAATATTTATCCGTACCGATTCATCGAATCAACACTTGATCCGATGACCCGGCTGATATCAAATATCGCGAGAATATAATACGGTATCTCATATCGCATTATCCTCGGTCCCGAACATATCATATTTGTGCCCCTACTCCGTTTTTCCTGAGTCAAGAAACCTCTATGTAGGACTCTAAAGAATCGTCAATACGCTGGCAGTAGGTGATGATCATATCAAACATCCACAAGCTGCAAGCGGTCAGCTAAACGTAACAGCCACCCAGGTAGTGAGCGCTCAGAAGATCAACAAGCAATCCTGTACATTCTCCTGTGAGTCCAATCAGTAACACTCCCGTACAGTCCGGTCTCGTCGTCTGATATGTTGCATATCTCGCCTAGGGGTGGTAAAACGTCAGACCCCAGTAGCTTGATAAGTCGTGTTGATTTGAGGTCTATAACAGTTCGAGAAACTAGTGATAACACTTACCAGTAAATCTCAGCAACCCTGGCCATGGATTTCCAGTTATAGCCAATCGAACACAGCACAACATCAACTCCCTATACCGGGAGAGACGAATCCCCTCCTATCGCTCATTGCCTCCATGTGATTCGGGACTGTACCCAAAATCCACCTTTTTGCACGCCCTCTTGGACATGGTATGATGGAAATCAAAGCACAGTGGGAATCACACAAGACTCTATGACGATCTCGGGTCAACAGACTACTTTGTACCAGTGTCACTGGAGAACTGCCTTCTGACGTGAGGTATAATACCATCTGGGAGTTCTCGGCGAGTCCGTCCAGTGTACCCAGTCTCCACTGAGCACCCGTACACCATCCTTGATGTCAAACACCGATGGATATGGGATCATCCATCGCCCATCATATGGGTCAAGATGCGTATACGCTAGTCTACTCTGGTGTATCGATGCCCCGTCTCGATACACCCTCGACTAGGAACAGTTATAGGATGTACTCGTCGACAACCGTGGCCCCACTAGTATGATCTCATCATAGTACCAGTAGTCGAGTACATATCCTAAGGGCTTTATCAACATGTAACATAGAGACAATCCGAGTATATGTTAAGATAAAGTGCAGCCATATAGCATACTATCATGTCGAGCAAAGCATCCATTACAATATACATCGTATGTACAGTAATGGCCTCTATGGCATACATATAACTAACAAGTGGATCAATCTGCTCCTGTAAATAGGCATACCGCCCGGGTCAGTCCTCGTCTCTGACGAGCCAGCCCTTACTTCGGCTCTCGCGGCAGCTCTCTGCGCCCTCGTAGTCTTCGGCGGCATAGTGGCTGGAATAAGGAAACATGATTCGATCAGAACATAGAAATCGAATCATAAGGATACATAAAATCAAGGAAAGAATTCAAGCAATATGTCTTAAGGTCACTTAGGCGGAGTACCGTGTCGTAAGTTTGCCGCGGAACATACACACACTACGTCACTCTACTTAAGCTACTTAATCCATCATACCAAGGGTCATCCTACACTCTGAAAGGTAAAACCTAGCCCTCTGATACCAACTTTGTCATGACCTAATTTAGGAACGCGACCGACACTTAAATCACCCAACGTCTAAAGGCATAACGTAATTCAAGTAAGCCGGCAACCCAAAAATCTAAACCATAAAAATATAGACTGGTAAAACATTTATAACATTTGTTAAAACATTTAAAAATATCAATTTATAAAATCTTAACTTAATTAATTTTCTTGAAAATTTCGGCAGCATCTCATTTGTAAAAACTATCCCCAAACGTACAAGCATAACATAAATATAAAGCATCCCCAAACGGGAGCAACTCACGCAAAAAGGCGAAACAAAACCACAACAAGTATATATATACGATGTCGTAGCGAAAGAATAAGCGATAAAGAGGTGAAACAACATCACAACATAAATAAAATAGCCGACTCATACGAGCTCGACACCCAGAGTCACAAATAATACAATATCGATCCTTACAAACTCGTCTTTAAGTCAATATACATGAAAGTGGTGGATGGAGAGTACTAGATACAATAAGATATACAATGAGATCATACGGATACCCGCAAAATCACCCACCTATCCAAAATCATGACCAACAGCAACGGTATCTGCAGATGTAGATGAAATGAGAAGCCCTGCCGCGATTATACTGAGGGTCAAGCCTGCAAAACACTGTGGCACAACGGGGGTGAGTTGCCAACTCGCGAATAGTAATTAACATCATATAGATAATCGCAAGTATGCACAAAAGCGATAGCCTGAAATACGTAATCTAATGACATAAATATCACAGTACGGATATGCAGTAAAATCATGTTCAAGGTACACCATCAGGGTACAACAACTACATGAAATCATGCATGTCTAATAAATCCTGAGTATAGAACAACACATAATCCTCATGTGTGAATCATCATCATGGAAAGCCGGTGTCCATCAACGATGTTAGTTATATGTATGCCCTAGAGGCCATTACTGTACACAGGATGTATATTGTAGTGGATGCTGGGACATATATAGGGAGGACTTTCTTGCTCGACATGATAGTATGCTATCTGGTTGAACTTTACCTTAACGTGTATACTGATTGTCTCTCTGTTACATGTTGGTAAAGCCCTTAGGATGTGTGCTTGACTACCTGGACTATGATAAGGATCATAATAGTGGGGACATGGTAGTCCATAAGTACATCCTTCAAAGTCCCTAGTCGAGGGTGTGTCGAGACGGGGCATCGATATACCAGAGTAGACTAGCGTGTACCTTCTCGACCCATACAGATGGGCGATGGATGATCCCATATCCATCGGTGTTTGACATCAGAGATGATATACGGGTGCTCAGTGGAGAATGGGTACACTGGACGGACTCGCCGAGAACTCCCAGATGGTATTATACCTCACGTCAGATGGCAGTTCTCTGGTGACACCGGTACAGAGTAGTCTGTTGACCCGAGATCGTCATAGAGTCTTGTGTGGTTCCCACTGTGCTTTGATTTCCATCTTACCACGTCCAAGAGGGCGTGCAAAACGGTGGTTTTTGGGTACAGTCCCGAGTCACATGGAGGCAATGAGCAATAGGAGGGGATTCGTCTCTCCCGGTATAGGGGGTTGATGTTGCGCTGTGTTCGATTGGCTATAACAGGAAATCCCTGGCCAGGGTTGCTGAGATTTACTGGTAAGTGTTACCAGTAGTTTCTCGAACAGTTATAGACCTCATATCGACACGACTTATTGAGCTATTGGGGTCTGACGTTTACCACCCCTAGGCGAGATATGCGACGTATCAGACGATCAGACCGGACTGTACGGTAGTGTTACTGGTCGGATTCACTGGAGTGTGAGCAGGCTTGCTCGTCGATCTTCAGATCGCTCAATACCCGGGTGGCCGTTACGTTTAGCAGACCGCTTGCGGCTTGTGGGTGTTTGATATGATCATCATCTGCTGCCGGCGTATTGACGAGTCTTTAGAGTCCTACACAGAGGTTTTCTGGCTCAAGCGAAACGAAATAGGAGCGCATATGAGATATGTGCGGGACCGAGAATAATGCGTGTATGTGATACCGTATTCCATTCTCGCGATGAATGTGTCGAATGGTTGTATGCGATATAACCTAGTTATCGAATCGAAGATTGATTCGATAAGCCGATACATAGGATACTAGCCGGTTATATGCGATATGACCGGATCGTTAAATCAAGTGTTGATTTAATGATTTAATGTATAATTATATATCTGATATATTACTTTGCATTAACTAGTATTGGTTCACTTTAAATGGATTTTCTCACTTGAAGTTCACATGTTGTATATGTGATATACTTTTGTGCACTTGATTGTATCATGTTTGATGATACATGTCTACTTGAGTTTGTGTAAAGATTAAATCATGGTTATTTAAATGGTTAGGGTTTTGTTTTTCATAACTATTTATTCATTTATTCATTCTTTTTGGAGAAATGATAAGCAAAAAGGAAAATGGTGGCTTTGTTTGTATTCTAGTTGAAGCTTCATGAAGCTTTGACCAAAGTTACCAACTTGTCTCATGCTTAACCCTAACCACTCCATTAACCCTAGTTTAATCTCTACACTTGACCATGGTTCAATATATGATAAGTATTGATTTTCTTTTTAAAATCAATTAACTTATCATAACATTTCTTCTTCTTCTTCCTTGAACACAAGAAGAAAACCTCCACTTCATCAATGGTGATTGATGAAAAAGAGTGAGAAATCCAATTCTAAAGTCTACCCACTTTCTATTTCTTCATCCTCTACCTCTTGCCAAGTAGTAGAGTGTGTTTCCTTCACAAGTTTCTTGACTTGGTGAAGTCGGAGCTTGATTTAGCGATGCCTCGACGTAGATCATCTTCGGCATGGACATCGACGACCTAGCTCGCTTATTCTCCGATGAAGTCGACGCTAGAGCCCGGATTTGATTTGGACAGCGGAGACGACCTCATCTCGGAGCCGTGGAGGTGGAGGACCGAATCTACAAAGGTTGTATTTCCGTATCTCTTAGTTAAGTGTTAACTAGTTAGCTTTTTCGCCTAGTTTTCTAGCAAACGATCCGTAGTCGGGTCTCTCGGCACCTAGATTTTTTGAATTGGGCATGTTCGATGCCTTGTGAGACCTCACTAGTGTGCCTAGGAACCCTACAAACGACACCCTAATCCCCAATATTTTAGGCGCCGTCATACCGACCGGCCCTCATATCCGTCACATCATGAGACCTGAGTGTCCAACATCGACACTCGAACATCAAAAAACCCGTGTCCAGTATCGACATGTAAATACTCACATCTCAGGCGCCGCATACTCAGATCGGAAGATATATATATATATATATATCATAACTCCAAAACGGTATCCTCTGGACATCCGTCGAGTTCTATACAATCACCGGTAGGTAGTACTCCCTCTGTCGGGCTCACCGCCTATCTATACGAGTCTTCTTGCCCTAGGGTTCCTCACCGGGTCCACTATGTACCCACAGACAGTGCCTACCGCTCCTCGAATCTGGTATACTCACATCTTAGAACCGAAAAAACTTATGGTGGACGCCTAGAAATATCATATCAAGAGAATCCACATTTTTAAAGCAATCTATTATATTTTCCCTTTTTAGATATAATCACGGTTCTCAAATTCAGAAATCGCAAGAAATCAGTAAATCGATGCATATGTCCATGAAATAGAGATATGCAAATACGGAACAGTAATGCAAGCATATCAAGGGAAAACCGCTCTTTTCAATAATCAAGTTTTCAAAGGTATCTTGCGGTTTCCCAAATCTATGCAATAGAAATGCAACATCTTTTTGAAGTAAATGGAAACTATAGAAATGTATGTAGTATGCAAACATGTATGATGCAATTCATATGTGTGATAGGACAAGAATTATTCTCCAACTGTTAATGATAACGAAGGCGATGCAATATATATATCATCCATGGTAATTTCTATAGTGTGTGTCATGGCAATTGCTAACGGTGTGTGTGTGGCATACAATTCAGTGCTCGTACAACATGAGCCGTTAGTAACGGTGTGGTGTCCAATCCATACAGTGTCAATGTACAACAAGTAATGGGATGTGCAAGATGATGTTCATGCACAATCAATGTATATACTAACACCATAGGTTTATATCACTGAATCCAGCCCTCGACACTTAGCGCCATACGGGCGATTCCCCTGTAGATGTTAAATCTATTCACAGATGATCTCGAGCTAGGTGAATCCAACCACCTCTTTCCCTTTCCTTGTAGCGCCCGAAGTCCCCGCAATCGATCCTAATATCATACCAAAATCATAACAAGTGCAATTTAGAAACTTCCCGATAACACACAAAAACAACGCATTAACCAATGCACCGACTCCTACAAGCTATCAAGTGTTATCTTAGTGGCGAACGCGTGTAGCAACACCCTAACCAACCCAGGTGCATCATGCTACACGAAGTACAAAAACCGTGTCGGATATCCGTATCGCGCGTTGCCGAAACACTAGAAACTAGCTAAGTGGTTCCAGATTTTTCCTACAGACAATATAGGAAAATCAAACAGAACAAAACACCATAAATAACTCCCAGACAACTACCCTAAAAAATACAATAACCCGGGTCACCAAAAATCCGGCGGCTCCGGCAATTCCCTCATTCTCGCCGGGCCAACTAGGAGGGGTGGGGTCCGGGTTTCAGGTGCACACTCAGGGCTTCTAACACAATACTATTGTATTGCTAGATTTTACAGTAGACTAATTTTGTGATAACAGATCACAGAGACACCAAAACATACACAAAAATACGATATTTGCACAAAAAATATAACTTTAGTGTTTAAAACAGAAACTAATAAGCATACAAACTTCATTAGAGCCTAATAAGGGTATGAAGATCACTACCTCACCAAAACTTAGGAAAAACCCTAGCTTTCCAAGCTCCAAGTCATCATAAGCAAGATTAATGAAGGTTTTATTGAGGTTGATGAAGGTTTAGGCTTAGAGTTATGATGAAATATTTATCAAGTGAAGAACTTAGAAGGATTGTGAATGAGGAGATGAACAAGAGAGTTGAGAGTGTGAGGTGAGAATTGAGAGGGAAGTTGTGAGGAAATGAGGGTATAAGTGTTAGGAATTTAGAGTAATGAGTGTGAGGGGTAAGTGTATGGATTACACTCACTATCTCTCTCTCTCATCAATTAAGGTAGCCATCCCCCTAGTCTCCTCAAAATTCAACCCTTCTCTTCTCTTCTCTTCTCTTCTCTTTCTTGTCCTAAACAATTAAAACCCTATTTATCCTTAAAATTAAATAGATATAATTGTTTAAATATAACATGACATGCTAAAAAGGAATGGTTAAGTGTGACATGGCCAGTAAAGCATGGTTAACACCTCTTTAACCCTAATTCAACATGCACATGTGTGTGCAAATGTAAAATAATTAAATAAATATTAATTAATTAAATAAAAGATGTTAAAAATTAATTATTAGTTTAATTTCATTAAAACCCGCATTCACGCTTAATTAACACTAACCGCATTTTAAAGTGTTACAACTCTGGGAAGCGTGGCGTGACAATATCAATGCCCAGTCTCGATACTCCCATGACTAGAGACATTTTAAGGATTTGCTTATTGACCACCCATCTCCTATAAGTATGATTGCCATCACAATGCTGGTAGTCAAGTAATAATCCTACAGGCTTTATCAACATGTATACAAGATATGAAATAACAAGTAAAACATATCACACGTTAAGATAAAGGCAAACCAAATTGCATACTATCATACCGAGCAAGATTGTCCTGTACATATAAATCCCTAGCATTCTATACAATGAAGGCATCTAGGGAATACATATCCAACAATCTCCCACTTTCACTAAGGCATGTAATTGATGTATTAAGTACCCAACGTCAGCACTAGAGCTAGTTGCTAGCATACCGCATACCTAACATCTCGAACAGTCTCTCGAACTGGACTTAAGAGATGGCATTGGTAAATGGATCTGCCGTGTTGTCCTTTCTATCTACTCTCCGCACCTCGATCTCTTGGCGATCTATGACCTCCCTGATCAGGTGATACCGCCTCAAGATATGTCTGAATTTCTGATGAGACCGTGGTTCCTTTGCCAAAGCCATGGCTCCATTGTTATTGCAATACAAAGGTATTGGATTACCAATGGATGGAACCACTTGAAGTTCAGAAATGAACTTCCACATCCAGGCTGCCTATTTTGCAGCATCGTTAGCAGCGATGTACTCAGCCTCCATCGTCGAGTATGCTACGGTGTCATGTTTGGAACTCTTCCAACAGACCGCCCCTCTATTGAGGGTAAACACATAACCCGAGACAGATTTAGAGTTATCCTTATCACTTTGGAAGCTAGAGTCCGTAAAAGCCTCGGTCTGGAGGTCCCCATTACCGTACACCAAGAACATCTCCTTAGTCCTTCTCAGTTACTTAAGAATGTTCTTTACTGCTATCCAATATTTCTCACCTGGGTTGGACTGATACCTGCTTACGACGCTAAATGTGTAAGCTACATTTGGTCTGGTACATAACATCGCATACATTATCGACCCTACCGCCGAAGCATAGGGTACTGTGCTCATGCGAGCCCTCTCTTCATCAGTCTTGGGAGACATCTCTTTTGAGAGGGTGATTCCGTAACAAGCGGTTAAATTACCATGCTTAGAATCTTCCTTACTAAACCTCTTTAGTATGGTGTCTATGTACCTTGACTGTGAATGTCCCAACATTTTTTAGATCTGTCACAATAAATCTTAGTCCCCAGGATGTACGAAGCATCACCCAAGTCTTTCATAGAAAACTTCTGTGACAAGAACAGCTTGGCCGATTGTAGCATAAGAATATCATTTCCTATCAGAAGAATGCCATCCACGTATAAAACGAGGAATACCACAGTTCTCCCTATAATTTTCTAATAAATACAAGGTTCATCTACATTTTTTATAAAGTCAAATTTCTTGACCGTCTCATCAAAGCAGATGTTCCAACTCCGCGATGCCTGCTTTAATATATAAATGGATTTAAGAAATTTGCACACCTTTCCGCTACTCCCACTGTCTATGAAACCCTTTGGTTGATCCATATAAGCACACTCTTCTAAACTTCCATTTAGAAGAGTAGTTTTAACATCCATCTTCCAGATGTCATAGCCATGGAAGACAGCAATGGCAATTAGGATCCGAATGAATTTAAGCATAGCCACTGGTGAAAAGATTTTATCATAGTCCAATCCTGGTCTTTGACGAAAGCCTTTAGCAACAATTCTAGCTTTGTAGGTTTTCTACCTGACCATCTACATCAATCTTCTTTTTGAAAATCCATTTGCATCCTACAGGTTTTGCCCCAATAGAAGCAAAATCCAAAGTCCATACTTGGTTTGTGTACATGGATTCTATCTCAGATCGCATAGCATCCAGCAACTTCACCGAGTCTCTACATATGATGGATTGCTGAAAACTAGTTGGCTCATCATCATCGATGATGCAATCATTTCGATCCTCGTATATAAGAAAACCGTAGTATCTCTCGGGCAGATGACACTGCCTACTAGATCTGCGGAGTGGCGTAGGTACGTCCGGTTCCATCGAAATCTCAGGTTCTACTAAGTTTTTAGTAATAATTTGTGGTTCTGGAATTTCTACCAGCTCTATTGCGCTCCCACTTATCTTCTTTTCAAGAAATTGAGTTTCCATGAAACAGGCATGATGTGAAACAAAGACCTTTTGTTACTCAGCGTAATAGAAATAATACCCCTTATGTAACATTTCAGAAAATATAAAATATTATTTTTGGAATTTAATATTAAAATAAAATATTTCGCGAAAACTACCCGATTTGCGATTCCGGGGTTTTCGTAAAATTGTATAAATATATACCAATAATTGTGAAATAATTGGAGATTAAAATGATTTATACATTTAAAATTATATTTATTGGATTTGGCATTTTTATAATTAATTATATGCAGTTTAAATAAAAAGTGATTAGTGCACTACTAATCGCGATTAAACCAAATCCGTGTTTCTACATTTTTCCATGGCTAGTGCCCCATGTCATATTGCATTTTGTTGCATGTTGTTTCATTTGTGTTATTTTATTGATATTTGTCTTTAAAGGAAAAAGAGAAAAGAAAAGGAGACAATTATTGGAGAGAGTGAGTGAGACATGAGTTGTGAGAGGGTGAGAATAAGAAAGAGAGAGAGAGAGAGAGAGAGAGAGATGGCAACCATCATTTTCCTCCCCCATTTGTTTCCTTCATCTTCCTCATCCTCATGTTCCCTCCACCTCCACCTCCAAGTATCATCTCAAAATCTTCATCAAAACCCTATACTCCCTTTATTAAAAATGATCCCTACCCCATCCTCAACACTATGGACCTTTCAAAGTTGGATATTGAATACTTTGAGCAACTTAAGAAAATTCTTGAGTTTCCAAATAAGGTATAATTCTAGACCCTAGCTAAGTTATTATATTTAGTATATTCTAGTTTAGTTTAGAATTTGATTAAGTGTGGATTTGTGAACTTGGAAATCCCAAGAGAGGGTTTAGGTTATTTTGTGGACTTTTGATCTGTAGTGGGTGTTTACTTAACCTCTATTGGTGTTTCACTGGCCAAGACACGGAATAGAAACCAAAATACGAACTTAGAAACATCCCCGTGTCGGTTTTGTGGTGTTTTATAGACTACAGGGAATCTGGAGCAACCTGGATTGAATCTAAGATAAACTAGCAATATCATTGACCTAGGTTAACCACTAGAAACCCATCGTAGAAATACGAGCCCATTTCCTCCCTAAATGGCCGGCGAGCTCGGATAGTTTGGTGATGTCGCCGGATTTTTGGTGGTGTCTGGTGTTGAGTTTTTGCCAGTATTTCACACTCCCTGTAACCTATCCCCTATACTTTCTAGTTTAGTCCTAATTGACCTGAGCCAAAATCTGGGAGCATATTGGAGTGTTTTTGGTTATGTTTTCTGATATTGGAATTCTTGGTTTTGGTATTTGACATTGTATTGGGTCGTTTGATATTTGTACGTCAACGACAAGGGTTGTTTGGTTGCTTTTGCATGCGTAGGCTATAGGTTCTAACCTATGAGCGCACCGTGTGCCGTATCGGTTTTCCGGACATGATTTTAATAGCATTGCGACTGTGTATTTATTGTAGGTACCTTCGCAAGGATTCCGAGACGACGAAGCACATCGACTACAGCTGCACAAGGAGTTCCGCAGGTGAGTAGATTTATATCTACGGGGGAAGTCGGATGGATGGCGTATAGCACCTCCGCAATTATAAAATGGAAACCGATATATAGAATATAGTCGGAGAAACCTACACTAGAACCTATGGATGTGATTAAAGGTTTAGTATAAAATGATATGATTGATAAGGATGTCTCGAAGTGATATATAAGGATGTGAAACGTAAATGTGAATCACGATATATAAATATATGTAGTTGCAAGAGAATAAGTATGAGATTTATAGTAGCATGATATGGGATTAATAAGATAGAATTTATATGTAAGATATTGATGTGATGAAAAGAGTATACGATGAGATATGATGACTTGGTTGATATGTCGTTATAGAGATACGAGTCGATATGAGATAAGTGATACCTTTGTCGTTCCTATGATATGAGATTGATACGGATGTGACCTGAGATATAAGTATATATATATAAAATGATGTGAATAATGAGTGATATACCGTACGAGACGTTTGGTCTGTACCCTCATTGTCATAAAGGTTGATAGGATCCCTAATGGTTTAATGCCGCCGTACGATGTTTACCGTACGTGATGGGTTTTACTTGATGATTGTTCCATACCCTTGACTAGAGGATGCCGTACGATGGATTGTACCGTAAGTGATGTTATGAGGCTAGATACCGATTGATAGATTCACCGACTCGGATATGTGATAGAGACATATACCTTATAGCATTGCGCTCACAATTTACTTTCTGCTACGTTCAGGATATTCTCATTGCATTACATATATCTGTGCTAGTATATCTACACACTTATCGATGATGCATATGTTACACTTACACAGATTGTTGGCTCACACACTTTCATCATCGATAATTGCTATGTCACTTACACAGTAGAATTGCTACATCATGCTATGATATATTGCTATGCTCACATCATTTTGATATGTTGCATGAGATACTAATATGCTCACATTTCTGTTATATGTTTGCATATATCATGCTTTACGATTATATGCATTGAGATGCTGTTTTCATGAGATTCTGCATTTGAGAACAGTGGTTATATTTCAAAAGAAAGTATGTATGGTTTTAAAAACCCGGTTTCTCTTGATATGATATTTCGAGACGTCCACCATGTATTTTCTCGGTTATGAGATATGTGATACCCGATTTGAGGAGCTGGATGAGGCCGTTTGCGGGTACATGGTAGAGCCGGTATGGTACCCCGGTGCAATAAAGGTATGTTTTGCAGTAGACGATGAGCCTGGTAGAAGGACCACTGTCTACCGGTGATAGTATTTGGACTGGGCGGTTATCCGGAGGATACTTACCGGTGTCGTGAGATGATACGGGTCGATCCGGACTGACGGAGCCCGTGGGCCGATCCGGACTGATGGAGCCGAGATATAAGGATTTACGTGTCGATGTTGGACATGGGTTTCATGATGTTTCGAGTGTCGGTATTGGACACTCAGGTTCCATGATTTCGATGTGTCGTTGATGGACACACGTTAGTTGATATCCTCATATTTACGTGCATATGCTTCATGATATTTACATGCATGATGTTGTTGTGTCATTGATGGACACGTAGATGTCATCCACATGGATATAGGCAATGATTATATTGTTGGTACATATGCAGATACGGTCACCCTAGATATCATAGTATTACCTTTATGATATAGTTGACCTAGGAATCGTTGTTTTATTCGATTTCTACCTGATGATGTTTTCTACTCACGAGTTGGTAACTCACCCCCGTTGTACCACAGTTCTTGCAGGTTGACCGCATGGATCAGTAGCGGCATCGCTGGCACACAGCTTGCATTCGGGTGATTTGTTTTGGTAGGTGGTACATATTGGATCGTGTCACTCTTGTATTATTATTCCTATTGTATCTAGTCAACTCCATCAATCAAAACTAGTATTTATATAAATAGTAAGACTTAGAAAGACTTGTGCTTGCGAGATTTAGAGCGATGGGTTATATGTGCGCTTGGTGGGTTGATGTCTTGTTTTATTCTTTATCTTTTGTGTTGATCTTCGCCGTTGGGGGTAGTTTACATATATTTTTGTCTTGCGTGGTTGTGATTTCGCCGATTGGCGAAGAGCTAGCTCCCTCTTGGGGATGCCTTTTATATTATCATGTATATGTGGTTTTGGGATCAAAATATACGAAGGAGGTGCTTCCCAAATTTTTAAAGACTAAACATGTTTTTCAACTAGACAAAAATCCACTTGCATTTTTCATATTCCATTATCTATGCATTTAATAAAACCTTTGATTTCATCATTCCTTTATTTCAAAACTTCACCTCTTTTATTTTCTTAAAAAGGTTTAGATTTCTGGGCTTCGGCTTACTTAATTTGCGTTGCGCCTTTAGACGTTGCGTGATTTAAGTGCCGGTCACGAACTAAATTTCGGTTCGTGACAAAGTTGGAATCAGAGCGCTAGGTTTAACCGTGGTTCAAGTCTAGGTTTGACTATATGGAGTCTGGGGCATAATCTATTTCGGAACCTAGGCTTGACCTTACAGAACTTAGACTTGAACGTGGGGGTATTAGACCCGAACTTTCGTTACATAGGTTGACCCTGATTGATGGAGTAGGTAACTCAAGTAGAGTGACGTACCTGGCGTATGTTCCGCGGCATACTTACGATATGATACTCCGCTTAAGTGACTTTAGGACGTACATATTTTGAGATCTGTGATTCTCTTCGTCGCCATGATTATACATCCATTTGAGATCCTTGATTCTATTCGTTCCAATGATCATACTCTCATTGATTCCGTTCCTCCTTATAATCATGTATCCATTTTGGGATCTATTGATTCTTTTCATCCCTTTGATCTATCTTCATCGATACATGCTTAAGGTTCCTATCACCATGGTTTGAGCATAGATTGAGCTGCTGCTAGTGATGCGGTTAGGGCGAGCTCGTCATGGATGAGGAATGACCGTCGTGTTTTCTGGTGGACATGGGAACGTATCGATTTTGTGTTGTGTTGTGACCTCTCGTTTGAGGCGAGTGTTCGGTTTGGCACCATATGATCGGGCCATTGTTAGGGGCTGCCAGTTATGAGAGGACAGTTGACGTACAACCTACCTCATAGATTGTGATGTCATCTATTGTGTAGATGGATGACCCAGCTGTTGCTGAGATTGATGGGATGTCGCTTCTAGAGATTATGAGCTGAGATCCCTGGAGCTTCTAGGCAGAGATGCGACAGGAGATAGCTAGTCTATCTTGAGTGGAGTTGAGCAACTGAGATGATTCGTTTGATTTGATGCGCCGACGTGGGCTCAGTTGAGTTGAAGATTTCCAGTGTGGAGAATCTTACTCAGATCTAGAGTAGATCAATCCAGAGATGACGTTATTCGTTGGATGATCCGATAGGAGATCAGTAAGTTGACCAGCTTTGGATAGAGGACCTTACCCAGGTGCATTGTGAGTTGATCGAGAGCGGACGAATATAGAGTATTCCTCCGATGGTTGGGACGAGTTCCCGAGGACGTGTTCGGTTAGATATCTTCTACAGAGTGATGAAGATACCGAGTTCGTAATTTAGAGTCCGTGTGAGAGACCCCGGATTGACTGTAGCCGAGAACCTTTGCAGTACGCAGATAGCATGACGTGACGTCGAAGTGGACGATAATAACGATGAGTGGAACAAAAGGTTTGTGCGAGATGTTAACGAGTTGTTGTTACTCCCCGTTGAGACTAAAGATCGGATATGTATACAGAGGCGTTGGGATACGACCAGTTCCCGAGGAAATGTTGTGCTTAGAACGCAGATGTCCAGAAAACGAGAGAAGATTAGGTAAGAGTACCAGCCTCCGTATAGTTCGGCATAGGCGAGAACAGAAGAGACCTTGAGCAGGTGCCTTCGAGGACACTGCTGCGATAAGAGTTGCATGGAGAATCAGTTGTGCCATGTATATTCAGAGGGCCAGAGGCCGACGCCAGTGATGTGCTGCTTTACGAGTGGTCATGCTAATTGGCCGAGAGTTGACCAGAGGAGTGCCAAAGCGGAATTGTTTCCGTTAGCACACTTGACCGGGCCGACGAGCCGATGGTGTTAGTTATATGTATGCCCTAGAGGCCATTACTGTGCATTGGATGTATATTGTAATGGATGCTGGGACATATATAGGTAGGACTTTCTTGCTCGACATGATAATACGCTATCTGGTTGCTCTTTATCTTAACATGTATACTTTCTGTCTCTCTGTTACATGTTTATAAAGCCCTTAGGATGTGTACTCGACTTCCAGGACTATGATGTAGATCATACTAGTGGGGCCTGGGTAGTCCATGAGTACATCCTTCAATGTTCCTAGTCGTGGGTATATCGAGACGGGGCATCGATATACCAGAGTAGACTAGCGTGTACCTTCTCGACCTATACAGATGGGCGATGGATGATCCCATATCTATTGGTGTTTGACATCAGAGATGATATACGGGTGCTCAGTGGAGACTGGGTACACTGGACGGACTCGCCGAGAACTCCCAGATGGTATTATACCTTACGTCAGATGGCAGTTCTCTGGTGACACTGGTACAGGTTGGTATGTAGACCCGAGATCGTCATAGAGTCTTGTGTGATTCCCACTGTGCTTTGATTTCCACCTTACCACATCCAAGAGGGCGTGCAAAACGGTGGTTTTTGGGTACAGTCCCGAATCACATGGAGGCAATGAGCGATAGGAGGGGATTCGACTCTCCCGGTATAGGGAGTTGATGTTGCACTGTGTTCGATTGTCTATAACCGGAAATCCCTGGCCAGGGTTGCTGAGATTTACTGGTAAGTGTTACCTGTAGTTTCTCGAACTGTTATAGACCTCATATCGACACGACTTATCGAGCTATTGGGGTCTGACGTTTACCACCCCTAGGCGAGATATGCGACATATCAGACGACGAGATCGGACTGTACGGTAAGTGTTACTGGTTGGATTCATAGGAGTGTGAGCGGGCTTGCTCTTCGATCTTCTGATCGCTCAATACCCGGGTGGCCGTTACGTTTAGCAGACCGCTTGCGGCTTGTGGGTGTTTGATATGATCATCACCTGCTGCCGGCGTATTGACGAGTCTTTAGAGTCCTACACAGAGGTTTCCTGGCTCAAGCGAAACGAAATAGGAGCGCATATGAGATATGTGCGGGGCCAAAAATAATGCGTGTATGTGATACCGTATTCTATTCATGCGATGAATGTATCGATTGGTTGTATGTGATATAACCTAGTTATCGAATCAAAGAATTATTCGATAAGCCGATACATTGAATATTAGTCGGTCATATGCGATATGACCGGATCATTAAATCAAGTGTTGAATTAATAATTTAATGTATAATTATATATTTGATATATTATTTTACATTAACTAGTATTTGTTCACTTAAAATGGATTTTCTCACTTGATGTGCACATTATATATATGATATATTTTTGTGCACTTGATTGTATCATGTTTGATGATACATGCAAACTTGGGTGTGTATGATTAAACCATGGTTATGTTAATGGTTAGGGTTTTGATTTACTTATCTATTTATTTTTATTTATTCATTTTAAGGCAAGAAATAAAAGGGTGGCTTCTTTTGTTTTTTCTTTGAAACTTCATGATGCTTTGAAAGCTTTGACCATTTTGTTTTTTTCCTTAACCCTAACCATTCACCTAACCCTAGTTTATTCTCTACACTAAACCATGGTTGCAAATATGATAAGAATCACTTCATTTTCTATTTTTCATTATACTTATCATATTCTTTTTCTTCTTCTTCAACAAGAAGAAAGCTTGCTACCATCAATGGCAACATGAGAAAAAGAGTGAGAAATCCAATTCTAAAGTGAACCCACTTCCTATTTCTTCATCCTCTACCACTTGCCAAGTAGTATAGGGTGTTTTCTTCACAAGTTTCATGACTTGGTGAAGTTGGAGTTTGATCTTGAGTTGCCTCGACGTAGATCATCTTCGGCATCGAAGTCGACGACCTAGCCCGATCATTTCTCCGACGAAACCTTCGCCAGAGTCCGGATTCCGATGGGTACAGCGGAGGGACGTCATCACGGAGCCTAGGAAGTGGAGGACTGGATCTACAAAGGTTGTAGTCACTTTCCTTTAGCAATAAAGTTGTTTACTTGCTTGCATCGCCTTATCATCTAGTTAACGATCCGTATTAGGGTTTGTAGGCACATAAAAAAATTTGAATTGGGCATGTTTGATCTGTTGTGAGACCTCATTAGTGTGCCTAGGAACCCTACAGTGGTATCAGAGCCTAGCTAGAGCCTTAGGCGATGCGTAGACGGAGTTAGAAACCCGATCGAACCCGAAACCCTAATCCATGACCCCTCTCTGTACATTTTTTCAAAACTGGGTTTTTTCCAGATTAAAAATGCTTAAAAATTCAGCAGGAAGTTTTAAGAATTACAGTGCAAAACGAGATCCTGAATCATCTAAACCGCCGTGGAACCGCGGCATGAGCCTGGCTCGTGCGGCGGTTCCGCGGCTGTACGGTCGCATCCTCCATTAATTTTTGCACAGTAATTCTTATATTTAGGTGCTGTATTTTCTAGGAATTTTTAAATATCACTCAAAAGTTGAGTTTTCTGGGTTGTATTGGGAGTTCGTAAATTCAATCGGATTATCAATGTTTGTCTATGTGTTTTTTCGGGTAATTTTAGAATATGTTAAAAAGTTCGACTGGATATAAATAACCACTTTTTCCCCTGCCGGGAAATTTCCAATTGTTGGATATTTCCATAGTTTAATAACGTTCTAAGTAGTGCAAGTAACGCGATGGACCCTCTAGAAGACAACAAACCTTAACTCGATTATGTGACCGTCTTGAACTGCCCTTTGAACCTTAGGGTTTGGGGCAGTACGGCGTGCCACATGTGAGGCGTTGGCTTGACCCTTCTACGGCTGGACCGTTGGTACTGAGGCACGGAGTGAATGTTTTTAAACTTATTTCATGTGTTGAGCTGTTTCGGGAAAACTTGGGTGTTTGATTGTTCGATCGAAAAGTTTAACATTTTCTATTTATCCGGAATATGATACAATATTTGGAATCTACAAGTAGTTATGGGATAACTGAATGAATGTTATAAACATAGCAGTTTAGTCTCACTTGATCGGTTGCCACGGAATTTTGATGTGATCAAAAGTCCGTCGCAATCACGTAGCGTACGCGGATACTCACCGGGTAAACTTAATAGACAGCTACGCCCCATAGCCCCGACCAAGTGACTGTAGGAGAACCCCGTCGCCGAAAGCATCCGTTCGGGTGCTCGCGGCAGCGGTGTTCCGCCTTGGTGCACTTCGTCGATGGTATCGGGGGTGCGGCCGTCTACTAAAGTTTGCGACGAGCATTCGATCAGAATATCGGGAATCCTATTGAATTGCCCGACTTGATATTGAAAAGTGTTTTCAATAATGAGACTAAAATGCGGGGTTTATAATTGTTAGGCATGCGATGTCTAAGGAATTCATTTGGTTAGGCATGTGATGTCTAAAGAGTTTGCGGATTCCAACTGTTGTAGTTTTACACTTTCTTTTCTACGACCGTAAGTGTAATATGTGATATCGCCGGTTTCGTTGCTATATGTCAACGACAATTGGGATGCGCATATTTACTTACGTTGATGACATGTGATGTTATGTGTTGCTGGATATGTTATATTGGATCGTCGTGTTTGAATAGACGGGGGTTTTTTATGTGAGATGAGTGTTTTTAATTTTCATTCATGTAAAAACTTGTATGTAATATTCTTTTATTGGGGCACTTCCAGGTTGCGGATGATGTCACCATTTGTATATTATTTTCTTTTCTGCACTAGGATAGACCCAAGGAGGGGAGAACAAGTAACCGGGTTCTAGGGTCCAGTGGGAGACCATCTCGAGGAGTCGAGTTCGGGTCTCCTAACCCTAGAATTGGTAGGGTTGTTTGCCGCTCTCGTAGGGGTCTAGGGGTGTGGGATTGGCTATTCATCACGACCGTGGAATCCGTGTTTTATACTGGCTCGTATTAAAAACACGGACGTCCTAGTATATCCAATATTTCATATGATATTTTCTGCTGCGTTTTCTGTGATGTGATCATGTGATTTGTTCAGATAGATATAGTATATAGTATATATGATATATTATATAGACGTTGCTTATGTTTTGCACCCGCACTAGCCCTGCCTCGCTCTGGCGTTAGTTACCTAAACTAATGGTGCAGACGGGACATCGAGGCGAATGCGGATGGCATAAGCGTACGTTATATTTATCTGTGATGTTTAGGTGGACTTAAATGATGGGACATTCATTAATGAGATTAATGAAAGAAAATAAAAATAATTGATGTTGTGGAATCGAATTTCAAAATAAAACAGGTAGCTACAGTTTTTGCTTTGCATCGCGGTGTTCCTTGTAGAACATCCTGCACCTTATTCGATGAGGAAAGGACCGAGATCCCTTCACCGGGAGTGACTCCTTTAGCAATAACTGGCAGATGCTACACACTCGGTTTTTCTTTTGATTGCTTCTATAGTTTCTGCTTTGCACAGTGATATATATGATATATCCCGCACCTCATTCGACGAGTAAAGGGCCGACGATCCCTTCACCGGGAGTGACCCCTTTAACAAAACTAGAAAAGCCTCAAAAACATTCCATTTAAAAACCATTTGATTTCGCAACGAGATCAAGTTCAAAGCGTTAAGGGTTTTATTAAAAACCATTCGCAACCCTCCGTCATTTTAGGAAGTAGAGTACTTAGTTTTCGTGCTGTGTTTGTTGACCTTAGTTAAGGCACAGTGTACGGTAGTTAAGTGATGTCTTCCTACACCGCATATGATACGATTAGTTAGGACAGTCGCGTAACATTGTTGACCTTAGTTAAGGGTCATGTGGGTGGGTCTAATTAATCACGAAATGACGGGTAGAACTTGACTAGTACTTATGATTTGTTGACCATAGTTAAGGTCATAGGTGCTAGGGGCAAAAACCTTTATCGGGAATTTCAAGTGTTGAAATTTGCAATGAGATTGCATACCTTATATATGATAGTTGGATCCCGATACCTACTGCGAGTAATTGTTACTCCTGGGAGAGTTTTGCACTTTGCAATTAGCCGATCAAGTAGGTGTCTAGAAAGGTGTCAACGAGGTTACGCCTCTGGGAAAATGAGGTTTACTGTAATTAGGTCCGTGCGAAAGCACGGGGAACCTCCCTCAAAGCACCGACACTGGCCTGGCTGAAATATTGGCGAACTTGTAGAGTGTAATTAATCCCGGCTAGTCTTTCCTTTTAGGATTTGAAGGAAGATTTGATAAAAACAGTAGGAGCCATCCTGATTAGATAAAATATATAACCAATCTAATCTTGCAAGAGCATACGCTGAATGTTTTCTTCTCTCTCTCTCTCCAGGTAGCGACCATATCACGCCTTAATCAAGATAATAATACGGATGTATTGACCGAACCCGCTTGTTATACTGAGCTGGGGAACGTTGGTCCCGCTTCAACTTATAATTGTTATAAGACAGAGCAGGAAATTGGGGAATACCAGATTTCCCGTGCCGCCCAAAAAAAGATAGTGCATATGATGCATCTCCTTCGGGTGTGTTCATTACAAAGAACTGTTTCTCTATATCCTTCACGTCCTGGGTATTTGATACCGGATCAGGATCCCAGATATGTAATATGTTACATAGGGCTACAGAAAGGTAGAAAACTGAGAACGGGTGATAAGTTTCATGAGACAGAAAACGGCGCAAGTGTTGCAGCCAAGTCTGTTGGTCACTGTCACCCTGTATTACCAATACATTGATTCTGAACAAATGCTATTAGATACCGGACCTGATATACAAAATCATATCAGCCTCTTTTTTAGTAAAGAAATGATAAAATTTTGTATTGAAGGATAATGTTTTGAACATTTCCTATATCAAAAGTTGATCGGTTCAGGCACGTTATCTAAAAGCATCGACGTTCTAAATCAAACTACAGTTCCTAGTATACAGAACACACACAAGAGGAAGAGTTCAGAAATGAACGATTCCTTCTTAAGGTATTGTAGACTAGGTCATATCAATGCGACCCGACTGGCTGAAGTTACATTTAGATGTATATTTAAATCAGTTTGAATTTACATCTTATGAAAACTTGCCGGTCATGTCACAAAGATTAGATGACCATAGCTCTTTTTATTTGAAACAGAGAAAGTGTTAGTAAACTCTTGGGACTGATACATGATGATGTATGTAAGGTCCCCTGTCTACATATGCCAGGACTGGTTCTTTGTATTTCATTACATTCTCTGATAGTCTCTCAAGATTCAGCCACATGTTCCTGTTGAAACATAGGTCCGAAGGTTTTGAGATATTCACAGAATATAAGTTAGAAGTAGAGAACCAAAATCGGGTATAAGTATTATGTCCCATGATGAGATCAGGGAGGAGAATACTTGTGCATGGAATTCTTGGACTATTCTAAAAGAAAATGAGATTCTCTCTCAGTATTACTCCTCTGAATACACCACAGCACAACGGTGTATCAGGGCGGAACAATCGCACCGTATTAGATATGGTGTGCTCTATGATGAGTACTACTGAGTTACCTATTTCCTTTTGGGGTTGTGCACTTGAGAAGTTGCATACCTATTGAATTGGATTCGAATCAAATCAGTGCCTACCATTCCATATAAGATATGGTATGGGAAGAGCCCATCTCTTAAGTAAGTTAAGATTTAGGATTGTCCGGCCTATGACAAAAGCAAAATCCGAACATGATCGAGGCAAGGTCAGTCCTGTAGAACTGGAAAGGTTCCAGCTATACAAAACTGCAGCTGATGATTTGACAGAACCAAAGGATTCAATAGTTTCCGACGAAACCCCGCCTCTCCGCCGATCTGGTAGGGTTTCTCATCCGCCTCAGAGATACATCGGTTTCTCGATGATAGTGGGAGCGAGGAATGCATCATGAGATGATGACCCAACTAGTTTCGAGCAGGCCATCGAGAGTAAGGACTCTGTAAGAATAGCTGGATGCTTAGCGATCTTAGATGGAATCCATGTACACCAACAAAGTATGGACTTTGGTTGCTATATCTGAAGGGTTAAATTCCCATCAGAAGCAAGTATATCTTGATAAGATTACTAGGTGTAGATGGAAAGGTTGAGACTTTCAAAGCTAGACTTGTTAAAGGTTTTCATCATCGACCAGGCATGGATAATGATGAAACCTTTTCCTGTAGTTGTGCTTAAGTCCATCCAGATCCTACTTGCCATTGCTACATACCATGACTACGATATCTGGTGGTTGGGTGCCATGACTACTTTTCTAAATAATGATTTAGAAGAGACCGTCTATAAGAACACAGCCAGAGGGCTTCGTAAACAGTGGGAGCAGCGGAAACGTGTGCAAGTTGCTTTACAGAATAAAGCAGGTATCGCGGAGTTGGAACGTCTGTTTTGATGTGATAGTCAAAATGTTTGACTTCATCAAAATGGTAGATGAACCTTGTATATACAAAAAGGTAGTAGAGAGTAAGGTAGTTATCCTCGTATTGTACGTGGACAACATACTCTTGATAGGAAAAGAGTTTCCTATACTATGCTCGGTCAATCTCCGCTTATCACAAGGATTCTCCAATAGGATCAAAGTGATGCTTCCTAAATCCTGAGTTTTCATCTATGAGATAGATGTAATTGGATGCTAGGATTCTCACTAGATGTAGTGAGATGGTATCAATCGATCCTGCGGAGAATCACTGGAAAGGTTCCAGGGTGATAAAGACGACTGAATGTCAGTCACAGGCATTGTCTTTACCCTCAGTAAAGGGACGGTATGTTGGAAGAGTTACAAGCTAGATACCGTGGCATAGTAGACGATTAAGGCTGGATACATCGCTACTTAAGATGCTACCAATGAGGCGGTTTGGGTGTATATTGGTTCATAAGATGAACTAGGTTCCTACCATTGTATGACAATGGATGTGTGGCTTTGGCCCATGAACCCTGGTCCCATCAGTGACCCAAACATATTCTGAGGCAGCATCACCTGATCATGGTGATAGTTGAACTCCAGGGTGATCGAGGTTAGGAGAGTAGACTCAGAGGACAACACGGCGGATCCACTCACGAAGGCTTTTTCCCAAAGAGAGACTTTTAGGGGATAATTGAGTATTAGATACTACAACTACTGCTACAGATGGCCCTAGTGCAAGTAGGAGATTGTTAGTTATATGTATGCCCTAGAGGCCATTACTGTGCATTGGATGTATATTGTAATGGATGCTGGGACATATATAGGTAGGACTTTCTTGCTCGACATGATAGTACGCTATATGGTTGCTCTTTATCTTAACATGTATACTTTCTGCCTTTCTGTTACATGTTGATAAAGCCCTTAGGATGTGTACTCGACTTCCAGGACTATGATGTAGATCATACTAGTGGGGCCTGGGTAGTCCATGAGTACATCCTTCAATGTTCCTAGTCGTGGGTATATCGAGACGGGGCATCGATATACCAGAGTAGACTAGCGTGTACCTTCTCGACCTATACAGATGGGCGATGGATGATCCCATATCCATTGGTGTTTGACATCAGAGATGATATACGGGTGCTCAGTGGAGACTGGGTACACTGGACGGACTCGCCGAGAACTCCCAGATGGTATTATACCTTACGTCAGATGGCAGTTCTCTGGTGACACTGGTACAGGTTAGTCTGTAGACCCGAGATCGTCATAGAGTCTTGTGTGATTCCCACTGTGCTTTGATTTCCACCTTACCACGTCCAAGAGGGCGTGCGAAACGGTGGTTTTTGGGTACAGTCCCGAATCATATGGAGGCAATAAGCGATAGGAGGGGATTCGTCTCTCCCGGTATAGGGAGTTGATGTTGCACTGTCTTCGATTGGCTATAACCGGAAATCCCTGGCCAGGGTTGCTGAGATTTACTGGTAAGTGTTACCTGTAGTTTATCGAACTGTTATAGATCTCATATCGACACGACCTATCGAGCTATTGGGGTCTGACGTTTACCACCCCTAGGCGAGATATGCGACATATCAGACGACGAGACCGGACTGTACGGTAAGTGTTACTTGTTGGATTCACAGGAGTGTGAGCGGGCTTGCTCGTCGATCTTCTGATCGCTCAATACCCGGGTGGCCATTACGTTTAGAAGACCGCTTGCGGCTTGTGGGTGTTTGATATGATCATCACCTGCTGCCGGCGTATTGACGAGTCTTTAGAGTCCTACACAGAGGTTTCCTGGCTCAAGCGAAACGAAATAGGAGCGCATATGAGATATGTGCGGGACCAAGAATAATGCGTGTATGTGATACCGTATTCTATTCATGCGATGAATGTACCGATTGGTTGTATGTGATATAACCTAGTTATCGAATCAAGGAATTATTCGATAAGCCGATACATTGAATATTAGTCGGTCATATGCGATATGACCGGATCGTTAAATCAAGTGTTGATTTAATGATTTAATGTATAATTATATATTTGATATATTACTTTACATTAACTAGTATTTGTTCACTTAAAATGGATTTTCTCACTTGATGTGCACATTGTATATGTGATATATTTTTGTGCACTTGTTTGTATCATGTTTGATGATACATGCAAACTTGGGAGTGTATGATTATACCATGGTTATGTTAATGGTTAGGGTTTTTATTTACTTATCTATTTATTTTTATTTATTCATTTTAAGGCAAGAAACAAAAGGGTGGCTTCTTTTGTTTTTTCTTTGAAACTTCATGAAGCTTTGAAAGCTTTGACCATTTTGTTTTTTTCCTTAACCCTAACCATTCACCTAACCCTAGTTTATTCTCTACACTAAACCATGGTTGCAAATATGATAAGAATCACTTCATTTTCTATTTTTCATTATACTTATCATATTCTTTTTCTTCTTCTTCTTCTTCTTCTTCTTCAACAAGAAGAAAGCTTGCTACCATCAATGGCAACATGAGAAAAAGAGTGAGAAATCCAATTCTAAAGTGAACCCACTTCCTATTTCTTCATTCTCTACCACTTGCCAAGTAGTATAGGGTGTTTTCTTCACAAGTTTCATGACTTGGTGAAGTTGGAGCTTGATCTTGAGTTGCCTCGACGTAGATCATCTTCGGCATCGAAGTCGACGACCTAGCCCGATCATTTCTCCGACAAAACCTTCGCCAGAGTCCGGATTCCGATAGGTACAGCGGAGGGACGTCATCACGGAACCTAGGAAGTGGAGGACCGGATCTACAAAGGTTGTAGTCACTTTCCTTTAGCAATAAAGTTGTTTACTTGCTTGCATCGCCTTATCATCCAGTTAACGATCCATATTAGGGTTTGTAGGCACATAAAAAAATTTGAATTGGGCATGTTTGATCTGTTGTGAGACCTCATTAGTGTTCCTACGAACCCTACAGATGGATTGCAAGATTGGTAATCTAAAGAGAAAATGAGGATCCAGAGACAGAGGATGCCAGATTGTGAGCAGGAGGCTGGCGGATGTTCTTGCTCTGCCAGTATTGGGCGCACCGATATTTTTCGACATTGTAGGAAGGGTACCTTAATGTCATTTATTGAGATTTGCGTTTGTGATCCGAGTATCATGCTTATATCGCTTAGATTTGAGTTTTGGTGATTGAGTTTCATAATATTGTTTTCATGTACCATGGCTGCACCAACTGGGTATTTACATTTTGTGCATAGTTATTGCACTTGAGATATGCTTTTTATACCGTTGTGTTGGTTTATGAGTTATGCATATTTATTGCACTTGAGATCGGTTTTGTGCCTTGGCTGCACGTGTTTATGATTTCGTGGATTTCATACGGTTGGTTTGATTTGTGCATGTGGCACGCACTCGATTTGATTTTTGCACTCGGTATAGCTCACATGTGCTCGCAGTGCATTGATACAAATTTTGTGCACATAGTTTCACACGTTTTTGATTTTATACACCTTGGTACACTCGGTGTTGTTTTTATACGCATTTGAGTTATTGATGCGTTTCTGTGCACTTGTTGCACCCGATTTGTATTTTTTGCATTTGTTGCACTAGACTTTTAAGCCGTGCATTTGTTGCACAGGATTTGTATTTCGTGCACTGGATGCACCGGATTCGTATTTCGTGCATTGGATGTACCGGATTTATACTCCGTACCTTGGTTGCACCCGATTTATGTCTTTGAGTATTTGTGTTACCAGATTTGTGTTTTTGTGCGCGTTTGCACTTGATGTTCGTTTTCGTGCATGATACTGCACCAGATGCTTTTTACTGACCTGACGCGCTTGGGTTAGATTTTTGCGCATATTAGGTGCTTGATATTGGATTTTGTGCGCATCGGATACACTTGAGTTAGATTTTATTCGTGCATGTCGGATGCAATTGACTGAGATTTTATTCATGCATGTTGGATGCACTTGATTTAGATTTCATTCGTGCATGACGGATGCACTTGATTTGGATTTTGCACATGTTGGGCGTATGATATGAGATGTGATTTTGTACACACCGGATGCACTCGATTGGGATTTTTATTCGTGCATGTTAGTTGCAATGGGTTGAGATTTTTCGTGTACTCTAGATGCACTTGATATTGTTGACGTGCACATCCATTGCACTGGACAGATGCTTTTGTGTACACCCGTTGCACTTAGTTTGGTTTTGTGCACATCCATAGCATTTGTATTTGGCTTTGATTTTCGTGAGCACCAGATGCATATGATGGTTGGATACGCCTTTCGAGGCTGATTTTTTTTAGAGCACTTTGTTTTCATGATAGGTACTATATTATATAATAGCCGAACAGGACTGATCTGAGGACGGTACCTGAGTACTTTGCATATATAAAAAGTTTACCAAGAGGAAAAAGGAGCTATATTCTCGCTATTTCCTACGTGACCGCGAGCGGCACGAACGTTTACAAAGGAAACCTTTTGGGATATTTTAAAAGGGCGGAACATATATTCGAGCAAAACATATATGAACATATATTTATTACTTTACAAATGAGCGTCCGTCACTTGTGTCGTGAGTTACGCATCATACGGCGATTCAGAAAAGATTTTGCATGTGTTTTATTCCTTTTTTAGAGATTTTTCCAAGGATGCATACTATATACATATTATAGTATTTGACTAGTGTATATTGGATTTCAGTGGTGGATTTCGAGATCTGTATCTCCATTGCAAATCCGATGATGTGCGTGCAAATCCGATGATTTGCGTGCAAATCCGATGATTTGCGTGACGCTTGACGGAGTTCGATTTTGAGTTTCGTACTCGTTTTCAGGCGCACACGATGCGCTGTGTTATTTCTTTATCTTCCGTGATTTCGGAGCCCCATCGATTTGAGCTGATTATTGAAATGTTTTAGCATTTGGGGATTTAAATTTAAATTCGGGGACCGAATTTATTTAAGCGGGGAAGATTGTAACATTTAAGAAAATATAAAATATTATTTTTGGAATTTAATATTAAAATAATATATTTCGCGAAAACTACCCGATTTGCGAATCTGGGGTTTTCATAAAATGGTATAAATATATACCAATATTTGTGAAATAATTGAAGATTAAAATTATTTATACATTTAAAAATATATTTATTGGATATGGCATTTTTATTATTAATTATATGCAGTTTAAATAAAAAGTGATTAGTGCACTACTAATCGCGATTAAGCCAAATCCGTGTTTCTATATTTTTCCATGGCTAGCACACCATGTCATGTTGCATTTTATTGCATGTTGTTTCATTTATGTTGTTTTATTGATATTTGGCTTTAAAGAAAAAAGGGAAAAGAAAAGGAGACAATTATTGGAGAGAGAGAGAGAGACATGAGTTATGAAAGGGTGAGAATAAGAAAGAGAGAGGGGGGCAGCCATCATTTTCCTCCCCCATTTGTTTCCTTCATCTTCCTCATCCTCATGTTCCCTCCACCTCCACCTCCAAGTATCATCTCAAAACCTTCATCAAAACCCTATACTCTCTTCATTAAAAATGATCCCCACCCCATTCTCAACACTTTGGACCTTTCAAAGTTGGATATTGAAGACTTTGAGGAAATCAAGAAAATTCTTGAGTTGCCAAATGAGGTATAATTCTAGACCCTAACCAAGTTATTATGTTTAGTGTAATCTAGTTTAGTTTAGAATTTGATTAAGTGTGGATTTGTGAACTTGGAAATACCAAGAGAGGATTTTGGTGATTTTGTGGACTTGTGATCTGTAGTGGGTGTTTACTTAACCCCTAGGGGTGTTCTGAAAGGTTACCAAAGTTGGCAGTGAGGTTTCGGGAGGCATCTTCCATGCCAAATTCAATTTTTTGCCGTTTTAGCTAACCCTAACTAAGAATCGTATACTAGAAATCGACGGAATATGAAATGCAAACACTTTGCAATAAGAAGTGAGCAAGGAATACAACCTTTGTAAACCGGTCCTTCACTTCAATATCTCCGTGTAGTAGTCCTTTCGCTGCGATTGTGAACTACGGACTCTAGAGAAGCTCCCATGAAGAAACGAACAATCTTGCTTCGTTGCCTTCGAGGCCGAAGATGATCTACGTCGAGGAGACACTAATCCAAGTTTTTCTTCACTTGGTCAAGAACTTTGTGAAGAGAACACCCTATACTAAATGGCAAGTAGTAGAGGATGATGAAGTAGGAAGTGGGCTCACTTTAGATTTCATTTTCTCACACTTTTGTAGTGATCCTAGGCACACCCATAAGGTTCTACAACTGATCAAACATGTCCAATTCAAAATTTTATGTGCCGAGAAACCCTAAACTAGATCGTTAACTAGAGGATAGGCGAAACTAGAAGCTAGTAAACTACTTTACTGCTTAGTGAAAGTGACTACAACCTTTGTAGATCCGGTCCTCCACTTCTTTAGCTCCGTTTTGACGTCCCTCCACTGCGATCATCGGAATCCTAGACCCTCGCGTTGGTTTCATCGGAGAAATGGGCGGGCTAGGTCGTTGACTTCGATGCCGAAAATGATCTACGTCGAGACGACTCAAACTCAAGCTCCATCTTCACCAGGTCATGAAACTTGTGAAGATAACACACTCTACTACATGGCAAGTGGTAGAGGATGAAGAAATAGGAAGTGGGTTTACTTTGGATTTGGATTTCTCACTTGGAATCATCACTTGGAATTTTCAAGAAATGGTTTCTTCTCTTCATGAAGAAGATGAAGAAGAAGAAAGAATATCAATTATTTTTTTAAAAGAATAATCAAGTGAATCTTATCATAATGTAAGCATGGGTGAGGCTAATACATGTAGAGAATAAAATAGGGTTTAGGTAAATGGTTAGGTTAAGGATAGAAACAAAATGGTCAAGACTTTTCAAAGCTTCATGAAGCTTCAAGTAAAAAACAAAAGAAGCCACCATTTTATTTCTTGCCCAAAATGAATAAATAAAATAAATAAAACAAATTAAAACCTAACCATTAACCTAAAGATGGTTTAAATCAAACATACACCCAACTTTGCATGTATCATCAAACATGATACAATCAAGTGCACAAAAATATATCACATATACTACTTGTGCACATCAAGTGAGAAAATCAATCTTAAGTGAACAAATACTAGTTAATGTAAAGTAATATATCAAATATATAATTATACATTAAATCATTTAATCAACTCTTGATTTAATGATCCGGTCATATTGCATATAACCGAATAATATCAAGTGTATCAATATATCGAATCAACATTTGATTCGGTAACCCGGCCATATCTCATATAACCGTCCGATGATACAAATCGCGAGAATAGAATACAGTATCACATATTGGTATTATTCTCGGTCCCGCACATATCTCATATGCGCTCCTATTTCGTTTCGCTTGAGCCAGGAAACCTCTGTGTAGGACTCTAAAGACTCGTCAATACGCCGGCATCAGGTGATGATCATATCAAACACCCACAAGCCGCAAGCGGTCTGCTAAACGTAACGGCCACCCGGGTATTAAGCGATCAGAAGATCAACGAGCAAGCCCGCTCACACTCCTGTGAATCCAACCAGTAACACTTACCGTACAGTTCGGTCTGTTCGTCTAATATGTCGCATATCTCGCCTAGGGGAGGTAAACGTCAGACCCCAGTAGCTTGATAAGTCATGCCAATGTAAGGTCCATAACAAGCGTGAAACTACTGATAACTCTTACCAGTAAATCACTGCAGCCTTGGCCAGGGATTTCCAGTTATGGCCAGTCGAGCATAGCGCAACATCAACCCCCAATACCAGGAGAGACGAATCCCCTCCTATCGCTCATTGCCTCCATGTGAATCGGGACTGTATCCAAAAACCACCTGTTTGCATGACTCAGTAGAGCCGTGGTAAGGTGGAAATCAAAGCACAGTGGGAGACACACAAGACTCTATGACGATCTCGGGTCAAAAGACTAAGCTGTACCAGTGTCACCAGAGAACTGCCATCTGACGTGAGGTATAATACCATCTGGGAGTTCTCGGCGAGTCCGTTCAGTGTACCCAGTCTCCACTGAGCACCCGCATACCATCTCTAATGTCAAACACCAATGGATATGGGATCATCCATCGCCCATCACATGGGTCGAGAATATATGCGCTAGTCTACTCTGGAATATCGATGCCCCGTCTCGATATTCCCACGACTAGGAACATTGAAGGATGTACTCATGGACTATCCAGGCCCCACTAGTATGATCTACATCATAGTCCTGGAAGTCGAGTACACATCCTAAGGGCTTTATCAACATGTAACGGAGAGACAGAAAGTATACATGTTAAGATAAAGAGCAAACAGATAGCGTACTATCACGTCGAGCAAGAAAGTCCTACCTATATATGTCCCAGCATCTACTACAATATACATCCTATGTACAGTAATGGCCTCTAGGGCATACATATAACTAACAATCTTCCACTTGCACTAGGGCCATCTGTAGCCGTGGTTGCAGTATCTAATACTCAAACATCCCATATAAGTCTCTCTCTGGGAAAAAGCCTTTGTGAGTGGATCCGCCGTGTTGTCCTCTGAGTCTACTCTCCTAACCTCGATCATCCTGGAGATCAACTATCTCCATGATCAGGTGATGCTGCCTCAGAATATGTCTGGGTCACTGATGGGACCAGGGTTCCCGGTCCAAAGCCACACTTCCATTGTCACACAATGGTAGGAACCTAGTTCACCTCATGAACCAATATACACCCAAACTGCCTCTTTGGTAGTATCTTTAATAACGATGTTACCAGCCTTTATCGTCTAGATTGCCACGGTATCTAGCTTGGAACTCTTCCAACATACCGTCCCTTCACTCAGGGTAAAGACAATGCCTGCGACTGACACTCAGTCGTCCTTATCACCCTGGAACCTCTCCAGTGATTCTCCCCAGGATCGATTGATACAATATCACTAAACCTAGTGAGAACCCTAATATCCATTTACATCTATCTCATAGATCCAAATCCGAGGATTTAGGAGGTATCACCTTGATCCTATTGGAGAATCCATGTGATAAGAGGAGATTGGCCGTTCGTAGTATAGGAAACTCCTTTTCCTATCAAGAGTATGTTGTCCACGTACAATACGAGGATCTTCATCATACTCCCTATTACCTTTTTGTATATACAAGGTTCATCTACCATTTTGATGAAGTCAAACACTTTGACTACCACATCAAAACAGACGTTCCAACTCCGCGATGCCTGCTTTAATCTGTAAAGCAACTTACACACGTTTCCGCTGCTCCCACTGTCTATGAAGCCCTCTGGCTGTGTTCTTATAGACGTTCTCTTCTAAATCATTATTTAGAAAAGTAGTCATGGCACCCAACCACCAGATATCGTAGTCATGGTATATAGCAATGGCAAGTAGGATCCGGATGGGCTTAAGCATAGCCACTGGAAAAGGTTTCATCATTATCCACGCCTGGTCAATGACGATAACCTTTAACAAGTCTAGCTTTGAAAGTCTCAACTTTTCCATCTACACCAAGTAATCTTCTCAAGATATACTTGCTCCTGATGGGGATTTAACCCTTCAGATATAGCAACCAAAGTCCATCCTTTGTTGGTGTACATGGATTCCATCTCAGATCGCTAAGCATCCAGCCATTCTTACAGAGTCCCTACTCTCGATGGCCTGTTCGAAACTAGTTAGGTCATCATCTCATGATCCAATCCTCGCTCCCACTGTCATCGAGAAACCGAAGTATCTCTCAGGCGGATGAGGAACCCTTACCAGATCAGCGGAGAGGCTGAGGTTCGTCGGGGACTATATAATCCTTTGGTCCTGTCAAATCAGCAGCTGCAGTTTTGTATAGCTGGAACCTTTCCAGTTTTATAGAACTGACCTTGCCTCGATCTTGTCCGGATTTTGCTTTTGACATAGGCCGGACAATCCCAAATCTTAACTTACTTAAGAGATAGGTTCTTCCCATACCATATCTTATATGGAGTGGTAGGCACTGATTTGATTCGAACCTAATTCAATAGGTATGCAACTTCTCAAGTGCACAACCCCAAAAGGAAATAGGTAACTCAATAATACTCATCATAGAGCGCACCATATCATATAGGGTGCGATTGCTCCGCCCCGATACACCGTTGTGCTGTGGTGTATACAGAGGAGTAATACTGAGAGAGAATCTCATTCTCCTTTAGAATAGTCCAAGAATTCCACGCACAAGTATTCTCCTCCCTGATCTCATCACAGGACATAAGACTTATACCCGGTTTTTGGTTCCTTACTTCTAACTTTTATTCTATCAATATCTCAAAAGGTTCGGACTTATGTTTCAACAGGAACATATGACTGAATCTTAAGAGATTATCAGAGAATGTAATGAAGTACAAAGAACCGGTCCTGGTATGTGTAGACAGGGGACCTTACATACATCAAGATGTATCAATCCCAAGAGTTTACTAACTCTTTCTCTATTTCCATTAAACAGAGCTATGGTCATCTGATCTTTGTGACATGACTGACAAGTTTCACAAGATGTAAATTCAAACTGATTTAAATATGCATCTAAATGTAACTTTAGCCAGTCGGGTCGCATTGATATGACCTAGTATACAATGCCTCAAGAAAGATCCGTTCATTTCTGAACTCTTCCTCTTGTGTGTGTTCTATATACTAGGAACTGTAGTTTGATTTAGAACGTCAATGCTTTTAGATAACGTGCCTGAACCGATCAACTTATGAAATGTTCAAAACAATATTCAACAATACAAAATTATATCGTTTCTTTACTAAATAAAGAGACTGATATGATTTTGTATATCAGGTTCGGTATCCAATAGCATTTGTTCAGAACCAATGTATTGGTAATACAGGGTGACAGTGACCAACAGACTTGGCTGCAACACTTGCCCCGTTTTCTGTCTCATGAAACTTATCACCCGTTCTCAGTTCTCTACCTTTCTGTAGCCCTATGTAACGGATTACATTTGCGGGATCCTGATCCGGTATCAAATACCCGGGACGTAGAGGACTTGAGAAACAGTTCTTTATAATGAACACACCCGAAAATGATGCATCTCATGCACTTTCTTCGTTTGGGCGGCATGGGAATCCTGGTATTCCCCTAATTCCTGCTCGGTCTTATAACAATTATAAGTTGGAGCGGGACCAACGTTCCCCAGCTCAGTATAACAAGCGGGTTCGGTCAATACATCCATATTATTATCTTGATTAAGGCATGATATGGTCGCTACCTGGAGAGAGAGAGAAGAAAACACTCTGCGTGCGCTCTTCCAAGATTAGATTGGTTGTTTATTTTATCTAATCAGGATGGCTCCCACTGTTTTTATCAAATCTTCCTTCAAACCCTAAAAGGAAAGACTAGCCGGGATTAATTACACTCTACAAGTTCGCCAATCTTTTAGCCAGGCCAGTGTCGGTACTTTGAGAGAGGTTCCCCGTGCTTTCGCACGGACCTAATTACAATAAACCTCGTTTTCCCAGGGGCGTAACCCCGTTGACACCTTTCTAGACACCTACTTGATCGGCTAATTGTAAGTGCAAAACTCTCCCAGGAGTAACAATTACTCGCAGTGGGTATCGGGATCCAACTATCATATAGAAGGTATGCAATCTCATTGCAAATTTCAACATTTGAAACTCCCGATAATGGTTTTTACCCCTAGCACTTATGACCTTAACTATGGTCAACAAATCATAAGCACTAGTCAAGTTCTACCCGTCATTTCATGATTAATTAGACCCACCTACATGACCCTTAAATAAGGTCAACAAAGTCATGCGACTGTCCTAACTAATCGCATCATATGCGGTGTAGGAAGACATCACTTAGCTACCGTACACTGTGCCTTAACTAAGGTCAACAAACACAGCACGAATACTAAGTACTCTACTTCCTAAAATAACGGAGGGTTGCGGATGGTTTTTTTTAAGAAAACCATTAACGCTTTGAACTTGATCTTGTTGCGGAATCAAATGGTTTTTAAATGGAGTGTTTCTGAGGCTTTTCTAGTTTTGCTAAAGGGGTCACTCCCGGTGAAGGGATCGTCGGCCCTTTCCTAATCGAATAAGGTGCAGGATATATCATATATACCGCTGTGCAAAGTAAAAACTATAAAAGAAATCAAAAGACAAACCGAGGGTTGTAGCATCTGCCAGTTATTGTTAAAGGAGTCACTCCCGGTGAAGGGATCTCGGTCCTTTCCTTATCGAATAAGGTGCAGGATGTTCTACAGAGAACACCGCGATGCAAAGCAAGAACTGTAGCTACCTGTTTTTATTTTTGAAATTCGATTCCACAACATCTTTTAGGTTTATTTTCTTTCATTAATCTCATTAATGAATGTCCCATCATTTAAGTCCACCTAAACATCACAGATAAATATAACGTACGCTTATGCCATCCGCATTCGCCTCGATGTCCCGTCTGCACCGTTAGGTTAGGTAACTAACGCCAGAACGAGGCAGGGCTAGCGCGGGTGTAAAACATAAGCAACGTCTATATAATATATCATATATACTATATACAATATCTATCTGAACAAATCACATGATCACATCACAAATAACGCAGCAGAAAATATCATATGAAATATTGGATATACTGGGACATCCGTGTTTTATTTTGAGCCTAAATAAAACACGGATTCCACGGTCGTGATGAATAGCCAATCCCACACCCCTAGACCCCTACGAGAGCAGCAAGCAACCCTACCAATTCTAGGGTTAGGAGACCCGGACTCGACTCCTCGAGATGGTCTCCCACTGGACCCTAGAACCCGGTTACTTGTGCTCCCCTCCTTGGGTCTATCCTAATGCGGAAAAGTAAATAATATACAATGGTGACATCATCCGCAACCTGGAAGTGCCCCAATAAAAGAATATTACATACAAGTTTTTACAAGAATGAAAATGGAAAACACTCATCTCACATAAAAAAAAACCCGGCTATTCAAACACGACGATCCAATATAACATATCCAGCAACACATAACATCACATGTCATCAACGTAAGTAAATATACCCATCCCAATTGTCGTTGACATATAGCAACGAAACCGGCGATATCACATATTACACTTACGGTCACAGAAAAGAAAGTGTAAAACTACAACAGTTGGAATCCGCAACCTTCTTAGACATCGCATGCCTAACCATCTGAATTCCTTAGACATCGCATGCCTAACAATTATAAACCCCGCATTTTAGTCTCATTATCGAAAACTCTTTTCAATATCAAGTCGGGCAATTCAACAAGATTCCCGACATCCAGAAAGAATGCTCGTCGCAAACTTTAGTAGACGGCCGTACCCCAGATACCGTCGACGAAGTGTACTAAGGCGGAACACCGCTGTCGCGAGCACCCGAACGGATGCTTTCGGCGACGGGGTTCTCCTACAGTCACTTGGTCGGGGCTAAGGGGTGTAGCTGTCTATTAAGTTTCGGGAAAACTTGGGTGATTTCAACGGACTTTTGATCGCATCAAAATTCCGTGGCAACCGATCATTTGAGACTAAAGTGCTACGTTTATAACATTCATATTAGTTATCTCATAACTACTTGTGGATTCCAAATATTGTATCACATTCCAGATAAATAGAAAATGTTAAACTTTCCGATCGAACAATCAAACACCCAAGTTTTCCCGAAACAGCTCAACACATGAAATAAGTTTAAAAACATTCACTTCATGCCACAGTACCAACGGTCCAGCCGTAGAAGGGTCAAGCCAACGCCTCACATGTGGCACGCCGTACTGCCCCAAACCGTAAGGTTCAAAGGGCAGTTCAAGACGGTCACATAATCGAGTTAAGGTTTGTTGTCTTCTAGAGGGTCCATCGCGTTACTTGCACTACTTCGAACGTTCTCAAACTACGGAAAAATCCAACAATTGGAAATTTCCCGGCAGGGGGAAAAAGTGGGTATTTATATCCGGTCGAACATTTTAACATATTCTAAAATTACCCGGAAAAACACATAGACAAAGTTAGACAATCCGATCGAATCTACGAACTCCCAATACAACCCAGAAAACTCAACTCTTGAGTAAACTTTAAAAATTCCCAGAAAACACAGGCATTGCATACGGGAATTACTGTGCAAACCACGTGACAAGATGCTCCTATATGGCCGCGGAACCGCCGCATATGCCAGGGTGGGGCCGCGGTTCCGCGGCGCTTTAGTCGAGTTGGGTGCACGTGCTTCACAGTAACTCCTAGAAAACCCTGCTGTATTTGTTGGATATTTTTAATTTGGAAAAATCCACGATTTTGAAAAATGTACAGAGAAGGGTTATTTTTAGGGTTTCGGGGTTCGATCGGGTTTCTAACTTCGTCTACTCATCGCTTAAGGCTCTAGCTAGGCTCTGATACCACTGTAGAGATCCTAGGCACACCCATGAGGTTCTACAACTGATCAAACATGTCCAATTCAAAATTTATGTGCCGAGAAACCCTAAACTAGATCGTTAACTAGAGAATAGGCGAAACTAGAAGCTAGTAAACTACTTTACTGCTCAGTGAAAGTGACTACAACCTTTGTAGATCCGGTCCTCCAGTTCTTTAGCTCCGTTTTGACATCCCTCCGCTGCGATCATCGGAATCCCGGACCCTCGCGTTGGTTTCGTCGGAGAAATGGGCGGGCTAGGTCGTTGACTTCGATGCCGAAGATGATCTACGTCAAGGCGACTCAAACTCAAGCTCCATCTTCACTAGGTCATGAAACTTATGAAGATAACACACTCTACTACATGGCAAGTGGTAGAGGATGAAGAAATAGGAAGTGGGTTCACTTTGGATTTGGATTTCTCACTTGGAATTTTCAAGAAATGGTTTCTTCTCTTCATGAAGAAGATGAAGAAGAAGAAAGAATATCAATTATTTTTTTTAAAAGAATAATCAAGTGAATCTTATCATAATGCAACCATGGATGAGGCTAACACATGTAGAGAATAAACTAGGGTTTAGGTAAATGGTTAGGTTAAGGATAGAAACAAAATGGTCAAGACTTTTCAAAGCTTCATGAAGCTTCAAGTAAAAATCAAAAGAAGCCACCATTTTATTTCTTGCCCAAAATGAATAAAGAAAATAAATAAAACAAATTAAAACCTAACCATTAACCTAAAGATGGTTTAAATCAAACATACACCCAACTTTGCATGTATCATGAAACATGATACAATCAAGTGCACAAAAATATATCACATATACTACTTGTGCACATCAAGTGAGAAAATCAATCTTAAGTGAACAAATACTAGTTAATGTAAAGTAATATATCAAATATATAATTATACATTAAATCATTAAATCAACACTTGATTTAATGATTCGGTCATATTGCATATAACCGACTAATATCAAGTGTATCAATATATCGAATCAACATTTGATTCGGTAACCCGGCTATATCTCATATAACTGTCCGATGATACGAATCGCGAGAATAGAATACAGTATCACATACTGGTATTATTCTCGGTCCCGCACATATCTCATATGCGCTCCTATTTCGTTTCGCTTGAGCCAGGAAACCTCTGTGTAGGACTCTAAAGACTCGTCAATACGCCGGTAGCAGGTGATGATCATATCAAACACCCACAAGCCGCAAGCGGTCTGGTAAACGTAACGGCCATCCAGGTATTGAGCGATCAGAAGATCAACGAGCATGCCCGCTTACACTCCTGTGAATCCAACCAGTAACACTTACCGTACAGTCCGGTCTGTTCGTCTAATATGTCGCATATCTCGCCTAGGGAAGGTAAACGTCAGACCCCAGTAGCTTGATAAGTCATGCCGATGTAAGGTCCATAACAAGCGTTAAACTACTGATAACTCTTACCAGTAAATCACTGCAACCCTGGCCGGGGATTTCCAGTTATGGCCAATCGAGCATAGCGCAACATCAACCCCCAATACCGGGAGAGACGAATCCCCTCCTATCGCTCATTGCCTCCATGTGAATCGGGACTGTACCGAAAAGCCACCTGTTTGCACGCCTCAGTAGAGCCGTGGTAGGGTGGAAATCAAAGCAATGTGGGAGACACACAAGACTTTATGACGATCTCGGGTCAACAAACTAAGCTGTACCAGTGTCACCAGAGAACTGCCATCTGACGTGAGGTATAATACCATCTGGGAGTTCTCAGCGAGTCCGTTCAGTGTACCCAGTCTCCACTGAGCACCCGCATACCATCTCTGATGTCAAACACCAATGGATATGGGATCATCCATCGCCCATCACATGGGTCGAGAAGATATACGCTAGTCTACTCTGGAATATCGATGCCCCGTCTCGATATTCCCACGACTAGGAATATTGAAGGATGTACTCATGGACTACCCAGGCCCCACTAGTATGATCTACATTATAGTCCTGGAAGTAGAGTACACATCCTAAGGGCTTTATCAACATGTAACGGAGAGACAGAAAGTATACATGTTAAGATAAAGAGCAAACAGATAGCGTACTATCATGTCGAGCAAGAAAGTCCTACCTATATATGTCCCAGCATCCACTACAATATACATCCTATGTACAGTAATGGCCTCTAGGGCATACATATAACTAACAACTTTTTCTCATATCTCCATTGAAAGTAGAAAACTTTTAGGAAGAAAAGAAGAAGCAAGAATTAAATCATCAAATGAATTATTGTGTGAGGTTAGAAATGCAACTTAGGGTTAAGCATGTCATGCTTAACCCTTGTAGAGAGTTAACCACGGCCAAGGGTTAAAGGGTTGGGTTAAACAAATATCGTAAGCTAGACAAAAGAGTAGACAAAGACAAAGATGCTTACAAGCTTCTACAAGCTTTCAACAATTATCAACCATGATAAAATCCACAATTTGAATAACTTAATGACAAATATAAAACCTTAATCTTAACCCTAGCATGGTTCAAGTCACATAACCTTAGTTGCATTTTTAACCAAGCATGATACATTTAACATATAACACATATATATCAATGTATCCAAAGTGAGAAAAGAAATCATAAGTGAGCTAATACTAGTTAATGTAATGTAATATATCAAATATATAATTATACATTAGGTTATTAAATCAACTCTTAATTTAATAATCCGGCTATATCACATATAACCGACTAATATCAAAAGTAACAACTTATCGAATCAACACTTGATCCGATAACCCGTTTATATCGCATACAACCGACCAGTGTCACAAATCGCGAGAATAGAATACGGTATCACATATCGTATTAATTTCGGTCCCGCTCGTATCACATATGTGCTCCTACTCCGTTTCGCTTGAGCCAGGTGTTCACACCATAATATTGCATTATTATATTCCCCATTCTTATATATTTTATAAATAAACGGGTGCTTTTGACGCATGTCTGCTGCATGTTACAGGTTACAGGTTCTTGGACAGAAAACAGTGAAAATAATGAAAAGACAATGCAAAAGTGGATTTTGATCAACAAACAGAAGACTCTTGATCAAGCCTACATAAGGAATAGTTCACAAAGCAAGATTCAAGACGTCGACTCAAAGCGAAGGGTTAAACTTCACTATAATTATTCACTGTAGGATCTGGAACCAATGTAGAAGCCCAAATGAAAAAGGAACAAAAGAATAAGAAGACTAAAAATACCCAGAAGAAGTCCACAAAAGATCAGCATCTGAGCCGACCAATGGGCCGCGGAACCGCGGCCCAAGCCTACCAAGGCCGCGGTTCCGCGGCCATCAAGAGCGATCTGTGGAATTAAATTTTACTATAATTCGTTTGCGGCTTTGACTAGTTAACTAGGGCTATTTTTGTAAATTTAGACATGCGCTTCAAGATGTAACCCTAGGGTTTCCTATTCTCTATAAATAGGAACTCTACAGATTGTAATTCTTATGCCTCCTTTTAATAAAAATTCCAAAATTCTTTATCGAGAGCATCGGTGCCTCTCTTCAATTCTGAAATTCAGATCTGACAATCCTGCATGGATGATTGGAGAAATGCATCTGTAAAGTAAGTAGATTTGTTTATTTTCTTGCCCTAGATAAGTTCAATTCATGCCCTAGATTAAATTTATTTTCCTGCCCTAGTATAGATTTTATTTCTCTGCCCTAGTTATAACTTTCAATTAATTGCCCTAGGTAGAATAATTTAGGATTTTAGATTTAATAATCAATCCGAACACTATTCGGAATTAACTCGTAAGAACGAATCGGAAATTCACAACATCCCTGTGGACCGACCCGTACTCACCGGCTAGCTGCAAAGCGACGCCGTTCTTGATTGCGGTTACAAATATTTTTGATCTATCTTTTAGAAAGCGCAAGCACGCTAAATCATTTCAATCAAATGGCGCCGTTGCCGGGGATGGCGTAGAACTTTCCTTTTCGCAATTTCGGGTTAACCAAAATTAAAAAAAAATATTCATAAAAATCTATAAAAAAAATCCAAAAAAAATATAAAAATATTTATATTTTGTTATTTTTAGGAGGGATACTTTGTTGTTTTAATTTTGCAGGATTTACAAAGACGATCTGGAAATTTCCAGAAGGCGAAACAGAAATCAGAAGATCGAAACAGAAGGGGAATCAAATAATAGAACAGTGAAAATTTTTTTGGAGACCCAATTCCCCCAACCCGCCGCGATTCTGCGGCCAAAACCCACCTTAGGCCGCGAAACCGCGGCCTTCTAGTGGAATCAGAGCGTCAAATTTTTTTTGGGGATTCGTGCTGATTAGACTGCCGCGAAAACGCGGCAATAACGCGTTTATACCGCGGGACCGCGCTCTTTTGGTGAGACCATCCTATGAAATTTGCATTGTAAGCTCTCTGTTAATTCTCCTCCGCAAATTTTAATATATTTTCTGAATAATGCCTGCAAGATTTTGTGTGCTTTAAAAATATATTCTCTTCCATATAACAAGTCTTGTGCAGGATTTTTGGGCCCCGCTCAAAATTGAAATTGATTGCAAGTAATCTTTTTTGTTGCATATCTTTTCCCGAATATCTTTTTGCAACATTTTTTTCCAAATAAAGATTCTTGTGATATGCTTCAAATAATAACCAATTGCAAGTAATATTTTGCTGTTGCATATCTTTTCTATCAAATATTTTGCTGTTGCATATCTTTTCTCTAAAATCATTTTGCAACAAAAATTTTTCCAAATAAAGAAAAAAAATGAAAATAACAAGGACAAATATTTTATAGAACTTGCAAAATTTTTTAGCCCCAAATAAATCCTTGCACCATCCAACCTTCCTTCTTGTCACCTTTCTTCTTCTAACATGGGTACCCCACACAATAAATCATTAGCCGAACTTTGGTATCCCGAACCTAATTTTGCGTCATATGTTAATTTGTTCGGTCAATTTAAAAACGATCCCTCAATGCCTAAAAAATCTTTAAAAGATCACATAGAGGCGTCTAGGAGAAATAGTTTGACTTTTCAACCTACTTTGTGTCAACCGAGTCAATCTTTACCACCTACATATGTTGATACCACTTCTTCAAGTCCTTCTGTCACTTCTAGGCCGATGTCCATTGCAGAGCATATTGCTCAATCTCGCAGTCGATCTTTCACCCCTCTCCACTCGTCTAGTTCTAGGGATCAACACGACTATTCACCTTTTTATCCATATGTTGACCCTACCCCTGCCCAACCACCCACTTCCTACCAGTCATACCCAACCTTCCCACCTTCACTAGACACCGTTTCTACACAGCCTGTAGGGAGTTTTGCATATCCACACGATTTCGAATCTTTTACCGAAACCCCCTCACCACCTAAGTCTAGTTTGGAAGAGTCGTTGGAGGCGTATATCGAAGCAACAAACAAAATGGTTAGGAATGTGGAATCGTCCGTGGCCGCCCTTATGCAACCTAGTGAACCGGTAGCTAGTTTCCCACTAGCTCAAAAAAATTTAATGTATAAGGAGGCGGTTGGACAGAGTGAGAATGTGAGAGGATTTCCAAATCAAACCTATCCCTACCCAATTGAAGCCCACAACTCCTGTTTTCCATCGATTGCCCTAAATAGTTCACCTGTTGAAAATAAAAATGAGTTGTGTGATTTTGTAGTGTTTGATTTGCCAAATTGTGAGGAACCCCTTTCGAGTGAAACCGCACCTAATCCTTTCGATCTTTACACCTCCCATCTAGAACCTAAATCGATAGATATCCATGCTTTTGAAGAGGTGTCTAAGGAAATTGATTTTCACTTGATTGAGGATATAAACGCCGGGAATATTTCGGATGATGAACCTGTCGATTTAATTGAGATTTTATGTTCAAATCATCATCCCGAGTTATTAAAGGTTTCTCCCGAATCTAATATGCGTCTTGAATTTGATGATAATGGCATGGATGAGTTGAATTTTGAGGAAAATTTTAAGGATAATATTGAGGAGAGTTTTGAGGATAATATTGAGGTTGAACCATTTTTGTTTAATGTGTCGGATTTTCCAATTCAGCCTCCTAAACCTTTGACTGTTATATCACCCTCCCTCCTTCCTATCGTTCAGACCGAACAAGTGACCGTTACGCTTTCATCTCCTATACCAAGTTCGGCGTACCCATGTTTTCTTGCGAATCTTGAGGGATTTGACCCTATTTCCAGACGGGTTGATAGGTTAGCGCAATCTCTTATAACATATCGATCATCACATATTGCGCTAATTTATTCACTCGATTTACACCCTCAAGTTCGCGCGATCCTTATTTCTCCTTTCCGCCCTTCTTTCCCCCCACCGAGACCATATTCTACCATTCTTCTTTCCACACGGTCTCGCGTGTTTCTCATTTCTTTCATCTCCATCCCATTCTTGCACCGACTATACCTTTAACATGATAAGATTTTTGAATGGTTGGTGCTAACATTTGGCTTGTGTAAGGCCAAGCTTAAGTTTGGGGGAAACCGTTGTATATATGTATATATCTTTTTGTTTTCTTTTTCTATAAAAAAATTAAAAAAAAATTCAAAACATAAAAAATATATAAAAAATTATAAATAAATAAACAGGGGAGTGCCGGTATTTTGATCCTCTTGGTTTAGCATGACAGTGAGGACACTATCAAGTTCAAGTTTGGGGGTATGCTCGGTACGTCTTCTTCCTTCGCATTCATTTGTACATATTTTTTGCATTTGCATATTTATTTGAAAACCCATAAAAATTGAAAATTTTCAAAAATTATAAAAATTATTGTATTCAATGTTGGCTAATTGACTTGAGTTTGACAAATAGGTTAACTAGTTAGGAACCACTAGATCTTAGACTTAGTAAGTTAAAAACCCTAAAGATAAGCTTCCTTAAAGTTTAACGGTAGAAAGTATATGTTTTTATAGTTTATTTAGAAATAGGCAAATTTTAGGTTCATTTCTTGGGTAAAGTCGAAACAAGGGAAGAGTATTGATGTTCTTATTAGAGTATAAGTTTGAAAAATAGTTCCTAGCTTAAGTCTAGATTCTGAAAATGTATACCCTACAATTTGCACAATCACGCACCTTAAAACTTGGAATAGTAGAAGAGACCTTGAAATGCTCTTGTCTAAAGTCCTTAGTACAATGAAAATAAAAGAAAAAAAAGTGAATAAAGAAGAAAAAAAAATGAACACTGGTTTTTGTGATTACTTAAGGCTGCAAAAATAGAAAAATATTTAGCGAGGGTGCTTCATCACCTAGTGCCTTAGACCAACTGGTTTGGGAGTCACTGCTAAAGCCTTGGGTGTTACAAGACTAGGATTTACGCTTTAAAGTGCAAACACATCTTGTAATCGGTTGTTGGTACCTCAAGAAGTATTAACGGTCGCATGAAGGATGTGTAAGCAAATTTCATTTAAAAATTCACTCATTAATAAGTGCTTTGGACAATGGACGAGAGTACGATTGCTTGATTTGAATTTCCAAGTGTAGGGGTGATTTATACACACACGTAGGGGATATGTGATTGGAGTTTAGATGAGAGAAAGGAGTGAAGAATAGAATTTGTATCTTTAGTAGAATTGATAAAAATTCCTAAGTGGAGATGGAACCCTAGAAGGAAAACTTAAGAAATACCGAAAGCTAAGTAAATCTATAGAACATATATAATCTTAAGTTAGATGATGAGGAAGTGTGAAGAAAATGGGTGGATAATTTGCGGGTCGATGATAATAGAATTCTTAGTCAGAAGACCTAATTGGAGAACAAAAGTTAATGGGCCGAGTTGATAGGATTTTGTAGGTGTAATCCGCTGAAAACCCTCAGGAGACAACACTCCTCCTACTAGGGACACCTAGAGGTTTAACGGCTTGTTGCACGAGCTCAGTGCAATCGCGTTTCCCTGCGAAAGTGTGGTTAGGATTTTAGTGAATAAAAATAAGTTTGCTCGAGGACAAGCAAAAGATAAGTTTGGGGGTATTTGTTCACACCATAATATTGCATTATTATATTCCCCATTCTTATATATTTTACAAATAAACGGGTGCTTTTGACGCATGTCTGCTGCATGTTACAGGTTACAGGTTCTTGGACAGAAAACAGTGAAAATAATGAAAAGACAATGCAAAAGTGGATTTTGATCAACAAACAGAAGACTCTTGATCAAGCCTACATAAGGAATAGTTCACAAAGCAAGATTCAAGACGTCGACTCAAAGCGAAGGGTTAAACTTCACTACAATTATTCACTGTAGGATCTGGAACCAATGTAGAAGCCCAAATGAAAAAGGAACAAAAGAATAAGAAGACTAAAAATACCCAGAAGAAGTCCACAAAAGATCAGCATCTGAGCCGACCAATGGGCCGCGGAACCGGGGCCCAAGCCTACCAAGGCCGCGGTTCCGCGGTCGTCAAGAGAGATCTGTGGAATTAAATTTTACTATAATTCGTTTGCGGCTTTGACTAGTTAACTAGGGCTATTTTTGTAAATTTAGACATGCGCTTCAAGATGTAACCCTAGGGTTTCCTATTCTCTATAAATAGGAACTCTACAGATTGTAATTCTTATGCCTCCTTTTAATAAAAATTCCAAAATTCTTTATGGAGAGCATCGGTGCCTCTCTTCAATTCTGAAATTCAGATCTGACAATCCTGCATGGATGATTGGAGAAATGCATCTGTAAAGTAAGTAGATTTGTTTATTTTCTTGCCCTAGATAATTTCAATTCATGCCCTAGATTAAATTTATTTTCCTGCCCTAGTATAGATTTTATTTCTTTGCCCTAGTTATAACTTTCAATTAATTGCCCTAGGTAGAATAATTTAGGATTTTAGATTTAATAATCAATCCGAACACTATTCGGAATTAACTCGTAAGAACGATTCGGAAATTCACAACATCCCTGTGGACCGACCCGTACTCACCGGCTAGCTGCAAAGCGACGCCGTTCTTGATTGCGGTTACAAATATTTTTGATCTATCTTTTAGAAAGCGCAAGCACGCTAAATCATTTCAATCACCAGGAAACCCCTGTGTAGGACTCTAAAGACTCGTCAATACGCCGGCAGTAGGTGATGATCATATCAAACACCCACAAGCCGCAAGCGGTCTGCTAAACATAACGACCACCCGGGTATTGAGCGATCAGAAGATCAACAAGCAAGCCTGCTCATACTCCTGCGAATCCAGTCAGTAACACTACCGTACAATCCGGTCTCTTCGTCTGATATGTCTCATATCTCGTCTAGGGGTGGTAAACGTCAGACCCCAGTAACTCGATAAGTCGTGCCGATATGAGGCTCATAACAGGTCGAGAAACTACTGATAACACTTGCCAGTATATCTCTGAAGCAGCCCTGGCCAGGGACTTCCTGTTATAGCTAATCGAGCACAGCGCAACATCAACTCCCAATACTGAGAGAGACGAAACCCCTCCTATCGCTCATTGCCTCCATATGACTCGGGACTGTACCCAAAAGCCACCATTTTGCACGTTCTATTGAACGTGGTAAGGTGGAAAGCACAGTGCGGATCACACAAGACTCTATGACGATCTCGGGTCTATATACTAACCTGTACCAGTGTCACCAGAGAACTGCCATCTGACGTGAGGTATAATACAATTTGGGAGTTCTCGGCGAGTCCGTTCAGTGTACCCAGTTTCCACTGAGCACCCGTATACTATCTCTGTTGTCAAACACCAATGGATATGGGATCATCCATCGCCTATCTACATGGGTCAAGAAGCTATACGCTAGACTACTCTGGTATATCGATGCCCTGTCTCGATATACCTATGACTAGGAACATTTGAAGGATGTACTTAGCGACTACTCTGTCCCAACTAGTATGATCTGCATCATAGTCCTGGTAGTCAAGTACTCATCCTAAGGGCTTTATTAACATGTAACATAGAGACAATCAGAGTACATGTTAATATAAAGAACAACCAGATAGCATACTATCATGTCGAGGAAGAAAGTCCTCACTATATATGTCCAAGCATCCACTACAATATACATCATATGTACAGTAATGGCCTCTAGGGAATACATATAACTAACAGTTTCACTGGCCAAGACACGGAATAGAAACCAAAATACGAACTTAAAAACTTCCCCGTGTCGGTTTTGTGGTGTTTTATAGGCTACAGGGAATCTGGAGCAACATGGATTGATTCTGAGATAAACTAGCAATATCATTGACCTAGGTTAACTACTAGAAACCTACCATAGAAGTATGATCCCATTTCCTCCCTAAATGGCTGGCGAGCTCGGATAGTTTGGTAATGTTGCCGGATTTTTGGTGGTGTCTGGTGTTGAGTTTTTGCAACTATCTTACACTCCCTGTAACCTATCCCATATACTTTCTAGTTTAGTCCCAATTGACTTGAGCCAAAATTTGGGAGCATATTGGAGTGTTTTTGGTTATGTTTTCCGATATTGGAATTCTTGGTTTTGGTATTTGACATTGTATTGGGTCGTTTGATGTTTGTACGTCAACGACGAGGGATGTATGGTTGCTTTTGCATGCGTAGGCTATATGTTCTAACCTATGAGCGCACCATGTGCCGTATCGGTTTTCTAGTCTTGATTTTAATAGCATTGAGACTGTGTATTTATTATAGGTACCTTCGCATGGATTCCGAGAGGACGAATCACATCGACTACGGCTGCGCAAGGAGTTCCGCAGGTGAGTAGATTTATATCTACGTGGGAAGTCGGGTGGATGGCGTATAGCACCCCCGTAATTATAAAATGGAAACCGATATATAGAATATAGTCAGAGAAACCTACACTATGAACCTATGGATGTGATTAAAGGTTTAGTATAAAATGATATGATTGATAAGGATGTCTCGTAGTGATATATAAAGATGTGAAACGTAAATATGAATCACGATATATAAATATATGTAGTTGAAAGAGAATAAGTATGATATTTATAGTAGCATGATATGAGATTAATAACATAGAATGTATATGTAAGATATTGATGTGATGAAAAGAGTATACAATGAGATATGATGACTTGGTTGATATGTCGTTATACAGATACGAGTCGATATGAGATAAGTGATACCTTTTTCGGTCCCATGATATGAGATTGATATGGATGTGGCCTGAGATATAGGTATATACATATAAAATGATGTGAATAATGAGTGATATATCGTACGAGACGTTAAGTCCGTACCCTCATTGTTATATAGTTTGATAGGATCACTAATGGTTTAATGCCGCAGTACGATGGATACCGTACGTGATGAGTTTTACTTGATGATTGATCAATACCCTTGACTAGAGGATGCCGTACGATGGATTGGACCGTACGTGATGTTATGAAGCTAGATACCGATTGATAGATTCACCGACTCGGATATGTGATAGAGACGTATACCTTATAGCATTGCGCTCACGATTTACTTTCTGCTACGTTTAGGATATTCTCATTGCATTTCATATACCTGTGCTAGTACACCTACACACCTATCGATGATGCGTATGTTACACTTACACAGATTGCCGGCTCACACACTTTCATCATCGATAATTGCTATGTCACTTACACAGTAGAATTGCTACATCATGCTATGATATATTGCTATGCTCACATCATTTTGATATGTTGCATGAGATACTGATATGCTCACATTTCTGTTATATGTTTGCATACATCATGCTTTATGGTTATATGCATTTAGATGCTGCTTTCATGAGATTCTAGATTTGAGAACCATGGTTATATTGCAAAAGAACGTATGTATTGTTTTAAAAACACGGTTTCTTTTGATATGATATTTCGAGACGTCCACCATGTGTTTTCTCGGTTATGAGTTATGTGATACCCGATTCGAGAAGCTAGATGAGGCCGTTTGCTGGTATATGGTGGAGCCGGTATGGTATCCCGGTGCAAGAAAGGTATTTTGTGCAGTAGACGATGAGCCTGGCAGAGGGACCACTACCTACCGGTGATAGTATTTAGACTCAGCGGTTATCCGGAGGATACCGACCGGAGTCGTGAGATGATACGGGGCGATCCGGACTGATGGAGCCCGTGGCCGATCCGGACTGACGGAGCGCGAGATATGAGAATTTACGTATCGATGTTGGACACGGGTTTCATGATGTTTCGAGTGTCGATGTTGGACATTCAGGTTCCACGATTTCGATGTGTCGTTGATGGACACACATTGGTCGATATCCTCATATTTACATGCATATGTTTCATGATATTTACATGCATGATTTTGTTGTGTCATTGATGGACACGTAGATGTTATCCACATGCAGATAGGCATTGATTATATTGTTGTCACATTTGCAGATACGGTCACCTTAAATATCATAGTATTACCTTTATGATATAGTTAACCTAGGAATCATTGTTTTATTCGATTTCCACCTGATGATGTTTTCTACTCACAAGTTGGCAACTCATCCCCGTTGTGCTACAGTTCTTGCAGGTTGACCGCATGGATCAGTAGCGGCATCGCTGGTACACAGCTTGCATTCTGGTGATTTGCTTTGGTAGGTGGTACATATTGGATCGTGCCACTCTTGTATTATTAGTCCTATTGTATCTAGTCAACTCCATCAATCAAAACTAGTATTTATATAAATAGTAAGACTTAGAAATACTTCTGGTTGCGAGACTTAGAGCGATAGGTTATATGTTCGCTTGGTGGGTTGATGTCTTGCTTTATTCTTTATGTTTTGTGTTGATCTTCGCCATTGGGGGTCGTATACATATATTTCTGTCTTGCGTGGTTATGATTCCGCCGATTGGCGAAGAGCTAGCTTCCGCTTGGGGATGCCTTTTATATTATCATGTATATGTGGTTTTGGGATCAAAATATACAAAGGAGGTGCTGGCCAAATTTTTAAAAGGCGAAACATGTTTTTCAACTAGAGAAAAATCCACTTGCATTTTTCATGTTCCATTATCTATGCATTTAATAAAACCTTTGATTTCATCATACCTTTATTTCAAAACTTCACCTCTTTTATTTTCTTAAAAAGGTTTAGATTTCTGGTCTTCAGCTTACTTAATTTGCGTTGCGCTTTTAGACGTTGCGTGATTTAAGTGCCGGTCACAAACTAAATTTCGGGTCATGACACCTTAGAGTTCTTGGGGTATCCCACAAATTTACACAACACTGCACGTACCCCGAGTTTGTCCGGATGAACCTTTTTGACAAAAGCAGGACAACCCCATATCTTAAGAAACTTAAGACAGGGTTTTGTTACGACCCGAAATGGTACATGACTGGCACATGAATCATATGAAGTCTATAGGACCCCATCTAATTCAAGTAAGCCAAAATCCCAGAAATCTAGACCATTTAAATTTAGAAGTGAAGGAAAAATAAGTTTTTAAACAAGTGTTTTGACCAAATAAGCCGTAGTACGCATTTTTAAATATCAAGTCTTTTCCAAAAATTTCGGCAAAGTTTCCTTTGTAAATACTGGCTCCAATCGGGTATAAACATGAATAATATACATAATGAATAAGGGCATCCACAAGCGGGAGCTAGCTCTTCGCTAATTGGCGGAGAAAACAACGCAAGTAATATAATATACTACGCCGAAGGGCGAGGATCAAAACTCTGAAAGAAAACCAACATTATCATGAAAACCAAAGGAAAACCATAATAATACAAGCGTGCGACTCTAAGATCGAAAGAATAAATACCATAAAAAGTATAGAGTGTTTGAAACATTTATTAGAATATTTGTTAAAACATTTAGAAAAATTTAAATTGTTTAATAGAATTCTTTAAAGTTCAAGTTATTATTTTAAAAATTTTGGCATCATTTCCTTTGTAAAAACTAGCCCCGAAATCGGGTACAAGGCAATATATGAGTAAAATGATACACAATAAAAACTAAACATCCCAGACGGGAGAAATCACGCCCAACGGCGGAAACAACACCACAATGATAATATACGACGCCGTAGCGAAGAAAGAGTAATAATAAGTGAAGACAACATGAAACATAAAACTGCATAATAAAGTCGGCTCACAACGAGCTCGACACCAAAGTACAATAATATACATCGTCCTCACAACTGGTCTCTAAGTCCATACATAAGTAGTAGATGGAGAATACTAGATACAATGATGTATACAACTGAAAAATAAACAGATACCGCATAAAAACCCACCTATCAGCAAAAGGACTGGTATGCCAACTACAATGGTATCTGTGTCAAAAGATGTACGTAAGCAGCCTGCCGCGACTACTCCGAGGGGCTACCTGCAAACACTATGGCACAACGGGGGGTGAGTTGCTAACTCGTGAATAGTAGATAATATATAAAGGTAATCGCGAGCATGCACGTACTACGCTACTCTATCATATGCCAGCAGATAATATCTATATGCGATGAGCAATATGTGCAATAATCATGCAAGTGCTCTATCAGGTAATATGACTACAGGGTGAGATGCAAAATAATGAATGCTGAGCATGGGAAATATAACATCTACACGGAATGTCAACGTGGAAAATATGATCGGTGCCCATCAATCCACCCAAATCCCAATAAAACTCAGGCGCCGTCATCCTCATCGGCCTTCAAATCCTGTAAATCTCATAGAATCATGAATGCCCAACATCGGCATTCGAAATATCATAAAATAATCGTATCCAGCATCGACACGCAAATCCTCATATCTCGGGCTCCGTCAGTCCGGGTCGGCCCACGGACTCCGTCTGCGGTATCGGCCCTTGGCCCCAGCAGTACGGGTCATCCCATATCAATCTATCGACTCTGGTCAGTATCCTCCGGATAACCGCCAGGTCCAACCATTCACCGTAGGTAGTACTCCCACTGCTAGGCTCACCGTCTAGCTACACAGCAGATCCGTTCTCGCCCCGGGGTACCATACCGGGTCCACCGTGTACCCGCAATCGGCTTCGTCCACTCCTCGAATCGGGTTTCATATGTCACTCTAGCACCGAGAAAACATATGGTGGACGCACTGAAATATCATATTAAGAGGAACCGTGTTTTCAAAACAGTGCATCTTTTCTTAAATAACCCCACGGTCCTCAAATCCAGAAATCACATGAAAACCAAAGCCAATGCGTAATCCATGCGATGTAATATATGCATCATAAGTCATACTATGAAGAAAAAGGGAAAACCGCTCTTTAAGTAGATTCAGTTTTAAAAGTTATCATGCGGTCCCCAGTTTTTACCCAAAAATCAGCTTATCTAGGTAAGTACAGTTTGGATATGCATAAGTCTGGATATGCAAATGAGTATGTGTACAAATAGCAGAATCATGTCAAGTCATATGTGAGATGAGCTACAGTATAATGATCATGGCGATTCTATAATGTGAGTGTCATGGCAATTACTAACGGTGTGTGTGTAACATGCAGATTAGTGCTCGTGCAACATGAACCGTTAGTAACAGTGCGGTGCTTTATAACTTCTAAGTTCATATACATGCAGCAGGGAATGCGATATGCAACAAATAGTATCCATGAACAGTCAGTGTAGGTAAATGCAATATGTTGCTACAAGGTTCTATCAGCCCTGACGCGTAACGCCATGCGGGCGATTTTCATGTAGATGTTAAATCTACTCACAGTAGTCTCGCGCTAAGTGTAGCCGACGACTTGTTTCCCCTTCTTCGCAGCGTCCGTCGTACTCGCCTGCGAACCTAGAATTTCACAAAATAATAATCATAAGCTCAAATCTTCTAAAACTCGACATTAAAACCAAAGTAGAAACCCGTGTCGCTTACTAAACGCGTGTGTGTGCGATACGCTAACACGTGTTGTTACGCGTCTGAAGCTACCCCGATACGTCATGATACGCAGAAAAACCCCAAACCCACACACGTATCATACGTGTCGCGAAGGTTAAAAACTTAGAAAATAGGGTAATTGATCCCAGATTTTCCTACAGAAATAATTTAACAAACTTGCATATACCATAGGTCTTAGAATACCAGCAGACACCTACAGAGCAAAACCCAAACCCCATGTCCCCCATCTGGCCGCAAATTGCGGCCAGAACGAATTTTCCGACAGCCAAGAGGTGGAATTTGGGGGTCGTGTTCTGGATATGTGATCAACATCTAATAACTATACTCCAGTTAACTCAGATTTATTTTGAAATCACTGGATCAACGGCAGATTATAGGAAGCTAGAATTTTTCTTAAAAACGATAGTTTTGCATCAAACAGAAACCTGATGGTATTTTAGTGAAATAGGGGTTAAGCTAGGTTAACATGGCCCTAACAACACTTAATTAAGCTAGGCAAACTATCAAAATCACCACCATGCCAAAACTTCACACAAAATATCATTTTAGCACTAAAACACACATTAAACGCTAATCGAAGCTAATCAATACACAAGATTAGCAAGCAAGAGAGTTAAGCCTAAGAGTTATACCTCACTTGACCCTAGGTGCAAGGAGGAGGAGAAGAAGAAGAGAGGAAGGAGCTTCTGCTGGGGTGCTGCTGCTGCTGCCTGAAGCTGCTGCTGCGCGTAGCTGTTGCTGAAGCTGTGCCTGCTGCTGTTGGTGCTGGAGTTGCTGATGTTGCTGTTGCTGTGGAGGCTACTGGGATGTGTGTGTGTGTGTATGAGAGTGAGAGTGAGAGAGTTGTGTGTGAGGAAAAGAGTTTAGAAAAATAAAAGATAACCATGCTAGTCAACCCCTCTCTCTCACTACCTCTCTCCTCATTAAATGAGGCATGGCAAGGCCATCATGCCCCATCATGCACCCTCTCTCTCACCAAGTCAACCTATTCAAATCATTTCAAATATATATAGTAAATCAACCATTAATTGAAATTACCCATTAAACTTAATTAAAACCCCATGATTTAATTCTCATGTCTTAACCCACCATGGTTCAATCCTATTTTTAACCCTAGTTTACATGCACATGTGTGTGCAAGCCTAGAAAAATTCTACTAAAATATTCATTAAATTTGATAAAATATTTGAAAACCAATTTGGTAAACATTTTATTAAAAACCATTTATTTAAATATAATTAGCCACTAAACACATCCTAAGGTGTTACAATCTTCCCCCCTTAAAAAAATTCGTCCCCGAATTTTAAAAATATAAAGCTACGCATACCTCCAAAGAGACGAGGGAACTTCTTCCGCATCTCACCTTCAGCCTCCCAAGTGATCTATTCATCATTCGGGCTGCGCCAAACCACCTTCACTGATGGCAAGACCTTCGATCTAAGTTTTTTCACCTGCCGGTCCAATATCACGACTGGCTGCTCGGTGAACGAAAGATCACGCTCGAGCTGAACGGTCTGATGCTGAATCATGTGTGAAGGGTCATGTAGGTATGTGCGAAGCATCGACACGTAGAACACAGGGTGAACATCTCGGAAGTTGTGTGGAAGAGCCAAACAATATGCTACTGTGCCCACACGCTCGAGGATATCGAAGGGACCTAAGAATCTGGGGCTAAGCTTCCCCTTCCGTCCAAACCTCATCACTCCCTTCATCGGAGAGACCCTCAGAAAAACATGATCTCTAACTGCGAACTCTAATCTGCGTCGGCGCCTGTCAGCATACGATCTCTGCCTGCTCTGAGTTGTCCTCATCCTGTCCCGAATCAGCTATATCTTCTCGGTCGTCTCATATACGATCCGTGGGCCCAAAATACTGCTCTCACTGAGCTCTGTCCAGCAGATGGGCGATCTACATCTCCTCCCATACAGAGCCTCGAAAGGTGCCATCTGAATAGTATCCTGGAAACTATTGTTGTAGGAGAACTCCACCAAGGGTAAATGATGATCCCAGCTACCACCAAAGTCTAAAATGCACGCTCGGAGCATGTCTTCGAGAGTCTGAATAGTCCGCTCTGACTGGCCATCGGTCTGCGGATGAAATGCTGTGCTGAAACTCAAGTGGGTGCCCAAAGCCTCCTGAAGCCTCTGCCATAGTCGGCTGGTAAACTGGGTGCCTCTGTCGGACACAATACACGTCAGGACTCCATGCAGTCGTACTATCTCGTCGATGTATATCTGGGCATGCTGAGCAAATCCGAAAGTCGTCTTCACCGGCAGGAAGTGAGCCGCTTTCGTCAAACGATCCACGATCACCCAAATAGAGTCATACCCTCGCCTAGTCCTGGGTAGACCCACAACGAAATCCATCGAAATCTGCTCCCATTTCCACTCAGGAATGGGTAACGGCTGTAGCTCACTCGCGGGCCTCTGGTGCACGGCCTTGACTTGCTGACAAGTCAGGCATCTCAACATGAAGTCCGCGATGTCCCTCTTCATTCCGTCCCACCAGTAAACATCTCTCATATCATGGTACATCTTGGTGGAACTCGGATGAACACTGTACACCGATCGATGTGCCTCCTCAAGAATCTCACGCCACAGTCCCTCAGCATCTGGTACGCACAATTTAGTCCTAAATTGCAGTATCCCCTGATCATCGATCATGAACTCGGAAAATCTGCCCTGTCCGATCTGCGCCATGATCTCTGAACATCGGTCATCACTGTGCTGTGCCTCATGTATACGGTCAAGCAACTGTGGGCGTGCACGAACATGCGCAAGTTGTCCCCCTATCGGCGTGAACTCGAACTGCACTCGGCTGTCGCATAATATCTGCCAATCTGCCGACGATTGCCTCTGCACTGCGCTTAAACAAGATAGACTGCCCTCGGGTCTCCTGCTCAAAGCATCCGCCACTACATTAGTCTTGCCCGGGTGATACAAGATCTCGCAATCGTAGTCCTTTACTAGCTCCATCCAACGGCGCTGTCGGAGATTCAGGTCCCGCTGCTGAAATATATACTTTAATATTTTGTGATCGGTGAATATCTGGCACGACTCGCCGTATAGGTAATATCGCCATATCTTAAGTGCAAAGTCCACTGCAGCCATCTCCAAATCGTGAGTAGGGTAGTTCTGTTCATGTTTCTTCAGCTGTCGTGAAGCATACGCGATCACCCTGTCATCTTGCATCAATACGCACCCTAGCCCCACTCGTGAAGCGTCACAATAGACCATAAATCCGCCTGATCCTGAAGGCAATAATAACACTGGCGCCGTAGTCAAACAAGTTCGTAGCTGCTGAAAGATATGCTCGCACTCCTCCGTCCAATCGAAAGGAACTCCCTTCCGGGTCAATCCGGTCAAAGGAGCGGAAATACGGGAGAAGTCCTGCACAAATAGCCTGTAGTAGCCGGCCAGTCCTAGAAAGCTGCGAATCTCCGTAACTGATGTGGGCCTGGGCCAACGCTGAACGGCCTCGATCTTCCTTGGGTCTACACATATACCATCTCGTGTAATCACATGACCCAAGAAGTCTACGCTGTCCAGCCAGAATGCACACTTGGAGAATTTTGCGAAAAGATGGTGCTCCCTCAAGGTCTGCAGTGTGATCCGCTGGTGCTGCTCGTGCTCCCCTCTACTCCGGGAATACACCAAGATATCGTCAATGAATACGATGATGAACAGATCAAGATACGACCAAAAAATACGGTTCATCAAGTCCATGAATGCTGCTGGTGCATTGGTGAGTCCGAATGACATCACTAAAAACTCATAATGGTCGTAGCGCATGCGAAAAGCTGTCCTAGGAATGTCCTCCTGTCGAACTCGCAGCTGATGATAGCCCGATCGTAAATCGATCCTCAAAAAATATCCTGCCCCGTGAAGTTGGTCGAACAAGTCTTCGATGCGTGGCAAAGGATACCTGTTCCGCACTGTAACCCTGTTCAGCTGGCGGTAGTCGATACATAGACGCAAACTGCCGTCCTTCTTCTTGACGATCAGGACTGGAGCACCCCAAGGAGAAACACTGGGTCGAATAAGTCCCTTATCCAGCAAATCTTGCAACTGACCCTTCGATTCTGTAAGTTCCGTCGGGGCCATCCGATAAGGCGGGATAGAAATGGGCCCCGTACCGGGAATCAAATCAATACAGAAGGCAATGTCGCGCTCAGGCGGTAGCCCAGGAAGCTCGTCAGGGAATACATCAGGAAACTCGCTAACAACCCGAACCTGATCCAACGGAACCTCTGTAGCTCTGGTATCGCAAACATAGGCGAGAAATCCCTGACATCCCTTCCTCAAAAGCTGTCCAGCGCGAAAAGAAGATATCAAATTGTGAGGGGCGGCACCACGGTCCCCCTACACAAAAAAAACCGACTCGTCGGGAAAACAAAATCTAACTGTCTTCTCGCGGCAGTCCACAGACGCATAACACGTGGCTAACCAATCCATGCCCAAAAGGACATCGAAGTCCAACATCTCCAGAAGGATCTGGTCGACAGGCAACTCTCTCTCGCCAATACGGACGGTACAAGATCGGAACACGTGTCTAGCAATAAACTACTCGCCCACAGGGGTGGTCACAACCAGCGGCTGATCAAGAAACCCGGACTCTCTACCCAAACTCGGCACAAAATGTGTGGAAACATACTAGTGCGTGGATCCGGGATCAAACAACACGTGTGCATCAACAGAACATACTGGAAGGATACCTGAGACCACCGCATTGGACGCCTGCGCATCCTGATGCGTCAAAGCAAAAACCCGTGCATGTCCTCCACTTGCGACTGACTGTCCCCTGCCGGCAGCTGGCTGCCCTCTGCCTAGGTCACCTCGTCCTCTATGAGTAAATCCTCCGCGACCATGACCTCTCTGTGCATGAAACTGGCGTGGAGCAACAGTAGGTACAATAGGCAATGCCCTCTGGGGTGGTGAAGGTGGTAACGTGACATGCGGTGCTGCTGCCTCCCTCCGGGGTATCTCAGGACAATCTCGAACACGATGATAAGAACTCCCACAGCGGAAACATCCCGACGATGACCGCTGACCCTCCTGGGGATAGGAGCTGAACAACCGGCCTCGGCCTAAATCTCTGCCACCTGCAAGACGTCTGTCACGGCGCCGGAAAGGTTGTATCTGTGCTGATGTATCCGCACAAACTCTCTTCGGCTCTGGAACTACCGAAGTCTCAGCAAGGCACTCCTCGACTAATAAGGCTGTATCTACAACTGCTGCATAAGTCTCGCAATGCTGGGTGCTGATCGCAAGGAACAATGGTGTAAGCAAGCCTCGGACAAATCTCTTGACTCGCATCTCCTCAGTAGCCACTAGATATGGGGCATAAACTGAAAGCTCGGTAAATAGCACGTCGTACTCTGCCACTGTCATCTCTGGCGTCTGGCGCAATGACTCAAATCTGCATGCTCGGGCATCCCTGACACTCTGGGGAAGGAAGCGGGCTAGAAATACCGTCACGAACTCGGTCCAAGTCATCGGAGGAAAACCCGCTGCTCTGCCCTTCTCAACCGATTCACACCATTTCTGCGCAAGACCTTCCAGGCGAATGCTCGCGAACTCTACCCATCTCGCATCTGCGCATCTGAGGGAACGGCATATCCGAGCCATCCTATCAATGAAAGACTGTGGGTCCTCGGCTGCATCGGTGCCTGTGAAGACCGGAGGCTTCAGTCTCAAGAACTCTGATAACGATACTGTAATCACCTCCATGGCTGCAGGGGCAACTGCCTGTACGGTAGGTACCATCGCGGTCCCTGTGACGGGTAGAGCTACCTCTGGTCGCTGCGCTCGAAGTGTCTCAACTAGTGATCCCATCATCTGGCGCATCTCCTGCATACTGGACCCCACCGTCCGGCGCATCTCTTGCATACCATTCCCTAGCATGGTGATTTGATCTGTCGTAGGAGGAACGGCATTCTCGGGTACAACCGGTGTACTACCCGGATCAGTCCTCGTCTCGGACGAGTCAACTCGAATCTCGGCCCTCGCGGCCGCTCTCTGCGCCCTCGTAGTCTTTGGCGGCATAATGGCTGAAAAGGAAATAGAATTCGATAAGGATATGGAAGTCGAATCGCAAGAATGTATATACTCAAGAAGGAATTTAAATCAATAAGTCCTAAGGTCGCTTAGGTGGAGTACTGTGTCGTGAGTATGCCGCAGAACATACGCACGCTACGCCACTCTGCTTCAGCCACCTACTCCATCATACCAGGGTCATCCTACACTCCGAAGGTAAAACCTGCGCTCTAATACCAACTTTATCACGACCCAACGTTCGACTCGTCACCGGCACTTAACCATGTAACGCCTACAGGCGTAACGCGACTAAGTAAGCCGAAAACCCAGAATTCAAACCATAAAAAGTATAGAGTGTTTGAAACATTTATTAGAATATTTTTTAAAACATTTAGAAAACTTTAAGTTGTTTAGTAGAATTCTTTAAAGTTCAAGTTATAATTTTAAAAATTTTGGCATCATTTCCTTTGTAAAAACTAGCACCGAAATCGGGTACAAGGAAATATATGAGTAAAATGATACACAATAAAAAATAAACATCCCAGACGGGAGCAATCACGCCCAACGGTGGAAACAACACCACAATGATAATATACGACGTCGTAGCGAAGAAAGAGCAAAAATAAGTGAAGACAACATGAAACATAAAACTTCATAATAAAGTCGGCTCACAACGAGCTCGACACCAGAGTACAATAATATACATTGTCCTCGCAACTGGTCTCTAAGTTCATACATAAGTAGTAGATGGAGAATACTAGATACAATGATGTATACAACTGAAAAATAAACAGATACCGCACAAAAACCTACCTATCAGCAAAAGGACTAGTATGCCAACTGCAATGGTATCTGTGTCAAAAGATGTACGTAAGCAGCCTGCCGCGACTACTCCGAGGGGCAACCTGCAAACACTATGGCACAACGGGGGGTGAGTTGCCAACTCGTGAATAGTAGATAACATATAAAGGTAATCGCGAGCATGCACGTACTGCGCTACTCTATCATATGCCAGCAGATAATATCTATATGCGATGAGCAATATGTGCAACAATCATGAAAGTGCTATATCAGATAATATGACTACAGGATGAGATGCAAAATAATGAATGCTGAGCATGGAAAATATAACATCTACACGGAATGTCAACATGGAAAATATGATCGGTGCCCATCAATGCACCCAAATCCCAATAAAACTCAGGCGCCGTCATCCTCATTGGCCCTCAAATCCTGTAAATCTCATAGAATCATGAGTGCCCAACATCGGCACTCGAAATATCGTAAAATAATCGTGTCCAGTATCGACACGCAAATCCTCATATCTTGGGCTCCGTCAGTCCGGGTTGGCCCATGGACTCCGTCTGGGGTATCGGCCCTCGGACCCGGCAGTACGAGTCATCCCATATCCATCTATCGACTCTGGTCAGTATCCTTCGGATAATCGCCAGGTCCAACTAATCACCGGTATGTAGTAATCCTACTGCCAGGCTCACCGTCTAGCTACACAGCAGATCCGTTCTCGCTCTGGGGTACCATACCGGGTCCACCATGTACCCGCAATCGGCCTTGTCCACTCCTCGAATCGGGTTTCATATGTCACTCTAGCACCGAGAAAAACACATGGTGGACGCACTGAAATATCATATCAAGAGGAACCGGGTTTTCAAAACAGTGCATCTTTTCTTAAATAACCCCACGGTCCTCAAATCCAGAAATCACATGAAAACCAAAGTCAATGCGTAATCCATGCGATGTAATATATGCATCATAAGTCATACTATGAAGAAAAAGGGAAAACCGCTCTTTAAGTAGATTCAGTTTTAAAAGGTACCATGCGGTCCCCAGTTTTTACCCAAAAATCAGCTTATCTAGGTAAGTACAGTTTGGATATGCATAAGTCTGGATATGCAAATGAGTATGTGTAAAATAGCAGAATCATGTCAAGTCATATGTGAGATGAGCTACAGTATAATGATCATGGCAATTCTATAATGTGAGTGTCATGGCAATTACTAACGGTGTGTGTGTAACATGCAGATTAGTGCTCGTGCAACATGAACCGTTAGTAACAGTGCGGTGCTTTATAACTTCTAAGTTCTTATACATGCAGCAGGGAATGCGATATGCAACAAATAGTATCCATGAACAGTCAATATAGGTAAATACAATATGCTGCTACAAGGTTCTATCAGCCCTGACACATAACGCGATGCGGGCGATTTCCCCGTAGATGTTAAATCTACTCACAGTAGTCTCGCGCTAAGTGTAGCCGACGACTTATTTCTCCTTCTTTGCGGCGTCCGTCGTACTCGCCTTCGAACCTAGAATTTCACAAAATAGTACTCATAAGCTCAAATCTTCTAAAACACGACATTAAAACCAAACTAGAAACCCGTGTCGCGAACTAAACGTGTGTGTGCGCGATACGCTAAAACGTGTGATTACGCGCATGAAGCTACCCCGATACGTCGCGATACGCAGAAAAACCACAAACCCATACACGTATCACACGTGTCGCGAAGGTTAAAAACATAGAAAATAGGGTAATTGATCCCAGATTTTCCTACAGAAATAATTTAACAAAGTTGCATAAACCATAGATCTTAGAATACCAGCAGACACCTACAGAGCAAAACCCAAACCCCATGTCCCCCATCTGGCCGCAAATTGCGGCCAGAACGAATTTTCCGGCGGCCAAGAGGTGGAATTTGGGGGTCGTGTTCTGGATATGTGATCAACATCTAATAACTATACTCCAGTTAACTCAGATTTATTCTGAAATCACTGGGTCAACAGCAGATTACAGGAAGCTAGAATTTTGCTTAAAAACGATAGTTTTGCATCAAACAGAAACCTGATGGTATTTTAGTGAAATAGGGGTTAAGCTAGGTTAACATGGCTCTAACAACCATTAATTAAGCTAGGATAACTATCAAAATCACCACCATGCCAAAACTTCACACAAAATACCATTTTAGCACTAAAACACACATTAAACGCTAATCAAAGCTAATCGATACACAAGATTAGCAAGCAAGAGAGTTAAGCCTAAGAGTTATACCTCACTCGACCCTAGGTGCAAGGAGGAGGAGAAGAAGAAGAGAGGAAGGAGCTGCTGCTGGGGTGCTGCTGCTGCTGCCTGATGCTGCTGCTGCTTGTAGCTGCTGCTGATGTTGTGCCTGCTGCTGCTGCTGTTGCTGAAGCTGTGCCTGCTGCTGTTGGTGCTGAAGTTGCTGATGTTGCTGCTGCTGTGGAGGCTGTTGGGATGTTTGTGTGTGTGTGTATGAGAGTGAGAGTGAGAGAGTTGTGTGTGAGGAAAAGAGTTTAGAAAAATAAAAGATAACCATGCTAGTCAACCCCTCTCTCTCACTACCTATCTCCTCATTAAATGAGGCATGGCAAGGCCATCATGCCCCATCATGCACCCTCTCTCTCACCAAGTCAACCTATTCAAATCATTTCAAATATATATAATAAATCAACCTTTAATTGAAATTACCCATTAAACTTAATTAAAACCCCATGACTTAATTCTCATGTCTTAACCCACCATGGTTGTTAACCATGGTTTAACCCCATTTTTAACCCTAGTTTACATGCACATGTGTGTGCAAGCCTAGAAAAATTCTACTAAAATATTCATTAAATTTGATAAAATATTTGAAAACCAATTTGGTAAACTTTTTATTAAAAACCATTTATTTAAATATAATTAGCCACTAAACACATCCTAAGGTGTTATACCCACCAACCAAAGCAATCACCAGGAGGGAAGCAGTGTGCCGGCAAGCCACAATGAAACCTATACGGCTAAACCTGTAAGAAACTGTGGCACAACGGGAGTGAGTTGCCAACTCGTGAGTAGAAAACATATCCGAGCAAAAATCGCGTGTATGACTCTAACCAAGGTCATACAATAATATCCTCATAATATATATATAACCTGAAGTATCTAATAGTGGCAAGGTAATCATCTATCATACGTATAATACCAAGTGCTCGTGTCAGTGCCTCAGGTAGTAACTTGCCACATATATGATTTACGAATGCTTTAAGAATGAAACAGAATGCATCTTGAATAAGAAAAATATTTTCATATCTCAGAGAGATTTGTGTATAAAAACCGAAATATCATCAATTAAATCAACAGAGAATCTGTGTCCAGTATTGACACAAAACATATATCTGAATATCTCAATGTCTTAATATCTCGGGCTCCGGCAATCCGGACTGGCCCAAATCATCAAATTTCATGACTACGTCGGTATCCTCCGGATATCCGCCGCGTCACAAATAACCGGTCGGTAGTGCTCCCCTGTCAGGCTCAACGCCATCAACTGCGATCATCTTGCCCCGGGGTAACGCACCGGGTCCACCATGCACCCGCAGACGGTTCCTCCTCCTCCTCGAATCGGGTGTATGATACTGCTCAAGGGCCGAGAAAACTCATGGTGGACATATATCACATCATATCACGAGAAAAACGCAATTTCTATCTTCTGAAAATGATAATAAGTTTATAAAATCCTTGCGGTTTTTCCAAATCCATAAATCTCATGGAAAATCTGAATCCCAAAATCAAAAGTCAATAAACAGTGAATGCCGGCAATAAGCCCCATAATATTGCATGACAAATGAATATAAACATGCATGAGATATCACAGTAATAAATGCAATGTCTAAGCTAGCATATGAAAGCAAGCTTACTAGTACTATGTCGAAACTATCAGCTAGCAATTTGTACTAATGAAGTAGTGTTTTCTAATGTGTACGTGACATGAAAATTACCGATGATGATGTGTGTGAGCCGGCAAGCAGGTGTACGTGAAGCATACGCATCATCGGTAATGGTGCTGGTGTCCTGACTGCATGCGTTCATAATAACTAATAAAAACACATTTAAGCATGCGATGCGATGCGAACAGCAAGAATAACGGAAAATGAATAACAAACACAACATATAAGAATATACGTTTATATGTACGAGTCATACAATTTTGGCATTTGAAATAGCATGAATCGTGGTTTTTAGAAAATAAGGGCTATGGTGTTTTTAAGAAAGGGTCCATCCTTTGAAAAATCCGTAGTATCCCTCAGCCTGTCTTTAAAATACTCACGATTCGTTAGTTTTGGAAATAAGTATAACTCGATCCCAGTCGAACATCTACCAAGTAAACTACATGATGAAGCTAAGAGACTAAACAAATAGGTAAAGAAATCCACCTAAGTCCGAGTCGATAATCTAGTAGTCGGTGATCCCGCCTCAATAGCGTCACGTACGATAAAATATATAATGCGACATCCTAGAGTCCCGAGTGCGGATCAATCATCATATTTATACATCGTACGGTAAAAATCCATCGTACGGCATCCTAAATCGTGGTACGGGTCAAATATTACATATAACTCATAATTTATCTGGTATCATTATCATCATATCCTGAATTAGGGGTACTGATCTAAAGTCAAGTACATTCCGATACCATCAAACATATATCCGCGTGTGAATAAAACACATCGCCTAATGATCCACTCATATATCATGTTGTATATCATAACACGACCCAATTCACATCACTGATCTCACGGCATCAAGCCCAATCACATCGACTCATCTCCAAGTATCATATTCTATCCTCATCATCCGTGTATAGTGTGTGTGTGTGTGTGTGTGTGTATATGCACCAAAGCATCTACATATACACACACACACACACCCCAAACATATCACGTGTGTGCATGTGTGTGTGTAACAACTGTAAGTCCACGTTGCCCACCCCGGTGCTTGCGGGGAGGCGGAAAACGGCATAAAAATCAAATTTTTATCATTTTAGGCAACATGGACTAGACAAAGAAGGATCTTTGCTGAACAAAAACAAGCTAAAGCTAACTAGAAACTAGTTAAGGGCAGAATGGTTATACCTAGGGCTTTATGTCCTTCTCTCCTTGCTCCTTAGAGTATTAGAAAGAGGCCACCTTTGTCGTCTTCTCACGTCGAAGAAAGATCCACCCGAAAGCCTCAACCTTTGGCTTCAACTCCAAGCTAGAAGTAACTAGGATGCAAGAAGTGCTAATTCTAGAACCCTAGATGAGAGTAGAGATTATCAAGAAGAGGTTTTTCTCAAGCTCAAGTGTTTCTCAACACATGAGAGGGGAGAGCTTGAGGGAGAGGAAGAACAAGAGAGAGAAAGCAAATGATAGAATGAGAGAAAAATAAACCATTCTCACATATATGTGTGAATTATTATAAATTGATAATTAGCTAGATAATTGTCATGGTTAATCAAGACATGACCATTATCATTTCATTTTTAATGCAAATTGCAAGGATCAAAGAGCATCTTCCAATTGAAATGATGATGGTCAAAGTGTCAACCTAGGTCAACAAGTCAAGAAGGTCAAATGGTCAACAACCATAACCATGCACAATTATATTAAACTAATATCAATTAACCATAATACACACATAAGCATTAGGGTTAATAAAATGACAATGGTCATTAACCCTAATCAAAGTCCTCTCCCTCTGTCTCAAGCAACTGTACATACGCACCCGTTTTCGTGATCCGAGGAACACGAATACAATGAGATAAAACCAATCCCAAATCGTATACTAGGATCCGGCTTAAACCAAAGCCCGCTAGTATAAGCTGTCCGGACAGCAAACGTGCACAAGTGCGCGGATGTGAACGAACCCTGTCGCAAAACCATGCGACCTCTACTCATTTTGCCTAAAGGCAAATAGCTCTCTGTGTGGGACTCTAAAGACTCGACACTACGCTGGTAGTGGGTTTAACCACAGACCGCAAGCGGCACTAGCTGTACGTAACGGTCCCCAGATAGATGTCGATAAGGAGACTGACGAGGTGAACCCCATCTGAACTCCTACTGAGCCTGTATGCGACAGTCTCCGTACAGTCCGGTCTGTTCGTCTGATACATCGCATGGCAGGCCCAGGGGGCGGTGAACGTCAGTCCCCTAATAGCGGTACAAGTCGTGTCGGAGTGTAGCCCAGAACACCCTGAGATAACACTGGAAACCTACCAATATATCTCGCTTGCCCTGGCCAGGGACTACTCGTGTAATGGCTCTCCTGGACACAGCGCGATGTCAACCCCCAATACCGGGAGAGACGAATCCTGTCTAACCGTCACTGCCTCCAAGTGCTTCGGGACTGCACCCAACTACTACCTGTTTGCACGACTCCTTTGAGCCGTGGTAGGGTAGTAATCAAAGTACAGTGAGAACACATTCGAGGCGAAGTGACAGTGTCAAGTCAGCGGACTAAACTGTACTCATGTCACCTGGGAACTGATAACTGACGATAGGTATAATACCAACCAACAGTCCCCGACGAGTCATGTCCAGTGTACTCGTAACCTAACGAGCACCCGCATACTATCTCAAGTACGACGTACTGACGGCTGTGGGACAGACCGTGTCCCATGCTGGGATAAGAAGCGCATACGCTAGTCTACTCCGGAGTATCGATGCCCTGTCTCGATAGTCCAACGACTAGGGACCTGAATAAGAATGTGCTTATGGATTACCCAGCCCCCACGAGTGTGAGCGCCATCACAATGCTGGTAATCAAGCAAAGATCCTAAGGGCTCTACTAATATGTATATCAGCGATATGCTAAAAGAAACGCATGCACATATTAAAGCAGAGACAAACCAAGTAGCATACTACCATTTCGAGCAAGATTGTATATACAACTGTGAATATCCCAAGCTTCCATCAAGTAATATACAAACTAGTATGATACAGTAATGGCCTCTAGGGCATATACACTAACAATCTCCCACTTGCACTAAGGCCATGTACTGGCGTATCGAAGACCTATCATCTCGATCAGCCGCTCGAACTGAGTCTGGGGCAAGGCCTTGGTGAATGGATCTGCTGTGTTATCTTCTGAAGCAACCCTCCGAACCTCGATCTCCTGGCGATCCACGATCTCCCTGATCAGGTGATACCGCCTTAAGATGTGTTTGGATTTCTGATGGGACCTGGGTTCCTTCGCTAAAGCTATAGCCCCGTTGTTGTCGCAATACAGAGGTATTGGGTCAACAATGGACGGAACCACCTGAAGTTCTTTCAAGAACTTCCTCATCCAGACAGCTTCTTTTGCGGCATCAGATGCAGCGATGTATTCCGCTTCCATAGTCGAGTCAGCAACGGTTTCCTGTTTGGAGCTCTTCCAACACACCGCCCCTCCATTGAGGGTAAAGACAAAACCCGACATAGACTTGGAATCATCCTTGTCACTCTGGAAGCTGGAGTCAGCAAAGGCCTCAATCTGGAGGTCTTTTCCGCCATACACCAAGAACATCTCCTTAGTCCTTCTCAGGTACTTGAGAATGTTCTTTACTGCTATCCAATGTTTCTCCCTAGGTTTTGACTGATACCTGCTTACCACACTCAGTGCATAAGCCACATCCGGTCTGGTACACAACATCGCATACATTATAGAGCCTACCGCAGAAGCGTAGGGTATAATAGACATGCGATCCCTCTCCAAATCAGTCTTGGGAGACATCTCTTTGGAGAGGGTGATCCCGTGACAAGCCGGTAGATTACCGCGCTTGGAATCTTCCATACTGAATCTCTTCAGTATGGTGTCGATGTACCTGGACTGTGAAAGTCCTAATATCCTCTTGGATCTGTCACGGTAGATCCGGATACCCAGAATGTATGAGGCATCACCCAGGTCTTTCATGGAGAACCTGTGTGACAATAACCCCTTGACAGATTGTAGCACATGAATGTCATTTCCTATTAAGAGAATGTCATCCACGTATAAAACGAGGAATACTACAGTTCTCGCTACAAATCTACAATAGATGCATGGTTCATCTGGATTTTTGATAAAGCCAAATTCCTTGACCGTCTCATCAAAATAGATGTTCCAACTCCGCGATGCCTGCTTTAGTCCATAAATGGACTTAAGCAACTTCCACACCTTTCCGCTGCTCCCACTCTGAATGAAACCCTCTGGCTGGTCCATATAGACACACTCCTCTAAATGTCCATTTAGAAAAGCTGTATTTACGTCCATCTGCCAAATCTCATAATCGTGGAAGGCAGCAATGGCAAGAAGGATCCGAATGGATTTCAGTATAGCTACTGGAGAAAAAGTTTCGTCATAGTCCAAACCAGGTCGCTGACGAAAACCCTTTGCTACCAGTCTAGCTTTATAGGTCTCAACCTGTCTATCTACACCAATCTTCCTTTTGAAGATCCACTTGCATCCTACGGGTTTTACCCCATCTGGAGCAATGTCCAACATCCATACTTTGTTGGTGTACATGGACTCCATTTCGGTCCGCATTGCATCCAGCCATTTTACCGAGTCGACGCTCTGAATGGCTTGCTGGAAGCTAGTAGGCTCATCACAATCTATGATGCAATCCTCTCTATCCCCGTCAATAAGAAAACCGTAGTATCTCTCGGGCGGATGAGACTGCCTACTACTCCTATGGAGTGGCGTGGGAATGTCCTGATCTTTCGAACCCTCTGGTTCTACTAAGCTTTCAGTAATAGCTTGTGGTTCTGGAATTTCTTCCAGTTCTATTGCGCTCCCACTTATTTCTTTTTCTATGAACTGGTGTTCTAGAAAGTGGGCATGGCGAGAAACAAAATCCTTTTGTTCCTCTTCGCAATAGAAGAAATATCCCTTGGAGTTCTTTGGATATCCCACAAACTTGCACTGTACTGAGCGTGCCTCGAGCTTGTCCGCATGCTGCTTTTTTACAAAAGCTGGACATCCCCATGTCTTAATGTGATTAAGATAGGGTCTCTTCCCACACCACATCTGATATGGGGTAGTAGGCACAGTCTTAGTTGGAACTCGGTTCAAAAGGTATGCAGCTGATTCTAGCGCATATCCCCAGAACGATCGCGGCAACCCAGCGTTACTCATCATGGACCGTACCATATCCAATAGGGTTCGGTTCCGTCTCTCCGATACACCGTTATGTTGCGGAGTGTATGGAGGAGTAAGCTGAGAGAGAATTCCATTCTCTTTTAAGTAACCCAGGAACTCGGCACTCAAGTATTCACCACCTCGATCAGATCTTAGTGCCTTGATACTTTTGCCTGTTTGTTTTTCTACTTCATTCTTATATTCCTGGAATTTTTCAAAAGCCTCGTATTTATGTTTCATTAAGAAGACATAACCGTAACTTGAAAAGTCATCCGTAAAAGTAATGAAGTAAGAATAACCGCTTCGTGCATGTGTAGACATTGGACCGCACACGTCGGTGTGTACGAGTCCCAAGAGCTCGCTCGCTCTTACTCCGTGTCCAATGAACGGAGTCTTTGTCATCTTTCCTTTGAGACAGGATTGACAAGTTGCACACGATTGATATTCGAACGGATCCAAATATCCTTCTGTACGTAACTTAGTCAACCTTCTCTCATTGATGTGACCCAGTCTACAATGCCATAAGAAAGTTTTATTGATTTCTGGAGACTTTCTTTTGTGTGTATTCTGGACATTGAAAATCTGTGGTTGGTTTAATACGTATATACCGTTGTTCAATGTACCTGACCCAATCAAAACTCGATTAAGGTGAATGTTCACTACATTACTTACAAATGCAAATTCATAACCTTCTTTAGTTAATAAAAATACAGAAATGATATTACAGGTTGCATTTGGTACATAATAACAACTATGCAAAACCAAAAAGTGTCCATCCGACAGTCCCAGGTGATAGTCCCCCACGGCCTCAGCATCCATGCTAGCACCGTTTGCAACTCTGAGGGTCATGTCACCCGCCTTCAAAACTCTACGCCTTCTCAACGCCTGCAAAGAATTACAGATATGAGATCCTGATCCGGTATCCAATACCCAGGATGTAGAGTTTATTGATAGACAGTTTTCAATAACATACACACCTGAAGCTGAAGCCGCAACTCGCTTCAAATCCTGTGTTCTGGCCTTCCAAGCCTTGCAATCCTGTTTCCAGTGACCACTTTTGTGACAGTAGAAGCATTTTTCCTTCCCCACCAGCTTACCCGCTACCTTTGTTGCTTTTCCTTTTCCCTTCGTATCCACTTTATTGACACTGCCTCTTGGTTTGGCGGGGGCTTTCTTCTTCTTGCCCTTGGCTTTCGCCCTGGACCTAGAAGAGGAAGATCCTCCTACAAACAAAGTGGATGTCTCCCTACTTTTCTGTAGGGTGCCCTCTACACTCCTCAACATGTTGAGGAGCTCTGAAAGTTCAACTTCCTTTTCTTGTAAGTTGAAGTTCAGAATGAACTGGGCGTAAGTGGAAGGAAGGGACTGGAGAATCAAGTCCGTATAGAGCTCATGCTCCAACGTGGTCCCAAGTTCCGCGAGCTCCTCTATGTAGCCAATCATCTTAAGCACGTGTTCCGCTACCGATGATCCGACGGCCAACCTTGCCGAAAATAACTTCTTCGACACTTCGTATCTTGCGATACGAGACTGCTCTCCATACAGTTCTTTTGTATGAATAAATATGGACTCTAGGTCCATATTCTCGTGCCTCCTCTGATGTTCGTTGTCCATCGAGGCAAGTACGAGGCATTTGGCCTTCGCGCAATCTATTTCCCAGGTCTTACGGATTTCCCTATCCGCGACACTGGTTTTGGGACCTGGGACAGGGGGAGCTTTGGTGGTAAGGAGATACCCCAGCTTGTCGTAAGTGATTGCCATCTTGACATTCCTGAGCCAATATTTGTAGTTTGGCCCTGTCAATATGTTTTTATCTAGTAATAACTTAAGTCCGGTCATGTTGAATGGTCGCTGCAATTAGGAGAGAGAGAAGAAACACTTTAGCATGATGCTCTTGCAAGTTTAGAATGGTTTTTAGTTTGTCTAAACTGGATGGCTCCCACTGTCTCTCGAATCCCTTCTCAAACCGTAAAGAAATGATTAGTCAGGATCAATCTCACCGTCCAATACTTGCTTAACCGTTCAGCCAGGCCAGTGTCGATACTTCGAGGGAGGTTTTCCAACGCTTTCGCGATGTTCCTTAATTAAGTAACCTCTTTTCCCTGTGCGCGTAGCCCTGCTAACACCTTTCTAGACACCTACTAGGTTTATAGCATTGATCGTTAAGTGAGAGTTTTCCCGAGGAGTATAATATACTCACAGTAGGATCGGGATCCAAATATCATCGTGTGATAAAACCGAAGGAATCCTACCAGAATTATCACACTCCAAATGGTATGCAGCGCTAGCAAGTTTCAGTACTTATGAAAATCCCGATGTGGATTTTTGCCCCATGCTCTTATGACCTTGACTTTGGCCAAAATATCATAAGTCACATGTCAAGTTCTACCCGTCATTCCCCTGGTTAATTTGGACCCACCCGTACCTACCCTTGACTTTGGCCAAAATGGAAGCACGACTGTCCCAAACCAACGCATCTATCTATGCTGCACATGAATACCCAATAGCTACCAATCACTATGCCTTGACTTTGGCCAAAATACATAGCTTGAATACTTTTTGACCATTCATGTGGAATGACGGAGGGCTACGAATGGTTTTGGCGAAACCGTGAACGTAGTGAACTTGATATAATCGATGGAACGAGATAGCTTTTAAAAGGAGTGGTTCAAGCTCCGCATTTAAAAGTTTAGTTTTGAAAAGAACCGAGTGGTTTTCAAAGTGTTCCAATCGACTTTTACTTGGTTTATTTTCTTGCATTAGTTCTTTTAATGCGTCCCATCATTTAATCCTACCATTGCAGAAAACAACCAAAATATGACGTACGCTTATGCCATTCGCATTCACCACGGGGCCCCGTCATCACCCGTTAGGTTACTTAACTAACGACAGAGCGGGGGCTGGGCTAGCGCGGCTGTAAAACATAAGCAACGCCTAAATAGTTATAATATAAATATATAGCAATGATAGACATTACAGATCACAGATGAATACATTGGATATACTAGGAATCCGCGATCCGTTCGAGCCTGCAACGAAAAGCGGATTACACGGTCGCGGTGAATAGCCAAATACCCCACCCAAGACCGCTACGGGTGCGGCAAACTACCCGCCAAGTACCCGAAGCGAAGCAACCTCCCTCACCACCGTGAGTAGGCCACTCGGCACTTCGAGATACCCGGTAGTTTGTGCACCCCCTCCATGGGTCTATCCTAGGAGCATAAACAGTAAGAAGAATTATACAATGACGGCTACAACCCCGACCCGGTTGTGCGGCCATACAAATAATATTACATCAATTTACATGTTACAATGAATGAAAGAAAAAGAAACACTCATCTCACATCCACCCCGGCTATTCACCCGCGACAATCCAACGCATTCATATACACATACCATCATCAAACACAGATCACAGATATGTATAACCCCGACTAATCGACATATAGCGATTAGCCGACGTTCAATACATATAAACATCACAGATATAACCTTTTAGTCAAAGTGTAGTGAAGTTCGAAAAAAAATACGGATTTATAGGCCCCCAAAAACAAATTTCAATTCTGGAAAATCTGGGCACATATAAACCATCTTAAAAATCCCAAAACCAAGCCAGAAAGACACTGCACCAAACTCGACCCAGAACCGAGTCAACTCGGCCGCGGTTGCGAGGTAATAGCTTGCTATTGCCGCGGAACCGCGGTGCTTTGGTCGATTCACTGGACCGGGTTTGGTGGCTTTCTTCACAAAACCCTGAGACGATTTTTGGAGTACGATAAATTTTATTTTGAGCAGGAAAAAAATTAACAGAAAGTTAGGGTTTTGATATTTTGGTTTTTCGATTTTTCCGATCAAACTTCCATACACTTTCACTACCTAGCTAGTTTATGTTTAGTTAGGCTCTGATACCACTGTAAGTCCACGTTGCCCACCCCGGTGCTTGCGGAGAGGCGGAAAACGGAATAAAAATCAAATTTTTATCACTTTAGGCAACATGGACTAGACAAAGAAGGATCTTTGCTAAACAAAAACAAGCTAAAGCTAACTAGAAACTAGCTAAGGGTAGAATGGTTATACCTAGGGCTTTATGTCCTTCTCTCCTTGCTCCTTGTAGTAGTAGAAAGAGGTCACCTTTGTCGTCTTCTCACGTTGAAGAAAGATCCACCCGAAAGCCTCAACCATTGGCTTCAACTCCAAGCTAGAAGTAATTAGGGTGCAAGAAGTGCTAATTCTAGAACCCTAGATGAGAGTAGAGATTATCAAGAAGAGGTTTTTCTCAAGCTCAAGTGTTTCTCAACACATGAGAGGGGAGAGCTTGAGGGAGAGGAAGAACAAAAGAGAGAAAGCAAATGATAGAATGAGAGAAAAATAAACCATTCTCACATATATGTGTGAATTATTATAAATTGATAATTAGCTAGATAATTGTCATGGTTAATCAAGACATGACCATTATCATTTCATTTTTAATGCAAATTGCAAGGATCAAAGAGCATCTTCCAAATGAAATGATGATGGTCAAAGTATCAACCTAGGTCAACAAGTCAAGAAGGTCAAATGGTCAACAACCATAACCATGCACAATTATATTAAACTAATATCAATTAACCATAATACACACATAAGCATTAGGGTTAATAAAATGACAATGGTCATTAACCCTAATCAAAGTCCTCTCCCTCTGTCTCAAGCAACTGTGCATACGCACCCGTTTTCGTGATCCGATGAACACGAATACAATGAGATAAAACCAATCCCAAATCATATACTAGGATCCGGCTTAAAACAAAGCCCGCTAGTATAAGCTGTCCGGACAGCAAACGTGCACAAGTCCGCGGATGTGAACGAACCCTGTCGTAAAACTATGCGACCTCTACTCATTTTGCCTAAAGGCGAATAGCTCTCTGTGTGGGACTTTAAAGACTCGACACTACGCTGGAAGTGGGTTTAACCACAGACCGCAAGCGGCACTAGCTATACATAACGGTCCCCAGGTAGATGTCGATAAGAAAACTGACGAGGTGAACCCCATCTGAACTCCTACTGAGCCTGTATGCGACAGTCTCCGTACAGTCCGGTCTATTCGTCTGATACGTCGCATGGCGGGCCTAGGGGGGCGGTGAACGTCAGTCCCCTAATAGTGGTACAAGTCGTGTCGGAGTGTAGCCCAGAACACCCAGAGATAACACTGGAAACCTACCAGTATATCTCGCTTGCCCTGGCCAGGGACTACTCGTGTAATGGCTCTCCTGGACACAGCGCGATGTCAACTCCCAATACCGGGAGAGACGAATCCTGTCTAACCGTCACTGCCTCCAAGTGCTTCAGGACTGCACCCAACTACTACCTGTTTGCACGAATCCTTTGAGCCGTGGTAGGGTAGTAATCAAAGTACAGTGGGAACACACTCGAGGCGAAGTGACAGTGTCAAGTCAGCGGACTAAGTTGTACTCATGTCACCTGGGAACTGATAACTGACGATAGGTATAATACCAACCAACAGTCCCCGACGAGTCCTGTCCAGTGTACTCGTAACCTAACGAGCACCCGCATACTATCTCAAGTACGACGTACTGACGGCTGTGGGACAGACCGTCTCACACGCTGGGATGAGAAGCGCATACGCTAGTCTACTCCGGAGTATCGATGCCCTGTCTCGATAGTCCAACGACTAGGGACCTGTATAAGGATGTGCTTATGGATTACCCAGCCCCCATGAGTGTGAGCGCCATCACAACGCTGGTAATCAAGCAAAGATCCTAAGGGCTCTACTAATATGTATATCAGCGATATGCTAAAAGAAACACATGCACATATTAAAGCAGAGACAAACCAAGTAGCATACTACCATTTCGAGCAAGATTGTATATACAACTGTGAATATCCCAAGCTTCCATCAAGTAATATACAAACTAGTATGATACAGTAATGGCCTCTAGGGCATATACACTAACAACAACTATACTCTAGGGTTTCGCGACTAAAAACTAAACTAAAGCATTAATTTTCAATTACGCTAAAACTAACCCATGATCTCCTAAGCCCCTTCTTGCAAATTAATAACGTCTCACAATACGCGCGCTCGCGCGTGCGCACACACATATATAGACACACACACACGCACAGATACGTAGACTACACTACGAAACTGCGGGGGTGCTATACGCCATCCATCCGACTTCCCCCGTAGATATAAATCTACTCACCTTGATCCTTGCTTGCCGAAGTCGATGTCGCCATGCTCTTCCTTGTCATCCGAAGTCCACGTGGGGGTACCTACACATATCACGCATAGTATCGTAAACCGAAATCGCGGATGAAAACCAAATTGGCACACGAAACACACATAGGTTAGAACCTTTGGTCTACGCATACAAGAATAATCAAACAACTCCTGATATCGACATACAAACGTCAAGTGACTAATACAAAAAAAAATTATCAAAACGTCAATTCATGAACATCAAGGAAATCAAAACAGCAACTAAAGAAAATGGTCCCAGATTTTTGGTCAGGTAAAATAGGGCTAAACAAACAGTTACAGAGGCTAGTATATAGGGTATATGAGCTACTGAACCAATCTAGACACCAAATACCCCCACTTGGCCGGCCACATTACCCTAAAAGCCGAGCTCACCGGCCTGGGATGCTTGGATTGGCCTCATACTTGCAGGGTGGTCTCCTAGTGTCTTAATTTGGTCTCTGGGGTTGCTAGTTTTTCCTGTAAAACTCTCGGGTCACTCCAGATTCCCTGTAGGCACATAATTCACAAAACCGACATGGAATGTTTTAAATTAAAGTTTTAGGGTTCAGTTTCAGGTTTGATCTGGGTTTTAGACACTAAGGGTGGTTTAAGGTCACCACTAAAGCTCAATTGCACCATCTCAACTCAAATAAATCCTAAACCTTTATCTTAGAATTTTCAAAGATCACTAATCCTTACTTAAACACTTCTAAACTAAAATAGAAGTTAAAGCAAATGAATTACTACAGTAATGGTGAAGGAAATACCTCATTTGGCAACTCAAGAATTTTCTTGAGTTGCCCCAAGTGCTCAAAATCTAAACTTTCTTGGTCCACTATGCTTGTAGTAAGCTTATGCATATTTTTGTGAAGGGAAAGTATGGTTTTGATGTGGAAATGGGGTGTTGTGAGGAGGTAAAGGAGGGGGGAGAAGTGGGCATCCATGGAGATGAGGGAGGGGAGAATGCTGAAGATGAGTTGAAGAGTGAAGCCATGGTCAATGAGACCCCTCACCCTTTCTCTCTCTCTCTCTCTCTCATGCCCATACCCCTTTCTTTATTCTTTTCTTTATCTTTTCTTTTATATTCTTTAACCTTTTCTTGAAAAACCAAAAACAAATACAACCCATGTACAATAAAAGAAAAACCAAATGTCGTGGTTCATAGAAATTGAAAATTGTGTTTTGAAACATGACATGGTGCATGTCATATGCCTAACTAGGCTTAATGCACGATTAATGATTATTAATCAAGCTTTAGCCGTAAACTTGAATATAATTTATTTTATAAGATTTATAAAGTGTCTAAATCATATAGTATTCTTTCAAAATCTACATTCAAATGAAATTTTCCAATATTTTCCTATTTATCAGTATTTAATTATACTATATCATTTAAAACTAATCTCCACACATTAGAATATTCATAATATTTATTATTAAATTATAAAAATTCCCAAAAATAATATTTTATTTTTCTGAAATATTACAGTCTTCCCACCTTAAATAAATTCGGTCCCCGAATTTAAATTTAAACCCCTTAAATACTAAATATTTCAGTAAAATGATCAAGTCGTCGAGGATCCGATATCATATATACATAAAACATATTGTAGCACAATGCATGCGCATGAAAAACGAGTATATAACTCAAAAATCAAAACTCCGTCAAGCATCACGCAATCATCAGAGTTAGGGTGAAAATGCCAATGTCAAAGTCCAATACGAAAATCAACATGATATACATCAAAACTATAACATGTACATAGTACGCATCGTTGTAAACTCGTAAAAACATCTGAAAAGAAATGCATGCCAAACCATTTTCAAGTCGTTGTGCGATGCACGTATCACGGCACAAGAAGCGGATGTTTATTGTAAGAAAATAACTCTATATACATATATATATCTTTTGTTTAATATACGTCCCGCCGTTTTGAAAATAATTTAGAAGGGTTTCCTTCGTAAAATTTTTCGTTTCATCTCGGACACGTAGTTAAATACTGAGACTATAGCTCCCTTTTGGAAATCCCTTCGGTAACTATCGATGCATGCAAAAACATATTCAGGTACTGTCCTCTGACTAGTCCTGCTCAGTCATTATACCCAGTAGTAAATATCATAAACAATACTACTCCAGAGAAACCAATCCCAAATGTGTATAAGAATGCCACATGCGTCTGGTGCGCACAGAAATCGAAATCAATGAATGTGCCATACAAGTGCACAGAAACAAAATCTAAGTGCAACGGGTGTGCATGAAAACACCTGTCAACGGCAAAGAGTGTGCCTGACAACAATATCAAGTGCATCTGATATGCACGAAGAATCCCGATTTAGTGCATCTGGTGTGCACCAAAAATCGCATCAAGCGCGCCAAGTATGCGCAAGAATCCAACTCAAGTACACAAGCTGCACGAAAACAAATATCGAATATCACAATTGAAATCGATGGTATACAACACACCTCAATCCAAATCAGGTATACCGTGGTATATAATCTCACAACCATGTGCATCAGCGTGCACAAAATCAAATCAAGTACTAAAAGTGTATGAAATCAAAATCAAACATCTCGAATGACATCAAGTCAAAGTCGAGTGCAACCGTAGTGTACGAAATCTAAATCATGCAATCAAATCGCCTAAAGTACAGAAATCCAAAATGATGGATACGTGATATTCGAATCACCAAATCACAAATCGCAAACACTGTCGTCGATATATCCTTCCTTCAAAGTCAAGAAGGTGTCGGTGCATCCAAAACTAGCAGAGCAAGATATCTTCTTGCCTCCTGTTCATGGTCTGGCGCCTTATGCCCTTAGGCTCTTGTCTCTCGCTGCGTATTTTCCAGTTACATAACTCCTCGGCTAAACGGCCCAACATAGAAGTGGTGACGGAAACAGTTCAGCTCTGGTACATCCTCTAAAGACCTCTGGCCAATTATCATGGTCCCTCGTAACATATCTCGTCAATGATGCCGAACTCTGGCCTACTGGGTGTGCGTAATACGACCGGTCCAGGGTCCAAGCCTTCTCGTGTAGTATTCCAGAAAGATTCTGTCGGGGTCTCTCCCAAATCTCATTTTTGCCGAACTTCCCGGAAGTTATCACCCTTTACTAAGTCCATTTCTGGTTCCGTAACAGATGTATACTCATCACAACTCCTTCTGAAAGATATATCTATATTCAATGCCTATGCATGCATATCACATTTCTGGTGCCAACGGAGTGGAACATCATCTCATCAAAATCCCGTGGCAACCGATCAACTGAGACTAAATTGCTAGATTTATAAAATTCAAATTAGTTTTCTTGTGGATTCCAAGTATTGTTTCCAATCATATGATATCCGGACGTTGTCGAACTTTTCGATCGATTCATCAAAGTCCCATAATTCCCTGAGAGATCAACACTTGTGCACAATTTAATAATACCCAGTACATGCCACAGTACCTATGGACCAGCCGTAGAAGGGCAGACCCAAGTCTCATTAATGGCACCGCGGAACTGCTGCAAACCCTAAGGTTCAAAAGCGGTTCCACGGTCATTATGTTGAGTTAGGGTTTAATTCTTCTAGAGTGTTCATAGAATTACTTGCATGTTTTTCCGATTACCTTAAACTTGGAAAAATAGGTTTCTGACTTCGTTCATTTTCTATCGACTCTCAACGTACCAGCGTGAAGTCTTCTCTAGCTGAAATCAATCAATCTGATGATCTCGCATCGGGGTAAGCTAACGAACCGCATGTCCTAGTCATTCATCCAAGGGTGACTAGTGGTCTTCAATCAAATCCCTAAGTACAAATTCGTGCTGCAATAGCCTCAAATCTCTGGGGCAATATCTTGTCAGTCGCAGCAACGGCTGACTCATTCGTCCGCATGCTGAACAATGCCTCAATCCTCAAGAATAAACAGTGCATTGACGGTCATCACATTCTAGCCGGCCTCTAGCAGTGGCCCAATCATCTGGTGCTGATCTGAACGCTCGTGTCCACGAGAAAACATAGTAAAACGACATATCGAAACGCTCATGTCGCGAAAAACACAATAAAACAACATATCTATGCAATCGTGTGTCACTGGAATTACGCCCTGGTTAGTCCTCGTCCAAGACGAGCTCATGCTGACCGCAACTCTAGCCGCAGCTCTCTCTGCCCGTGCAATCGTGGTAACAAAAACCACCAACCGATACCGATGAGGATAGATCATAGGAATGAATAGAAATACAAAGCAAAATAAATTATACATCATAAAGCTTCTTAAGCGGAGTAGCGTATCGTATGTATGCCGCGGAACATACACACAGTACGTCAATCTACTTAAGTCCCTACTCCATCAACCAAGGTCAACCTATGCGACGAAAGTTCTGGTCTAAAACCCCCTCGACCAAGTCTAGGTTCCGTAAGGTCAAGACTAGGTTCCGAATATATATACACCCTAGACTCCACATAGTCAAATCTAGACTCGAACCAAGGTTAAACCTAGCGCTCTGATACCAACTTTGTCACGACCCGAAATGGCACGTGACTAGCACTTGAATCATATGAAGTCTATAGCACCCCATCTAATTCAGGTAAGCCAAAATCCCAGAAATCTAAACCATTTAAATTTAGAAGTGAAGGAAAACTCAGTTTTTAAACAAGTGTTTTAAAAAAATAAGTCGTAGTACGTATTTTTAAACATCAAGTCTTTACCAAAAATTTCGGCAGGGTTTCCTTTGTAAATACTGGCCCCAAACAGGTACAAACATAAATAATATACATAATGAATAAGGGCATCCCCAAGCGGGAGCTAGCTCTTCGCTAATTGGCGGAGACAACCACACAAGCAATATAATATACAATGCCGAAGGGCGCTGATCAAAACTCTGAAAGGAAACCAACATTATCATGAAAACCAAAGGAAAACCATAATAATACAAGCGTGCGACTCTAAGGTCGAAAGAATAAACACTGTTCTTATAAATCTATCAATATACAAGTCTGGTTGATGGAGTTACTAGATACAACTGAAATAAATACAAATACTACGGTGGTCACGATACAAGTGAATCCACCAACCAAAGCAATCACCCGGAGGGAAGCAGTGTGCCAGCAAGCCGCAATGAAACCTGTACGGCCAAACTTGTAAGAAACTATGGTACAACGGGGGTGAGTTGCCAACTCGTGAGTAGAAAACATCACCGAGCAGAAATCGCGTGTATGACTCTATCCTAGGTCATACAATAATATCTTCATAATATATATATATATAACCTGAAGCATCTAATAGTGGGAAGGTAATCATCTATCATATGTATAATACCAAGTGCTCTTGTCAGTGCCTCAGGTAGTAACATGCCACATATATGATTTACAAATGCATTAAGAATGAAACAGAATGCATCTTGAATGAGAAAACTATTTTCATATCTCAGTGAGATTTATGTATAAAAACCGAAGTATCATCAATTAAATCAACAGAGAATCCGTGTCCATCATCGACACAAAACATATATCTGAATATCTCAATGTCTCAATATCTCGGGCTCCGGCAATCCGGATTGGCTCATATAATCAATCTCAATATCTCGGGCTCCGGCAATCCAGACTGGCCCCTATAATCAATCTCAATATCTCGGGCTCCGGCAATCTGGACTAGCCCCTATAATCAATCTCAATATCTCGGGCTGCGGTAATCCGGACTGGCCCCTGGCTCCGGCAATTCGGACTGTCCCAAATCATCAAATCTTACGACTACATCGGTAACCTCAAGATATCCGCCGCGTCACAAAGAACCGGTCGGTAGTGCTCCCTTGCCGGGCTCAACGCCATCATCTGAGACCATCTTGCCACGGGGTACCGCACCGTGTCCACCATGCACCCGCAGACGGTTCCTCCTTCTCCTCGAATCGGGTGTATGATATTGCTCAAGGGCCGAGAAAACTCATGGTGGACATATATCACATCATATCACGAGAAAACCGCAATTTCTATCTTTTGAAAATGATAATGAGTTTATAAAATCCTTGCGGTTTCTCCAAATCCATAAATCTCTTGGAAAATACGAATCCCATAATCAAAAGTCAATAAAAAGTGAATACTGGCAATAAGCCCCATAATATTGCATGACAAATGAATATAAACATGCATGAGATATCACAGTAATAAGGGCAATGTCTAAGCTAGCATATGAAAGAAAGTGCACTAGTATTATGTCGAAACTATCAGCTTGCAATTTATACTAATGAAGTAGTGTTTTCTAATATGTACGTGGCATGAAAATTACCGATGATGATGTGTGTGAGCTGGCAAGCAGGTGTACGTGGAGCATACGCATCATCGGTAATGGTGCTGGTGTCCTGACAGCATGGGTTCATAATAACTAATAAAAACACATTTAAGCATGCGATGCGATGCGAACAGCAAGAATAACGGAAAAAGGATTAGTAAACACAACATATAAGAATATACGTTTATATGTACGAGTCATACAATTTTGGCATTTGAAATAGCACGAATCGTGGTTTTTAGAAAATAGGGCCCACGGTGTTTTTAAGAAAGGGTACATCCATTGAAAAATCCGTAGTATCTCTCGGCCTGTCTTTAAAATATTCACGATTTGTTGGTTTTGGAAATAAGTATGAATTGAGCCCAGTCTAACATCTACCAAGTAAACTACATGACGAAGCTAAGAGACTAAACAAAAAGGTTAGGAAGTCCACCTAAGTCCGAGTCGATATATCTAGTAGTCGGTGATCCCGCCTCAATAGCGTTACGTACGATAAAATATATAATGCGACATTCTCGAGTCCCGAGTGCGGTTCAATCATCATATTTATACATCGTACGGTAAAAATCCATCGTACGACATCCCAAATCGGGGTACGGGTCAAATATCACATATAACTCATAATTTATCTGGAATCATTATCATCATATCCTGAATTAAGGGTACTGATCTAAAGTCCAGTACATTCCGATACCATCAAACATATATCCGCGTGTGAATAAAACACATCGCCCAATGATCCACTCATATATCATGTCGTATATCATAACACGACCCAATTCACATCATCGATCTCACGACATCAAGCCCAATCATATCGACTTATCTCCAAGTATCATATACTATCCTCATCATCCGTGTATATGTATATGTATGTATGTATGTGTGTGTGTGTGTGTGTGTGTATGAACCAACGTATACACACACACACACACACACATATAACCATATACACCCCAAACATATCACGTATATATATATGCACCAACGTATACACACACACACACACACACATAACCATATACACCCCAAACATATCACGTGTGTGCATGTGTGTGTATGTAACAGCTATACTCTAGGGTTTCGCGACTAAGAACTAAACTAAAGCATTAACTTTCAATTACGTTAAAACTAACCCATGATCTCCGAAGGCCCTTCTTGCTAATTAATAACGTCTCACAACACACATACACACACACACACACACACACACACACACACACACACATATACACACATATACATAGACTACACTACGAAACTGCGGGGGTGCTATACGCCATCCACCCGACTTCTCCCGTAGATATAAATCTACTCACCTTGATCCTTGTTTGCCGATATCGATGTCGCCATGCTCCTCCTTGTCATCCGAAGTCCATGTGGGGGTACCTTCACATATCAAACATAGTATCGTAAACCGAAATCGCGGATGAAAACCAAAACGGCACATGAAACACACATAGGTTAGAACCTATGATCTACGCATCGAGAATAATCAAACAACTCACGATATCGATGTACAAACGTCAAGTGACCAATACAAAACACAATTATCAAAACTTCAATTCATGAACATCAAGGATATCAAAGCAGCAACTAAAGAAAATGGTCCCAGATTTTTGATCAGGTAAAATATGGCTAAACAAACAGTTACAGAGGCTAGTATATAGGGTATATGAGCTACTGAACCAACCTAGACAACAAATACCCCCACTTGGCCAGCCACACTACCCTAAAAACCGAGCTCACCGGCCTAGGATGCTTGGATTGGCCTCGTACTTGCAGGGTGGTCTCCTAGTGTCTTAATTTGGTCTCTGTGGTTGCTAGTTTTTCCTGTAAAACTCTCGGGTCACTCCAGATTCCCTATAGGCACATAATTCAAAAAAACCGACATGGAAAGTTTCAAATTCAAGTTTTAGGGTTCAGTTTCAGGTTTGATCTGGGTTTTAGACACTAAGAGGGTTTAAGGTCACCGCTAAAGCTCAATTGCACCATCTCAACTCAAATAAACCCCTAACCTTCATCTTGGAATTTTTAAAGATCACTAAACCTTACTTAAACATTTCTAAACTAAAATAGAAGTTAAAGCAAATGAATTACTACACTAATGGTGAAGGAAATATCTCATTTGGCAACTCAAGAATTTTCTTGAGTTGCCCCAAGTGCTCAAAATCCAAACTTTCTTGGTCCACTATGCTTCTAGTGAGCTTGTGCATGATTTTTGTGAAGGGAAAGTATGGTTTTGATGTGGAAATGGGGGTGTTGTGAGGAGGTAGAGCAGGGGGGAGAAGAGGGCAGCCATAGAGATGAGGGAGGGGAGAATGATGAAGATGAGTTGAAGAATGAAGCCATGGTCAATGAGACCCCTCACCTTCTCTCTCTCTCTCTCTCTCTCTCTCTCTCTCTCTTTTGCCCATACCCCTTTCTTTATTCTTTTCTTTATCTTTTCTTTTCTATTCTTTAACCTTTTCTTGAAAAACCAAAAACAAATACAACCCATGTACAATAAAAGAAAAACAAAATGTCATGGTTCATAGAAATTGAAAAATGTGTTTTGAAACATGACATGGTGCATGTCATATGCCTAACTAGGATTAATGCACGATTAGTGATTATTAATCAAGCTTTAACCGTAAACATGAATATAATTTATTTTATAAGATTTATAAAGTGTCTAAATCATATAGTATTCTTTCAAAATCAACATATAAATGAAATTTTCCAATATTTCCCTATTTATCGGTATTTAATTATACCATATCATTTAAAACTAATCTCCACACATTATAATATTCATAATATTTATTATTCAATTATATAAATTCCCAAAAATAATATTTTATTTTTCTAAAATGGTACAGGTTTTTTCCCACTCCACATTTCATATGGAGTGGTAGGCATAGACTTAGTTGGAACCTTATTCAATAGGTATGCGGCAGATTCTAGTGCATAACCCCAGAAAGAGGACGGCAACTCAGTATTACTCATCATGGAACGCACCATATCAAGTAAGGTGCGATTCCGTCTTTCCGATACACCGTTGTGTTATGGTGTGTATGGAGGAGTAAACTGAGAGAGAATTACATTCTCTTTTAGATATTCTAGGAACTCGGCACTTAAGTATTCACCACCCTGATCAGATCAGAGCATCTTGATACTTTTGCTGGTTTTCTTTTCCGCTTCATTCTTATACTCTTGGAATTTCTTAAAGGATTCAAATTTATATTTCATCAAGAATACATGTCCATACCTTCAGAAATCATAGGTGAAAGTAATGAATTAGGAATAGACACTTCTTGCATGCGTAGACATTGGCACACACACGTCGCTGTGTATGAGTCCCAGGAGCTCATTAGCTCTTTCTATGTGTCCTTTGGACGAAGTTTTTTTCATCTTTCCTCTGATACATGATTGATAAGTTGCATATGATTGATACTCAAACAGATCTAAGTATCCATCTTTATGTAACTTGGTCAACCACGTTTCATTGATATGACCAAATCTATAATGCCATAAGAAAGCTTAGGTTGATTCTGGAGTCTTTCTTTTTAGCGCGTTTTGGACGTTGAAAACTTGATGTTGATTGAGAATGTATATTTCGTTATTAAGTGTATCTGACCCAATCATTTCATGATTTAGGTGAATGTTTATGACATTGCTCTCAAATGCAAAATTATACCCTTCATTAGATAACAAATATACAGATATAATATTACACATCATACTAGGTACACAAAAGCAGTTATGCAATAACAAAATATGTCCACTCGCCAATCCTATGTGATATTCTCCTACTGCAAGAGCATCCACATTGATTCCTTTTCCAACCCTGAAGTTCATATTACCTTTCCTCAAAACTTTACGGTTTCTCAACGCCTGCAATGAATTACAGATGTGAGATCCTGATCCGGTATCCAATATCCAGGAAGTAGAGTTTATAGAGAAACATTTTTCAATCATGAACACACCTGAAATCGAAACCACAATTTGCTTCGTGTCCTGATTCTTGGCTTTTAGAGCCCGACAGTCCTTCTTCCAATGTCCCATTTTTCCGACAATAGAAACATTCTTCTTTTGTGGCTGCCCCCTATTCTTTTCCTTTCCCTTTCCCTGCACCTTTTGCACACCTCCTCTCGGTTTGGTGGGGTCTTCTTCTTCTTCCCATTGTCCTTAACCTGGATTTAGCAGAAGAATATTCCCTAATAAACAGAGAAGCTGCTTCCTTGGTTTTCTTCAAGGTGCCCTCTGCCACCCTCAGCATGTTGAGGAGCTCAGGAAGTGAAACTTCCATCTTTTGCATATTGAAGTTCAATATGAATTGGGTATAGGTGGAGAGAATGGACTGTAGAATCAAGTCGATATACAACTCATTCTCCAACATAGTTCCCAGGTCTGCGAGCTCTTCTCTGAGAGAAATCATCTTTAAGACATGGTCCCCAACAGATGATCCGATAGCCAGCCTCGCTTGAAACAATTTCTTCGAGGCCTCATATCTTGCGATACGAGATTACTCTCCATATAAATCTTTGGTATAGAGGAAGATGGAAGCACGGTCCATCTTCTCGTACCGCCTCTGAAGTTCATTATCCATGGAGGCCAGCACGAGGCACTTGGTTTTCACACAATCAAGATCCCAGGTCTTACGGACCTCAATGTCCGCGACCGAGGATTCTGGACTGGGAATAGGGGAGCTTTTGCCGTGAAGACGTATACGAGCTTATCATATGTAAGGGCCATATAGACATTCCTCAGCCAGTTTTTATAATTTGCCCCAGCGAGTTTATTTTTATCAAGTATTAGCTTAAGACCCGTCATGGTCGCTGCAATTAGAAGAGAGAGAAAAGAAACACTGAGCATATAATCTTGCAAGTTTAGATTGGTTATTAGTTTATCTAAACAGGATGGCTCCCACTGTTTTCTCGAATTTTGGGGTTCCTAGCGCCCTGGCCGTCGACTGCGGCCGTTGTGGAACGAAAAATTTTGGTGTTTAACAAACTTGGCTCTAGAAACAACTACCTAGAATCGAAACCAAACATGAAACTAGCAATCTAAAAGAGTGTATCTACTATGATGGAGTTGTTTTACCAAAAGATCCGTGTCCTTTAGTCTTCCACCCACTTCCTTAGCTCTTTGAGGTCTCCTTAATCAATCTTGACCGCTGGTCTTCCTCCGTCGAAGTTGATCCACCCAAGGGATTTGGTTCATGGCTCTAGCTCCACAATAAATATCAAGTGGAGCAACTAGGGACACTAGGTTGCTAATCTAGAGTGTTTAGAGATATAATGAGTTGTTCTAAGTGTATATCTATCTCTTTCACCCTTGATTCTTAATGTTAGTTATATGTATGCCCTAGAGGCCATTACTGTACATATGATGTATATTGTAGTGGATGCTTGGACATATATAGGGAGGAATTTCTTGCTCGACAGGATAGTACGCTATCTGGTTGCTCTTTATCTTAACATGTACACTGATTGTCTCTATGTTACATGTTGATAAAGCCCTTATGATGAGTACTTAACTACCAGGACTATGATGCGGACCATACTAGTGGGGACAGTGTAGTCGCCAAGTACATCCTTCAAATGTTCTTAGTCGTGGGAGTACCGAAACAGGGTATCGATACTCCAGAGTAGACTAGCGTATGCGCTTCTTGACCCATTTGATGGGCGATGGATGATCTCATATCCATTGGTGTTTGACATCAGAGAAGTTATACGGGTGCTCAGTGGAGACTGGGTATACTGGACGGACTCACCGAGAACTCCCAGATGGTATTATACCTCACGTCAGATGGCAGTTCTCTGGTGACACTGGTACATGTTAGTCTGTAGACCCATGATCGTCATAGAGTCTTGTGTGATTCCTACTGTGCTTTGATTTCCATCATACTTCCAAGAGGACGTGCAAAACGGTGGCTTTTGGGTACAGTCCCGAGTCACATGGAGGCAATGAGCGATAGGAGGGGATTCGTCTCCTCCGGTATAGGAAGTTGATGTTGCGCTGTGTTCGATTGGCTATAACTAGAAATCCCTGGCCAGGGTTGCTGAGATTTACTGGTAAGTGTTATCAGTAGTTTCTCGAATTGTTATAGACCTCATATCGACACGACTTATCAAACTACTGGGGTCTGACGTTTACCACCCCTAGGCGAGATATGCGACATATCAGACGAAGAGACCGGACTGTACGGCAGTGTTACTGATTGGATTCGCAGGAGAATGTATAAGCTTGCTTGTTGATCTTCTGATCGCTCAATACCTGAGTGGCTGTTACGTTTAGCTGACCGCTTGTAGCTTGTGGGTGTTTGATATGATCATCAACTACTGCCGGCGTATTGACGATTCTTTAGAGTCCTACACAGAGCTTTCTTAGCTCAGGCAAAACGGAGTGGAGCACATATATGATATGTACGGGACCGAGAACAATACGTGTATGTGATACCGTATTAGATTCTAGCGATATGATATATCGGTCGGGTATATGTGATATAGCCGGGTTATCGGATCAAGTGTTGATTTGATGAACTGATACAGATTATATTAGTCGGTTATTTGTGAAATAGCCGGATTATCGGATCAAGTGTTGATTCGGTAATTTAATGTATAATTATATATTTGATATATTAAATTATATTTACTAATATAAGCTCACTAAAAGATTCTTTTTCTCACTCGGGTGATACATTGATATATATGTGATATATGTTAATTGTATTATTTTATTTTGTTACAATAAATATTGTATATGTGATATATAATATTTTAACAAGTTATGATTACTAATGCAATATGATTAGTTGAGATTAAACATGGTTAGGGTTTGATTTGGGTTAATCTTTTCTAGAAACTTGTAGAAGCTTTTATTTTGTTTCTTGCAAAGATATTTTGTTTAGATATTTTGCAAGATATTTCCTAACCCAACCCACACCCTTTAACCCTAGTTATATCTCTACAATGGTTAAGTCTTTTATGACTTAACCATGGTTGTATTTGTAATTATAACACACATTCATTATTCATCACAAAATGGTTAGCTTCTTCATCTTCTTCCTTCTTCTTCTTTGCATGAAAAACTTTCTAGCCTTTTATGAAGTGATGATAATAAGTGAGATTAAGAAAATAAATGAGAGATAAAATCCTACTTCATCATCCTAATCTATTCTTTCCAATTTGATTAGGGTGTTCACTTCATTAGTAAGTGAGAGCTTGTGTTAAAGAAATTTCAAGGTAGATCATCTATGTTATCGAAGATCGGAAGTAAGCTTGCATCTTTCTCTTCGTGGAGCCTCTCTAGAGTCCGGAAACTTGATGATCGCAGCGAAAGGACTTCTACTCGGAGCTTATGAAGTGAAGGACCGAACCACAAAGGTTGTAATCCCAAACTCTTAGAAGTAAAGTTGTTTACTTGCTATATGTTTCGCCTAATCTCTAGTCTAAGATTTTGGTTAGGGTTGTTCGGCATGTCTAAATTTTAAATCGGACATGGTTGATGCCTTGTAGACCCTTGTGAGAGTGCTTAGTAAACCTACACTCAACACATGAGATGATAGGGTGGAAGATCAAGAAGAAGAAATAGAAGCCCAAGAAAGGCTAGTGAGGAAAGATGAGGCAAAATGGTGGGAGTCTTCATCTTTTTTCCAACCATAAACCAAGTGTTCATCCAACATGAGAGTATGGTTTTGTAAAAACCATTTTCCAATTATAAAGCAACCATACTTGAATAGTTTGCACAAAAGAATTTTCAATTCATTTGTCAACACTATTCAAGCATGGTTCTCACCATTCTCTCTTCACTACCTTTACACCTAATTTCCATTTAAATTAATAAATGGATAAACCAAAATGAGGTGTCCACCTTTTAGAATATTTTCTGTATAAATATGGAATACACTCAACTGTATATACATACCTGTATTCGTATCAAAATGCGAATACCCAAAAAGATAGAATAACACAAAAAATATAATACCAGAATATACATATCGAAATATATATACGTAAATTATTAAATCAAAAACTGATTTAATAATCCAGCTCAATCCTAAGACGGCTAGTATTATCAACCGTCCGATCGAAAGTCCGGGTAACTAGTACAATCATTCGATCGGAACCCTGCACGTATCAAAATACGGCTACTAAATCATTTCGCCTGAAACAGGAAAACCCTCTGTATGGGACTCTAAAGACTCGACAGTATGCCGACAGTGAGTTACTGGATAAATCTATAAGCACAAGCACGTCAGCAGCACTAGCTGTATGTAATGGCTACCCAGGTAACTGTAGAAAAGGAAGGCCGATGAGCAAACTCATCCGGATCCCTGCTAAGCCTATCTGTGACAATCTCCATACAGTCCAGTTTCTTCATCTAAGAGTATCGCATATCGGTTCTAGGGGGTGGATAAAGTTAGACCCCAAAAAACGCGATATTTCGTGTCGATGTGAAGCCCATCACCCACTGAGAAATTACTAATTCAAATCAGTAATTCTTATCTACCTTGGCCATGGATTTCTGATAATGGCCACCCGTACATAGCGCGACATCAACACCCAATATCGGGAGAGACGAATCCCCAACGATCCGCTCACTGCCTCCATGTAGTTCGGGACTGTACCCAACTAAAAAATGTTTGCACGACTGCTTTGAACCGTTGTAGGGTAGTAATCAAAGCATAGTGGGAACACACACGAGACAAATAACGATCTCAGGTCAAAGGACTAAGCTGTACTCATGTCACCTGAGAACTGCTATCTTACAATAGGTATAATACCATCTAGCATGTTCTCGTCGAGTTCATCCAGTGTACTCACCCCTGTGAGTACCTGTATACGATCTTAGGTGCGAAAGAACAATTGTTGTGGGACCAACCATCGCACTTGTCGGGGTCTAGAAACGTATACACCAGTCTACTCCGGAATATCGATTCCCAGTCTCGATACTCCCACGACTATGGACATTTAAGGATGTGCTTATGGACTACCCTGCACCCACAAGTATGATCTCCATCATAACGATGGCAGTCAAGAAAAAATCCTATGGACTCTATCAACATGTAATAGTGATCTGTAATACCACATAATGCATGTACATGATGATAAAGACAAACCATATAGCATACTATCATCTCGAGTACGACTGTTCTACCCGTATAGGTCCTCCTTTAATCATCACAATCGCATGCCTGTGATTACAATAATTGACTTGAGGGAACTATATCCAACAATCTCCCACTTTCACTTAAGTCTAATTATTGCGGTGTCGCATACTCACAGCCCGTGTGATACCGAACACCCAAATTCTTTACTAATCAGTCTCACAAAGCACGTTTGTGAAACTATCATGTTTGAGAAATAGCCTCAGTGAGTGGATCCGCTTCAATGTTTCTATCTTTATCTCTCTATATCTCAACTTTGCGGAGAAAGAATATCTCCTGAAATGAGCGATACATGTCTAAGAATTTGTCTGGACATCTGATGAGACCAAGTTCACAAATGAACTCCAAATCCAGCAAACTTCTTAGACCGTATCTTCTGCTGAATTTAATCAGTATCTTGCGCCATGCCTTCCTCTGTTCCGCTTGGACCACATGTCCAACATACTGCCACTTAAAAGTGGGAAAACTATTAACTCTGACAGCCACTCAGTCATCCAGGTCACCTTGAAAGCCTGAAATGATAACCACCTCCTGAAGGAGGCTACCGTTACCATATACCAAGAACATCCAATTATGTTCAGAACTTCTTCCTAATGTTTCTCTTGGATTGGATTAATATATGCTTATTGCATCCAGTGCAAAAGCAATATCTGGTGTGGTACTTGACATTTCATGATTGACTCAATTGCCTAAGCAAGTAATATGTCAATCATGCAAATCCCTCTCCTTATCAGTCAAGAAGACATCTCTTTAGAGAGGGTGGCTCAATCACCTATGGGTACACCACCACGCCAGGAGCCTTCCATTCTAAAACACTTTAGAATAGTGTCAAAATACCTAAATTGGGACGCTTCCCAAATATAGATCTAGTGACCAGAATCCCTGATATTTTATTCAGATCCTATGTGGAGAAATAACTTGTGACAACCATAATATAATCGATCATAGTATAGGAATATCACTTCCTATAAGAAGTACGTCATCCAAATACCAGGACATCACTCCCTACTCCCTTCTTAACAGGTCCATCTATTATTCTGATGAAGACAAACTCTATTACTGTCATATCAAAAATAGACGATCTATCTCCGCTATACTTGCTTTAGTCTATAAATTGACATAATCTACTGGTCTACCACATTTCCGCTGCTCCCACTGACTATAACAACACTCTGGCAGAGTCATATACACGTGCACTTCTAAAGCTGATTTAGAATGACGTTATATTCATCCACCTGCCAGATCTCATAGTCTAGGACAGCAGTAATGGCAAGCTTGGGTCATCAAAAACCTCCTTGTCACCGTCTTTGAGAACACCAAAGTACCACTCGGATGGCTGAGGTTACCCACCATATCTACGGAGTGGCTAATAGATTGTCGAATCCAATTGAATCTTTAGGTTCTACTAAATTTTTAGTAACCGTTTGTGGTTCTGGAATCATTTCCAGTTCTACCATACTCCCACTTGTGTTTTCTGAAAAGAATTCATTTTACTAAAGAGGTGGCGAATCAAGAACAATAAAACTATTGATCCTCCAAATGGTAGAATGTTAACGCTCGTCAAAGCCCGGGATAACCTATAAACTGCCATTATTGAAACGTGCCTTGAGTTTATCCAGATTCTGGTTTTAAGTATAAGCCGGACTATTCCATATACCTTAACAGTGTTAAGTATGAATCCATTCCATATCCAATATAGAAATAAAGGCACTAATTTAATTTGAACCAGATTCAAAATACATGCAGCTCCAGTGCATATTGACTAAATGGATGAAGGCCAAGCAGCATTACTCATCATGGAACGTACTCACGGATGAGTAACCTGAGAGAGAAGCAAGTTCTCAAATATATTACTTATGAAATAATACCTAGCATGAGTATCTACACCTTCGATCCGCACAAAGAATCCTGATACATGCAACGTATAGTTCTCTACTTTATTCTTATACCTATAACTTCTAAAAATTTGGAGCTTGTATTTCAACGAAATGCGTGTCTAAAACCAGTGAAGTCATAAGTAAACGGAATATAGTACGAGTACCAACCCCTTTGTCCTAATGGATATCGGACAATATACAATACTTTGTATAAATCATCTGAGTTTAATAACTCAAACCATGTCCTTCGTAGGTTGAAAAACATGTTATGGTTAAGAAGAATTACACCATTGTTAAATGCTCCTTACCTAACCATCAACTGATATAGGTAAACGTCATAAACATAATTTCAAAAAGTTATATCTCATTTTATAAAAAAAACGTACAGATTTATCAGTTTGAAATTGGTGCACAACAATGGTATTCAAAATCAAATATTTGCGTTAGGCAAAACCCAGGCGATTTCCTCAAATATCACCAATTAAAAAGAATTCTGATATTGAGAATCTAATCATCCAATTCCAAATATTCTATTCCCACTCAGCATCCGTGATGCCATAAAGATATGAGAATAAAGTCCGGTAAATGCATACCTTGGAGTCAGAATCTAATTGGAAAAGCGGTTTTCAATTAACACCGCACAGTAAGACTGAAAATGGAAAATGTTTTGAGGGGTGGCCGGGTATTCCTAATAATGCCTCTTCAACCATCCAGATTCATGACAGTAGTCGCAATTTTTCCTTGCCCTCACTCCAATCCTTTTATATGTCTTTACTTCTTACCTTCTGTACACCAAACTTAGGCTAATTGGTTTTCTTCCTTCTCTACCTTTTGACACCTGCCTAAAGTTTGGAAGAAGACTATCCAATAAGCGTAATGGGTGTACTCTCCTAATACTAGGATCCATCGCAACCTAAGAGAGGGTAAAGAAAAAAGACAACCGAATAATCCTATTCAATTTCTCCAGAACTAGAATCCATCCTAGAACAGAAACAAGTTTCTTTGAGTTCGTATGTAACTATACAATGGCATACCCAAGCAATACGGATCTTCGTAGTGATATGAGTGTTTTGGAGAAATGCAAAGGGGAAGTAGGAGTGGAAGGGATATATGCGGCTTCGTCGTGAATGATAGTAATCGCAATTTCGTTTGCCATCACTCTAATCCTTTTATATGACTTTACTTCTTACCTTCTATACACCATACTTAGGCTAATTGGTTTTCTTCCTTCCCTACCTTTCGATATCTACCTATGGTTTGGAAGAAGACTATCCAATAAGCGTAATGGGTGTATGCTCCTTATACTAGGAGCTCTCGCAATCTAAAGGAAGGGATAAAGAAAAGACAACCGAATAATCCTTTTCAATTTCTCCAGAACCGGAAACTATCCTCGAACTGAAACAAGTTTCATTGAGTTCGTATGTATCTATACGATGGCATACGCAAGCAATATGGATCTTCGTAGTGATACAGAGTGTTCTGGAGAAATGCAAAAGGGGAAGTAGGAGCGGCTGGGATATATGCGACTTTTTCTTGAACCATGACAATCCAAAAGCCAAAGTGTTTAAGAAGGTTCGGTTAACTTGGTTTATGAGTTTTAGTTTAAGGACAAGTCATGGTCGCTACCAAAGAGAGAGAGAAAAGAAACACTCAGCATGCACTCTAACCTAGATTAGATTGGTTATTCACTTTATCTAATCAGGATGGCTCCCACTGTTTCCTCGAATTCTCCTTCAAACCTTAAAAGGAGAACTAGCTGGGATCATTAACACCTTACAAATTCGCTAACCGTTCAGCCAGGTTGGTGTTGGTACTCCGAGGGAGGTTCACCGTACTCTCGCATGGACCTAATTAAAATAAACCTGGTTTCCGCAGAGGAGTAGCCCAGTTAACACCTTTCTAAACACCTTATAGGTCAGCTAATTGTGAAGTGAAAAATATTTCCTATGAGTAATCCTACTCATCAGTGGGATCGGGATCCAACTATCATTGCGTGATAAAGTAGATGAAAGCCACTCTAATCACCACACTCCAGAAGGTATGTAACGCTAGAAAGTTTCCTGTATATTTAAAACTCCCGATGTGGTTTTTGCCTCTAGGACCCAAGTGACCTTGACCAATAATCAATAAATCAAAAGGTCCTAGTCAAGTTTAACCCGTCATTATCCAAGATTGCATTAGACCCACCCTCATGACCCTTGATGGATAAGCAACAAAGTCACACGACCGTCCTAACCAATCGTATTATTTATGCTACAGACAATCTTTGCGTAGCTACCGTACACTACTCCTTGGCGAATATTCATGAAACGCAGCACGATTACTAAGTAGTAATTATCTGAAACGACGGAGGGCTATGGCTAGGTTTTTGGCAAAAAAACCTTTTAACGTAATGAACTTGATATTGTTAAAGGAACCAAGCAGTTTTGAAAAAGAGTGGTTTAGGCTCCGCTTTTAAAAACAGGTGGTTTTGATGAAAACCGAGTAATCTATAGTATCATAAACTTTTGCTCAAGAGGTCACTCCCCGTAAAGGGATCTAGGCTCTTGCCTCCTAAAATGAGGTGCTGGATCGTCCTGAACGAACACCACTATGCAAAGCAAAAGAATACAACTATAGTTTTTCGAAATTTGTTCCAACAACACCTTTTAGGTTTATTTTTCTGTCCATTAATCAAAATCCCATCAATTAATCCTTATCACACCGGAAAAGAATGAAAATACAATGTACCTATATGTCATTCGCATTCACCACGAGGCCCCATCATGTACCGTTACTTAACTAACGGCAGAGCGGGAGCTGGACTAGCGCGGATGCAAAACATAGACAATATCTACAAGTATATATAAATATATATAACATTCGTCCCAGGCAAGATATAAGAAATATCACAGAAAAGCGATAAGTAACACAGAATAACAGATAATATAGGAGCCCCGAGTTTCATTTGAGCCGCAAATGAAACCCGACGTTCCCCAATCGTATGGATAGCCTTTGCAATGAAGAACCAAGACCCCTGTGAGTGCGGCAAGTTACCCGCCAATCTCAGAAGTGAGGCAACCCCAATCAACGAAGTGAATGGGTCACCCAGCACTTTACGGTATCTGGTAACTTGAGCATCCCTCCGTGGGTCATCCTATACCCCCTACGAGTTCGGCGAATAGCCCGCCAATTCTAGAGTGAGGCCTCCTTTGTCTCAATGCCATGAGATGCGGGCCCATTGGCCTCTAGAATCCAGCTATTCGAGCACTCCTCTATGGGGTAATCCTAGTACAAAAAAGAATAAAATATATACAACGGTGACATCGACTTCAACCCGGTCGTGCCCCAATAAAAGAATATACAAACTGGCAAAAACGACAGTCCACATGTCGGATGTTCGTCCCGAAATAATGAATCTAAACTGTACAACTATCATTGCACTAGAGGCTATCCTACATGACAATCCGAACAATCCATGACAGATAACATCACAGCAGTATAAGCAAGTATGTGCAACTCCATCTAAATGACATATAGCAAATAGACGGCATCTGAAAAACACATACACCACATCACAGATATCAACGATGCAAAAATTCAACTTTTGAAACTTTCCAAGTTTCCCCCAAAGCAAAGATTGTAAGTCTATGTTACCCACCCCGGTACTTACGGGGAGGCGGAAAGAGTAAAAATCGGATTTTTATCACAAGGAAACATTGACTAACCATGAAGGATCTTTGCTAAACAAAAACCAACAAACATACAAGAAGCTTTAACTACTAGGTTAAGAGGTTATACCAAAAGCATGAACTCCTTCTCTCCTTGTGTTGCTTCCTTTTCTTGTGTGCTCCTTTGAGTGGTGTAGACGGCTCCTCCTCTTCGTCTTCTCTTTGCCGAAGAAAGATCCACCCGAAGGCCTTTACCTTGAGCTCCTACCTCAACAAAGAAGTAACTAGAGTGCTTGGCTTGCTAGACTAAGAACCCTAGAGTGAGTAGAGAGGTGTTTTGATGGTTTAGTTTCAAAGCTTGGATTTTCAACACATGAAACACTTAAGCTTTTCAGAGAGAGGAAGAGGGAGAGAAAACCATGGGAGAGAAAACCATGAGAGAGTGAAGAATGAACCTTGCTCTCATTTTAGAGATATATGATAACAATAATAATAATTGAGAAAACTTATGAGAGAATGAGAGTGAAGAATGAACCTTGCTCTCATTTTAGAGATATATGATAATAATAATAATAATTGAGAAAATTGTGATGGTTAGTTGATTTGATCATTATCATTTCACATTTAATGCTAAGCAAGCTTCAAGAAGCATCTTTTGCTTAACAAAAGAAAATATCAAGGTCAATGAAAGTCAACAAGTCAAATGGCCAACCCAACCCTAACCATGACACAATTATCCTTAATTAATATTATTAATCATATTTCTCATTCTCATTAGGGTTTTGAAAAATTCAATGGTCAAAAACCCTAATGAGGTTTCTCCCTCTCCGCCTCTGTCAACTGTACGTACGTACACGCATTCGTGTTCCGAAGAAACACGAATATAATGAGACAATACCAATCCCAAAATAAATACTAGGATCTGGCTTATACCAAAGCCCACTAGTAATAACTGCCCGGACACCAAACGTGCACAAGTGCGCGTATGTGAACGAACCCCGTCGTAGAACCATACGATCTCTACTCTGTTTTGCCCAAAGGTGAACAACCCTCTGTTTGGGACTCTAAAGACTCGACACTACGCTGGCAGTGGGTTTAACCACAGGCCGCAATAGGTACTAGCTGTACGTAACGGTCCTCAGGTAGATGCCGATAAGAAGACCGATGAGGTAAACCCATCTGAACTCCTATTGAGCCTGAATGTGACAATCTCCGTACAGTCCGGTCTGTTCGTCTAAGAGCATCGCATGTCGGGCCTAGGGGCGGTAAATGTCAGTCCCCTAATAGCGGTACAAGTCGTTTCGGAGTGTAGCCCAGAACACCCTGAGATACTACTGGAAACACTACCAGTAAATCTCGCTTGCCCTGACCAGGGACTTTGTGTAATGGCTCTCCTAGACATAGCGTGATACCAACTCCCAATACCGGGAGAGACGAATCTTGTCCAACCGTCACTGCATCCAAGTGCTTCTGGACTGCACCCAACTACTACCTGTTTGCACGACTCAATAGAGCCGTGGTAGGGTAGTAATCTAAGAACAGTAGAAACACACTCGAGGCGAAGTGACGGTGTCAAGTCAACGGACTAAGCTGTACTCATGTCACCTGGGAACTGATAACCGACGATAGGTATAATACCAAACAACAGTTCCCAGCGAGTCCTGTCCAGTGTACTCGTAACTTAACGAGCACCTGCATACTATCTCCAGTACGACGTACTAATGGCTGTGGGACAGACCATCTCCCCTCCTGGGATGAGAAGCGTATACACTAGTCTACTCTGGAGTATCGATGCCATGTCTCGATAATCCTACAACCAGGGACCTGTATAAGGATGTGCTTATAGACTACCCAACCCCCACTAGTATGACTGCCATCACAACGCTGGTAGTCAAGTAAAACATCCTAAGGGCTCTATCAATGTGTATTAGCAATATGTCAAAAGAAACACATACACATATTAAGATAGATACAAACCAAGTAGCATCCTACCATATTGAGCAAGAATGTCAATCCGTGCATATATCCCAAGTTTCCAAAATGTAATATACAAACTAGTACTATACAATAATGGCCTCTAGGGCATATCACACTAACAATCTCCCACTTGCACTAAGGCCATGTGCTGGCATATCGCAGACCTATCATCTCAAATAGCCTCTCGAACTGTGTCTGAGGAATGGATCTGCAGTGTTATCTTCTGTAGCAACCCACCGAACCTCGATCTCCCGGCGATCTACGATCTCCCTGATCAGGTGGTACCGCCTCAAGATGTGTCTGGACTTCTGATAGGACCTGGGTTCCTTTGCTAAAGCTATAGCCCCGTTGTTGTCACAATACAGAGGTATTGGATCAACAATGGACGGAACCACCTGAAGTTCTATCAAGAACGTACTCATCCAGACGGCTTCTTTTGCGGCATCAGATGCTGCGATATACTCCGCTTCCATCATCGAGTCAGCAACGGTTTCCTGCTTGGAACTCTTCCAACACACCGCCCCTCCATTGAGAGTAAATACATAACCCGACATGGATTTAGAGTCATCCTTGTCACTTTGGAAGCTGGAGTCAGCAAAGGCCTCAATCTGGAGGTCTTTTCCGCCGTAAACCAAAAACATATCCTTAGTCCTTCTCAGGTACTTCAGAATGTTCTTTACCGCTATCCAGTGTTTCTCCCTAGGGTTTGACTGATACCCGGTTACTACACTCAGTGCATAAGCTACATCTGGTCTGGTACATAACATCGCATACATTATAAAGCCCACCGCAGAGGCGTAGGGTATAATAGACATGCGATCCCTTTCCAAATCAGTTTTGGGAGACATTTCTTTAGAGAGGGTGATACCGTGATAAGCCGGTAAATTACCGCGCTTGGAATCTTCTATATTGAATCTTTTCAGTATGGTGTCGATGTACCTGGACTGTGAAAGTCCTAATATCCTTTTAGACCTATCACGATAGATCCGGATCCCCAGAATGTAAGAGGCATCACCCAGGTCTTTCATGGAGAACCTGTGTGACAAGAACCTTTTGACAGATTGTAGCATAGGAATGTCATTTCCTATCAAGAGAATGTCATCCACATACAAGACGAGGAATACAACAGTTTGTGCTACAATCTTACTATAAATGCATGGTTCATCTGGATTTTTGATAAAGCCAAATTCTTGACCGTCTCATCAAAACAGATGTTCTAACTCCGCGATGCCTACTTCAGTCCATAAATGGACTTAAGCAACTTGCACACTTTCCCGCCGCTCCCACTCTGAATGAAACCTTCTGGCTGGTCCATATAGACACACTCCTCTAAATTACCATTTAGAAAAGCGGTTTTTACGTCCATCTGCCAAATCTTATAATCGTGGAAGGCAGCAATGGAATGAAGGATCCGAATGGATTTGAGCATAGCCACTGGAGAAAAGGTTTCGTCATAGTCCAAACCAGGTCTTTGACGGAAACCCTTTGCAACAAGTATAGCCTTATAGGTCTCAACCTGTCCAGCTACACCAATCTTCCTTTTGAAGATCCATTTGCAGCCTATATGTTTTACCCCTTTTGGAGCAACGTCCAAAGTCCATACTTTGTTGGTGTACATGGACTCCATTTCGGTCCGCATTGAATCCAGCCATTTTAACGAGTCAGTGCTCTGAATAGCCTGCTGGAAGCTAGTCGGCTCATCATTATCAATGATGCAATCCTCTCTATCCCCGTCTATGAGAAAACCGTAGTATCTTTCAGGTGGATGAGAAAGCCTACTACTCCTGCGGAGCAGCGCAGGAATGTCCTGTCCTTTCGAACCTTCTGGTTCTACTAAGCTTTCAGTAATAGCTCATGGTTCTGGAATTTCTTCCAGTTCGATTGTGCTCCCACTTATCTGATTTTCTAAAAATTCAGTTTCCAAGAAGTAGGCATGACGAGAAACAAATACCTTTTGTTCCTCTGTGTAATAGAAGAAATATCCCTTAGAGTTCTTTTGATATCCCACAAACTTGCACTGTACTGAGCGTGCCTCGAGTTTTTCCGTATGCTGCTTTTTAACAAAAGCTGGACATCCTCATGTCTTAATGTGTTTAAGATAGGGCTTCTTCCCACTCCATATCTGATATGGTGTGGTAGGCACTGACTTAGTTGGAACCCGGTTCAAAAGATATGCAGCTGATTCTAGTGCATATCCCCAAAAAGATCGCGGTAACTCAGCGTTACTCATCATGGAACGTACCATATCCGATAGGGTTCGGTTCCGTCTCTCCGTTACACCGTTATGTTATGGAGTGTATGGAGGAGTAAGCTGAGAGAGAATTCCATTCTCTTTTAGGTAATCCAGGAACTCGGCACTTAGGTATTCACCACCTCGTTCAGATCTCTCTTGATACTTTTGCCGGTTTGTTTTTCTACTTCATTCTTATATTCCTGGAATTTTTCAAAGGCTTCAGATTTGTGCTTCATCAAGAAGACATGTCCATACCTTGAAAAATCATCCGTAAAAGTAATGAAGTAAGAATAACCACTTCGCGCATGTGTAGACATTGGACGACATACATCGCTGTGTACGAGTCCCAAGAGCTTGCTCACTCTTATTCCGTGTCCAGTGAACGGAGTTTTTGTCATCTTTCCATTGAGACATGATTGACAAGTTGCATATGATTGATATTCGAACGGATCCAAATATCCTTCTTTATGTAACTTAATTAACCTTGTCTCATTGATGTGATCCAGTCTACAATGCCATAAGAAAGCATGATTTATTTCTGGAGACTTTCTTTTGTGTGTATTCTGAATATTGAAAATCTGTGGTTGGTTTAATACGTATATCCCGTTGCTTAATGTACCCAACCCAATCAAAATATGATTAAGGTGAATGTTTACAATATTGCTTACAAATGCAAAATAATAACCTTCTTTAGACATTAAAGATATAGATATGATATTACAAGTCGAACGGGGTACAAAATAACAGTTGCGCAAAACCAAAACATGTCTATCTGTCAACCCTAAGTGATAGTCCCCCATGGACTCAGCATCCATGCTTGCTCCGCTTGCAACTCTGAGGGTCATATCACCTGCCTTCAAAGCTCTACGCCTTCTCAGTGCCTGCAAAGAATTACAGATATGAGATCTTGATCCGGTATCCAATACCCAGGAAGTAGAGTTGATTGACAGACAGTTTTCAATAACATACACACCTGAAGCCGAAACCACAACTTGCTTCGGGTCCTGGTTCTTGGCCTTCCAAGCCCTGCAATCTTTCTTCCAGTGTCCTTTCTTGTGATAATAAAAGCATTCATCCTTCCCCACAATCTGTCCCCTACCTTTGCTACCTTTGCCTTTCCCTTGGCTTCCACCTTACTAACACCGCTTCTTGGTTTGGTGGGGGCCTTCTTCTTTCCTTTGGCTTTCGCCTTGGACCTAGAAGAGGAAGCTCCTCCAACAAACAAAGTAGATGTTTCCCTGACTTTCTGCAGGGTGCCCTCTGTACTCCTCAACATGTTGAGGAGTTCCGGAAGTTCAACTTCTTTTCCTTGCATGTTGAAGTTCAGGAAAAACTGGGCGTAGGTGGAAGGAAGGGACTGGAGAATCAAGTCAGTGTAGAGCCCGTTCTCTAACGTGGTCCCGAGGACCGCGAGCTCCTCAATGTAGCCTATCATCTTAAGTACGTATTCCGCAACAGATGAACCGATGGCCAACCTCGCTGAAAATAGCTTTTTTGAGGTTTCGTATCTGGCGATACGAGATTGCTCTCCATATAGTTCCTTAGTATGGAGAAATATGGATTCAAGGTCCATATTCTCGTGCCTCCTCCGATGTTCATTGTCCATAGAGGCAAGCACGAGGCACTTGGCCTTCGCGCAGTCAATCTCGCAGGTCTTACGGATTTCCTTATCCGTGACACTGGATTCTGGACCTGGGACGGCGGGGGCTTTAGTGGTAAGGTGATAGCCCAACTTGTCATATGTGATTGCCATTTTGACATACCTGAGCCAATCTTTATAGTTTGGCCCTGTCAGTATATTTTTATCTAATAGTAACTTAAGGCCGGTCATGATGTTTGGTCGCTGCAATTAGGAGAGAGAGAAGAAACACTTTAGCATGATGGTCTTGCAAGTTTAGAGTGGTTTTTAGTTTGTCTAAAGAGGATGGCTCCCACTGTTTCTCGAATCCTTCCTCAAACCATAAAAGAAGAATTAGTCGGAATTGATCTCAACGTACAATACTTGCTTAACCGTTCAGCCAGGCCAATGTCGGTACTTCGAGGGAGGTTTTACGACGCTTTCGCGGGGTCTAGGAATCCGCGTTTCGTTCGAGCCTGCAACGAAAAACGGATTACACGGTCGCGATGAATAGCCAAACCCCACCCTAGACCCCTACGAGTGCGGAAAACTACCCGCCAAATACCCGAAGTGAAGCAGCCTCCCTCAACAACATGAGTAGGCCACTCAGCACTTCAAAGTACCCGGTAGTTTGTGCACCCCTCCTTGGATCTATCCTAGGAGCAAAAACAGTAAAAGAAATAATATACAATAGTTACTACAACCTCAACCCGGATGTGCGACCGAAAAAAAATAATATTACATCAATTTACAATTTACAACAAATGAAAGATAAATAAACACTCATCTCACAACCCGGCTATTCATCCGCGACAATCCACCAAGTTCATTTACACATTCCAACATCACAGATCATAGATATGTACAACCCCCACTAATCGACGTATAGCGATTAGTCGACGTTCAGTTCATATATCACATTACAGATATAATCAATTAGCTAAAGTTTATAGAATTTCGATCAATATTCTAATTTGAAACAACCCTAAATACAACACTGTTCTCAGAAGAATCTGGGCAGAAACAAAGCATCTGAAAAATCATAAAATATCAAGCTGGACATACTGCAGGAAAAACGAGTTGACTCCGAGTCGACTCGGCCGCGGATCCACGGCGAAACGCATGGTTTCGCCGCGCATCCGCGGCAGTCTGACCGAGTCATGAGCTCGTTTTTCTTGGGTGTCCTTAAAAAACCCTGCACGTATTTTTAAGGTCTCTGAAAATATTTTTAGACATTCTTTTAAAAACGGCAGAAAACACTAAATTTTGATGTTTTTTGCGATTCTTTTCGGGATCGATGTTCTAAATACTTTGCTACATGTTAGTTGTTGTTTAGCTAGGCTCTGATACCACTGTAAGTCTATGTTACCCACCCCGGTACTTACATGGAGGCGGAAAGAGTAAAAATCAGATTTTTATCACAAGGAAACATATACTAACCATGAAGGATCTTTGCTAAACAAAAACCAACAAACATAAAAGAAGCTTTAACTACTAGGTTAAGAGGTTATACCAAAAGCTTGAACTCCTTCTCTTCTTGTGTTGCTTCCTTTTCTTGTGTGCTCCTTTGAGTGGTGTAGACGGCTCCTCCTCTTCGTCTTCTCTTTGCATAAGAAAGATCCACCCGAAGTCCTCTACCTTGAGCTCCTACCTCAACAAAGAAGTAACTAGAGTGCTTGGCTTGCTAGACTAATAACCCTAGAGTGAGTAGAGAGGTGTTTTGATTTTTTAGTCTCAATGCTTGGATTTTCAACACATGAAACACTTAAGCTTTTGAGAGAGAAGAAGAGGGAGAGCAAACCATGAGAATTTATGAGAGAATGGGAGTGAAGAATGAACCTTGCTCTCATATTAGAGATATATGATAATAATAATAATAATAATAACTGAGAAAATTGTGATGGTTAGTTGATTTGACCATTATCATTTCACATTTAATGCTAAGCAAGCTTCAAGAAGCATCTTTTGCTTAACAAAAGAAAATATCAAGGTCAATGAAAGTCAACAAGTCAAATGGTCAATCCAACCCTAACCATGATACAATTATCCTTAATTAATATAATTAATCATATTTCTCATTCTCATTAGGGTTTTGAAAAAGCCAATGGTCAAAATCCCTAATGAGGTTTCTCCCTCTCCGCCTCTGTCAACTGTACGTACGTACCCGCATTCAAGTTCTGATGAAACAGGAATATAATGAGACAAGACCAATCCCAAAACAAATGCTAGGATCTGGCTTAAACCAAAGCCCACTAGTAATAACTGCTCGGACACCAAACGTGCACAAGTGCGCATATATGAACGAACCCCGTCGTAGAACCATACAACCTCTACTCTGTTTTGCCCAAAGGTGAACAACCCTCTGTATGGGACTCTAAAGACTCGACACTACGCTGGCAGTGGGTTTAACCATAGGCCGCAAGTGGTACTAGCTGTACGTAACGGTCCCCAGGTAAATGCCGATAAGAAGACCGATGAGGTGAACCCATCCGAACTCCTACTGGGCCTGAATGTGACTATCTCCGTACAGTCTGGTCTGGTCGTCTAAGAGCATCGCATGTCGGGCCTAGGGGGGGCGGTAAACGTCAGTCCCTTAATAGCGGTACAAGTCGTGTCGGAGTGTAGCCCAGAACACCCTGAGTGACTACTAGAAACACTACCAGTAAATCTCGCTTGTCCTGGCCAGGGACTTTGTGTAATGTCTCTCTTAGACACAGCGCGATACCAACTCCCAATACCGAGAGAAATGAATCCTGTCTAACCGTCACTGCCTCCAAGTGCTTCGGGACTGCACCCAACTACTACCTGTTTGCACGACTCAATAGAGCCGTGGTGGGGTAGTAATCTAAGAACAGTGGGAACACACTCGAGGCGAAGTGACAGTGTCAAGTCAACGGACTAAACTGTACTCATGTCACCGGGAAACTGATAACTGACGATAGGTATAATACCTACCAACAGTTCCCAGCGAGTCCTGTCCAGTGTACTCGTAACCTAACGAGCACATGCATAGTATCTCCAGTACGACGTACTGATGGCTGTTGGACAGACCATCTCCCCTCCTGGGATGAGAAGCGTATACACTAGTCTACTCTGGAGAATCGATGCCCTGTCTCAATAATCCTACGACCAGGGACCTGTATAAGGATGTGCTTATAGACTACCCAGCCCACACTAGTGTGACTGCCATCACAACGCTGGTAGTCAAGCAAAAGATCCTAAGGGCTCTATCAATATGTATTAGCAATATGTCAAAAGAAATACATACACATATTAAGATAGATTCAAACCAAGTATCATACTACCATATTGAGCAAGAATGTCAATCTGTGTATATATCCTAAGCTTCCATAATGTAATATACAAACTAGTACTATACAATAATGGCCTCTAGGGCATATCACACTAACAAAGATAACACTAGGTGAAATCTGGGGAAAACAAACAAGACCAAAAACACCAATTTACAAAACCCAAGATACTGGATGAAACGGGCCCCGGAAGTGAATAGAAAAAAGGCAGAAACGGGAATTTTTGGGTTTTGGCTGCCTAAGTTTTGATGGAATGCCCTCGTTTTCATCATGTGTCACATACATGTCTAGACTAAGTCTCTGCACTTGTTTAAAAAAATTTCAAATACCAAAAAAATTTCAGAACAGAGAGTGTGTTTTGAAAACAGAAATTTTCGGTTTTGAAACTAATGCATAATCTACTACTAGTTTCTAATGTTTGGGTGGCTCTGATACCATGTTGGGGTTCCTATCACACTGGTCTTCGAAGACGGCTGTTGCGGAATGAAAAAATTTGGTGTTTAAAAAACTTGGCGGTAGAAACAACTACGTAGAATCGAAACCAAACATGAAACTAGCAATCTAAAAAATTCTATCTACTGTGATAGAGTTGTTCACCAAAAGATCCCCATTCTTCATTCTTCCACCATCTTCCTTAGCTCCATGAGGTCTCCTTGATCGAGCTTGACCGCCGGTCTCTTCCGTCAAAGATGATCCACCCATGGGATGTGGTTCATGGCTCTAGCTCCACACTAAAAATCTAGTGGAGCAACTAGGGACTTTAGGTTGCTAATCTAAAGTGTCTAAGGATGTAGTGAGTTGTTCGAAATGTATATCTATCTCTCTTCCACCCTTGATTCTTAACACATGAGATAGTAGGATGGAAGATCAAGAAGAAGGAGGAGAAGCTCAAGAAAGGCTAGTGAGGAGAGATGAGGCAAAATGGTGAGAGTTTTCATCTTTTTTCCAACGATAAACTAAGTGTTCATCCAACATGAGAGTATGGTATTGTAAAAAACATTTTCCAATTAAAATAAAGCATCCATACTTCAATAGTTTGCACAAATGAATTTTCGATTCATTTGTCAACACTATTCGAGCATGGTTCTCACCATTCTCTCTTCACTAACTTTACACCTCATTTCCATTTAAATTAATAAATGGCTAAACCAAAATGAGGTGTCCACCTTGTAGAATGTTTTCCGTATAAATATGGAATACACTCAACTGTATATACATACCTGTATTCGTATAAAAATACGAATACCCAAAGAGATAGAATAACACAAAGAATATAATACTAGAATATACATATCGAAATATATATACGTAAATTATTAAATCAATACCTGATTTAATAATCCGGCTCAATCCTAAGCCGGCTAGTATTATCAACCGTCCGATCGAAAATCCGGGAAACTAGTAAAATCATTCGATCGGAACCCTGCACGTATCAAAATACGGCTACTACATCATTTCGCCTGAACCAGGGAAACCCTCTATATTGGACTCTAAACACTCGACAGTACGCCGACAGTGAGTTACTGGATAAATCCATAACCACATGCACGTCAACGGCACTAGCTGTAAGTAACGGCTACTCAGGTACCTGTGGAAAAGGAAGGTCGACGAGCAAACTCATCCGGATCCCTACTGAGCCTATCTGTGACAATCTCCGTAAAGTCCGGTCTCTTCGTCTAAGAGTATCGCATATCAGGTTTAGGGCGTGGATAAACTCAGACCCCTAAAAACGCGATATTTCTTGTCGATGTGAAGCCCATCACCCACTGAGAAATCACTCTTCCAAATCGGGAACTCTCATCTACCTTGGCCATGGATTTCTAATGATGGCCATCCGTACACAGCGCGACATCAACCCCCAATACCAGGAGAGAAGAATCCACAACGATTCGCTCACTGCCTCCATGTGGCTCGAGATTATAGCCAACTAAAACCTGTTTACACGACTTCTTTGAGCCGTGGTAGGGTAGTAATCGAAGCATGGTGGGAACTTACACAAGGCAAATGACGATTTCAGGTCAAAGGACTAACCTGTACTCATGTAATCTGAGAACTGCTATCTGACAATAGGTATAATACCATCTAGCATGTTCCCGGCGAGTCTGTCCAGTGTACTCACCCCTAGTGAGCACCTGTATACGATCCTAGATGCGAAATACCAATGTTGTAGGACCAACCATCTCCCCTCGTCGGGGTCTAAAAACGATTTCACCAGTCTACTCCGGAATATCGATACCCGGTCTCGATACTCCCACGACTAGGGACATTTAAGGACGTGCTTATGGACTACCTAGCCCCCACATGTATGATCTCCATCATAACGCTGGTAGTCAAGCAAGAATCCTATGAGCTCTATCAACATGTAATAGTGATATGTAATACCACATAATGAATGTACATGAAGATAAAAGCAAACCAGATAACATACTATCATCTCGAGTAAGACTATTCTACCCGTATAGGTCCTCTCTCAATCATCACAATCGTGTGCCTGCGATTACAATAATTGACTTGAGGGCACTATATCCAACATCGAATTCTTCTTCAAACCCTAAAAGAAGAATTAGTCAGGATTAATCGCACCCTATAAGTTCATTTATCTTTCGGCCAGGCCAGTGTTGGTACTTCGGAGGGAGGTTCCCCGTGCTTTCGCACGGACCTAATTAAATAACCTCATTTTCCTAGAGGCGTAGTCCCGTTAACACTTTTCTTGATACCAACTTGATTAGCTAATTGCAAAGTGAAAAATGTTAGATATGTATGCCCTAGAGGCCTGTATTTTATAGGATGCTAGGCATGTATATGTACAGAAACAATCTTTGCTCAAAATGATAGTATGCTATCTGTTTTATCTTCATCTTAACATGTGTTGTGTTGTGTTATATTTCATATCTTTATATGCATGTTGATGAAGCCCTTAGGATTATACATGACTACCAGAATTATGATGAGATCATACTAGTGGGGCCTGGACAGTCTATAAGCATATCCTTTAATAGTTCCTAGTCGAAGGTATATCGAGACAGGGCATCGGTATTACCAGATTAGACTAGTGTGTATGTTTCCTGACCCTGGGGGGCGATGGTAGATTCCATAACCATTGGTGTTTGACATCGAAGATTGTACACATATGGTCAATGGAGAATGAGTACACCGAACAGGACCCGCCGAGAACTCCTAGATGGTATATATACCTATTGTCAGATAGCAGTTCTATGGCGACACTTATACAGGTTAGTCTGTAGACCCAAGATCGTCATAGTTTCTTGTGTGATTCCCATTGTGCTTTGATTTCCTCCCTACCGCGGCTCTGCCTAGTCGTGCAAACAGGTGGATTTTGGGTACAGTCCCGAATCGCATGGAGGCAGTGAGCGTAGGAGGGGTTTCGTCTCTCCCGGTATAGGGAGTTGATGTCGCGCTATGCTTGATCGGCCATAACATTAAATCCCTGGCCATGGTTCTCGAGATTTACTGATAAGCGTTATCGGTAGTTTCTTGAACCGTTATGGGCCGTAAATCAGCATGACTTATAAAGTTACTGGGGTCTGGCATTTACCACCCCTAGACTTCATATGCGACGTTTCAGACGAAGAGACCGGACTGCACGGTAAGCGTTCCTTGCAGGCTCGTTGTGGTTGTGATGAATTCGCTCGTCGGCCACTTTTTCGTCATGTACCTGGGTAGCCGTTACGCACAGCTAGTGCCGCTGACGTGCTTGTGGTTAAACCCACTGCCAGCGTACTGTCTAGTCTTTAGAGTCCCACAAAGAGGGTTACCTCGTTCAGGCGAAAGATGTAGAGGCCGTAAGTTGTTACGGCAGCCGTAAGGTGTTACGACAGGGTTTCGATTATGTTCGTGTAATTGTTACAGGAATAATAATCGGAATGATAATACTGGTAGGCTTTGGTTTAAACCGGATACCGGTATTATATTATTAGATTAATAGTATTTGTATTTTTCGGAATTCGGATACGGGTATACGGTATAACGGTATGCTGTATAAGGAGGAGGGGTATTCTTGTAATTGTTACAAGAATACCTTCTAGAAGGTGCCACCTCATAATGACATTATTTATTTTATGAAAATAAATAAATGAAGTGTAAATAAGAAAGTCCAAGCATGGTTGCAAGAATGGGTTGTTTAATTTTATATTGTTTTGGAATTACTATTGAAGCATGGTGCTAATTTTATATTATATGCTTCAATTATTTCATTTACAATATATCATTTTCTCATGCTTGAACTCTCTCATTATAACAAAACACTTTCTCTCTCCTTCTTCTCTTCTCCTCCTTCATCCTAGGCTTTACCCTTCACATGTGTTGTGAAACAAAGGCTTAGGGTTAAAGATAATCCAATACCCTAATCTCTACATGATCCTAGTGACCTCTTCTACCAAACTTGGTCTCTAGGTTAAACTCTATCTTGCACGACAACTCTCGCGTGGATCATCCAGGTCTTGGGGTGGCCGGAGATCGAGCACATCGGCAACGTCAAAGGAGCCAAGGAGTTCATCATGTAGAAGACCCGAAAGACCGGATCATCAAGATATAACCCCTAACATAGTAGATAACATCTCCAGTTAGGGTTTTCTAGTTGTGGTTTAGACTATATTTTGGCTAAAGTGCGTGTTGTATGCAAAGAAAATTTTCGTTTATCATTTCTGCTACCTCACAAGAGTTGTGGGAGCATGCATCATGCACTAACATGGTATCAGAGCTTAACTAAACCGCAACTAGATGATTAGACGACGTTTAAAGCTTCGAACATGAAATAACTCCAAAAACCGTATTTTTAAACCCTGCTCCCTGGAAATTTTTTAAAAGTGTTCTGAAATTTTTTTAAACATGTGCAGAATACTTGTTATATGATAACTAGAATACCCTAGAAAAACGAGCCCCAACCACCTGCATTTGGCCGTCGACGAGACAATTTTTCCGGCGTCGTCGGATTTCCTATGAGGTTTATGCTTGGATTTTTTAGGGTTATCTGTACACTGGGTTTGGGGATTTATGGTATTGTTTGATTATTTCCAGATTGCATGTGATGTAAACTAAGTGTTAGGGAAATATAGAGTGTTTCGAATTCGAACTTTTAATATCGTTTATCCGTTCTTTTTATATATGTGTTTGAAACGTTGACTAATTGCTATAAGTCGATTAGTCGAGGTTGCACACTTTTATGATGGTATGTGTATATGATTATGTTGGATCATCGTGATGAATGGACGGGGTGTGTGAGAAGAGAGTTTTTCCTTTTCTTTCATTCAATGTAATTTGTGAGAAGCAGTGTAATATTATTTTGCGGGGCACATCCGGGGTGAGGCTGTAGACACCGTTGTATAATTTCTTTTTACTGTTTTTTCTCCTAGGATAAACCAAAGGTGGGGTGCACAAACTACCAGGTTTTCGAAGTGCCAAGTGACCTACTCACTTTGTTGAGGGAGGTTGCTTTTCTTCGGGAATTTGGCGGGTAGTTTGCCGCACCCAAAGGGGTCTAGGGTGGGGTTTGGCTATTCATCACGATCGTGGAACCCGTTTTTTCATTAAGGCTTGAATGAAATACGGAATTCCTAGTATATCCAATGTATTCATCTGTGATCTGTAATGGCTATATTTATATATGAGATATATAATAAACGTTGCTTATGTTTTGCACCCGTGCTAGTCCAGGCCCCGCTCTGCCGTTAGTTAAGTAACCTAACGGTGCATGACGAGGCCCAGTGGCGAATGCGGATGGCATAAGCGTACGTTATATTTTCGTTTCTTTTTTGTGATGTTTAGGAAATGTAAATGATGGGACAGCGTTAATGTGATTAATGTTAAGAAAAAGAAGCCTAAAGATGTTGTATAATCAAACTTTTTTTTAAAAAAATGGATAGCTCTAGCTTTTTCTTTGCATCGTGGTATTCTTGAATATCCTGCACCTCATTCGATGAGGAAAGGGCCGAGATCCCTTCATCGAGAGTGACCCCTTTAGCGAAACGAGCAAATGTTACAAAGCACTCAATTTGATTTTATAGTTGATCTAACTTTTGCTTTGCATCGTGGTATTCTTGAATATCCTGCACCTTATTCGATAAGGAAAGAGCCGAGATCCCTTCACCGGGAGTGGCCTCTTTAGCAAATTAGAAAGATGCTAGAAAACCATTCGACTTTTAAAACTGGAGCTTAAATCACTCCTTCTCACTCGATTCTACAACGATATTAAGTTCAAAACGTTAAAGGTTTTCATAAAAACCATTCGTAGCCCTCCCCCATTTTAGAAAGCAGAGTACTTAGTATTCGTGCCGCGTTTGTTGACTATAGTTAAGGCGTGGTGTACGGTAACTAAGTGATGTCTTCCTACAAAGTATTTGATGCGATCGATTAGGACATTCGTATGACTTTGTTGACCATAGTTAAGGGTCATGCGGATGGGTCTAAATCAATTTCGAAATGGCGGATAGTACTTGACTAGTGCTTATGATTTGTTGACCATAGTTAAGGTTATAAAACACTAGGGGTAAAAATCATATCGGGAATTTCAAGAGTTGAAATTTGCAATAAGATTGCATACCTTCTATTTGATAGTTGGATCGCGATCCCACTATGAGTAAAAGTTACTCCCGGGAGAGTTTTGCACTTTACAATTAGCTAATCCAGTAGGTGTCTAGAAAGGTGTCAACGGGGTTACGCCTCTAGGAAAACGAGGTTTATTTTAATTAGGTCCGTGCGAAAGCGCGGGAAACCTCCTTCGGAGTACCGACACTGGCCTGGCTGACCGATTTGTGAACTTGCAGATTGCAATTAATCCTGGCTAATTTTCTTTTTAACAGGTTTGAAGAAAAATTTGATAAAAAGCAGTGGGAGACATCGGTTAGATAAGATTAATAACCTATCAATTATGCAAGAGCAATCGCTGAGTGTTTTCTTTTCTCTCTCCTAATGGCAGATACCTATGACGGGACTTAAGCTTTTATTAGACAAAAATAAATTCACGGGACCGAATTACAAAGATTGGCTAGGAACGTGATTATTTCCCTGACCTATGATAAGGTCGGATACGTCCTGACTACTCCAGCCCTCCTATCCCAGGCCCTGATTCTTCAGTTGCGGATAAAGAAATCCGCAAGACATAGGATATAGACTGCGCAACAGCCAAGTGCCTCGCGCTTGCTTATATGAACAGTGAACATCAGAAGCAGCACGAGAAGATGGATGTTCAATCCATCTTTCTCCATACAAAGGAGTTGTATGGAGAGCAATCTCGTACTCTCCGATACGAGGCATCCCGAAAGTTGTTTCAGATGCGGATGGCTGCTGGCACGTCTGTAAGTGACCATGTATTGAAGATGATTAGACTTATCGAAGAACTTGAGGACCTGGGTTGGACCATGGAGAATGAGCAGTATGTTGATATTGTTCTACAGTCCCTTTCCCCTGCTTTTGCTCAATTCATTGTAAACTTCAACATGCACAACATGGAGAAGTCTTTTCCTGAACTCCTCAATATGTTGAGGAGTGCAGAGAGCACACTAAAGGTAGCGAAAACTCCCGCTCTTATTGCTGGGCCATCTTCTTCCTCCGTTCCAAAAGCTAAGGCCAAGGGAAAGAAGAAGAAGAATCCCATCAAGCAGAGAGGAGGAGTGAAAAAGGCACCGGGAAGGGACAAGAAAGGGGCTGCTATGACAGGACGAGGGGAATGTTTCCACTGCCACCAGACTGGGCACTGGAAGAGAAACTGCGTTAGATACCTGGCCGACCTCAAGAAGAATAAGCAGGGTGAAGCTTCCATTTCAGGTGTGTTTGTAACAGAAAACAGTTTTTCAATTAACTCTACTTCCTGGGTATTCGATACTGGGTCAGGATCTCACATCTGCAATTGTCTGCAGGGGCTGAGAAATAGCAAGTTTTTGAAGAAAGGTGATCACACTCTCCGGGTTGGGAATGGTTCCTCAGTACATGCTACCGCAGTGGGAGAGTATCACCTTGGTTTGCCGTCGGGTTGTATACTGGTTTTGAACTCGTGTTATTTTGTACCCTCTATGTTATGTAATATTATATCTGTATCGGTGTTGGACAATGCTGGATATAATTTTTTATTGCAATCTAATGTTATGAACATTAACCTTAATCAAGAGTTGATTGGGTCTGGTATATTAAATAACGGGATATACGTCCTAAACCAACACACAGTTTTTAATGTACAACAACAAACAAAAGAAAGGTTTCAGACATAAATGAAGCATTCATTTGGCATTGTAGACTTGATCATATTAACGAAACAAGACTAACCAAGCTACATAAAGATGGATATTTAAACTCGTTTGAATATAAACCTTATGCGACTTGCCAGCCTTGCATCAAAGGTAAAATGACCAAAACTCCGTTTACTGGACACAGAGAGAGAGCTACTGAACTCTTAGGCCTCATACATAGTGATGTATGTGGACCAATGTCTACACATGCAAGAGATGGTTTTTCATACTTCATAACCTTTACTGATGACTTCTCAAGATTTGGACATGTGTTCTTGTTGAAACATAAGTTTGAAGCCTTCGAAAAGTTCAAGGAGTATAAATCTGATGTAAAAAAACAAACAGGCCTAAGTATAAGAAACTTCGATCAGATCAAGGAGGTGAGTATCTAAGCTCAGAGTTTTTAGATTTCCTAAAAGAGAATAGGATTCTCTCTCAGCTCACTCCTCCGTACACACCACAGCACAATGGAGTATCGGAATGGAGGAATCGTACCCTATTAGATATGGTACGATCTATGATGAGTGATGCTGAGATACCAATTTCATTCTTGGGGTATGCATTAGAGACTGTGATTCATCTATTTAACAGGGTGCCGACCAAAACCGTGTCTACCACTCTATATGAGATATGGTATGGGAAGAGAACATCTCTTAAAAGAATTAGGATATGGGTTTGTCAGGCTTATCTGAAAAAGCAGAATCCGGACAAACTCGAGACACGATCAGTTTTGTGTAGATTTGTGGGATATCCAAAACACTCGTATGGATATCTCTTCTACTACAAGGAGGAATAAAGGGTGTTTGTTTCTCAGTATGCCACATTTTTAGAAAATGAATCTTTTACAGATGATACTGTTGGCAATGCGGTAGAACTGGAAGAAATTCCAGATACACAAACAATTACCGATGATTTGGTTGAACCTGAGGTTTCAATAGAACCTGACGAACCTCAGCCACTCCGTAGATCTAGTAGGACTTCTCGCCCACCTGATAGATACTACGTTTTTCTAATTGATGGTGATAGAGAAGATTGCATCATGGATTATGATGACCCTACTAGTTTTCAGCAAGCTATTACGAGTGGTGACTCAGTGAAGTGGTTGGATGCCATGAGATCCGAAATGGAATCCATGCACACCAACAAAGTATGGATTTTGGAGGTTGCACCTTCTGGAGTAAAACCCATAGGGTGCAAATGGATCTTTAAAAGAAAGATCGGTGTGGATGGTCAGGTGGAGACCTATAAAGCTAGGCTGGTAGCAAAAGGATTTCGTCAAAGACCAGGCTTAGACTATGATGAAACCTTTTCACCAGTCGCGATGCTCAAATCCATTCGGATCCTGCTTGCTATAGCTGCTCACTATAATTATGAGATCTAGAAGATGGATGTTAAAACAACAATTCTAAATGGTGATTTAGAAGAATGCGTTTTTATGGATCAGCCAGAAGGCTTCATTGATAGTGGGAGCAGTGGAAAGGCATGCAGGCTGCTTAAATCCATCTATGGATTAAAGCAGGCATCACAGAGTTGGAACATCTGCTTTGATGATACAATCAAAGAGTTTGGTTTTATCAAAAATGTAGATGAACCATGTATTTATAAAAGGATTGTAGAGAGTACTGTTACATTTCTCGTATTGTACGTTGACGACATTCTCTTTATAGGAAATGATATTCCTATACTACAATCGGTCAAACTATTCTTATCGCAGAGGTTCTCCATGAAAGACCTGGGCGATGCCTCGTACATTCTGGGGATTAAGATCTATAGAGATAGATCTAAGAAATTATTGGGATTGTCCCAATCGAGATACATTGACACCATACTAAAGAGGTTTAGTATGGAAGATTCCAAGAGGGGTAATTTACCCGCTTGTCACGGGATCACCCTCTCCAAAGACTGATGAGGAGAGGGCTCGCATGAGCATTATTCCCTACGCTACAGCAGTAGGATCTATAATGTATGCGATGATGTGTACTCGCCCAGATGTAGATTATGCACCGAGTGCAGTAAGCAGGTATCAATCCAACCCAGGGGAGAAACATTAGACTGCTGTGAAGAGCATTCTGAAGTACTTGAGAAGAACTAAAGAAATATTCTTGGTGTATGGTAACAGAGATCTCCAAATGGAGGGCTTTACCGACTCCAGCTTCCAGAGCGACAAGGATGATATTAAGTCCATCTCAGGGTTTGTATTTACCCTAAACGGAGGGGCGGTATGTTGGATGAGTTCCAAACAAGATACCGTCGCTGACTCCACGATGGAAGCTGCGTATATTGTTGCTAATGATGCCGCAAAAGAGACAGTTTGGATAAGGAAGTTCATTTCTGAACTTCAAGTGGTTCCATCCATTGCTAATCCAATACCTTTGTATTGCGATAATAATGGAGCCATGGCTTTGGCAAAGGATCCGAGGTCCCATCAGAAATCCAGACATATCTTGAGGTGGTATCACATCATCAGGGAGATAGTGGACCGCCAGGACATCGAGGTACGGAGAGTAGACACGAAAGACAACACAGCAGATCCATTCACCAAGGCCATCCCTCAAGTCCAGTTTGAAAAACTGTTCGAGCTGTTGGGCATGCGGTACGCCGGCAACTGGTTCTAGTACAGACAGTGGGTACTTATTTGTCACGACCCGCAGGGTACGGAACGTGACTGGCACTTAAGTTTACGAAACGTCTAAAGACGTCCGTAAAATAAGTAAGCCAAAGCCCAGAAAACAAAACCAATTAAGCAAAAGAGTGAAGAAAACCCAAACAATTGAAAGCGAGTTTATCAAATAAGTCATGTAAAACCCTTTTTAAAAAAACAATACCAATTTTTCCGAAAATTTCGGCAGAGTCTCCTTTGTAAATACTGGCCCCCAAAATGGGTACAACAAAATATATATGAATCCAACAAAATAGGGCATCCCCAAGCGGGAGCTAGCTTTTCGCCACAAGGCGGTCACAAATCCCACGCAATATAAAATGACAACAAGCAAAATAATCATAATGAAGCATAAGAAAACATCATGTCGACTCAAGTGAGCTCGACCCCAAATACAGCATAAAAGTCCACAAACCTCACAGTCTCATCTCTAGGTCAATATATACAATAGTACTGGTAGAAACAGTAGATGGAGTACACTAGATACAAAGAATATACAAGGTGGTACAAAAATGATAACATAACCCACCTATGAGCAAATCTCGAGCCCAGGCAAAAGAGGCAAAAGAACAAGTGCGCCCGCCGCTACTGAAATGACGGAGCGGACCTGCAAAAGACTGTGGCACAACGGGGGTGAGTTGCCAACTCGTGAGTAATAAATAACATCTACAAAGGCTATCGTATGCATGCACACAAGCATCCTAGCATCTAAATACAGGTATGACGGGATGCACTAGCAGGTGTGTATACAATATCAGTGTACTAATATGTATGCAACATGAATATCTGAGGTCTCAATAGGTATCTATGAGAAACATTTTATCTTTTTTTTTGTTTTTGAAACTCTTTTAGAATGCCAGCATAATACTCAAGGAATCGACGAGAACCGGTGTCCAGCAACGACACCCAAAAGCTGTCTCAAATCTCATAAATCCATGTCATAGTGTCTCTGGCCTCAGCCATCCGGCTGACCCATCTCAATATCAATACCTCATCCTCTCGCGGCCCCGGTCGGTATCCTCTGGATATGCGCCGTGCCCAATGAAGTCACCGGTAGGTAATCCGTCCCCTGCCAGGCTCAACGTCAACACCACATTCCTCTTGCCCCGGGGTACCTTACCGGACCCACCATGTACCCGTGCCGGTTCCTCCACTTCTCGACACGGATTTCCAAAACCACAGTAAACTCATGGTGGACGACACTTACATCACTAGAAAACCGCAATTTACATATTTTAAAAATATCATAAGTTTAGAAATTTTGCGGCTTTCCCCCGAAATCCAGCAATATCATAAAATCTCAAGAAATCCTCATAAGTGCATATATCAGTGATAATGAATGCATATGGTATCAATAATCAAGTTGCGATGTGTGATTAATGGATTAAGCATGAACAATTAATATGATGAAGTACATGCACATGAATAGCAATCCTACGGTTTCATTTTAAGGAATTAAAGGCAATAGCACAAGTTTAAGTATCAATTAGTAAAAGGTTTAAATTTAAAGGTCATCTAGTGTGGTGGCATGGCAATTACCAGGGTGTGTGTATAAGCATGAATAGTGCTCGTGCTGCATATGAAAACCTGGCAATGGTGCAGGTGTCCTATAAAATGGTTTCGCATATGTATGTCAATATAATGCATGGATGCAGCAAATAATCATATACGTATTTCACCCCTAATTACTAACATCACTAAGAATCTTGTAAGTTACTAAAACTATCGGGCGGCTTGCGCCATCCAACGATAGTCCCCCGTAGATGTTACATCTACTCACCGGAAACCCTTGCTAGCTGTGTCCAATCACCGCTTTCCCCTTTCGCGCCGCGTCTGACGTCTCCGCGACCGAACCTGGAATTTACATCAATACCAAACATAAGGTTACATATCAAGAACGACGCAAAACCCAAACGAAACTACTAAAGTTCGCTAGCTAGGTACAACGTGCACAAAGTGCGCGGAACATACGCGAAAATCGCAAAAACTGCCGAAAAACGCCGATTTGGTCGCCCGGCAAAACTAAAACCCGACTACTCAAAATTCCGCGCTCACGCATCCTAAACGTCATAGGAGATGCTAGAAACATCCCCAAGGTATCACAAATAATTCACCAAATAATTTTAGTAAAGACCTAGTAAGCACAAACTAGCAATTTTGGTGCAAAATCGAAAATTAGCGATACGGTTATCACAATCCAACCACACAACAAGCAATCTACAAACACTAATATTACAACACATTAGCAAAGATTAAAAACCTATTTTCCATAAACAACCATTACTTGAATTATATAACCTAGCAATTCTAATCCAAACTTTACATGAAAACCTTAATTTAACACTAATTTATAACTCAATTAGCAAGTTAACCTTCTAGATTAGGTTAGCAAAACAACTAGATAACAAATTGGGTTTAATCAACTAAATAATGGTTTCTAAACCTTAATTCAACTCATTAATCATACTTCACAACCCATTTCCATACACTAACCCCTTTCTAGATTTTCCTAAAACAACAATTTACAACCAAAATCAAACATTTAAAATTAACTAAATTAGCAAAATTTGAAGACTACATAACAAGGTAACCATATAGATTAGTTAAGTAACAACTAGATTAACTACAAAACAATTTAATTAACTATCATGGCTTCAAAACCCTAGTTTAAACAAACTACTCTTTTTAAAAAAACAAGATTAGAAATTAGCTAACTTTTAACACTAATACCATATAATTAAAGGAATTTAGCAAAAAAAGAAAGTAACTTGATGGAAATTATACCTCAATTGAGATCTAGCAAGAATAAATTTTTCTCCAAATGATGGCCTCAAGCATCAAGATCCAAGCTCGGGAGGTGAAGGAAAAGAAAGATGAAGGATGGTTTTAAATTTGCAAGCTTTAATTTGCAATTTTTCTTTGAATTAAACTTGAAGAAATTTGGAAGAAATGGAAAGAAAAGAGATGAAGGGGAGGGGAGCAGTTTCGGCCAGTAGGAGGTAAGGGGAGGGGTGTGGGTGAGTGGGGAAAAGTCCTTGGTCAACTCTCCAAAAGTCAATGTACCATAACTTATCAATTATATTTAAAATAAATCCATAAACTAACTAAATCAACTCAAGAAAGGAAACAAAGAAAAAGAGGCCAGAAATTTCTGGACTTGCACAAGGTGGGGCTGTCCTATGGCTGAGGGAAAAGAGAGAGGGGTTTTACAAAAGAAATTTTATGCAAAAAGGCCCCCTACAAGTCAAAAATTGCAAGTTTTAGCTTAAAATTCAATAAATTCGTTTCATATCATAAAAATTTGTTAAAAATCAAAATAAATTACTAAAAATTTATGTTACCACTAGATTTCAATTATCATAATTTTAGAGATTAAAATTAGCCCGGAAAAATTTGTATTTATCGCTAATTTAATGTATTTTCTTACCGGCTTAAAATAATATTAAAAAATTGAAAAATTAGGGAAAATTTTTAAACGACCAGAATTTCATATTTAACTCATTAGTTAATAAAAACAAGCAATTACCTATCCATTTTAGGTATAATTAGCCCTAAACTGCAAAATAACAAGAAAGACGGTTTTCGGAAAAATACCGAATTTCCACCGAATTTCAGGAAAACACCAAAACGACTTTTCAAGACGCTACAATCTTCCCCCCTTAAAGAAATTCGGTCCCCGAATTTAAAAATATAGCTACGCGTACCTTCGAAGAGTTGGGGATATTTCTTCCTCATCTCGCCCTCGGTCTCCCAGGTAACCTCCTCGCTGCTCGGGCTACGCCAAAGGACCTTGACGGTTGGTATAATCTTCGACCTCAACTTCTTCACCTGCCGATCCAAGATGGCCACCGGCTGCTCTGCAAAAGAAAGGTCGCGCTCTAGCTGGACTGTCGGGTGCTGAATCGCATGCGAAGGGTCGTGAAGGTACTTGCGGAGCATCGAAACATGGAAGACGGGGTGAACATCGGGAAAGCTGGGAAGAAGAGCCAAACGATAAGCAACAGCGCCAACCCGCTCGAGGATCTCGAAGGGACCTACGAATCTAGGGTAAGCTTACCCTTTCGCCCAAAACGCATCACGCCCTTCATCGGGGAGACTTTCAGAAAAACATGGTCGCCAACTGCGAACTCTAATCTGCGACGGCGCCTGTCTGCATAGGATTTCTGCCTGCTCTGAGCTGCTCTCATCCGGTCTCGGATCAACTATATCTTCGATGTCGTCTCCTCAACAAGCTGCGGCCCCAAAATGCTGCTCTCGCTGAGCTCTGTCCAACAAACGGGCGATCTGCATCTCCTCCCATACAATGCCTCGAAAGGTGCCATCTGAATAGTATCCGTGAAGCTGTTGTTGTAGGAGAACTCCACTAGAGGTAAATGACGATCCCAGCTACCACCAAAGTCTAAAACGCACGCTCTGAGCATGTCCTCGAGAGTCTGAATGGTCCGCTCTGACTGTCCGTCTGTCTGCGGATGAAACGCTGTGCTGAAGCTCAAACGAGTGCCCAAAGCCTCCTGAAGTCTCTGCCAAAGTCGGCTGGTGAACTGAGTGCCTCGATCTGACACGATACAAGTCGGTACGCCATATAGTCGCACGATCTCGTCAATATAGAGCTGAGCATACTGAGCGAAGCTGAAAGTCGTCTTCACCGGTAGGAAGTGAGCCGCTTTCGTCAATCTATCCACGATCACCCAGATGGAGTCGTACCCTCGACTGGTCCTGGGTAGACCCACAACGAAATCCATCGAAATCTGTTCCCATTTCCACTCTGGAATGGGTAACGGCTGTAGCTCTCCTGCGGGCCTCTGGTGCTCGGCCTTGACTTGCTGACAAGTCAGGCATCTCGAAACGAACTCCGCAATGTCCCTCTTCATCCCGTCCCACCAGTAGGTCTCTCTCATATCATGGTACATCTTGGTGGAACCGGGGTGGACACTATACACTGATCGGTGTGCCTCCTCAAGAATGTCGCGCCGCAATCCATCAGCATCTGGTACGCACAGTCTAGATCCATATCGTAAAATCCCCTGATCGTCAATCACGAACTCGAAAAATCTGCCCCATCCCATCTGTGCCATGATCTCTGAGCAACGGTCGTCACTGCGCTGTGCCTCATATATACGGTCAAGCAACTATGGGCGTGCACGAACATGCGCGAGCTCTCCCCCTGTCTGAGTGAACTCGAACTCAACTCGGCTGTCGCATAACATCTGCCAATCTGCTGACGACTGCCTCTGCACTGCGCGCAAAAAGGATAGACTACCCCCGGGCTTCCTACTCAACGCATCCGCCACCACATTCGCCTTGCCGGGGTGATATAAGATCTCGCAGTCGTAGTCTTTCACCAACTCCATCCAACGACGCTGTCTGAGGTTCAGGTCTCGCTGCTTAAATATGTACTTTAAGCTCCTGTGATCGGTGAATATCTGACACGACTCGCCGTATAGGTAATGTCGCCAAATCTTCAGTGCAAAGACCACTGCAACCATCTCCAAATCATGAGTGGGGTAGTTCTGTTCATGCTTCTTCAACTGCCGAGAAGCATAAGCGATCACCCGGCCATGCTGCATCAATACGCATCCTAATCCCACTCGCGAAGCATCACAGTAGACAACAAATCCGCCTGATCCCGAAGGCAAAGATAATACCAGCGCCGTAGTCAAACAAGTCCGTAGCTGCTGAAAACTGCGCTCGCACTCCTCTGTCCAAACGAAAGGAACTCCCTTCCGGGTCAAACTGGTCAATGGTGCAGCTATACGGGAGAAGTCCTGAACAAAACGCCTGTAGTAGCCCGCCAGGCCTAGAAAACTACGGATCTCAGTAACCGATGTAGGTCGGGGCCACTGCTGAACAGCCTCAATCTTCTTCGGGTCTACACAAATGCCGTCTCTCGTAACCACGTGACCCAAGAATCCGACGCTATCCAGCTAGAATGCACACTTGGAGAACTTTGCGAACAGCTGGTGCTCCCTCAGAGTCTGTAACGTAATCCGCAAGTGCTGCTCGTGCTCCTCTCTGCTCCGGGAGTACACCAAGATATCGTCGATAAACACGATGATGAACAAGTCAAGATACGGCCTGAATGTACGGTTCATCAAATCCATAAATGCTGCTGGGGCGTTGGTGAGTCCGAACGACATCACCAAAAACTCGTAGTGGCCGTAGCGCGTGCGGAAAGCTGTCCTCGGTATATCCTCCTGTCGAACTCGCAGCTGATGGTATCCTGATCGCAAGTCGATCCTCGAAAAATACCCCGCACCCTGAAGCTGGTCGAACAAATCATCAATGCGCGGCAACGGATATCTGTTCCGAACGGTAACTTTGTTCAGCTGGCGGTAGTCGATACATAAGCGCAAACTTCCATCCTTCTTCTTGACAAACAGGACCGGAGCACCCCACGGAGAAACACTCGGTCGAATAAGCCCCTTATCTAACAAATCCTGCAACTGATCCTTCAGCTCTCGAAGCTCTGCCGGGGCCATCCGATAAGGCGGTATAGAAATAGGGCCCGAACCGGGAATCAAATCAATGCAGAACTCAACATCGCGTTCAGGCGGTAGCCCAGGTAGCTCATCAGGGAAAATATCAGGGAACTCACAAACTACCGGGACCCGGTCTAACGGAACCTCTGCAGCTCGAGTATCATAAATAGAAGCTAAGAATCCCTGACATCCCTTCCGCAAGAGCTGACCAGCGCGAAGAGACGAAATTAAGCTGGGAAGGGCGACACTGCGGTCTCCCCGAATAACAAGGACTGGCTCTCCCGGAAAGCTAAATCTGACTGCCTTCTCACGGCAGTCCACCGAAGCATAACAAGTGGCTAGCCAATCCATGCCCAGAAGCACATCAAAGTCCAACATATCGAGGAGAATCAAATCAACCGATGAATCCCTCTCCCCGATACGAACGGAACACAATCGAAAAACAAAACGAGCGACAAACGACTCGCCTACCGGAGTAACAACAACAAGCGGATGATCTAACGACGACGACTCACGGCCCAACATCAGTGCAAAGTGTGTAGAGACGTACGAATGTGTGGAACTTGGGTCGAATAATACCCGTGCGTCGAAAGAACAAACTGGCAAGGTACCTGTCACAACGGCATTGGATGCCTGCGCATCCTGCGGTGTCAAAGCAAATACTCGGGCCTGTCCTCCACCGATAGCGGGCTGACCTCGACCTCGGCCTCTGCCTCCTCATCCTCTCTGAACAGGACCGCCGTGTCCACGGCCTCTCGGTGCACCTAACTGGCGTGGAGCATCGCCTGGGGTAGGAAGTAGGGCTCTCTGAGGAGGGGGTGGTGATGGTGGTAGGGTCACATGCGGAACTGTCGGTGCTCCCTGTCGTCGCGCCGGACAGTCTCTAACAAGATGGTGCAAACTCCCGCACCCAAAACACCCTGGCGACGGCTGCTGCCCCTGGGGATAAGAACCATATAACTGTCCCCGCCCAAATCCTCTGCCAGGCCTATCTCTCGGAAAGAATCTGGCGCGCTGCCTCTGAGACGGTACATCGGTGCGCATCCTCTTCGGCCTAGAAACGGCCGAAGTCCGTGATATGCGTGCCTCCATCCATAATGCCGTATCCATAGCAGCTGAATAAGTGTCGTAGTGCTGGGCGCCAATGGCAAGATATAGCTGAGCATCCAGTCCCTGTACGAACCTCTTCACCATCTTCTCCTCGGTATCCACCAAATACTGAGCATATCGGGATAACTGTGTAAACTGGATGTCATACTCAGACACCGTCATCTCAGGTGTCTTGACTAAGGCCTCGAAGCTGCGAGCTCTGGCGTCGCGAACGCTCTCTGGAAGGAAACGGGCTAGAAAGACCGCTGTAAACTCTACCCAAGTCATAGGCGGTAGACCTGCAGCTCGACCTCTCAAGACTGACTCCCACCATGTCTGTGCGAGACCCTCTAGTCGGAAACTCGCAAGCTCTACCCATCGATCATCCGAACATCTCAGCGAACGGCAGATCCTGGCTAAACTGTCAAGGAACGTCTGTGGGTCCTCCGCTGCCTCGGTGCCGGTGAATACTGGAGGTCTCAGCCTCATGAAATCCTGTAGTGAAACCGGAATGGCCACGGTGGTAGTAGTAGGAGCAGGTATCATGGTCGTCTGTGATGTAGTAGGTACGTCATCCGGCCTCGGTGTACGACTGGCTGCAACTAGGGATCCTACCATCTGACGTAGCTCCTGTATGCCTCCCATCATCTGTCGCAACTCCTCCATACCAGTCTCGAGCCTATCCATACGGCCTGGGGAAGGTGGATCGGTCTGTCCCTGCGGCGTAGGCATACCACCCTGCTCAGTCCTAGTCTCGGACGAGCCAGCTCGAATCTCGTCTCTGGCGGCAGCCCTCTATGCACTCGTAGCCTTCGGCGGCATAGTGGCTGTTACAGGAAAACGGATAGTAAGAAAAGTGCAATAGGATCATAGGATACACGGAATTGAAGAAGGAATTTTTCAAGCAAGTATATCCTAAAGTCACTTAGGCGGAGTACCGTATCGTAAGTATGCCGCGGACATACGCACGCTACGTTACCCTGCTTAAGTCACTTACTCCATCTACCAAGGGTCATCCTACACTCACAAAGGTAAAACCTATCGCTCTGATACCAACTTTGTCACGACCCGCAGGGTACGGAACGTGACTGGCACTTAAGTTTACGAAACGTCTAAAGACGTCCGTAAAATAAGTAAGCCAAAGCCCAGAAAACAAAACCAATTAAGCGAAAGAGTGAAGAAAACCCAAACAATTGAAAGCGAGTTTATCAAATAAGTCATGTAAAACCCTTTTTAAAAAAACAATACCAATTTTTCCGAAAATTTCGGCAGAGTCTCCTTTGTAAATACTGGCCCCCAAAATGGGTACAACAAAATATATATGAATCCAACAAAATAGGGCATCCCCAAGCGGGAGCTAGCTCTTCGCCACAAGGCGGTCACAAATCCCACACAATATAAAATGACAACAAGCAAAATAATCATAATGAAGCATAAGAAAACATCATGTCGACTCAAGTGAGCTCGACCCCAAATACAGCATAAAAGTCCACAAACCTTACAGTCTCATCTCTAGATCAATATATACAATAGTACTGGTAGAAACAGTAGATGGAGTACACTAGATACAAAGAATATACAAGGTGGTACAAAAATGATAACATAACCCACCTATGAGCAAATCTCGAGCCCAGGCAAAAGAGGCAAAAGAACAAGTGCGCCCGCCGCTACTGAACTGACGGAGCGGACCTGCAAAAGACTGTGGCACAACGGGGATGAGTTGCCAACTCGTGAGTAATAAATAACATCTACAAAGGCTATCGTATGCATGCACACAAGCATCCTAGCATCTAAATACAGGTATGACGGGATGCACTAGCAGGTGTGTATACAATATCAGTGTACTAATATGTATGCAACATGAATATCTGAGGTCTCAATAGGTATCTATGAGAAACATTTTATCTTTTTTTTTGTTTTTGAAACTCTTTTAGAATGCCAGCATAATACTCAAGGAATCGATGAGAACCGGTGTCCAGCAACGACACCCAAAAGCTGTCTCAAATCTCATAAATCCATGTCATAGTGTCTCTGGCCTCAGCCATCCGGCTGACCCATCTCAATATCAATACCTCATCCTCTCGCAGCCCCGGTCGGTATCCTCTGGATATCCGCCGTGCCCAATGAAGTCACCGGTAGGTAATCCGTCCCCTGCCAGGCTCAACGTCAACACCACATTCCTCTTGCCCCGGGGTACCTTACCGGGCCCACCATATACCCGTGCCGGTTCCTCCACTCCTCGACACGGATTTCCAAAACCACAGCAAACTCATGGTGGACGACACTTACATCACTAGAAAACCGCAATTTACATATTTTAAAAATATCATAAGTTTAGAAATTTTGCGGCTTTCCCCCGAAATCCAGCAATATCATAAAATATCAAGAAATCCTCATAAGTGCATATATCAGTGATAATGAATGCATATGGTATCAATAATCAAGTTACGATGTGTGATTAATGGATTAAGCATGAACAATTAATATGATGAAGTACATGCACATGAATAGCAATCCTACGGTTTCATTTTAAGGAATTAAAGGCAATAGCACAAGTTTAAGTATCAATTAGTAAAAGGTTTAAATTTAAAGGTCATCTAGTGTGGTGGCATGGCAATTACCAGGGTGTGTGTGTAAGCATGAATAGTGCTCATGCTGCATATGAAAACCTGGCAATGGTGCAGGTGTCCTATAAAATGGTTTCGCATATGTATGTCAATATAATGCATGGATGCAGCAAATAATCATATACGTATTTCACCCCTAATTACTAACATCACCAAGAATCTTGTAAGTTACTAAAACTATCGGGCGGCTTGCGCCATCCAACGATAGTCCCCCGTAGATGTTACATCTACTCACCGGAAACCCTGGCTAGCTGTGTCCAATCACCGCTTTCCCCTTTCGCGCCGCGTCTGACGTCTCCGCGACCGAACCTGGAATTTACATCAATACCAAACATAAGGTTACATATCAAGAACGACGCAAAACCCAAACGAAACTACTAAAGTTCGCTATCTAGGTACAACGTGCACAAAGTGCGCGGAACACACGCGAAAATCGCAAAAACTGCCGAAAAACGCCGATTTGGTCGCCCGGCAAAACTAAAACCCGACTACTCAAAATTCCGCGCTCACGCATCCTAAACGTCATAGGAGATGCTAGAAACATCCCCAAGGTATCACAAATAATTCACCAAATAATTTTAGTAAAGACCTAGTAAGCACAAACTAGCAATTTTGGTGCAAAATCGAAAATTAGCGATACGGTTATCACAATCCAACCACACAACAAGCAATCTACAAACACTAATATTACAACACATTAGCAAAGATTAAAAACCTATTTTCCATAAACAACCATTACTTGAATTATATAACCTAGCAATTCTAATCCAAACTTTACTTGAAAACCTTAATTTAACACTAATTTATAACTCAATTAGCAAGTTAACCTTCTAGATTAGGTTAGCAAAACAACTAGATAACAAATTGGGTTTAATCAACTAAATAATGGTTTCTAAACCTTAATTCAACTCATTAATCATACTTCACAACCCATTTCCATACACTAACCCCTTTCTAGATTTTCCTAAAACAACAATTTACAACCAAAATCAAACATTTAAAATTAACTAAATTAGCAAAATTTGAAGACTACATAACAAGGTAACCATATAGATTAGTTAAGTAACAACTAGATTAACTACAAAATAATTTAATTAACTATCATGGCTTCAAAACCCTAGTTTAAACAAACTACTCTTTTTTAAAAAACAAGATTAGAAATTAGCTAACTTTTAACACTAATACCATATAATTAAAGGAATTTAGCAAAAAAAGAAAGTAACTTGATGAAAATTATACCTCAATTGAGATCTAGCAAGAATAAATTTTGCTCCAAATGATGGCCTCAAGCATCAAGATCCAAGCTCGGGAGGTGAAGGAAAAGAAAGATGAATGATGGTTTTAAATTTGCAAGCTTTAATTTGCAATTTTTCTTTGAATTAAACTTGAAGAAATTTTGAAGAAATGGAAAGAAAAGAGATGAAGGGGAGGGGAGCAGTTTCGGCCAGTAGGAGGTAAGGGGAGGGGTGTGGATGAGTGGGGAAAAGTCCTTGGTCAACTCTCCAAAAGTCAATGTACCATAACTTATCAATTATATTTAAAATAAATCCATAAACTAACTAAATCAACTCAAGAAAGGAAACAAAGAAAAAGAGGCCAGAAATTTCTGGACTTGCACAAGGTGGGGCTGTCCTAGGGCTGAGGGAAAAGTGAGAGGGGTTTTACAAAAGAAATTTTATGCAAAAAGGCCCCCTACAAGTCAAAAATTCCAAGTTTTAGCTTAAAATTCAATAAATTCGTTTCATATCATAAAAATTTATTAAAAATCAAAATAAATTACTAAAAATTTATGTTACCACTAGATTTCAATGATCATAATTTTATAGATTAAAATTAGCCCGGAAAAATTTGTATTTATCGCTAATTTAATGTATTTTCTTACCGGCTTAAAATAATATTAAAAAATTGAAAAATTAGGGAAAATTTTTAAACGACCTGAATTTCATATTTAACTCATTAGCTACTAAAAACAAGCAATTATCTATCCATTTTAGGTATAATTAGCCCTAAACTGCAAAATAACAAGAAAGACGGTTTTCGGAAAAATACCGAATTTCCACCGAATTTCAGGAAAACACCAAAACGACTTTTCAAGACGCTACATTATTGCATCAACTACATGCCTTAGTGCAAGTGGGAGATTGTTAGATATGTATGCCCTAGAGGCCTGTATTCTATAAGATGCTAGGCATGTATATGTACAGAAACAATCTTTGCTCGAAATGATAGTATGCTATCTGGTTTATCTTCATCTTAACATGTGTTGTGTTGTGTTATATTTCATATCTTTATATGCATGTTGATGAAGCCCTTATGATTATGCATGACTACCAGAATTATGATGAGATCATACTAGTGGGGCATGGACAGTCTATAAGCATATCCTTTAATAGTTCCTAGTCGAGGGTATATCGAGACAGGGCATCGGTATTACCAGATTAGACTAGTGTGTACGTTTCCTGACCCTGGGGGGCGATGGTTGATTCCACAACCATTGGTGTTTAACATCGAAGATTGTACACAGGTGCTCATTGGAAAATGGGTACACCGAACAGGACTCGCCTAGAACTCCTAGATGGTAATATACCTATTGTCAGATAGCAGTTCTATGGCGACACTTGTACAGGTTAGTCTGTAGACCCGAGATCGTCATAGTGTCTTGTGTGATTCCCACTGTGCTTTGATTTCCTCCCTACCGCGACTCTACCGAGTCGTGCAAACAGGTGGATTTTGGGTACAGTCCCGAATCGCATGGAGGCAGTGAGCGACAGGAGGGGTTTCGTCTCTCCCGGTATAGGGAGTTGATGTCGCGCTATGCTTGATCGGCCATAACATCAAATCCCTGGCCATGGTTCTCGAGATTTACTGATAAGCGTTATCGGTAGTTTCACGAACCGTTATGGGCCGTAAATCAGCATGACCTATAAAGTTACCGGGGTCTGGTATTTACCACCCCTAGACTTCATATGCGACGTTTCAGACGAAGAGACCGGACTGTACGGTAAGCGTTGCTTGCAGGCTCGTTGTGGTTGTGATGAGTTCGCTCGTCGGCCACTTTTCATCATGTACCTGGGTAGCCGTTACGCACAGCTAGTGCCGCTGACGTGCTTATACTTAAACCCACTGCCAGCGTACTGTCGAGTCTTTAGTGTCCCACACAGAGGGTTCCTTCCTTCAGGAGAAAGATGTAGAGGCCGTAAGTTTTACGGCAGCCGTAAGGTGTTACGGCAGGGTTTCGATTATTTTCGTGTAATTGTTATAGGAATAATAATCGGAACGATAATACTTGTAGGCTTTGGTTTAAATCGGATATCGGTATTATATTATTAGATTAATAGTATTTGTATTTTTCGGAATTCGGAAACGGGTATACGGTATACTGTATAAGGAGGAGGGGTATTCTTGTTGTTACAAGAATACCTTCTAGAAGGTGCCACCTCATAATGACATTATTTATTTTATGAAAATAAATAAATGAAGTGGAAATAAGAAAGTCCAAGCATGGTTGCAAGAATGGGTTGTTTAATTTTATATTGTTTTGGAATTACTATTGAAGCATGGTGCTAATTTTATATTATATGCTTCAATTATTTCATTTACAATATATCATTTTCTCATGCTTGAACTCTCTCATTATAACAAAACACTTTCTCTCTCCTTCTTCTCTTCTCCTTCTTCATCCTAAGATTTACCCTTCACATGTGTTATGAAACAAAGGCTTAGGGTTAAAGATAATCCAATACCCTAATCTCTACATGATCCTAGTGACCTCTTCTAGCAAACTTGGTCTCTAGGTTAAACTCTTGTGAAGAGTTTTTATCTTGCACAACAACTCTCGCATGGATCATCTAGGTCTTGGGGTGGCCGAAGATCGAGCACATCGGCAACGTCAAAGGAACTAAGGAGTTCATCAAGTAGAAGACCCGAAGGATCGGATCATCAAGGTATAACCCCTAGCATAGTAGATAACATCTCTAGTTAGGGTTTTCTAGTTATGGTTTAGACTATACCTTGGCTAAAGTGTGCGTGTTGTATGCAAAGAAAATTTCGGTTTATCACTTCCGCTACATCACAAGAGTTGTGGGAGCATGCATCATGCACTAACAAAAAATCCTCCCGAAGAGTAGCGGATACTCACAGTTGGATCAGGACACAACTATCATTGTGTTATAATTTCGAAGGAAGCCTACCAAAAATACCATACTCTAAAAGGAATGCAACACTAGCTAGTTTTCTGTGTGTTTGAAACTTCCGATGTGATTTTTGCCCCGAGTGCTTATAACCTTGACAAAGGTTAAAACATCATAAGTCTCAAGTTAGGTTCAACCCGTCATTGTTTAGATTAATCTATACCCATTCATACAAGCCCTTGACGATGGTCAAAACAGTTGTACGCTTGTCCTAGATTAATGCATCTATTTATGCTACAGATAAGCACCCAATAGCTACCAAACACTATGCCTTGGCGAAGGTCATAACACATAGAATGAATACTAGTAGATACCTATCTGAAATGACGGAGGGCTACGACTGGTTTTGGCGAAAATCATTAACGTAATGAACTTGATATAGTCGAAGGAATCGAATAGATTTTGAAAATGGGTGGTTTAAGCTCCGCTTTTTAAAAGTTGGTTTTGAAGAAAACCGAGTGGTTTTGCAATTGTTCCAACGACATCATATTTTAGGTTTATTAATTTGCATTAATCAATATTAACATGGTCCCGTAAATTAACCTTATCATTGCAAAAAGAAAAGAAAATAGAACGTACGCTTATGCTATCTGCATTCGCCATGGGGCCCCTTCATGCACCGTTAGGTTATTTAATTAACGGCAGAGCGGGAGCTAAACTAGCATGGGTACAAAACATAAGCAACGTTTATTATATATAATATATATAGCTATTCATCTCACGCAATAATAGCCATTCCAGATCACAGATCACAGCAACAAAGATGAATATACTGGATACACTAGGATTTCTGTGTTTCGTTTTAGCCTAGAACGAAAAACAGATTCCACGGTCGTGATGAATAGCCAAACCCTATCCTAGACCCCTACGGGTGTGGAAAAATACCCGCCAAATTCCCGAAGTGAAACAACCTCCCTTAATGAAATGAGTAGGTGTCACGACCCGAAAGTACGGAACGTGACTGACACTTAAATTACGAAACGTCTCACGGCGTAATGTAATCTAAGTAAGATAAAGCCCAGAAATCTAAACCGTTTAAATAAATAGAGTGAAGGAAAACTTAACTTAAAAAGATGATTTTTTTAAAATAAAGTCACCTTAAAACATTTTGATGCATCGAAAATTTCGGCAGAGTCTCCTTTGTAAATACTGGCCACCAAACGGGTACAACACATGAAAATACATATAAATGATGAATAATGGCATCCCCAAGCGGGAGCTAGCTCTTCGCCAATGGTGGAATTACAACCACATGCAATATGTATATCAAATATGCGAAATAAACATCTGAAAGATAGCAAGAAATGAGAAACACCACGTCGGCTCATGTGAGCATCGACACCAAACCACAAATACAAGTCTCACGAGTCTCACCGTCTAGTCCAATATACAAAGGTAGATGGAGTATACTAGATACAAATAATAATACAAGATGGAACAAAAGTATCCTCGCAACCCGCCTTTGAGCAAAGCTGCAAATCGATGCAATGAAGCAAAAGAGGAAGTACGCCCCCCGCTACGGCGCTGATGGGACGAACATACAAGATACTGTGGCATAACAGGGGTGAGTTGCCAACTCGTGAGTAGTAAGTAACATCTAATAAGGCTATCGTAAATATTCACGCAAATGCGTCTTAACCTACGCATATCGATATGATACGATGTACTAACATGAATGCAACATGAATGCATAATCAAAACGAAACCTGAACAAGTCTGGTATGAGAAAATCTTTGTTCTTATCTTAGAAAAACCTCTGTGCAATAAACTGAAGTATCATCAATGAAATCAATAGAAAATCCGTATCAAGCATCGACACAATATATATATATATATATATATATATATATCCCATGTTAGTTGTATGTATGCCCTAGAGGCCAGTATTGTACAGATCATGTATATTATATTGGATGCTTGGACATATATAGAGAGGACTTTCTTGCTCGATATGATAGTATGCTATCTGGTTGCTCTTTATCTTAACATATATACTTGTCTCTTGATACTGTCTTATAGTTACGTGTTGGTAAAGCCCTTAAGATGTGTACTTGACTACCAGGAATATGATGCAGATCATACTAGTGGGGCCATGGTAGTCCATAAGTTCATCCTTTAATGTTCCTAGTCGTGGGTGTATCGAGACAGGGCATCGATATACCAGAGTAGACTAGCGTGTACGCTTCTCGACCCATGAGATGGGCGATGGATGATCCCATATCCATTGGTGTTTGACATCAGAGACAGTATGTGGGTGCTCAGTGGAGACTGGGTACACTGGACGGACTCGCCGAGAACTCCCAGATGGTATTATACCTCACGTCAGATGGCAATTCTCTGTTGACACTTGTACAGGATAATCTGTAGACCCGAGATCATCATAGAGTCTTGTGTGATTCTCACTGTGCTTTGATTTCTACCTTACCACGTCCAAGAGGGCGTGCAAAACGGTGGCTTTTGGGTACAGTCCCGAGTCGCATGGAGGCAATGAGCGATAGGAGGGGTTTCGTCTCTCCCGGTATTGGGGGTTGATGTTGCGCTGTCCTCGATTGGCCATAACAGGGAAGTACCTGGCCAGGGCTAAATTAGAGATTTACTAGTAAGTGTTACCAGTAGTTTCTCGACCCGTTATGAGCCTCACATCGGCATGACTTATCGGTTATTGGGGTCTGACGTTTACCACCCCTAGACTTGATATGCGACATATCAGACGAGGAAACCGGACTGTACGGGAAGTGTTACCGTCATGCTTTTACTGGAGTTGGAGCGGGCTTGCTTGCTGATCTTCTGATCGCTCAATACCCGGGTAGCCGTTACGTCCAGCTAGTACCGCTGACGGCTTGTGGGTGCTTCATGTGATCATCACCTACTGCCGGCGTATTGACGAGTCTTTAGAGTCCTACATAGAGGTTTTACTGGCTCAGGCAAAACGAAATAGGAGCGCATATGTAATATGTACGGGACCGAGAATAATGCGTGTATGTGATACCGTATTCTATTCTCGCGACTTTTTGTATCGGCTGATTGTATGTGATATAGCCGGGTTATCGAATCAAGTGTTGATTCGATAAGTCGATACATTGGATGTTAGTCGATTATATGAGATATAACCGGATTATTAAGTCAAGTGTTGTTTTAATAATTTAGTGTATAATTGTATATATGATATACTAATTTACATTAAGTAACATTTGTTCACTTAAGGATTTTTCTCACATGTGCACAACTTTAATATATATGTGATATATATTAAAATGTGTTTTCTTTTTGTATCATGGTTGTTGATACATCATTCTTGGGTGTGCAAGACATACACCATTCTATTTTTAAATGGTGGTTTATATTTATTTAAGGTAATTACAAATTAGTGAAGATTTTGTCATAAGCATGAAGCTTGTAGAACCTTATGGATGCTTTGACAAATTCCACTAAGTCTGTTTTACTTTAGATTTTTATTAACCTTACCATTTTGGATGAGCAATGGTTATGTCTCTACATGAGTTAGTATATGATACTCAATCGTCATGGTTAGCTTTCTCACTTGATCATTATCTTTCTCTCTTCATTTCTTCATCTTCTTCCTTGAGCTAAAAAGCTCTCTAGGATTTGATCCAAAGTGAGAAACATTGTGAGAAAATAAATTCTAAAGTGAACCCACTTCCTATTTCTCCATCCTCTACTAGACTAGCACTTTAGTTTAGGGTGTTTGCTTCACTAATTCTCTAGTTAGTGAAGTAGTAGCTTGAGTTGGTGTTCCCTCGACGTAGATCATCTTCGGCCTCGAAGACTTCAAGCAAGGACGCTTCTTTCGCCTCGTGAAGCCATGCAAGAGCCCGGGAGAGCAATGATCGCAGTGAAGGGACTACGACAAGGAGTTTTAGAAGTGAAGGACTGATATACAAAGGTTGTATTTCGTATTCACATAGTCGTAATTGATATTTACTTGCATGTGAAACCCTAATAATCTAGCAATGATCTTGTTTAGGGTTATTCGGCACGACTAAAATTTTAATCGGGAATAGTTGATGCTTTGTAGAACCTTGTTAGAGTGCTTAGTAACCCTACAGTGGTATCAGAGCCTAGTTAGAGCATTAGGCGATGTGTATACGAAGTTAAAACTCCGAACGAACCCCGAAACCTCAAAATCAACCCCTCTCTGGTCATTTTTTAAAAACTGTGATTTTTCTAAATTAAAAATACCTAAAAAAATAGCAAGGAATTCTAAGAATTACCACAAAATTCGAGCCCAAAATTCCGTACATCCGCCGCGGAACCGTGGTCCCACCCCACATTAAGCGGCGGTTCCACGGCAGTAACAGGGAACTGTGGACAGAATTTTGTGCAGTAACATCCTTAGTTATTCCTTATATTTTTTGGGTATTTTTTTTCTATCTCAAGTGTTGAGTGATCTAGGGTTTATTTTGTATTCGTTGATTCGATCGGAAAATTTAATTTCGTTATGTTTTCCGGATAATTTAGAAAGTATTAAAATGTTCGAACGGATATCATTAACTCAATTTTTCCCGGCACGAAAAACTTTCAAGTGTTGAATTTTTCTTGAGTTTAGATCTTTCGGAAAAACGTGCAACTAACGCGATGGACCCTCTAGAAGAACACAAACCTTAACTCGATTATGTGACCATCTGAACTGTCTCTAAACCTTAGGGTTTGGGGCAGTACGGCGTGCCATATGTGAGGCGTTGGCTTGACCCTTCTACGGCTGGACCGTTGCTACTGTGACGTATTCTGGAATTTTTGAACTCCGCTCAAGTGTTGAGCTATTAAGGAAATCTTGGGTATTTGATTATTCGATCGGAAAGTTTAATACTGTCTATTTATCTGGAATGTGATACAATATCTGGAATTGATATAGTTAGGCATGAAATGCGAAGTATGTGATATTTCGAATTTACGATGTCTAAAGAGATTGTGGATTCCAAATGTTGTAGTTTTACACTTTCTTTTCTGCGACCGTAAGTGTAATATGTGATATCTCCGGTTTCGTTGCTATGTGTCAACGACAATTGGGATGCGCATATTTACTTACGTTGATGACATGTGATGTTATGTGTTGTTGGATATGTTATATTGGATCGTCGCGTTTTGAATAGCCGGTGTTTTATATGAGATGAGAGTTTATTTTCATTCATGTAAAATTAAATGTATGTAATATTCTTTTATTGGGGCACTTCCGGGATGAGGTCGATATCACCATTTGTATATTATTTATTTTTCCGCACTAGGATAGACCCAAGGAGGAGAGCACAAGTAACCGGGTTCTAGAGTCCAGTGGGAGACCAACTCGAGGAGTCGAGTCCGGGTCTCCAAACTATAGAATTGGAAGGGTTGCTTGCCGCTCTCGTAAGGGTCTAGGGGTGTGGGTTTGGCTATTCATCGCGACCGTGGAATCCGTGTTTTATAGAGGCTCAAAATAAAACACGGACGTCCTAGTATATCCAATGTTTCATATGTTTCTTCTACTGCGATATCTGTGATGTGATCATTTGATATATTGAGATGGATACTGTATATAGTATATATGATATATTATATAGACGTTACTTATGTTTTACACTCGCACTAGCCCTGCCCCGCTCAGCCGTTAGTTACCTAACCTAACGGTGCACGAGGGGACATCGAGGCGAATGCGAATAGCCTAAGTGTACGTCGTATTTATCTGTGATGTTTAGGTGACTTAAATGATGGGACTTCATTAATATGATTAATGAAAGAAAAGAAACCTAAAAGATGTTGTAGAATCAAATTTTTCAAAAAGTGTAGCTACAGTTTTTGCTTTGCATAGCGATATATATGATATATCCTACACCTTATTCGATGAGGAAAGAGCCGAGATCCGTTCACCGGGAGTGACCTCTTTAGCAAAATTGGCAGATGCTACAAAACTCAGTTTGTTTTTTTGATTGCTTTTAGAGTTATGCTTTGCATAGCGATATATATGATATATCCTGCACCTTATTCGATGAGAAAAGAGCCGAGATCCCTTCACCGGGAGTGACCTCTTTAGCAAAACTAATGAAAGCCTCAAATTCACTCCATTTCAAAATTTCACATGATTCTACAACGATATCAAGTTCATTACGCAATAGGTTTTCAGAAAAACCTGTCGTAGCCCTCCATCATTTCAGATAAGTCCTGCTTAGTATTCGTGCTGCGTTTGTTGACCTTGTCAAGGCGCGGTGTGCGGTAACTGACCAGTATTTATCTGCTTATGCATATGATGCAGATTGGATTAGGGTAGTCGTACGGCCTTGTTGACCTTGTCAAGGGTCGTACGGATGGGTTTAATTCAATCAAGAAATGACGGGTTGAACTTGACTTACGGTCTATGGTTTGTTGACCTTGTCAAGGTCATAGATCGTTTGGGGCAAAATATTATCGGGAATTTCAAGAGTTGAAATTTGCAATGAGATTGCATACCTTCTATGAGATAGTTGGATCCCGATACCCACTACGAGTAATTGTTACTACTGGGAGAGTTTTACACAGGACATTTAGCTGATCAAGTAAGTGTCTAGAAAGGTGTGAACGGGGTTACGCCTCTGGGAAAACGAGGTTTACTTTAATTAGGTCCGTGCGAAAGCACGGGGAGCCTCCCTCAAAGTACAGACACTGGCCTGGCTGAAAGATTGGCGAAATTGTAGGGTGTAATTAATCCAGGCTAGTCTTTCCTTTTAGGGTTTGAAGGAAGATTTGATAAAAACAGTGGGAGCCATCCTGACTAGATAAAATAATAACCAATCTGATCTTGCAAGAGCATACGCTAAAGTGTTTTCTTCTCTCTCTCTCCAGGTAGCGACCATATCATGCCTTAATAAAGATAATAATATGGATGTATTGACCTAACCCGCATGTTATACTGTGCTGGGGAACGTTGGTTCCGTTCTTTCTTATAAAAGTTATAAGACTGAACAGGATATAGGGGAATACCAGGATTCACATGCCACCCGAATGAAGAAAGTACATGTTGATGCATTTTCTTCGGGTGTGTTCGTTACAGAGAACTGTTTCTCCATTTGCTCTACGTCCTGGGTATTAGATATCGAGTCAGGATCCCATATATGTAATCAGTTACATGGGCTTAGGAAAGGTAGAGAACTTGGAGAAGGTGATAAAGATATAAGAGTTGGAAATGGTGCAATTGTTGCAGTTAGAACCGTCGGGGAATATCACCTTGTATTACCAACTGGTAATACATTGATTCTGAACGAATGCTATTACATGCCGAACCTGATATGCAACATTATATCGGTTTCTTTACTAAGTAAAGAGGGATATAATTTTGTATTACAGGATAATGTTATGAACATTTTTCTGAACCAAAAGTTGGTTGGATCAGGCACGTTGTGCAATGGCATTTATGTTCTAAATCAATCAACAGTTCTGAGCATAACAAACACACACAAGAGGAAGAGTTCAGAACTGAACGAATCCTTCTTATGGTATTGTAGACTGGGTCACATCAATGCGACACGACTAGATAAGTTGCATAAGGATGGATATTTGAATACGTTTGAATTTTCATCTTATGATACTTTCCAGTCACGTCTCAAAGGAAAGATGACCAAAACTCCGTTTACGGGACACGGAGAGAGAGTTACGGAACTTTTGGGACTGGTACATAGTGATGTATGCGGTCCCATGTCTACACATGCCAAGGATGGTTCTTCGTACTTTATTAAATTCACTGACGATCTCTCTAGATTCGGGTATGTGTTCCTGATGAAACACAAATCAGAAGCTTTTAAGAAATTTAAAGAATATAAACAAGAAGTCGAGAACCAAACCGGGAAAAGTATTAAAATCCTTCGATCTGATCGAGGAGGTGAATACTTGAGCAATGAATTCCTGGAGTTCCTAAAAGAGAATGGGATTCTCTCTCAGCTGACTCCTCCATATACACCACAGTACAACGGTGTATCGGAACGGAGGAACCGCACCCTATTAGATATGGTGCGCTCTATGATGAGCACAGCTGAGTTACCTATTTCCTTCTGAGGGTATGCGCTGGAGACAGCAGCATACCTATTGAATCAAGTTCCATCTAAATCTGTACCTACCACACCATATGAGATATGGAGTGGGAAGAGGCCATATCTTAAACGAGTTAAGATATGGGGTTGTCCGGCCTACGTCAAAAGACAAAATCCGGACAAACTCGAGGCACGGTCAGTTCTTTGCAAGTTTGTGGGATATCCAAAGAACTCATATGGGTATTTTTTCTACCACAGTGAGGAACAAAAGGTGTTAGTTGCTCAACATGCCACCTTTTTGGAAAAGGAATTTCTTGTAAAAGAAATTAGTGGCAAAGTGGTAGAGCTGGAAGTGGTTCCAGATACACAAACTGCAACTGAAGATTTAGTGTAACCGGAGGATTCGGTAGTTCCCGATGAACCCCAGCCACTCAGCCGATCTAGTAGGGTTTCTCACCCACCTGAGAGGTACTACGGTTTTCTCATGGATGGTGGGAGCGAGGATTGCATCATGGAGGATGATGACCCAACTAGCTTCGAACAGGCCACCACGAGTGGAGACTCAGTGAAATGGCTGAATGCAATGCGGTCTGAGATGGAATCCATGTACACCAACAAAGTATGGACTTTGGAAGATGCTCCTGAAGGGGTAAAACACATTGGGAGCAAGTGGATCTTCAAGAAAAAACTTGGTGTAGATGGGAAAGTGGAGACTTTCAAAGCTAGACTTGTTGCAAAGGGTTTTCGTCAAAGACCAGGTGTGGACTATGACGAAACCTTTTCTCCAGTGGCTACGCTTAAATCCATCCGGATCATGCTTTCCATCGCTGCGTATCATGACTACGAAATCTGGCAAATGGATGTTAAGACCGCCTTCCTAAACGGTGATTTAGAAGAGAGCATGTACATGACTCAGCCAGAGGGCTTCGTAGCTAGTGGGAGCAGCGGGAAGGTGTGCAAGCTGCTTAAATCCATTTATGGATTAAAGCAAGCATTGCGGAGTTGGAACATCTGCTTTGACGTCGTTATCAAAGAGTTTGATTTCGTCAAAAACGTATATGAACCTTGTATCTACAAGAAGGTGGCAGAGAGTAAGGTTGTCTTCCTTGTATTGTACGTAGACGACATACTCTTGATAGGAAATGACATTCCTATGCTACAATCGGTCAAGCTCTTCTTATCACAAAGATTCTCAATGAAAGATCTAGGTGATGCCTCCTGCATACTGGGGATTATGATCTATAGAGATAGATCTAAAAGGATATTGGGATTGTCCCAATCCAGGTACATTGACACCATACTAAAGAGGTTTAGTATGGAAAAATCCAAGCGTGGGAACTTACCCACGATCTCTGGACTCACTCTCTCCAAAGAGATGTCTCCCAAGACTGATTTGGAGAGAGCTCGCATGCAAGGGATACCCTATGCTTCGGCTGTAGGCTCTATCATGTACGCGATGCTATGTACCAGACCCGATGTAGCATACTCACTAAGTGTAGTGAGTAGGTATCAAGCTGATCCTGGAGAGAGTCACTGGACAGCTGTGAAGAGCATTCTCAAGTACTTATGGAGGACTAAGGAGATGCTCTTGGTGTATGGTAATGGAGAACTCCAAGGGGAGTCCTTTACCGATTCGAGCTTCCAGAGTGATAAGGACGACTCTAAGTCGCACTCGGGATTTGTCTTTACCCTTTACGGAGGGGCGGTTAGCTGGAAGAGTTCCAAGCAGGAAACTGTGGCAGACTCGACGATGGAGGCTGAATACATCGCTGCCAACGATGCTGCCAAAGAGGCTGTCTGGATCAAGAAGTTCATTACTGAACTTGGAGTGGTTCCATCCATTGAGCATCCAATACCTTTGTATTGTGATAACAACGGAGTGGTGGCTTTGGGCAAGGAACCCAGGTCCCATCAGCGATCCAGGTATATTCTGAGGCGGTATCACCTGATCCGGGAGATAGTTGATCACCGGGAGATCGAGGTCAGGAGGGTTGACACGAAGAACAACACAGCGGATCTACTCACGAAGGCCATTCCCCAGATACAGTTTGAGAGACTCTTCGGGATGCTAGGTATGCGATACTACAGCAGCTGGCCCTATTGCAAGTGGGAGATTGTTAGTTGTATGTATGCCCTAGAGGCCAGTATTGTACAAATCATGTATATTATATTGGATGCTTGGACATATATAGAGAGGACTTTCTTGCTCGATATGATAGTATGCTATCTGGTTGCTCTTTATCTTAACATGTATATTTGTCTCTTGATACTGTCTTATAGTTACATGTTGGTAAAGCCCTTAGGATGTGTACTTGACTACCAGGACTATGATGCAGATCATACTAGTGGGGCCATGGTAGTCCATAAGTTCATCCTTTAATGTTCCTAGTCGTGGGTGTATCGAGACAGGACATCGATATACCAGAGTAGACTAGCGTGTACGCTTCTCGACCCATGAGATGGGTGATGGATGATCCCATATCCATTGGTCTTTGACATCAGAGATAGTATGCGGGTGCTCAGTGGAGACTAGGTACACTGGACAGACTCACCGAGAACTCCTAGATGGTATTATACCATAGCAGTTCTCTGGTGACACTTATGCAGGATAGTCTGTAGACCCGAGATCGTCATAGAGTCTTGTGTGATTCCCACTGTGCTTTGATTTCCACTTTACCACGTCTAAGTGGGCATGCAAAATGGTGGCTTTTTGGTACAATCCCGAGTCACATGGAGGCAATGAGTGATAGGAGGGGTTTCGTCTCTCCCGGTATTGGGGGTTGATATTGCGCTGTGCTCGATTGGCCATAACAGGGAAGTCCCTGGCCAGGGCTGATTTAAAAATTTACTGGTAAGTGTTACCAGTAGTTTCTCGGCCCATTATGAGCCTCACATCGGCACGACTTATCGGTTATTGGGGTCTGACGTTTACCACCCCTAGACTTGATATGCGACATATCATATGAGGAGACCGGACTGTACGGGAAGTGTTACCGTCAGGCTTTTACAGGAGTTGGAGCGGGCTTGCTTGCTGATCTTTTGATCGCTCAATACCCGGATAGCCGTTACGTCCAGCTAGTACCGCTGACGGCTTGTGGGTACTTGATGTGATCATCACCTACTGCCGGCGTATTGTCGAGTCTTTAGAATCCTACATAGAGGTTTTACTGGCTCAGGCAAAACGAAATAGGAGCGCATATGTGATATGTTCGGGACAGAGAATAATGCATGTATGTGATACCGTATTCTATTCTCGCGACTTTTTGTATCAGCCGGTTATATGTGATATAGCCAGGTTATCGAATCAAGTGTTGATTCGATAAGTCGATACATTGGATGTTAGTCGGTTATATGAGATATAACCGGATTATTAAGTCAAGTGTTGATTTAATAATTTAGTGTATAATTGTATATATGATATACTAATTTACATTAACTAACATTTGTTCACTTAAGGATTTTTCTCACATGTGCACAACTTTAATATATATGTGATATATATTAAAATGTGTTTTCTTTTTGTATCATAGATGTTGATAAATCATTCATGGGTGTGCAAGACATACAGCCTTCTATTTTTAAATGGTGGTTTATATTTATTTAAGGTAATTACAAATTAGTGAAGCTTTTGTCATAAGCATGAAGCTTGTAGAAGCTTATGGATGCTTTGACAAAGTCCACTAACTTTGTTTTATTTTAGATTTTTATTAACCTAACCATTTTGGATTAGCCATGGTTATGTCTCTACATGAGTTAGTATATGATACTCACTCATCATGGTTATCTTTCTCACTTGATCATTATCTTTCTCTCTTCATTTCTTCATCTTCTTCCTTGAGCTAAAAAGCTCTCTAGGGTTTGATCCAAAGTGAAAAACATTGTGAGAAAATAAATTCTAAAGTGAACCCACTTCCTATTTCTCCATCCTCTACTAGACTAGCACTTTAGTTTAGGGTGTTTGCTTCACTAATTCTCTAGTTGGTGAAGTAGTATCTTGAGTTGGTATTCCCTCGACGTAGATCATCTTCGGCCTCGAAGACTTCAAGCAAGGACGCTTATTTCGCCTCGTGAAGCCATGCAAGTGCCCGGGAGAGCAATGATCACAGCGAAGGGACTACGACAAGGAGCTTTAAAAGTGAAGGACCGAACTACAAAGGTTGTATTTCGTATTCACTTAGTCGTAATTGATATTTACTTGCATGTGAAACCCTAATAATCTAGCAAAGATCTTGTTTAGGGTTATTCGGCACGACTAAAATTTTAATCGGGCATAGTTGATGCTTTGTAGAACCTTGTTAGAGTGCCTAGTAACCCTAAATCCCAATATCTCAATGTCTAAATATCTCAATATCTCATTGTCTCAATATCTCAATATCTCGGGCTTCGTTTGTCCGGATCGACCCATATCATCAAATCTCGCGACTACGTCGGTATCCTCCGGATATCCGCCGCGTCAAAAATTACAGGTCGGTAGTGCTCCCCTGCCGGATTAACGCCATCTATGCGATCTTCTTGCCCCGAGGTACCGCACCGAGTCCACCATGTACCCGCAAACAGTGCATCCCCCTTCTCGAATCACGTATATGATACCGCTCAAGAACCGAGAAAACACATGGTCGACGCCACACACATCATATCATGAGAAAACAACAAAATTTCTACTTTAAAATGATAATTGGTTTATAAAATCCTTACGGTTTTCCCCAAAATTCATAAATCTCGTAAATACTGAAATCCTCGAGAAGAATCACAGAATGTAAACATGTCGGTGATGATGGATGTTTATGATACGATAGTATATACCATGCGAAGTACGGACAGAAGCTATGCATGAATCATGATGCAATGAGGTATGTATATATGACTAACAGTCGTACGTATCCATCCTGGTGAAATGACTATACAAGCACAAGTCTACAGATCATATATGATGCAATGCACAGATACCGATTCTAAGCAAGTTCTATAGTGTTCGTGACATAGCAATTACCAAAGGCGTGTGTGTTCGCATGAATAGTGCACGTGCGGCATGAACCAATGGTAATGGTGCAAGTGTCCTATGAGATAATATCATATATATCTATGATGATGTAATGCAATGAGATGAATGACTAGGAGACTACGCATATAAATACAAGCACTACTAGTAATCCTGACTATCGGCTGCCTCGCGCCATCCTGACGATCCTGCATAGATGTATACCTCTACTCACCGGGATGCCTTGGCTAATATGTGTAGGGTTCCTAGGCACCCTAATGTGGTCTCACAAGGCATCGAACATGCCATTATAAAATTTTACGGGTGCCGAGAGACCTGACTACGGATCATTTGCTAGAAAACTAGGCGAAAAGGCTAACTAGTTAACACTTAACTATGAGAATACGGATATACAACCTTTGTAGATCCGGTGCTCCACCTCCACGGCTCCGCAATGAAGTCTCCTCGCTGTCCAAGATGGATCCCGGGCTCTAGCGTCGGCTTCATCGGAGAATGGACGGGCTAGGTCATCGACAACGTGCCGAAGATGATCTACGTCGAAGCATCACTAGATCAAGCTCCACCTTCACCGAGCCTTGAAAACTTGTGAAGGAAACACACTCTACTACATGGCAAGAGGTAGAGGATGAAGAAATAGGAAGTGGGTTCTATTTAGAATTGGATTTCTCACTCTTAATCATCAATCACCATTGATGGACCTTAGGTTTTCTTCTTGAGTTGAAGGAAGAAGAAGAAGAATATTATGATAAGAATTATTTAAAATGAAAAGAATAATCCATTCTTATCATAAGTGAACCATGGTAAAGTGTAGAGAGCTAACTTGAGTTAATGAGAATGGTTAGGGTTAAAAAGAAGACAAAAATGGTGACATGGTCAAAGTATTCATGAAGCTTCATGAAAGTAAAAGAATGCCACCATTTATCTCATTTCTTTTTCTTTTTCTAAAAGAATAAAAGAATAAATGAATAAGCAAATAACTAAAAGAATAAACATAACCCTAATCATCATCTTAACCTTTGTTTAATTCTATACACTTAACCAAAAACCATGCATCATCAAACATGATACAAACATGTGCACAAAATCATATCGCATATTTAATGCGCACAATCGAGCGAGAAAATCCATTTAAAGTGAACCGATACTAGTTAATGCAAAGTAATATATCAAATATATAATTATGCATCAAATCATTAAATCAACACTTGATTTAACTATCCGGTCATATCGTATATAACCGACTAGTATGCAATGCATCGGTTTATCGAATCAACCCTTGATTCGATAACTAGGGTATATCGCATATAACCTAATCGATACATTCATCGCGAGAATGAAATACGGTATCACATACACGCATTATTCTCGGTCCCGTGCATATCTCATATGCGCTCCTATTTCGTTTCGCTTGAGCCAGGAAACCTCTGTGTAGGACTCTAAAGACTCGTCAATACGCCGGCAGCAGGTGATGGTCATATCAAACACCCACAAGCCGCAAGCGGTCTGCTAAACGTAACGGACACCCGGGTATTGAGCGATCTGAAGATTGACGAGCAAGCCCGCTCACACTCCAGTGAATCCGACCAGTAACACTACCGTACAGTCCGGTCTGATCGTCTGATATGTCGCATATCTTGCCTAGGGGTGGTAAACGTCAGACCCCAATAGCTTGATAAGTCGTGTCGATATGAGGTCTATAACAGTTCGAGAAACTACTGATAACACTTACCAGTAAATCTCAGCATCCCTGGCCAGGGACTTCCTGTTATAGCCAATCGAACACAGCGCAACATCAACTCCCTATACCGGGAGAGACGAATCCCCTCCTATCGCTCATTGCCTCCATGTGACTCGGGACTGTACCCAAAAATCACCGTTTTGCACGCCCTCTTGGACGTGGTAAGATGGAAATCAAAGCACAGTGGGAACCACACAAGACTCTATGACGATCTCGGGTCAACAGACTACTCTGTACCAGTGTCACCAGAGAACTGCCATCTGACGTGAGGTATAATACCATCTGGGAGTTCTCGGCGAGTCCGTCCAGTGTACCCAGTCTCTACTGAGCACCCGTATATCATCTCTGATGTCAAACACCAATGGATATGGGATCATCCATCGCCCATCTGTATGGGTCGAGAAGGTATACGCTAGTCTACTCTGGTATATCGATGCCCCGTCTCGATACACCCACGACTAGGGACTTTGAAGGATGTACTTTTGGACTACCATGTCCCCACTAGTATGATCCGCATCATAGTCCAGGTAGTCAAGTACAGATCCTAAGGGCTTTACCAACATGTAACAGAGAGACAATCAGTATATACGTTAAGGTAAAGATCAACCAGATAGCATACTATCATGTCGAGCAAGAAAGTCCTCCCTATATATGTCCCAGCATCCACTACAATATACATCCTATGTATAGTAATGGCCTCTAGGGCATACATATAACTAATAATCTCCCACTTGCACTAGGGCCATCTGATAGCAGTGGTTGTAGTATCTCATACTCAACCATCCCATAAAAGTCTCTCTCTGGGAACAGGCCTTTGTGAGTGGATCCGCTGTGTTGTCCTCTGAGTCTACTCTCCAAACCTCGATCACCCTGGAAATCAACTATCTCCATGATCAGGTGATACTGCCTTAGAATATGTCTGGATCACTGATGGGACGGACGTTCATTGGCATAAGCCACAACCCCATTGTCACACAATGGGAGGAACTAAGTTCATCTCATGAACCAATATACACCCAGACAGCCACTTTGGTAGCATCTTAAGTAGCGATGTATCCAGCCTTTATCGTCTAGTATGCCACGGTATCTAGCTTGGAACTCTTCCAACATACCGTCCCTTTACTGAGGGTAAAGGCAATGCCTGCGACTGACATTCAGTCGTCTTTATCACCATGGAACCCTTCCAGTGATTCTCCCCAGGATCGATTAATACCATCTCACTACAACTAGTGAGATTCCTAACATCCAATTAAATCTATCTCATAGATCCAAAATCCAGGATTTAGTAGGTATCACTTTGATCCTATATAGAGAATCCTAGTGATAAGCGGAGATTGACCGAACGTAGCATAAGAAACTCTTTTCTTATCAAGAGTATGTTATCCACGTACTCTACGAGAATCATTACCATACTCCCTACTACCTTTTTGTTTATACAAGGTTCATCTACCATTTTGATGATGTCAAACTCTTTGACTGCTTCATCAAAACAGATGTTCCAACTCCGCGATGCCTGCTTTATCCTGTAAAGCATCTTGCACACGTTTCCGCTGCTCCCACTGTCTACGAAGCCCTCTGGCTGTGTACTTATAGACGCTTTCTTCTAAATCATCATTTAGAAAAGCAGTCAAGACACCCAACCACCAGATATCGCAGTCATGGTATGTAGCCGTGGCAAGTAGGATCTGGATGGACTTAAGCATAGCTCCTTAGAAAAAGTTTCATCATTATCCACGCCTGGTTGATGACGAAAACCTTTAACAAGTCTAGCTTTGAAAGTCTCAACTTTTCCATTTACACCAAGTAATCTTCTCAAGATATACTTGCTCCTGATGGGGATTTAACCCTTCAGATATAGCAGCTAAAGTGCTTACTTTGCTGGTGTATAAGGATTCCATCTCAGATCACTAAGCATCCATCCATTCTTACAGAGTCTTACTCCTGATGGCCAGCTCGAAGCTAGTTGGGTCATCATCTCATGATGCAATCCTCGCTCCCACTGTCATAGAGAAACCGAAGTATCTCTCAGGTGGGTGAGGAACCCTACTAGATCGGCGGAGAGGCTGAGGTTCGTTGGTATCTACTGAATCATTTGGTTTTACCAAATCATCTGCTGTAGTTTGTATAGCTGGAACCTTTCCAGTTCTACATTACAGACCTTGCCTCGAGCTTGTCCGGATTTTGCTTTTAAACATAGGCCGGACAACCCCAAATCTTAACTAGCTTAAGAAATGGGCTCTTCCCTTTCCATATCACATATGAAATGGTAGGCAACTGATTTGATTGGAACCCTATTCAATAGGTATGCAACTTCATAAGTGCATAACCCCTAAAAGGAAACAGGTAACTCAGTAGTACTCATCATAGAGCACACCTTATCATATAGGGTGTGATTGCTCCGCCCTGATATACCATCGTGCTATGGTGTATACAGAGGAGTAATGCTGAGAGAGAATCTCATTCTCCTTTAGAATAGTCCAGTATTTCCGTGCTCAAGTATTCTCCTCCTTGATCTCATCAAAGGACATAATACTTATACCCGTATTGGTTCTCTACTTCCAACTTATATTCTGTGAATATCTCAAAAGGTTCTGACTTGTGTTTCAACAGGAACATATATCTGAATCTTGAGAGATTATCAGAGAATGTAATGAAGTATAAAGAACCGGTCTTGGCATGTGTAGACAGGGGACCTACATACGTCAACATGTATCATCCCAAGAGTTTACTAACTCTTTCTCTGTTTCTAGTAAACGGAGCTATGGTCATCTTATCTTTGTGACATGACTGGTGAGTTTCACAAGATGTAAGTTCAAACTAATTTAAATATGCATCTTTATGTAACTCCAGCTAGTCGGGTCACATTGATATGACCTAGTCTACAATGCCTCAAGAAGGATTCGTTCATTTCTGAACTCTTCCTCTTGTGTGTGTTCTGTATACTAAAGAACTGTAGTTTGATTTAGAACATTAATGCTTTTTTATAACGTGCCAGAACCGATCAACTTTTGATATAGGAAATGTTCAAAACATTATCCAACAATACAAAATTTTATCATTTCTTTACTAATAAAGAGACAGATATGATTTTGCATAACAGGTTCGGTATCTAATAACATTCGTTCAGAATCAATGTATTGTAATACAGGGTGACAGTGACCAACAGACTTGGCTGCAACACTTGCCCCGTTTTCTGCCTCATGAAACTTATCACCCGTTCTCAGTTTCTACCTAGCTGTAGCCCTATGTAACAGATTACATATCTGGGATCCTGATCTGGTATCACATACCCAGAACGTAGAGGATACTGAGAAACAGTTCTCTGTAATGAACACACCCGAAGATGATGCATCAGCATGCACTCTCTTCGTTTGGGCGGCACGGGAAATCTGGTATTCCCCAATTTCCTGCTCTGTCTTATAACAATTATAAGTTGGAGCGGGACCAACGTTCCCCAGCTCAGTATAACAAGCGGGTTCGGTCAATAATCCTTTTTATTATCTTGATTAAGGCGTGATATGGTCGCTACCAGGAGAGAGAGAGAAGAAAACACTCAGCGCGCGCTCTTGCAAGAATAGATTGGTTATTATTTTATCTAATCAGGATGGCTCCCACTGCTTTTTATCAAATCTTCCTTCAAACCCTAAAAGGAAAGACTAGCCGGGATTAATTACACACTACAAGTTCGCCAATCTTTCAGCCAGGCCAGTGTCGGTACTTTGAGGGAGGTCCCCCGTGCTTTCGCACGAACCTAATTAATGTAAACCTCGTTTTCCCAGAGGCGTAACCTCGTTAACACCTTTCTAGACACCTACTTGATCGGCTAATTGTAATGTATAAAACTCTCCCAGGAGTAACTCTTACTCGCAGCGGGTATCGGGATCCAACTATCTCATAGAAGGTATGCAATCTCATTGCAAATTTCAACACTTGAAATTCCCGATAATATTTTGCCCCGAACGATCTATGACCTTGACAAGGTCAACAAACCATAGACCGCAAGTCAAGTTCAGCCCGTCATTTCTTGATTGAATCAAACCCACCCGCACGACCCTTGACAAGGTCAACAAGGCCGCACGACTACCCTAACCCAATCTGCATCATATGCATAAGCAGATAAATACTGGTTAGCTACCGCACACTGCGCCTTGACAAGGTCAACAAACGCAGCACGAATACTAAACAGGATTTATCTGAAATGACGGAGGGCTACGACAGGTTTTTCTGAAAACCTATTGCGTAATGAACTTGATATCGTTGTAGAATCAAATGATTTTAAAATGGAGTGCTTTTGAGGCTTTTCTAGTTTTGCTAAAGGAATCACTCCCGGTGAAGGGATAGTCGGTCTTTTCCTCGTCGAATGAGGTGCGGGATATATCATATATATCACTGTGCAAAGCAAAAACTCTTAAAAGCAATCAAAAGACAAACCGAGTGTGTAGCATCTGCCAGTTATTGCTAAAGGAGTCACTCCCGGTGAAGGGATCTCGGTCCTTTCCTCATCGAATAAGGTGCAGGATATATCTCATATACCTCTGTGCAAAGCAAGAACTGTAGCTACCTGTTTTATTTTGAAATTCGATTCTACAACATCTTAGGTTTCTTTTATTTCATTAATCACATTAATGAAGTCCCATCATTTAAGTACCTAAACATCACAGATAAATACGACGTACACTTATGCCATCCGCATTCGCCTCGATGTCCCCTCGTGCACTGTTAGGTTAGGTAACTAACGGCAGAGCAGGGCAGGGCTAGCACGGGTGTAAAACATAAGTAACGTCTATATAATATATCATATATACTATATACTGTATCTATCACAGAACATCACATGATCACATCACAGATATCGCAGCAGAAGAAACATATGAAATATTGGATATACTAGGACGTCCGTGTTTTCAATACGAGCCAGTATAAAACACGGATTCCACGGTCGGGATGAATAGCCAAACCCACACCCTTAGACCCCTACGAGAGCGGCAAGCAACCCTACCAATTCTAGAGTTAGGAGACCCGGACTCGACTCCTCGAGTTGGTCTCCCACTGGACTCCAGAACCCGGTTACTTGTGCTCCCCTCCTTGGGTCTATCCTAGTGCGGAAAAGTAAATAATATACAAACGGTGACAACTTCCGCAACCTGGAAGCGCCCCAATAAAAGAATATTACATACAAGTTTTTACATGAATGAAAATGAAAAACACTCATCTCACATAAAAACCCCCGGCTATTCAAACACGACGATCCAATATAACATATCCAGCAACACATAACATCACATGTCATCAACGTAAGTAAATATGCGCATCCCAATTGTCGTTGGCATAAAGCAACGAAACCGGCGATATCACATATTACACTTACGGTCACAGAAAAGAAAGTGTAAAACTACAACAGTTGGAATCCGCAACCAACTCAGACATCGCATGCCTGACCAAATGAATTCCTTAGACATCGCATGCCTAACAATTATAAACCCCGCATTTTAGTCTCAAAATCGAAAACACTTTTCAATACCAAGTCGGGAAATTCAACAAGATTCCCGACATCCTGATCGAATGCTCGTCGCAAACTTCAGTAGACGGCCGCACCCCCGATACCGTCGACGAAGTGCACCAAGGCGGAACACCGCTACCACGAGCACCCGAACGGATGCTTTCGGCGACGGGGTTCTCCTACAGTTACTTGGTCGGGGCTATAGAGTGAGGCTGTCTATTAAGTTTACCCGGCGAGTATCCGCGTACGCTACGTGATTGCAACGGACTTTTGATCACATCAAAATTCCGTGGCAACCGATCAAGTGAGACTAAAGTGCTATGTTTATAACATTCATTCAGTTATCATATAACTTCTTGTGAATTCCAATTATTGTATCCCATTCCGGATAATTAGAAAATGTTAAACTTTCCGATTGAACATTCGAACACCCAAGTTTTCCCGATACAGATCAATACATGAAATAAGTCTAACAACATTCAGTTCGTGCCTCAGTACCGACGGTCCAGCCGTAGAAGGGTCAAGCCAACGCCTCACATGTGGCACGCCGTACTGCCCCAAACCTGAAGGTTCAAAGGGCAGTTCAAGACGGTCACATAATCGAGTTAAGGTTTGTTGTCTTCTAGAGGGACCATCACGTTACTTGCACTACTTAGAACGTCGTTAAACTACGGAAAAATCCAACACTTGGAAATTTCCCGACAGGGGAAAAATTGGGTATTTATATCCGGTCGAACTTTTTAACATATTCTAAAATTTATCCGGAAAGCCACACAGACAAAATTTGATAATCCGAACGAACATACGAATCCCCAAAACAACTCCTGAAAATTAAAACTCTGGAAAAATATCAAAAATACCCAGGAAAAACAGCACTGCATATTATGAATTACTGTGCAAATTTGGATCCCAGAAAAGACAAAACGGCCGCGGATCCGCCGCACGAGCCAAGCTCGTGCCGCGGAACCGCGGCGCATTGAAGGAATTGGGTGCAGGAATTTTACAGTATCCCTTAGAATTGCCTGCTGATTTTTCTCCATATTTTTAATGTTGAAAAATCCCAGATTTTAGAAAAAGGATAGAGAGCTATTTTGGGTTCGTGTTTTCGGTTCGTCCGGGTTTCAAACTACGTCTAGACTTCGCCTAAGGCTTTAGCTAGGCTCTGATACCACTGTAGGGTTCCTAGGCACCCTAATGTGGTCTCACAAGGCATCGAACATGCCATTATAAAATTTTACGGGTGCCGAGAGACCCGACTACGGATCGTTTGCTAGAAAACTAGGCGAAAAGGCTAACTAGTTAACACTTAACTATGAGAATACGGATATACAACCTTTGTGGATCTGGTGCTCCACCTCCACGGCTCCGCAATGAAGTCTCCTCGCTGTCCAAGACGGATCCTGGGCTCTAGCGTCGGCTTCATCGGAGAATGGACGGGCTAGGTCATCGACAACGTGCCGAAGATGATCTACGTCGAAGCATCACTAGATCAAGCTCCACCTTCACCGAGCCTTGAAAACTTGTGAAGGAAACACACTCTACTACATGGCAAGAGGTAGAGGATGAAGAAATAGGAAGTGGGTTCTATTTAGAATTGGATTTCTCACTCTTAATCATCAATCACCATTGATGGACCTTAGGTTTTCTTCTTGAGTTGAAGGAAGAAGAAGAAGAATATTATGATAAGAATTATTTAAAATGAAAAGAATAATCCATTCTTATCATAAGTGAACCATGGTAAAGTGTAGAGAGCTAACTTGAGTTAATGAGAATGGTTAGGGTTAAAAAGAAGACAAAAATGGTGACATGGTCAAAGTATTCATGAAGCTTCATGAAAGTAAAAGAATGCCACCATTTATCTCATTTCTTTTTCTTTTTCTAAAAGAATAAAAGAATAAATGAATAAGCAAATAACTAAAAGAATAAACATAACCCTAATCATCATCTTAACCTTTGTTTAATTCTATACACTTAACCAAAAACCATGCATCATCAAACATGATACAAACATGTGCACAAAATCATATCGCATATTTAATGCGCACATTCGAGCGAGAAAATCCATTTAAAGTGAACCGATACTAGTTAATGCAAAGTAATATATCAAATATATAATTATGCATCAAATCATTAAATCAACACTTGATTTAACGATCCGGTCATATCGTATATAACCGACTAGTATGCAATGCCTCGGTTTATCGAATCAACCCTTGATTCAATAACTAGGGTATATCGCATATAACCTAATCGATACATTCATCGCGAGAATGAAATACGGTATCACATACACGCATTATTCTTGGTCCCGCACATATCTCATATGCGCTCCTATTTCGTTTCGCTTGAGCCAGGAAACCTCTGTGTAGGACTCTAAAGACTCGTCAATACGCCGGCAGCAGGTGATGATCATATCAAACACCCACAAGCCGCAAGCGGTCTGCTAAACGTAACGGCCACCCGGGTATTGAGCGATCTGAAGATCGACGAGCAAGCCCGCTCACACTCCAGTGAATCCGACCAGTAACACTACCGTACAGTCCGGTCTGATCGTCTGATATGTCGCATATCTTGCCTAGGGGTGGTAAACGTCAGACCCCAATAGCTCGATAAGTCGTGTCGATATGAGGCTCATAACGGGTCGAGAAACTACTGGTAACACTTACCAGCAATTCTCTGAGCAGCCCTGGCCAGGGACTTCCTGTTATAGCCAATCGAACACTGTGCAACATCAACTCCCTATACCGGGAGAAACGAATCCCCTCCTATCGCTCATTGCCTCCATGTGACTCGGGACTGTACCCAAAAACCACCGTTTTGCACGCCCTCTTGGACGTGGTAAGATGGAAATCAAAGCACAGTGGGAACCACACAAGACTCTATGACGATCTCGGGTCAACAGACTACTCTGTACCAGTGTCACCAGAGAACTGCCATCTGACGTGAGGTATAATACCATCTGGAAGTTCTCGGCGAGTCCGTCCAGTGTACCCAGTCTCTACTGAGCACCCGTATATCATCTCTGATGTCAAACACCAATGGATATGGGAACATCCATCGCCCATCTGTATGGGTCGAGAAGGTATACGCTAGTCTACTTTGGTATATCGATGCCCCGTCTCGATACACCCACGACTAGGGACTTTGAAGGATGTACTTATGGACTACCATGTCCCCACTAGTATGATCCGCATCATAGTCCAGGTAGTCAAGTACAGATCCTAAGGGCTTTACCAACATGTAACAGAGAGACAATCAGTATACACGTGAAGGTAAAGATCAACCAGATAGCATACTATCATGTCGAGCAAGAAAGTCTTCCCTATATATGTCCCAGCATCCACTACAATATACATCCTATGTATAGTAATGGCCTCTAGGGCATACATATAACTAACAATATGATACTGTCACGACCCGAAAAGTACGGAACGTGACCGAAACTTAAACTACGAAACGTCTCGAGGCGTACGTAATCTAAGTAAGCCAAAACCCAGAAATCCAAACCAAGTAAAGCATTAGAGTGAAAGAAAACCAATTTTAAAGCAAGAAGTTTAACAACATTCGCCGAAGTATGCATTTTTAAAATCTCAAGTCTTTTCTGAAAATTTCGTCAGAGTTTCGTTTGTAAAAACTGAACCCCAAATGGGTACAAACCTGATAAAACATATATAATGAAAAAGGGTATCCCCAAGCGGGAGCTAGCTCTTCGTCAATCGATAGGCACAACTACGCAAGCAATATATTATACAATGCCGAAGGGCGAAAATCAAAACTCAAAAGGAAACTCAAAACAGCATGAAATCCATAATAATACAGCGCACGACTCTAAGGTCAAAAGAATAAACAACTGGTCTGTAGTCTGAAATAAATACATGTCTGGTTGATGGAGTTTACATGATACAACTGAAGTAATAAATGTACAATGGTGGTCACGATGCAAGTGAACCCACCTACCAAAGCAATCATCCGGAAGGAACAATGTGCCAGCAAACCCGCAACGAAACCTGTGCAGCAAAACTTGCAAGGAACTGTGGCACAACGGGGTGAGTTGCCAACTCGTGTGTAGAAAACATCTACGAGTAGAAATAACATGTATGACGCTATCCTAGGTCATATCAAGTAATATCCTCAAATAAATACCCAAATCCATCTACACATAAGTGCAATACCACGTGCTCGTGTCAGTACCTCAGATAGCAACATATCAGATAAATGATGTATGAATGCATTACTAATGGAAACAGAATACATCATGAATGAGACAACTGTTTTCTTTATTTAATGAGATTTCCGTATGTATATAAATCGAGTATCATCAATGAAATCAACAGAGAAATCAGTGTCAAGCTTCGACAAAAAACATAAATCTCAATATCTCAATATCTCAGGCTCCGGCTATCCGGACTGGCCTGTATTATCAAATCTCAATATCTCAGTGTCTCAAACCTCAATATCTCAATATCTCAATACCTTGGGCTCCGTCTGTCCGGATCGGCCCATATCATAAATCACACGACCACGAACGGTATCCTCCGCGCCAAACAATCACCGGTAGGCAGTCTGCCACTGCCGGGTTCATCGTCCACAACTCGAGCTTCTTTCCCCGGGTACCATACCGGGTCCACCATGTACCTGCAGACGGTTCATCTAACTCCTCGAATCGGGTCTCGAAAACCATCTCAGAACCGAGAAAACGTCATGGTGGACAATACTCATCATATCAAGGAAAACCACATCTATCTCTTTAAAACAAATCATCAGTTTATAAAACTTTCACATGCGGTTTCCAAATCCAGAAATCTCAAGAAGGATCCAAAATCATCAAAATCATGATATCAATAAACAGTGTATACCAGCATAAATCTCCATAATACTGCATGACCAATGAATATGTGAATGCATCTGATATCATGCAATAAATGCAATAGTTAAACTAGCATATGAAAGCTATAACATATTGCAACTGTTACCTAGCAAGCTATTTCAATGAATAGTATTCTCTAAAGTGTATGTGACATGGCATTTACCGATGATGATGTGTGTGAGCCGGCAAGCAAGTGTACGTGGAACATACGCATCATCGGTAATGGTACTGGTGTCCTGATAGCAGGGTTTCATAATAATTACAGATAACATATGTACAAGCATGCAATGCGATGAGACATCATGAATATACAGAAAGTGATGTAGTAACAGCAACATTGAAAAATATACCTGCCCAATATACGAGTCATACAGTTTGGTATTTAAATTACTCACAATTCTCAACTTTTGAAAATGAGTATGACTCGAGCCCAGTCAAAAGGGTAAGGGAATCCACCAAAGTCTGAGTCGATCTATATATATGTCTAGTAGTCGGTGATCTCTCCTCAGTAGTATCACGTACGATACAATAAATAATATGACATTCTCGATTCAAGAGTGCGGATCTATCCTCATAACTATATCTCGTACGATAAATCTATCGTACGGCATCCCAAATCTGGGTACGGGTCAAATATCATATTTATCTCATTACTCATCTGGTATCCTTATCATCATATGTCATGAACTGGGGAACATATCTATGTCTAGTACAAGCTGATACCATCAACAATATATGTGCCTGTGTCTGAAATACCTCGCCTAAGGATCCACTATAATCTCCTGTCGTATCTCATAGTACGAACCAAATCACATCACTGATCTCGCGGCATCATGCCCAATCACATCGACTCATCTCCAAGTACCATATACTATCCTCTATCATCCGTGTACCCGTATATGTATATATATAAACCCACACATCCACATCTATCAACATACATATAACATATACACCCAAAACCATATCTCGTGCGTGCATGCGTATGGGTAACAACCTCACTCTAGGGTTCGCGACTAAGAAACCAACTAAACCACTTTCCTCAAATCTCGCAAACATTAACCCATGATATCCTAAAGCTTTTCTTGCTAAGTGTTTATATCCCTCAATAACACATCTAAGTATATCTATATCACATCACATCATTTCTTAAGACATTGCGGGGGTGCTATACGCCATCCACCCGACTTCCCCCGTAGATATATATCTACTCACCTGCTCTGTCTTGCCGTTGTCGATGTCGCCATGCCCCTCCTTGTTGCTCCGAACCCACTTGAGGGTACCTACATGTATACCAAAAGACAACTTAAATGGAAATAGTGCACGAAAACCAAATCGTCGCGCGTATCGTTCATAGGTCAAAACCCATAGCCTCGCATGCAAAACACGATCAGTAACCCTAGTCGTTGATGTTCAAACGCCACACGACGGAAACACAATATCAAATACCAAATCCAAATTCATTGAAAGCCGCAAAACGAATTCATAAACTTAGAAAACATGCTCCAGATTTTGTTCCAGGTGAAATTAGGCAATTCTGCATATGAGGTAGGTCTAATTTGACTAAAATGAAGCCATGGACCAAGCACGGAATGATTCCAACGTTCCATGGCCGTAAATTGCGGCCAAAAGGGAAAAAATTTGGCCAAAATGAGGAAATATGGTCTCGGGTCTTGGGAACAACTTCTAGGCTGCCAGCATGACTCACAGTCTTCGTTAAATATTTTTCAGGTGTCCCGGGTGATAGAAGATTTCATATTCCCTACAGAATTCCACAAAAATACGGATATCGGGGATTTCTAAGTTCGCTAATAAGGGCTTAAGTCTCAGGTTTGGGTCTGAATTCCAGCAATAGGGGGGTTGTGTGGCCTCTACTAAGCTCAAACACATTTCACAACTCAAGAATTCCTCAAACCCTAACTAGAAATTTTCAAAGTTCGCTAAACTACACAATATCGATTCTAAAGTTGTATGGATACTTAAGGGAATCGAAATACAATTATAATGGTGCAGAAATTACCTCCTTTGTCACTCATGAATCCCCTAGAGCACCAAAATGCAAACTTTCTTGGTCCATAGTGTATCTTGTGAGCTTGTGCAAGTTTTTTTGTGAAGTGGGGATGAGCTTTGGAGTTTGTTTTAATGATGTTTTAAGGGTTTGTAGTGGAGAGGGTGTGAGGTGCTGCCATGGGCTGAAGAGAAGAGAGGGAAAAGATGAAGATGAGAAAAGAAACAAGAAGCCAAGACCATGCTTTGACCCCTCACCCCCTCTCTCTCTCATGCCCATCCCTCATTCTTTATTCTTTTCCATTTTCATTTCTTTTTCTTTTCTTTTCTTCTCTCTTCTCATAATAAAACCCAAATCAAACATGAAGAAATAAAGTAAAGCCTTGATAAAATGTAACAAGTGTTAAAATGACATGGTGCATGTTTTGCACAAAACAAGCTTAATGCGCGATTAGCGATATTTAATCGCGATTAGCACAAAATAGTGTATAATTAATCGTAAAAACTTAAATTTTGCATATTTCACATAAAGCACCTTCATTTCAGTATTTTCCATAATTTTCCAAATTTTTCCCAATTTATCGGTATTTAATTATACCACCTTATTAAAATATTCATTATAGTATTATTTAATTATAAAAATTCCCAAAAATAATATTTTATTTTTCTGAAATGTCACAATCTTCTCCCCATAAAGAAATTCGGTCCCCGAATTTAAATTTAAACCCCTCAAATACTAAAACATTTCAGTAAAAGTCCATGTCGTCATGGCTCCGAAATCATCAATACATAAAACGCATCGTAGCACAATGCATGTGCATGAACAATGAGCAGATAACTCAAAATCAAAACTCCGTCAAGCATCCCGCAATCATCGGAGTCATGGTGAAGACACAAATGTCAAATCCAATACGAAAACCAGTATGATATACATCAAAACTATACATGTAAACATCTGAAGGAAATGCATGTCAAACCTTTCATGTTGCTGTGCGATGCACGTATCGCTGCACAGTGGCGGACGTCTATTATAAGAAAATAACTATACATATACCCATCCTTTGTTTAATATGTACGTCCCGCCGTTTTTGAAAATAATTTAGAAGGGTTTTCTTGTTTTAAACGTTTCGTGTCATCTCGGATACGTAGGTAAATACTAAGACTATAGCTCCCCTTTTTGGAAATCCCTTCAATAACTATCAATGCATGCAAAATATATCTAGGTACTGTCCTCTGACTAGTCCTGCTCAGTACGAAAACAAATAGTAAATATCATAAAAACGTACTGCTCCAAAAATCAATCCCCAAAATGTGCATAAGAATACTATGTCGTCGGGTGCGCACGGAAATCAAAATCCATGAATGTGCCATACATGTGCACAGAAATAACCTCTAAGTGCAACGGGTGTGCACGAAACACCTGTCAGAGGCAACGATGTGCCTGACAGTAATATCAGGTGCATCTGATATGCACAAAGAATCTCGATTTAGTGCATCTGGCGTGCACCAAAATCGCATCTCAAATCATGCGTCCAACTTGTGCGAGAATCCAAATCAGGTGCATCCATCATGCACGAATAAAATCTAAATCATGTGCATCCAACATGCACGAAATCACGAAATCCAATATCAAGTGCCGAACATGCGCAAAATCCAATCCAAGCGCGTCAAATATGCGCAAGGATGCAATCAGGTGCACAAGGTGCACAAAACAAATATCGAGTATCACAATCAAAATCGAGGGTATACAACATATTTCAATCCAAATACAAATCAGTTATACCGTGTTATTTAATCTCACAACCATGTGCATCAGCATGCACAAAAGCAAATCAAAATGCTAAAAGCGCATGAAAATTATGCCGAAAGCATAAGTCAAATCATATGCATGCCCTAGGCATGAAATCACAATCAATATCTCAAATGACATCAAAACGAAGTCAGATGCAACTGTGGTACACAAAATACGTATGAATGCACTACAAGCATATGTGAACTATACCGAGTGCAAAAACCAAATCGTGTGTGTACCATATGCACAAAATCAACCCAACTGTATGAAATCCATGAAATCATAAACATGTGCAAATAAGGCACAAAACGATATCAAGTGCGATACTGTGCACAAATCATAAATCAACACACGGTATACAAAAACATATCTCAAGTGCAATAACTATGCACAAAAACGTAAATACCCCATAGGTGCAGCCATAGTGCACGAAAACAATACCATAAAGCCCATTCATCAAAACTCAAATCCAAGCGATAAAATCGTGACATTCGGATCACAACACAAATCTTAATGAAAGACACTAAGGTATGCCTCCTACCACGTCGAAATGTGTCCGTACGTTCAAAACTAGCAGAGCAAGAACATCCGCTACCTCCTGCTCACGGTCTGGCGTCTTCTGTCACTGGGTCCTCATTTCTCTGTGGATTACTGATCTCGCAATCCATCGGCTCGTCGTCCCGGTCCAGTGTACTAACGGAAACGATCCGCTCTAGTACTCCTCTGGTCCTCTGATTATACGTCACACATCTGATCCTCGGTGCAAATCTCATTGCAGCAGTGTCCTAGAAAAAACCTGCTCAGGGTCTTTTCCGTTCTCGCCTATGCCGAACTGTACGGAGGCTATCATCTTTTACTATCTCACTTTCTTGTTCCGAAATGGCTGCATACTTATCATGACTTCTCTTGAAAGATATATCCATTTACAACGCCTCTGCGTGCGTATCACATTTATGATGTCAATGGAGTAGAACGTCCTCTCGTCACGATCTCGTACGAACCTCTTACTCCACTTTCTCCAATGCCGACTGATTCGGACTCGTCTCTTCGTAGCTGCATGGACTGCGCACCAACGGCTATACTCGTATCTGTAGTCTTCTAAGCAATGTATCCTATCATATGATATCCGAATGATGTTGAATTTTTTCGATCGATTCGTCGAGCTTCCATAATCACCCAAGAGCTCAACATCTTGGGTACAGTTTAATAGTATCGAATATATGCCACAACACCTATGGACCAACCGTAGAAGGGAAAACCCAAGCCTCATTAATTGTACCACTGAATTGCTATAAACCCTAAGGTTTTGAAGCGTTCTCATGGTCACTATATCGAGTTAGGGTTTCATTCTTCTAGAGGGTCCGTAAAATTACTTGCATTGCTTTCCGAATACTTTAAACTTGGAAAATGGGTTCCTGACATTCGATCGCCTCTATCGACTCTCAACGTACCTGCATGAAGTCGTCTCTAGCTGGAATCAATCAATCTGATGACCTCACATCGGGGTAGGCAATGAATCACATGTCCAAGTCTTCCATCCTTGGTGACTAGCGATCTTCTATCATATCTTGAAGTATAACTCGTGTGGCATTAGCTTCAAACATCTGGGACGATATCTCATCATTTGCAGCAACAACTGGCTCATTCGTCCCCACGCTGAACAATGCTTCAATCATTAAGATAATCAGTGCATTGACGGTCATCACATCCTGGCTGGCCTCTAGCGGTAGCCCAAATCCTCTGGTGCTGATCTGCACGTCCGAGAAATCTCTTAGAAGCGATCCGCCAAACGCTCATGGCGCGAAAACACAACTTAACGATGCATTTATGCAAATCGTATGTCCCTAGAATCACGCCCTGGTCAATCCTCGTCCGTGACGAGCTCGTGCTGACGCAACTCTAGCCGTAGCTCTCTTTGCCCATGGAATCGTGGTAACAAAATCATAATAGGTACCGATGATGATAAATCATAGGAATGAATATAATGTTGTGCAAGGAAATGTACATCCTAAGGCTTCTTATGCGGAGTAGCGTATCGTAAGTATGACGTGGAACATACACACGGTACGTCACTCTACTTGAGTCACTTAGTCCATCAACCAAGGGTCATCCTACACTCAGACGGTAAAGCTAACGCTCTGATACCAACTTTGTCACGACCCGAAAAGTACGGAACATGACCGGCACTTAAACTACGAAACGTCTCGAGGCGTATGTAATCTAAGTAAGCCAAAACCCAGAAATCCAAACCAAGTAAAGCAGTAGAATGAAGGAAAACCAATTTTAAAGTAATAATTTTAACAACATTCTCCGAAGTATGCATTTTGAAAATCTCAAGTCTTTTCTGAAAATTTCGGCAGAGTTTCCTTTGTAAAAACTGACCCCCAAACGGGTACAAACCTGATAAAGCATATATAATGAAAAAGGGCATCCCAAAGCGGGAGCTAGCTCTTCGTTAATCGACGAGCACAACCACGCAAGCAATATAATATACAACGCCGAAGGGAGAGGATCAAAACTCAAAAGGAAACTCAAAACAACATGAAATCCATAATAATACAATGCGCGACTCTAAGGTCGAAAGAATAAACAACTGGTCTGTAGTCTGAAATAAATACATGTCTGGTTGATGGAGTTTAATAGATACAACTGAAGTAATAAATGTACAATGGTGGTCACGATGCAAGTGAACCTACCTACTAAAGCAATCACCCGGAAGAAACAATGTGCCAGCAAAGCCGCAACGAAGCCTGTACGGTAAAACCTGCAAGGAACTGTGGCACAATGGGGGTGGGTTGCCAACTCGTGAGTAGAAAACATCTACGAATAGAAATCGCATGTATGACGCTATCCTAGGTCATATCAAGTAATATCCTCAAATAAATACCCTGATCCATCTACACATAAGTGCAATACCACGTGCTCGTGTCAGTGCCTCAGATAGCAACATATCAGATAAATGATGTATGAATGTATTACTAATGGAAACAGAATACAACATGAATGAGACAACTGTTTTCTTTATTTAATGAGATTTCCGTATGTATATAAATCGAGTATCATCAATAAAATCAACAGAGAAATCAGTGTCAAGTATCGACACAAAACATAAATCTCAATATCTCAATATCTCAGGCTCCGGCTATCCGGACTGGCCTGTATCATCAAATCTCAATATCTTAATATCTCAATACCTCGGGCTCCGTCAATCCGGATCGGCCAATATCATCAATCACACGACCATGAACGGTATCCTCCGGATATCCTCCGCGCCAAACAATCACTGGTAGACAGTCTGCCCCTGCCGGGCACATCGTCTACAACTCGAGCTTCTTGCCCCGGGGTACCATACCGGGTCCACCATGTACCCGCAGACGGTTCATCCAACGCCTCGAATCGGGTCTCGAAAACTATCTCAGAACCGAGAAAACATCATGGTGGACAATACTCATCATATCAACGTAAATCGCATCTCTCTCTTTAAAAAAATCATCAGTTTATAAAACTTTCACATGCGGTTTCCAAATCTAGAAATCTCAAGAATGATCTGAAATCATCAAAATCATGATATCAATAAACAGTGTATACCGGCATAAATCTCCATAATACTGCATGACCAATGAATATATGAATGCATCTGATATCACGCATTAAATGCTATAGTTAAACTAGCATATGAAAGCTATAACATATTGCAACTATCAACTAGCAAGCTATTTCAATGAATAGTATTCTCTAAAGTGTACGTGACATGGCAATTACCGATGATGATGTGTGTGAGCCGGAAAGCAAGTGTACGTGGAACATACGCATCATCTGTAATGGTGCTGGTGTCCTGACAGCAGGGTTTCATAATAATTATAGATAACATATGTACAAGCATGCAATGCGATGAGACATCATGAATATAAAGAAAGTGATGTAGTAACAGCAACACTGAAAAAAATACCTACCCAATATACGAGTCATACAGTTTAGTATTTAAATTACTCACAATTCTCCACTTTTGAAAATGAGTATGACTCGAGCCCAATCAAAAGGGTAAGGGAATTCACCTAAGTCCAAGTCGATCTATATATATGTCTAGTAGTCGGTGATCTCGCCTCAATAGTATCACGTACGATACAATAATTAATATGACATCCTCGAGTCAAGAGTGCGGATCTATCCTCATAACTATATCTCGTACGGTAAATCTATCGTACGGCATCCCAAATCTGGGTACGGGTCAAATATCATATTTATCTCATTACTCATCTGGTATCTTTATCATCATATGTCATGAACTGGGGTACAGATCTAAGTCTAGTAAAAGCTGATACCATCAACAATAATGTATGTGTGTCTGAAACACCTCGCCTAAAGATCCGTTATAATCTCCTGTCGTATCTCATAGTACGAACCAAATCACATCACTGATCTCACGGCATCATGCCCAATCACATCGACTCATCTCCAAGTACCATATACTATCCTCTATCATCCGTGTACCTACATATGTATATATATAAAACCACGCATCTACATCTATCTACATACATATAACGTGTACACCTAAAACCATATCCTGTGCGTGCATGTGTATGGGTAACAACCTCATTCTAGGGTTCGCGACTAAGTAACCAACTAAACCACTTTCCTCAAATTTCGCAAACATTAACCCATGATCTCCTAAAGCTTTTCTTGCTAAGTGTTTATACCCCTCAATAACACATTTAAGTATATCTATATCACATCATATCATTTCTTACGACATTGCGGGGGTGCTATATGCTATCCACCTGACTTCCCCCGTAAATATATATCTACTCACCTGCTCTTGCTTGCCGATGTCGATATCGCCAGGCCCCTCCTTGTTGCTCCGAACCTACTCGAGGGTACCTACATGTATACCACAAGACAACGTAAATGGAAATAGCGCACGAAAACCAAATCGGCACTCGTATCGTTCATAGGTCAAAACCCATAGCCTCGCATGAAAAACACGACCAGTAACCCTTGTCGTTGACGTTCAAACGCCACACGACGGAAACACAATATCAAATACCAAATCCAAATTCATTAAAAGCCGCAAAACGAATTCAGAAACTTAGAAAACATGCTCCAGATTTTGTTCTAGGTGAAATTAGGCAATTTTGCATATGTGGTAGGTCTAGTTTGACTAAAATGAAGCCATAGACCAAGCACGGAATGATTCCAACGTGCCATGTGTAAGTCCATGTCACGCACCCCACGAACTTGCGGGGAGGTGGAATATATGAAAAACGATTATCAAAGCTTCGTAACACGGACTTGAGCGCATGAATCGTTATCTAAACCATTGCTAACTAAATACTAGAGGTTTAACTACTCGGATACGAAGTTATACCTCACGATACTAGTCCTTCGAGTCTTCATCGCAGTCCTCCACTCCTCGTAGGCTCCTTGGAACATCGGCACCTCAACGGCCCCCTCGAATCAAAGACGATCCACCCGAAAGCTCCTACGCCAAGCTTAATCTCAAACTTGAGATAACTAGGTTGCTTAAAGTGCTAATCTAAGCTACCTAGGGGATATAGAGTGAGGTTATGGATGTATTAGTCTAGCTAACCCTTGATCTCAACACATGAGAGGCTAGGGTTAGGGTTTGAAGAGAGAGTGAGCTTGAGGAGAGAGAAGGTGAGAATGATAATGAAAAGAATAATGAACTCATATGAATATATCAACCATAACAATTAATCAAATAAATAATATAAATGATTTATCATCATGGTTAGATTCATTCATCTAGTGTGATTCATCATATGACTCACTAACTCATTAATGAATCATTTAATAGAAAGCATGAATCACACAAATGAGTCATTAAGCAATTAATGCTCATGCCACCTTAACCCCTTAGTCACCACTCTTCTAGAACCTTCCCGACAAATTACGAGAACGCCCCTCCAATCCGTAAAAACACGGAAAAACTTTAGACTGTATAAATCCAATAACCCGATACTAGAATCTGGCTTAAACCAAAGCCGGCTAGTAAAAACTGTCCGAAAAGTCATGCGTGCGTAAACACACGTACGCATCCGAACCCTTGTCGTAAAACCATACGACCTCTATATCGTTTCGCCAGGAGTAGGGAAACTCTCTGTGTGGGACTCTAAATTCTCGACATTACGCTGGCAGTAGGTTTAACCACAGACCGCAAGCGGCACTAGCTGTACGTAACGGTCCCAGGTAGATGTCGATAAGAAGGACGATGAGGAAAACCATCAGAACCCCTACTGAGCCTGATGTGACAATCTCCGTACAGTCCGGTCTGTTCGTCTAAGACTATCGCATATCAAGCCTAGGGGGCGGCAAGCGTCAGTCCCCTAATAGATGTATAAGTCGTGTCGGAGCGAAGCCCATTACGCCCTGAGAAGCTACTGGAACCTACCAGTATATCTCGCTTGCCCTGGCCAGGGACTTTGCATAATGGCTCTCTGACACAGTGCAATATCAACTCCCAATACCGGAAGAGACGAATCCTATCTAACCGCCACTGCCTCCAAGTGCTCGGGACTGCACCCAACTGCTACCTGTTTGCACGACTCCTTTGAGCCGTGGTAGGGTAGCAATCTAAGAACAGTGGGACACACTCGAGGTGAAGTAGCAGTGTCAAGTCTGCGGACTATGCTGTACTCATGTCACCTGGAAACTGTTAACTGACGATGGGTATAACACCAACCAATCAGTTCCCCGGCGAGTCCTGTCCGGTGTACCCGTAACCTAACGAGCACCTGTATACTATCTCCAGTACAACGTACTGATGGCTGTGGGACAGACCATCTCCCCAACTGGGATGAGAAGCGTACACACTTTGTCTACTCCGGAATATCGATGCCCTATCTCGATAATCCAACGACCAGGGACCTGTATAGGATGTTGCTTACAGACTACCCAGCCTCCACTAGTGTGACTGCCATCACGACGCTGGTAATCAAGCAAAGATCCTATGGGCTTATGTATAAGTGATACGTTACAAGAAACATATGCACATATTAAAGTAGACACAAACCAAGTAGCATAATACCATTTTTAGCAAGTCTGTATATATAACTGTGAATATCCCAAGCTTCCATTAAGTAATATACAATCTAGTATGATACAATAATGGCCCCTAGGGCATATACACTAACAATCTCCCACTTGCACTAGGGCCATGAGCTGGCATATCGTAGACCTATCATCTCGAATAGCCTCTCGAACTGCATCTGAGGAAGGGCCTTTGTGAATGGATCAGCAATGTTATTCTCCGTCTCTACTCTCTTCACCTCGATCTCCCGGCGATCTACGATCTCCTTGATCAGGTGATACCGCCTTAAGATGTGTCTGGACTTCTGATGGGACCTGTGTTCCTTCGCTAAAGCTATAGCGCCGTTGTTGTCACAATACAGAGGTATTGGACCAACACTGGAAGGAACCACCTGAAGTTCTGTGAGGAACTTCTTCATCCAGACAGCTTCTTTTGCGGCATCGCAAGCAGCTATGTACTCCGCTTCCATTGTTGAGTCAGCAACGGTTTCCTGCTTAGAACTCTTCCAACAGACCGCCCCTCCATTGAGGGTAAAGACATAACCCGACATGGACTTAGAGTCATCTTTGTCAATCTGGAAGCCGGAGTCGGCAAAGGCCTCCATCTGGAGGTCTTTTCCGCCATATACCAAGAATATCTCCTTAGTCCTCCTTAGGTACTTGAGAATGTTCTTTACTGCTATCCAGTGCTTCTCCCGTGGGTTTGCCTGATACCAGCTTACGACGCTTAATGCGTATGCTACATCTGGTCTGGTACATAACATCGCATACATTATAGAGCCTACCGCAGAAGCGTAGGTTATAATCGACATGCGATCCCTTTCCAAATCAGTCTTGGGAGACATCTCTTTGGAGAGGGTGATTCCGTGACAAGCCGGTAGGTTACCGCGCTTAGAATCATCCATACTGAATCTCTTCACTATGGTGTCTATGTACATGGACTGTGAAAGTCCCAACATCCTCTTTGATCTATCATGATAGATTCGGATCCCTAGAATGTAGGTGGCATCACGCAGGTCTTTCATGGAGAATTTATGTGACAAGAATCTTTTGACTGACTGTAACATAGGAATATCATTTCCTATTAGGAGAATGTCATCCACGTACAAGACGAGGAATACTACAACTCTCCCTACAATCTTATTTATATGCATGGTTCATCTGGATTTTTGATAAAGTCAAATTCTTTGACAGCATCATCAAAACAGATGTTCCAACTTCGCGATGCCTGCTTTAGTCCATAAATGGACTTAAGCAGCTTGCATACTTACTGCTGCTCCCACTCTGAATGAATCTTTCTGGCTGATCCATATAGACGCTTTCTTCCAAATTACCATTTAGAAAGGCCGTCTTTACGTCCATCTGCCAGATTTCATAATCGTGGAAGGCAGCAATAGCAAGAAGGACCCGAATAGATTTAAGCATAGCCACTGGAGAAAAAGTTTCGTCATAATCCAAACCAGGTCTTTGACGGAAACCCTTTGCTACAAGTCTAGCCTTATAGGTTTCAACCTGTCTATCTACACCAATCTTCTTTTTGAAGATCCATTTGCATCCTACGGGTTTTACCCCATCTGGAGTAATGTCCAAAGTCCATACTTTGTTAGTGTACATGGACTCCATTTCGGTCCGCATTGCATCCATCCATTTTACCGAGTCACCGCTCTGAATGGCTTGCTGGAAGCTAGTAGGCTCATCATAGTCAATAGTGCAATCCTCTCTATCCCCGTCTATGAGAAAACCGTAGTATCTCTCGGGCGAATGAGACTGCCTACTGCTTCTGGGGAGTGGTGTGGGAATGTCCAGTTCTTCTTGAACTTCTGGTTCTACCATACTTTCAGTAGTAGTTTGTGGTTCTGGAATTTCTTCCAGTTCTATTGCGCTTCCACTCTTCTGATTTTCCAAAAATTCAGTTTCTAAGAAGCAGGCATGACGAGAAACAAAAACCTTTTGTTCCTCTGCGTAATAGAAATAATATCCTTTGGAGTTCTTTGGATATCCTACAAACTTACACTTTACTGAGCATGCCTCGAGCTTGTCCGCATGCTGCTTTTTTACAAAAGCTGGACATCCCCATGTCTTAAAATGTTTTAGACAGGGTTTCTTCCCACTCCACATCTGATATGGTATGGTAGGCACAGTTTTGGTAAGAACCTGGTTCAAAAGATATGGAGCTGATTCTAGTGCATATCCCCAGAATGATCGTGGTAACTCAGCGTTACTCATCATGGAACGAACCATTTCCAATAGGGTTCGATTCCTCCTTTCCGATACACCGTTATGTTGTGGCGTGTATGCAGGAGTAAGCTGAGAGAGAATTCCATTCTCTTTTAAGTAACCCAGGAACTCGGCACTTAAGTATTCACCACCACGATCAGATCTCAGTGTCTTGATACTTTTGCCGGTTTGTTTTTCTATTTCATTCTTGTATTCTTGGAATTTCTCAAAGGCCTCAGATTTGTGCTTCATTAAGAAGACATATCCAAACCTAGAGAAATCATCCGTAAAAGTAATGAAGTAGGAATAACCACCTCGTGCATGTGTAGACATTGGACTGCACACATCACTGTGTATGAGTCCTAAGAGCTCGCTCGCTCTTACTCCGTGTCCAGAAAACGGAGTCTTTGTCATCTTTCCCATGAGACAAGATTCACAAGTAGCATAAGATTGATATTCGAACGGATTCAAATATCCTTCTCTATGTAACTTAGTCAATCTTCTCTCATTGATGTGACCTAGTCTACAATGCCATAAGAAAGCCTGATTTATTTCTGGAGATTTTCTTTTAAGTGTGTTCAGGACATTGAAAATCTGAGCATGATTTAATACGTATATTCCGTTTTGTAATGTACCTGACCCAATCAGAACTTGATTTAGGTGGATGTAAACCACATCATTTATAAAAGTAAAATCATATCCTTCCTTAGAAAGTAAGGATACTGATATGATATTACAAGTTGTTCCTGGTACATAAAAACAGTTACGCAGAATCAATATCTACCCAGTTGTCAGTCCAAGATGATATTCCCTACGGATTCAGCGTCCATGCTCATTCCGTTAGCGACCGTGAGGGTCATATCACCTATCCCGATAACCCTACGGTTTCTCAGAGCCTGTAATGAATTACAGATGTGAGATCCTGACCCGGTATCCAATACCCAGAAAGTAGGGTTAACTGACATACAGTTCTCTATTACAAACACACTTGAGGCTGAAGCCATAACATGCTTCGTATCCTGGCTACTGACTTCTAAAGCCCTGCAATCATTCTGCCAATGTTCATTCCTGTAACAATAGGAACGTCCCTCTTTTACTATATCCAGTCCCGAAACTTTTGCATTTCTCTTTCCTTCTCCATCCCTGGTTTCCTTCAGGGTAGGAGGCAGAGACTGTAGAATCAAGCCAGTTTTTGACTCGTTTCCCAACGCGGTCTCCAGGTCCTGGAGCTCATCAATACAGCTAGTCATTGTAAGGACGTTGTCCCCTACAAATGACCCGTCAGCCATCCTCGCTTGAATTAATTCGTTTGAGGTTTCATATCTAGTGATATGAGATTGCTCTCTATATAAATCTTTATTATGGAGAAAGATGGAAACTAAGTCCATCTTCTCATACTGCTTCTGGTATACATCATCAACTAAAGCTAACACGAGGCACTTAGCTTTCGCTTTATCTTTTTCCCTTGTCTGACGGATATCCATATCCGCGACAGTGGAAACAGGATCTGGGACGGCGGGATCTTGAGTAGTAATAGGGTGGTCAAGCTTTTCATAGCCAATGGACATCTGGACAGACCTTTGCCAGTCATATAAGTCAGATTCAGTCAATTTGTTATCTAGATGTAACCTATGTGTGTTTATTAGGTCGCTGCAATTAAGAGAGAGAGAGAAGAAAACATTTTAGCATGATGCTGTTGCAAGTTTAGATTGGTTTTAAGTTTATCTAAACAGGATGGCTCCAACTGTTTCTCGAATCCTTCCTCAAACCATAAAAGAAGAATTAGCCAGGACAATTCTCACCGTACAATACTTGCTTAACCATTCAGCCAGGCCAGTGTCGATACTTCGAGGGAGGTTTTCCAACGCTTTCGCGAATTTCCTTAATTAAATAATCTCTTTCTCTGGGGGCGTAACACCGCTGACACCTTTCTAGGCACCTACTTGGTTTATAGCATTGATCGTTAAGTGACGAATCTCCTGATATGTAGCTTGTACTCACAGTAGGATTGGGATCCAAAATATCATCGTATGATAATGTTGAAGGAATCCTACCAACATTCATCAAACTCCAAAATGGTATGCATCTCGGTGCAAATTTCAGTTTCTTTAGAAATTCCCGATGTGGATTTTTGCCCCATTCTCTTTGTTAGTTATATGTATGCCCTAGAGGCCATTACTGTACATTGGATGTATATTGCAGTGGATGCTGGGACATATATAGGTAGGACTTTCTTGCTCGACATGATAGTACGCTATCTGGTTGCTCTTTATCTTAACATGTATACTTTCTGTCTCTCTGTTACATGTTGATAAAGCCCTTAGGATGAGTACTCGACTTCCAGGACTATGATGAAGATCATACTAGTGGGGCCTGGGTAGTCCATGAGTACATCCTTCATTGTTCCTAGTCGTGGGAATATCGAGACGGGGCATCGATATTCCAGAGTAGACTAGCGTATATCTTCTTGACCCATGTGATGGGTGATGGATGATCCTATATCCATCGGTGTTTGACATCAGAGATGGTATGCGGCTGCTCAGTGGGGACTGGGTACACTGAACAGACTCACCGAGAACTCCCAGATGGTATTATACCTCACGTCAGATGGCAGTTCTCTGGTGACACTGATGCAGCTTAGTCTGTTGACCCGAGATCGTCATAGAGTCTTGTGTGTCTCCCACTGTGCTTTGATTTCCACCCTACCATGACTCTACTAAGTTGTGCAAACAGGTGGTTTTTGGGTACAGTCCCGATTCACATGGAGGCAATGAGCGATAGGAAGGGATTCGTCTCTCCCGGTATTGGGGGTTGATGTTGCGCTATGCACGACTGGCCATAACAGGAAATCCCTGGCCAGGGTTGCGGTGATATACTGGTAAGAGTTATCAGTAGTTTCACGATTGTTATGGACCTTATATCGGCATGACTTATCAAGCTATTGGGGTCTGGCGTTTACCACCCCTAGGTGAGATATGCGACATATCAGACGAACTGACCGGACTGTACGGTAAGTGTTACTGGTTGGATTCACAGGAGTGTGAGCGGGCTTGCTCGTCGATCTTCTGATCGTTCAATACCCGGGTGGCCGTTACGTTTAGCAGACCGCTTGCGGCTTGTGGGTGCTTGATATGATCATCACCTGCTGCCGGCGTATTGACGAGTCTTTAGAGTCCTACACAGAGGTTTCCTGGCTCAAGCGAAACGAAATAGGAGCGCATATGAGATATGTGCAGGATCGAGAATAATGCGTGTATGTGATACTGTATTCCATTCTCGCGATGAATGTATCGATTAGGTTATATGCGATATAACCTAGTTGTCGAATCAAGGATTGATTCGATAAGACGATACATAGGATACTAGTCGGTTATATGCGATATGACCGGATCGTTAAATCAAGTGTTGATTTAATGATTTAATGTATAATTATATATTTGATATATTACTTTGCATCAACTAGTATTGGTTCACTTTGAATGGATTTTCTCACTTGAATATCACAAGTTGTATATGTGATATACTTTTGTGCACTTGATTGTATCATGTTTGATGATACATGTTTACTTGGTTAAGTGTAAAGAATTAAACCTTGGTTAAGTTAATGATTAGGGTTTTCTTTTTCTTACTTATTTATTTATTTATTTTGGAAAAAGATAAGAAATGAAATGGTTGCTAGTTTTGTTTTTTCTTTGAAGCTTCTTGAAGCTTTGACTAAAGTGACCATTTTGTCTCATACTTAACCCTAACCATTCCACTTAACCTTAGTACATTCTCTACACCTAACCAAGGTTAGAAAATGATAAGTTTTGATTTTATTTTCTATTTTTAATAACACTTATCATATCTTTTCTTCTTCTTCTTCATCTTCAACATGAAGAAAACCTAGCTACCATCAATGGCAACTAGTGAAAATGAGTGAGAAATTCAATTCTAAAGTGAACCCACTTCCTATTTCTTCATCCTATACCTTTTGCCAAGTAGTATAGGGTGTTTTCTTCACAAGTTTCATGACTTGGTGAAGTGGGAGCCTGATCTAGTGATGCCTCGACGTAGATCATCTTCGGCATCGAAGCCGACGACCAAGCCCGCCCATTTCTTCGATGAAGCCGATGCTAGAGTCCGGAATCTGATTTGGACAGCGGAGGGACATCATCACGGAGCTTAGGAAGTGATGGACTGGATCTACAAAGGTTGTAGCCCCTTTCCTTTTAAGTTAAAGTCGTTAACTTGCATCGCATAGCCTATAAATCTAGTTAACGATCCGTATTAGGGTTTGTAGGCACTTGTAAAATTTTAATTGGGCATGTTTGATCCCTTGTGAGACCTCTAGTGTGTGCCTACGAACCCTACAGTGGTATCAGAGCTACTAGGCATTGGATGTCGACCTATGGGGGGATCTCACTGTGTGACAGTGTGGCGAAGCATAGGCTCTTACCCCCAGGGTGTCCCGAGATCGGAAGGTGTTCCGGCGGGTTGTAGTCCTCGCGAGGGGGCATGCGTAAAAAGTAGCCGCTGAGGGACCCGTTGGTGCCACGGCGACCCCATTGGATGGGGTTGCTGCCTGACCTACAGTGGTATCAGAGCCTAGCTAGAGCCTTAGGCGATGCGTAGACGGAGTTAGAAATCCGATCGAACCGAAACCCCATTGCAAAATAGCTCTCTGTACATTTTTCAAAACTGTTGAATTTTGTGAATTAAAAATATGGAGAAAAATAAGCAGGAAAAACTAAGAATTACTGTGAAGTTTGGGCTCCTAATTCCATAATTCGACCGCGGAACCGCGGCCAAACCAGGGGTTTGGCGGCGCTTCCGCGGCCCAAATTTGACTTAGTCCCTCAAATTTCATATATTTATTCTTAGGTCCTTTCTTGGCAATTTTTTATGTGAATTTTTTAATTCCACTCAAGTGTTGAGTTTTCTAGGATTTTATTGGGGATTCGTTAATTTGATCGGATAATTTAACTTCGTTTATGTTTTTCCGGATATTTTAGAAACTGTTAAAAAGTTCGACTGGATATAAATACCCACTTTTTCCCCTGCCGGGAAATTTCCAAGTGTTGATTTTTTCCGTAGTTTAATAACGTTCTAAGTAGTGCAAGTAAAGCGATGGTCCCTCTAGAAGACAACAAACCTTAACTCGATTATGTGACCGTCTTGAACTGCCCTTTGAACCTTAGGGTTTAGGGCGGTACGGCGTGCCACATGTGAGGCGTTGGCTTGACCCTTCTACGGCTGGACTGTTGGTACTGAGGCATGAACTGGATGTTTTTAAACTTATTTCATGTGTTGATCTGTTTCGGAAAACTTGGGTGTTTGAATGTTCGATCGCAAAGTTTAACATTTTCTATTTATCTAGAATGGGATACAATAATTGGAATTCACAAGTAGTTATGAGATAACTGAATGAATGTTATAAATCAAGCACTTTAGTCTCACTTGATCGGTTGCCACGGAATTTTGATGTGATCAAAAGTCCGTCGCAATCACGTAGTGTACGCGGATACTCGCCGGGTAAACTTAATAGACAGCCTCACCCCATAGCCCCGACCAAGTGACTGTAGGAGAACCCCGTCGCCAAAGGCATCCGTTCGGGTGCTCGCGGCAGCGGTGTTCCTCCTTGGTGCACTTCGTCGACGGCGTCGGGGGTGCGGCCGCCTACTAAAGTTTGCGACGAACATTCGATCTAGATATCGGGAATCTTATTGAATTGCCCGACTTGATATTGAAAAGTGTTTTCAATGATGAGACTAAAATGCGGGGTTTATAATTGTTAGGCATGCGATGTCTAAGGAATTCATTTGGCTAGGCATGCGATGTCTAAAGAGTTTGTGGATTCCAACTGTTGTAGTTTTACACTTTCTTTTCTGTGACCGTAAGTGTAATATGTGATATCGCCGGTTTCGTTGCTATATGTCAACGACAATTGGGATGCGCATATTTACTTACGTTGATGACATGTGATGTTATGTGTTGCTGGATATGTTATATTGGATCGTCGTGTTTGAATAGCCGGGGGGTTTTATGTGAGATGAGTGTTTTTCATTTTCATTCATGTAAAAACTTGTATGTAATATTCTTTTATTGGGGAACTTCCATGTTGTGGAAGTTGTCACCGTTTGTATATTATTTACTTTTCCGCATTAGGATAGACCCAAGGAGGGGAGCACAAGTAACCGGGTTCTAGGGTCCAGTGGGAGACCATCTCGAGGAGTCGAGTCCGGGTCTCCTAACCCTAGAATTGGTAGGGTTGCTTGCCACTCTCGTAGGGGTCTAGGGGTGTGGGATTGGCTATTCATCATGACCGTGGAATCCGTGTTTTATACTGGCTCGTATTAAAAACACGGATGTCCTAGTATATCCAATGTTTCATATGATTCTTCTGCTGTGTTATCTGTGATGTGATCATGTGATTTGTTCAGATGGATATTATATATAGTATATATGATATATTATATAAACGTTGCTTAAGTTTTACACCCGCGCTAGCCCTGCCTCGCTCTGGCGTTAGTTACCTAACCTAACGGTGCAGACGGGACATCGAGGCGAATGCGGATGGCATAAGCGTACGTTATATTTATCTGTGATGTTTAGGTGGACTTAAATGATGGGATATTCGTTAATGAGATTAATGAAAGAAAAAAAACCTATTTGATGTTGTGGAATCGAATTTCAAAAATAAAACAGGTAGCTACAGTTCTTGCTTTGCATCGCGGTGTTCATTATAGAACATCCTGCACCTTATTCGATGAGGAAAGGACCGAGATCCCTTCACCGGGAGTGACTCCTTTAGCAATAACTGGCAGATGCTACAAACTCGGTTTGTCTTTTGATCGCTTCTATAGTTTCTGCTTTGCACAGTGATATATATGATATATCCCGCACCTCATTCGACGAGGAAAGGGCCGACGATCCCTTCACCGGGAGTGACCCCTTTAGCAAAACTAGAAAAGCCTCAAAAACATTCCATTTAAAAACCATTTGATTCCGCAATGAGATCAAGTTCAAAGCGTTAAAGGTTTTCACAAAAACCATTCGCAACCCTCCATCATTTTAGGAAGTAGAGTACTTAGTATTCGTGCTACGTTTGTCGACCATAGCCGAGGCGTAGTGTGCGGTAGCTAAGTGATGTCTTCCTACACCGCATATGATGCGATTAGTTAGGACAGTCATGTGGCTTTGTTGACCTTAGCCAAGGGTCATGTGGGTGGGTCTAATTAATCACGAAATGACGGGTAGAACTTGACTAGTACCTATGATTTGTTGACCTTAGCCAAGGTCATAGGTGCTAGGGGTAAAAACCATTATCGGGAGTTTCAAGTGTTGAAATTTGCAATGAGATTGCATACCTTCTATGTGATAGTTGGATCCCGATACCCACTGCGAGTAATTGTTACTCCTGGGAGAGTTTTGCACTTTACAAATTAGCCGATGAAGTAGGTGTCTAGAAAGGTGTCAATGGGGTTATGCCTCCGGGAAAACGAGGTTTACTGTAATTAGATCCGTGCGAAAGCACGGGGAACCTCCCTCAAAGTACCGACACTGGCCTGGCTGAAAGATTGGCGAAGTTGTAGAGTGTAATTAATCCCGGCTAGTCTTTCCTTTTATGGTTTGAAGGAAGATTTGATAAAAACAGTGGGAGCCATCCTGATTAGATAAAATATATAACCAATCTAATCTTGCAAGAGCGCACGCAGAGTGTTTTCTTCTCTCTCTCTCCTGGTAGCGACCATATCACGCCTTAATCAAGATAATAATACGGATATTGACCGAACCCGCTTGTTATACTGAGCTGGGGAACGTTGGTCCCGCTCCAACTTATAATTGTTATAAGACAGAGCAGGAAATTGGGGATTACCAGAATTCCCGTGCCGCCCAAACGAAGAGAGTGCATGTTGATGCATCATCTTCGGGTGTGTTCATTACAAAGAACTGTTTCTCAGTATCTTCCGCATCCTGGGTATATGATACCGGATCTGGATCCCAGATATGTAATCTGTTACATAGGGCTACAAAAGGGTAGAAAAACTAAGAACGGGTGATAAGTTTCATGAGACAGAAAAACGGGGCAAGTGTTGCAGCCAAGTCTATTGGTCACTGTCACCCTGTATTACCAATACATTGATTCTGAACGAATATTATTAGATACCGAACCTGATATACAAAATCATATCACTCTCTTTACAAGTAAAGAAATGATAAAATTTTGTATTGTTGGATAATGTTTTGAACATTTCCTATATCAAAAGTTGATCGGTTCAGGCACGTTATCTAAAAACATTGATGTTCTAAATCATACTACAGTTCCTAGGATACAAAACATACACAAGAGGAAGAGTTCAGAAATGAACGGATCCTTCTTGAGGTATTGTAGACTAGGTCATATCAATGCGACCCGACTAGCTTAAGATACATAGTAGATGCATATTTAAATCAGTTTGAATTTACATCTTATGAAACTTGCGAGTCATGTCACAAAGATAAAATGACCTCAGCTCTGTTTATTGGAAACAGAGAAAGAGTTAGTGAACTCTTAGGATGATACATGTTGATGTATAATGGTCCCCTGTCTACACATGCCAAGACCGGTTCTTTGTACTTCATTACATTCTCTGATGATCTCTCAAGATTCAGACATATGTTCCTGTTGAAACATAAGTCCGAACCTTTTGAGATACTCACGGAATATAAGTTAGAAGTAGAGAACCAAAATGAGGATATAAGTATTATGTCCTTTGATGTGATCAGGGAGGAGAATACCTGTGCATGGCTTTCCTGGACTATTCTAAAAGGAGAATGAGATTCACTCTCAGTGTTACTCCTCTGAATATACCACAGCACTATGGTATATCGGGGTGGAGCAATAGCACCCTATGTGATATGGTGTGCTCTATAATGAGTACTACTGAGTTTCCTATTTCCTTTTAGGGAGTTATGCACTTATGAAGTTGCATACCTATTGAATAGGGTTCGGTTCAAATCAGTGCCTACCACTCCATATAAGATATGGTATGGGAAGAGCCTATCTCTTAAAGTAAGTTAAGATTTGGGATTGTCCGGCCTGTGTCAAAGCAAAATCCGGACAAGATCGAGGCAGGGTCAGTTCTGTAGAACTGAAAAGGTTCCATCTATACAAAACTGCAGCTGATGATTTGACAGAACCAAAGGATTCAATAGTTCCCGACGAACCTCAGCCTCTCCGCCGATCTAGTAGGGTTCCTCATCCGCCTGAGAGATACCTCGGTTTCTCGATGACAGTGGGAGTGAGGATTGCATCATGAGATGATGACCCAACTAGATTTGAGCAGGCCATCGAGAGTAGGGACTCTGTAAGAATGGCTGGATGCTTAGCGATCTGAGATGGAATCCATGTACACCAGCAAAGTATGGACTTTAGCTGCTATATCTGAAGGGTTAAATCCCCATCAGGAGCAAGTATATCTTGAGAAGATTACTTGGTGTAGATGGAAAAGTTGAGACTTTCAAAGCTAGACTTGTTAAAGGTTTTCGTCATCGACCAGGCGTGGATAATGATGAAACCTTTTCCAGTGGCTATGCTTAAGTCCATCCGGATCCTACTTTCCACGGCTACATACCATGACTACGATATCTGGCGGTTGGGTGTCATGACTGCTTTTCTAAAATGATGTTTTAGAAGAGAACGTCTATAAGAACACAGCCAGAGGGCTTCGTAGACAGTGGGAGCAGCGGAAACGTGTACAATATGCTTTATAAGATAAAGCAGGTATCGCGGAGTTGGAACATCTGTTTTGATGTGTTAGTCAAAGAGTTTGACATCATCAAAATGGTAGATGAACCTTTTATATACAAAAAGGTAGTAGGGAGTATAGTGACGATCCTCGTAGAGTACGTGGATGACATGCTCTTGATAGGGAAGGAGTTTCCTATGCTACGCTCGGTCAATCTCCGCTTATCACAATGATTCTCCATATAGGATCAAAGTGATACCTCCTAAATCCTGGGTTTTGGATCTATGAGATAGTTCTAATTGGAAGATAGGATTCTCGCTAGTTGTAGTGAGATGGTATCAACCGATCCTGGGGAGAATCACTGGAAGGGTTCCAGGATGATAAGGAGGACTGAAAATCAGTCGCATGCATTGTCTTTACCCTCAGTAAAGGGACGGTATGTTGGAAGAGTTCCAAGCTAGATACCGTGGCATACTGGACGATAAAGGCTCGATACATCGCTACTTAAGATGCTACCAAAGAGACAGTCTGGGTGTATATTTGTTCATGAGATGAACTTAGTTCCTCCCATTGTGTGACAATGGAGTTGTGGCTTATGCCAAGGAACGTCCGTCCCATCAGTGATCCAGACATATTCTAAGGCAGTATCACCTGATCATGGAGATGCTTGATCTCCAAGGGATCGAGGTTAGGAGAGTAGATGCAGAGGACAACACGGCGGATCCACTCACAAAGGCCTTTTCCCATAGAGAGACTTATATGGGATGGTTGAGTATTAGATACTGCACCCACTGCTACAGATGGCCCTAGTGCAAATGGGAGATTGTTAGTTATATGTATGCCCTAGAGGCAATTACTGTACATTGGATGTATATTGTAGTGGATGCTGGGACATATATAGGTAGGACTTTCTTGCTCGACATGATAGTACGCTATCTGGTTGCTCTTTATCTTAACATGTATACTTTCTGTCTCTCTGTTACATGTTGATAAAGCCCTTAGGATGAGTACTCGACTTCCAGGACTATGATGAAGATCATACAAGTGGGGCCTGGGTAGTCCATGAGTACATCCTTCATTGTTCCTAGTCGTGGGAATATCGAGACGGGGCATCGATATTCCAGAGTAGACTAGCGTATATCTTCTTGACCCATGTGATGGGCGACGGATGATCCTATATGCATCGGTGTTTGACATCAGAGATGGTATGCGGGTGCTCAGTGGGGACTGGGTACACTGAACGGACTCGCCGAGAACACCCAGATGGTATTATACCTCACGTTAGATGGCAGTTCTCTGGTGACACTGGTGCAGCTTAGTCTGTTGACCCGAGATCGTCATAGAGTCTTGTGTGTGTCCTACTGTGCTTTGATTTCCACCCTACCATGACTCTACTGAGTTGTGCAAACAGGTGGTTTTTGGGTACAGTCCCGATTCACATGGAGGCAATGAGCGATAGGAGGGGATTCGTCTCTCCCGGTATTCGGGGTTGATGTTGCGCTATGCACGACTGGCCATAACAGGAAATCCCTGGCCAGGGTTGCGGTGATATACTGGTAAGAATTATCAGTAGTTTCACGATTGTTATGGACCTTATATCGGCATGACTTATCAAGCTATTAGGGTCTGACGTTTACCACCCCTAGGCGAGATATGCGACATATCAGACGAACTGACCGGACTGTACGGTAAGTGTTACTGGTTGGATTCACAGGAGTGTGAGCGGGCTTGCTCGTCGATCTTCTAATCGTTCAATACCCGGGTGGCCGTTACGTTTAGCAGACCGCTTGCGGCTTGTGGGTGCTTGATATGATCATCACCTGCTGCCGGCGTATTGACGAGTCTTTAGAGTCCTACACAGAGGTTTCCTGGCTCAAGCGAAACGAAATAGGAGCGCATATGAGATATGTGCAGGACCGAGAATAATGCGTGTATGTGACACCGTATTCCATTCTCGCGATGAATGTATCGATTAGGTTATATGCGATATAACCTAGTTGTCGAATCAAGGATTGATTCGATAAGACGATACATAGGATACTAGTCGGTTATATGCGATATGACCGGATCGTTAAATCAAGTGTTGATTTAATGATTTAATGTATAATTATATATTTGATATATTACTTTGCATCAACTAGTATTGGTTCACTTTGAATGGATTTTCTCACTTGAATATCACAAGTTGTATATGTGATATACTTTTGTGCACTTGATTGTATCATGTTTGATGATACATGTTTACTTGGCTAAGTGTAAAGAATTAAACCTTGGTTAAGTTAATGATTAGGGTTTTCTTTTTCTTACTTATTTATTTATTTATTTTGGAAAAGATAAGAAATGAAATGGTTGCTAGTTTTGTTTTTTCTTTGAAGCTTCTTGAAGCTTTGACTAAAGTGACCATTTTGTCTCATACTTAACCCTAACCATTCCACTTAACCTTAGTACATTCTCTACACCTAACCAAGGTTAGAAAATGATAAGTGTTGATTTTATTTTCTATTTTTAATAACACTTATCATATCTTTTCTTCTTCTTCTTCATCTTCAATATGAAGAAAACCTAGCTACCATCAATGGCAACTAGTGAAAATGAGTGAGAAATTCAATTCTTAAGTGAACCCACTTCCTATTTCTTCATCCTCTACCTCTTGCCAAGTAGTATAGGGTGTTTTCTTCACAAGTTTCATGACTTGGTGAAGTGGGAGCTTGATCTAGTGATGCCTCGACGTAGATCATCTTCGGCATCGAAGCCGACGACCAAGCCCGCCCATTTCTTCGATGAAGCCGATGCTAGAGTCCGGAATCTGATTTGGACAGCGGAGGGACATCATCGCGGAGCTTAGGAAGTGGTGGACCGGATCTACAAAGGTTGTAGCCCTTTTCCTTTTAAGTTAAAGTCGTTAACTTGCATCGCATAGCCTATAAATCTAGTTAACGATCCGTATTAGGATTTGTAGGCACTTGTAAAATTTTAATTGGGCATGTTTGATCCCTTGTGAGACCTCTAGTGTGTGCCTACGAACCCTACACTCTTATGACCTTGACTAAGGTCCAACAAATCATAAGTCACATGTCAAGTTCTACCTGTCATTGTCCAGGTTAATTTGAACCCACCCGTACATACTCTTGACTAAGGGCCAACAAAGTAATACGACTGTCCCAAACCAACGCATCTATCTATGCAACAAATGAATACCCCAGCAGGTACCAAACACTATGCCTTGACTAAGGGCCAACAAACATAGCTTGAATACTACTGACCATCCATAAGAAATGACGGAGGGCTATGAATGGTTTTGGCAAAACCGTGAACGTAGTGAACTTGATATAATCGAAGGAACCTGATACTTTTTTAAAAGGAGTGGTTAAAGCTCCGTAATTTAAAAATTCTGATCTTTTAAAATAACCGAGTGGTTTCTTTTAAATTTGTTCCAACGATTCAACTTTGGTTTATTTTCTTTGCATTATAATAATGCGTCCCATCATTTATCCTATCATTGCAGAAAACAACGAAAATACCACGTCCTCTTATGCCATCCGCATTCGCCACTGGGTCCCGTCATCACCCGTTAGGTTACTTAACTAACGACAGAGCGGGGGCTGGGCTAGCGCGGGTGTAAAACATAAGTGACGTCTAATAGCTATCATATATAGATATTGTACATTCGTCAGACGCAATAATAAACATTCCAGATCACAGATGAACTTTATTGGATTTATTAGCAATCCGCATTTGCTTTGAGCCTGCAATAAAAGACGAATTACACAGTTGTGATGAATAGCCATTACCCCACCCTAGACCCCTACGGGTACGGCAAACTACCCGCCAAGTACCCGAAGTGAAGTGGTATCCCTCAACAACGTGAGTAGGCCACTAAACACTTCGACGTACCCGGTAGTTTGTGTACCCCACCTTGGGTCTATCCTAGGAGCAAAAACAGTAAAAAGAAATAATACAACGGTGGCTACAACCGCAACCTGGATGTGCCCCGCAAAAGAATATTACATCAAATTATATTTACATTGAATGAATATTAAACACATCTCAAATCTCGGCTAATCATCACAACAGTCCAACACAGTTCATATACACAAACAGTAAACATTTCAGAAATGTGCAACGCCCTGCCAACCGACATACTAGCAGTTAGGGGAGGTTTACGAACACATTAAACATTACAGATAAAGATCCAATTAGCAAATAGTTTAGAACATCGATCGATTACCTATATCCGTGTCTACCCCAAAAGCAAATCATCACAGAGGCAACCTGGACAGAAACAGAACATACAAGAAAACAGAAAACAACAAAATAGGAATTACTGAGCAAATCCGAGTCAACTCGGCGTTGACTCGGCGGCGGTTCCGCAGCATAAGCTCTCTATTGCCGCGGAACCGCGGCCGTTTAGACGATTCACTGACTCATTTTTTCCCAGTATTCTTAAAATACCCTGCTGTGAATTTTAAGGCATGTCAAATATTTTTTTAGACAAGTTTAAAATTAACAGAAACTTAGGGTTTTCGGTTTTTTTGTTTTCGTGTTTTCCATCGATCGAACTTCTAATCAGTCGCTAGCAAGCTAGTAATGGTTTAACCTGGCTCTGATACCAATGTAAGTCCATGCCACGCACCCCACGAACTTGCGGGGAGGCAGAATATATGAAAAACGATTATCAAAGCTTCGTAACATGGACTTGAGCGCATGAATCGTTATCTAAACCATTGCTAACTAAATACTAGAGGTTTAACTACTCGGATACGAAGTTATACCTCACGATACTAGTCCTTCGGGTCTTCATCACGGTCCTCCACTCCTCGTAGGCTCCTTGGAACATCGGCACCTCAACGGCCCCCTCGAATCAAAGACGATCCACCCGAAAGCTCCTACGCCAAGCTTAATCTCAAACTTGAGATAACTAGGTTGCTTAAAGTGCTAATCTAAGCTACCTAGGGGATATAGAGTGAGGTTATGGATGTATTAGTCTAGCTAACCCTTGATCTCAACACATGAGAGGCTAGGGTTAGGGTTTGAAGAGAGAGTGAGCTTGAGGAGAGAGAAGGTGAGAATGATAATGAAAAGAATAATGAACTCATATGAATATATCAACCATAATAATTAATCAAATAAATAATATAAATGATTTATCATCATGGTTAGATTCATTCATCTAGTGTAATTCATCATATGACTCACTAACTCATTAATGAATCATTTAATACAAAGCATGAATCACACAAATGAGTCATTAAGCAATTAATGCTCATGCCACCTTAACCCCTTAGTCACCACTCTTCTAGAACCTTCCCGACAAATTACGAGAACGCGCCTCCAATCCGTAAAAACACGGAAAAACTTTAGACTGTATAAATCCAATAATCCGATACTAGAATCTGGCTTAAACCGAAGCCGGCTAGTAAAAACTGTCCGAAAAGTCGTACGTGCGTAAACACACGTACGCATCCGAACCCTTGCCGTAAAACCATACGACCTCTATATCGTTTCGCCTGGAGCAAGGAAACTCTCTGTGTGGGACTCTAAAGACTCGACATTACGCTGGCAGTGGGTTTAACCACAGACCGCAAGCGGCATTAGCTGTACGTAACGGTCCCCAGGTAGATGTCGATAAGAAGGCCGATGAGGAAAACCATCCGAACCCCTACTGAGCCTGATGTGACAATCTCCGTACAGTCCGGTCTGTTCGTCTAAGACTATCGCATATCAAGCCTAAGGGGCGGTAAGCGTCAGTCCTCTAATAGTTGTATAAGTCGTATCGGAGCAAAGCCCATTACGCCCTGAGAAGCTATTGGAACCTACCAGTATATCTCGCTTGCCCTGGCCAGGGACTTTGCGTAATGGCTCTCTGACACAGTGCGATATCAACTCCCAATACCGGGAGAGACGAATCCTATCTAACCGCCACTGCCTCCAAGTGCTCGGGACTGCACCCAACTGCTACCTGTTTGCATGACTCCTTTGAGCCGTGGTAGGGTAGCAATCTAAGAACAGTGGGACACACTCGAGGCGAAGTAGCAGTGTCAAGTCTGCGGACTATGCTGTACTCATGTCACCTGGGAACTGTTAACTGATGATGGGTATAACACCAACCAATCAGTTCCCCGGCGAGTCATGTCCGGTGTACCCGTAACCTAACGAGCACCTGTATACTATCTCCAGTACAACGTACTGATGGCTGTGGGACAGACCATCTCCCCAACTGGGATGAGAAGCGTACACACTTAGTCTACTCCAGAATATCGATGCCCTATCTCGACAATCCAACGACCAGGGACCTGTATAGGATGTTGCTTACAGACTACCCAGCCCCCACTAGTGTGACTGCCATCACGACGCTGGTAATCAAGCAAAGATCCTATGGGCTCTACTAATATGTATAAGTGATACGTTACAAGAAACATATGCACATATTAAAGTAGACACAAACCAAGTAGCATACTACCATTTTTAGCAAGACTGTATATATAACTGTGAATACCCCAAGCTTCCATTAAGTAATATACAATCTAGTATGATACAATAATGGCTCCTAGGGCATATACACTAACACCATGGCCGTAAATTGCGGCCAAAAAGAGAAAAAAGTCGGCCAAAATTAAGAGTTATGGTCTCGGATCTTGGGAACAGCTTCTAGGTTGCCTGCATAATTCACAGTCTTCGCTAAATATTTTTCAGGTGTCCCGGGTGAAAGAAGATTTAATATTCTCTACAGAATTCCACAAAAATACGGATATCGGGGATTTCTAAGTTCGTTAATAGGGGCTTAAGTCTCAGGTTTGGGTCTGAATTCCAGCACTAGGGGGGTTGTTTGTCCTCTACTAAGCTCAAACACATTTCACAACTCAAGAATTCCTCAAACCCTAACTAGAAATTTTCAAAGTTCTCTAAACTACACAATATCGATTCTAAACTTGTATGGATACTTAAGGGAATCAAAATACAATTATAATGGTGCAGCAATTACTTCCTTTGGCACTCATGAATCCCCTAGGGCACCAAAATGCAAACTTTCTTGGTCCATAGTGTAGCTTGTGAGCTTGTGCAAGTTTTTTTGTGAAGCGGGGATGAGCTTTCGAGTTTGTTTTAATGATGTTTTGAGGGTTTGTGGTGGAGGGGGTGTGAGGTGCTGCCATGGGCTGAAGAGAAGAGAGGGAGACGATGAAGATGAGAAAAGAAACAAGAACCCAAGACCATGCTTTGACCCCTCACCCTCTCTCTCTCATGCCCATCCCTCATTCTTTATTCTTTTCCATTTTCATTTCTTTTTCCTTTCTTTTCTTCTCTCTTCTTATAATAAAACCCAAATCAAGCATGAAGAAATAAAGTAAAGCCATGATAAAATGTAACAAGTGTTAAAATGACATGGTGCATGTTTTGCACAAAACAAGATTAATGCGCGATTAGCGATATTTAATCGCGATCAACACTAAATAGTGTATAATTAATCATAAAAACTTGAATTTTGCATATTTCACATAAAGCACCTTCATTTCAATAATTTCCATAATTTTCCAAATTTTTTCCAATTTATCGGTATTTAATTATACCGCCTTATTAAAATATTCATTATAATATTATTTAATTATAAAAATTCCCAAAAATAATATTTTATTTTTCTGAAATGTTACCGATACGATCTCAACCTTGCCTTTTCCGCACCACATCCGACGCCTCTGCACCCGATCCTAGAATCGCACATAAGTAAATAAGAGCATATATATATATAAATAGTCGCGAACACGAACGATACAAGTCAACCACGTGCACTAACAGGACGCGCGCGCACTTGGTGCACAAAACGCGCTCGCGACAACGCCACAGCCCACAACTATGGTCGCTATACGTGACAACTACCAAGTCTAGAACCCAATCGCACCAATCGCGCATCCACAACACACTAAATATTTTAGGAAATAGGTTGTAAATCATCAACACCTAAAACTTAATTAAAATCGATTTATTCCAAAAACCTAGTAAGCAACCATTAACCGTTTTAGTATAAATCTAGATGTTTTAGCAATTCTAGTGGCCACAATGTTCACTTAATATCTTAATTAGGTCACACAATTATTTACTAAAATTTAATCTCACCTATTTACATTAATCATGAAATTAGTTTGCAAGAATATATAATTAAGAGAATTTAAAAGTAACAATTAGCAAATTAACATCTAGTTTAGATTTTGCATGTCTTAAGATGTTAAACTACACATTGCAGCCATGATCAAGTGATAAAAACCCTAACTTTAATTCGAAACCTTCTCTTTAGAATTCTAACTTTCAATTAAAACCATATTTAAATCTAATTAAGCTAGATTAAAATAATTAACCAACAATTAAACCATAGGGTTAAGATTTATATCTCTAAAATTTGAGATCAAACTTGCAACTTGACCTCCTAAAATGGTTCCCTTGCTCCAAGATCCATACAAGATTTGGTCAAGGAAAATTGGGTGAAGAATTAGCTATTAATTTTTGAGATATTGTGTGGATTTTTGATGAAAAATAGATGAGTTTTTATGTGGAAATGAGATGGGGAAGTGGGGGAAACTGCTGCAGGAGATAGGCTCGGCCAGCAGGGAAGAATGGGTGTGTGTAGAATTTTCCAACTCAGGAAAATCCCTCCATACCTCAAGTCAACATGCCCATATATCTTTTCTTTAATTATTTCCTTTTTAATTTTCTTTCCTATTAATTTTTCTCCTTGAATTTCAAGAACCATCTTGACAATTTCTTTTCATTTCAAAAACAACATGTTACATTTTGGTTTAATGTGTCATGGTTCACAAAACTTGTATTAACCCATTCTAATTTGTAATTATCGTTAATTTAGAGTATAAGTGCACGATTAAAATAAAAATTAAAATTAATTAATTAAGGAAAATATTTGAGTAAACTAGCAGTTAATAAGTGACTAATTAAATACCAATACTAGCAATTACATAGCTAAAATAGGTGTATTTAAGTCTATGTGGAAAAATAATTATTTCTTGGTTTTTACAGAAAACACGTATTATCTATAATTAATACACGATTAACCTAATCGAATTTTCAGAACGTTACAATCTTCCCCCCCAAAAGAAATTCGGTCTCCGAATTTAAAATCTAACTACGCGTACCCTCGAAGAGATAGGAATAGGTCCCTCTCATCTTGTCCTCGGCTTTCCACGTGACCTCTTCGCCGCTCGGGCCATGCCAAAGAACCATTACGGTCGGTATGTCTTCGGACCTTGGTTTTATTACCTGCCGATCTAGTATGACTATCGGCTGCTCGGTAAAAGAAATTTTTTTGCTTTAGCTGGATCGTCTGATACTGTATCGCGTGAGAGGGGTCATGAAGATACTTGCGAAGCATCGATACATGGAACACGGGGTGAACATTTGGGAAGCTGGGCAGACTGCGCCGACACGCTCGAGAATCTCTAAGGGACCTACATATCTGGGACCAATCATCCCTTTCTTTCCGAATCTCAACACGCCCTTCATCGGAGAAACCCTTAAGAAAAACATAACCTCCAACGGCGAACTCAAGTTTGCGACGACATCCATCCACATAAGATTTCTGCCTGCTCTGGGCGGCTCTCATCCTATTTCGAATTAACAGAATCTTTTCGATCGTCTCCTGCACAATCTGTGCGCCCAAAATACTGCTCTCACTGAGCTCTGTCCAACAAAATAGTGATCGACATTTCCTCCTATATAATATCTCGAAGGGTGCCATCTGAATCGTCTCCTGGAAGCTATCATTGTAGGAGAACTCTATTAAGAGCAAGTGGCGATCCCAACTGCCACCGAAAACTAGAATGCAAGCTCGGAGCATATCCTCAAGAATCTGAATTGTCCGCTTTGATTGACCATCGGTCTACGGATAGAAAGCTGTACTGAAACTCAATCGGGTATCTAAAGTCTCTTAATGTTTCTACAGTAGTCGGCTGGTGAACTGGGTGCCTCTTTGGACACAATACAGGTCGGGACGCCATGCAGTCGTACAATCTCATCAATGTATATCTGAGCATACTGAACAAATTCGAAAGTGATCTTGACTGGCAGAAAATGAGCTGCTTTCCATCAATCGGTCTACTATCCCCCAAATAAAGTCATACTCTCGACTGGTCCTGGGTAGACCCACAATAAAATCCATAGAAATATGCTCCTATTTTCACTCCGGAATGGGCAAAGGTTGTAACTCTCCTGCTGGCCCCTGATGCTCGGCCTTGACTTGCTGACAAGTCAGGCATCTCGAAACAAAATCTGTGACATCTCTCTTCATCCATTCCTACCAGTAAACATCTCTCAAGCCATAGTATATCTTGGTGGAACCCGGATGAACACTATATGCTGACTGATACGCCTCCTCTAAGATCTCGCATCTTAGTCCCTCGGAATCTGGCACACACAGTCGAGTCCCAAATCGTAGTACACCCTGATCATCGATCACGAACTCTGAATCTCTGCCCTGTCAAACCTGCTCCATGATCTCTAGCAAACGAACGTCATCGGACTGTGCCTCACTGGTACGGTCAAATACTATGGATGTGCACGGACACGGACAAGTTGTCTCCCGGTCGACGTAAACTCGAACTGTACTCGGCTGTCACAAAGAATCTGCTAATCTGCCATCGACTGTCTCTGAACTGTGCTCAAACAAGAAAAGCTACCTCCGGGTCTCCGACTCAAAGCATCTGCCACAACATTCACCTTGCACGGACGATGAGGAATCTCGCAGTCATAGTCTTTCACTAGCTCCATCCAACGGCGCTGTCTCAATTTCAAATCTCGTTGCTGAAAGTTGTAGTGTCTCCAGATCTTAAGTGTAAAAACCACCACAGCCATCTCTAAGTCATGCGTGGAATAGTTCTGCTCGCGCTTCTTCAACTGCCGAGAAGCATCCTAATAACCAACAAAACCGCCTGACCCTGAAGGTAAAGATAGTACTAGCACCGTAGTCAAACGAGTTTCCAACTACTGAAAGCTTTGCTCGCACGCCTCGGTCCAAAGAAAAAAGGAATTCCCTTCCGGTCAACCCGGTCAACGTTGCAGCTATATGAGAAAAATCCTGTATGAAACGTCAATAGTATCCGGTCAAATCAAAAATGCTTTGAACCTCCATCACTGGTACAGGTCTGGGTTAGTGCTGAACGACCTCGATCTTCTTTGGTTCCATACGTACCATCTCTCATAACTAAGTGGCCCAAACATTCAACACCATCCAACAAGAAAACACACGTGGATAATTTAGCGAATAACTGGTGCTCCCTCAATGTTTGCAACGAAATCCTTAAAAACTGCCCAGGCCCCACTCGGCTCCAAAAGTGTACTAAAATGTCATCAACGAACACGATAATAACTGATCAGGAAACTTCCTGAATGTGCGGTTCATCCAATCCATAAACGCTGTTGGGGCATTGGTGAGCTTGAACGACATCACCAAGAACTCATAATGCCCGTTACATGTGCGAAAAGCAGTCTTCGGAATATCTTCATCTCAAACCCGCAACTAATGGTAACCTGATCGTAAGTCAATCTTCGAGAAATGTCCCGCACCAAGGAGCTAATCAAATAAATCGTCGATGCGAGGTAGGGGATATCTATTCCGCACAGTAACCTGATTTAACTAACGATAATCGATGCACCAACATAAACCACCGTCTTTCTTCTTGACGAACAGGACAGGAGCTCCCCAAGGCGACGCACTCGGACGAACAAGCCCTTTATCCAAAAAATCTTGCAACTGGTCCTTCAGTTCTTTACGCTCCGCCAGGTCCATCCGATATAGCGGTATAGAAAAAGGATCCGTGCCAGGAATCAAGTCGAAGCAGAACTCAATATCGCGCTCTGGCGATAAACTGAGTAACTTGTCAGGAAGGACATCTTGAAATTCCCTTACAATCGGGACCTGGTCCAACGGGACCTCTGCGACTCTAACATCACAAACATATGCCAAAAATTCCTGACATCCTTTTCTCAAAAGCTAACTAGCGCGATGATAAGAAATCAAACTGGGAAAGGCGACGCTATGGTCTCCCCGAAAACAAGAACTGGCTCACCCGGAAAACTAAATCTGACTGCCTTCTTACAGCAGTCCACGGATGCGTGACACGTGGCTAACCAATCCATGCTCAGAAGAACTTCGAAGTCAAATATATCGAGAAGAATCAAGTTGACAGAATAATCCCTATCTCCGATACAAACAAAACAAACACGAACGAGAACATTTCGAGCGAAAAAAGATTAGCCTACAGAAGAAATCACAACAAGCGGCTGATTTAGCAAAGACTACTATCGGCCAGACTTTGATACAAGATATGTGGATACCATTTCAAACAACACCAGAAAGAAATACGTATCGGAAGAAAAAACCGAAAGTATACCTGTCACAACGGCGTCTATCTAACCGCCTCTGAGCTGGCATACCTGTACAAATCCACTTCGATTCGAAAACGGCCGAAGTCTCAGAAATGCGCTCCTCTAACTTTAAGGTCGCGTCCATAGCAACAGCGTAAGTGTCAAAATGCTGGGTGCCGATGGCAAGAAATAACTGCATGTCAAACCTTTTTATCCGTTTCTCTTCAGTGTCCACCAGGTAAGGAGCATATCGGACCGCTGAGTAAACTAAATGTCGTACTCGGACACTGTCATCCCTGGAGTCTTGCGCAAAGACTCAAAACTACGAGCTCGGACATCTCAAACGCTCTTCGGAAGGAAACGAGCAAGAAATACAGCTGTGAACACATCCCAAGTCGTAGGAAGTTGATCTGCAGCTCGGCCTATCTTAATTGACTCGTACCACGTCTGAGCAAGACCTCTCTAGACGAAAACTCGCAAGCTCAATCCATATATCGTCAAAACATCTCTGTGAATGACAAATCCTAGCCATCCTATCAAGGATTGTCTATGGATCCTTCACTGCATCTGTGCCTGTAAAAACTAGAGGCTTCATCCTAAAAAACACCTGTATGGATACAGAATTAGTCTTGGTAATGACTGAAACAGCTGACAGAGCAGCAGGTGCAATCACAGTCCTTGCAGTAAGAGGGACATCATTGGCTCTCGGAGCTCGGCTAGCCTCAACTAACAATTCAAACAACTGTCACAAGTCCAGCCTAGCTATCCGTCCTGAAGAAAGCGGATCACTCTGTCCCTGAGGGGTAGGCGTACCACCTGTTAGTTATATGTACGCCCTAGAGGCCATTATTGTACATGTGATGTATATTATAGTGGATTCTTGGACATATATATATAGAGAGGACTTTCTTGCTCGACATGATAGTATGCTATCTGGTTACTCATTATCTTAACATGTTGACTGGTATTCTTTACTGTCTTGCTCTCACATGTTGATAAAGCCCTTAGGATATGTACTTGACTACAAGGATTATGATGAGATCATACTAGTGGGGCCAGGGTGTTCCACAAGTACATCCTTTAATCAGTTCCTAGTCATGGGAATATCGAGACCAGGGCATCGATATTCCAGTGTAGACTAGTGTGTACATTTCTTGTCCCTTAGAGGGCGATGGTTGATCCCACAACCATGGGTGTGTGGCATTGAAGATTGTACACAGGTGCTCATTGGAGAATGGGTACACCGAATAGGACTCGCCGAGGACTCCTATGTGGTAGTATACCTATCGTCATATAGCAGTCCTCTGGTAACACTGGTATAGGTTAGTCTGTAGACCCGAGATAGTCAAAAAGTCTTGTGTGGCTCCCACTGTGCTTTGATTTCCTCCCTACCACGGCTCAAATGAGTCATGCAAACAGGTGGATTTTTGGTACAGTCCCGAGTTACATAGAGGCAATGAGCGATAGGAAGGGTTTCCTCTCTCCCAGTATTGGGGATTGATGTTGCTCTATGCTCGATTGGCTATAACTGGAAGTCCATTGCCAGGGCCGCTGTTGAGATTTACTGATAAGAGTTATCAGTAGTTTCTCTAACCGTTATAGGCCAGACATCGGCATGTCTTATCACGTTACTGGAGACTAACGTTTACCACCCCTAGACATGATATGCGACATATCAGACGAAGAGACCGAACCGTACGGTGGTGTTACTGATAAGCTTCATGGAGAGTATGGACGAGCTTGCTTGTTGATCTTCATATCGCTCAATACCCGGGTAGCCATTACGTCCATCTAGTACCGCTGACGGTTTGTAGGTGACTGATGAGATCATCACCCACTGCAGGCGTATTGATGAGTCTTTAGATTCCCACACAGAAGTTTTCTGGTTCAAGTGAAACGAAGTAGGACACATATGTGATATGTGTGTGGGCCTGATTAAATACGTGTATGTGATACCGTATTGTAATTTGGCAGTTATCTGTTATCGGTTCGGTTATATGTGTTATAACCAGATTGTTGAATCAAGTGTTGATTTGATAATGTGATATACAGATAAATGATATTAGTCGGTCATATGTGATATAACCGGATTATTAAATCAAGTGTTGATTTAATAATGTGATATATATTATATTTGATATAATTGTATCTTAACTAATATCATTAGCTCACTAAATATTTTCTTATATGTATTAATATGTATATATATATATGATATATATATATATATAGCATGGCATGATTTCTATTTTTGAGAAAAATAGAAAAAGAGGTGGAAAATGATAGCACGGTTGCAAGCATGGACTTTATTCATAGTTTATTTACCTTGACTCACTTTTCAAGCATGGTTGCAATTTTATATTGCAAAATTCCATGCTTGAATGAGTGGGGATCATGAGTTGCCATTCATTCTATGCACATTCTAAACACTTAGCCATTTTTCTTGAGTTGCTCCCATGGTTGTTCTCTAGCTTCATCCTCCTCCTCAAATGTCATGGTTCGAGCTTCAACCCTCACATGAGATGTGAATCATGAAGCTTGAACACAATCTTGTGAGCTTTTAACATCCCCTACTTCATCATCCCACACCAAACTAGCAATTTGGTATGATGTGTTTGCTACACTAAAGGAGATTAGTGTAGAGTTAGCTTGGGCTAGAGGGACTTCGGGTGGATTGTCTTAGGCGCGAAGATCGCAAAGGAGGGTTGTTCAACTCGAAGAGGAGCCATGTGAAATCACGGGGACTTCAACCCGGAGCTTTAGAAGAGAAGGACTAGAACTACAAAGGTTGTATGCTCTTTTCTTTTCTTATCACATCACAAAAGCAAATCCTAATAATCTAGCAAAGAGCTTGTTAGTCTAACTTAGCACCTAATAAAAATTAAAATTTGGCATTCTTGATAACTCTGAAAAAGTTCCAGCAGCACAGACAACAACTGACGATTTGGTGGAACCGGAGGATCCAATAGTAGCCAACGAACCACAGCCACTCCGCAGATCTAGTAGGGTTCCTCATCCATCTGAGAGATACTACGGTTTTCTCATAGACGGTGGGAGCGAGGATTGCATCATGGAAGATGATGACCCTATTAATTTCGAGCAGGCCATCACGAGTGGGGAATCTGTGAAATGGCTGGATGCTATGAGATCCGAGATGGAATCCATGTACACCAACTAAGTATGGACTTTGGAAGTTTCTCCTGAATGGGTAAAACTCATTGGGAGCAAGTAGATCTTCGAAAAGAAGATAGGTGTAGATGGAAAAGTTAAGACTTTCAAAGCTAGACTTGTAGCAAAAGGTTTTCCATCAGGATCCTTGTAACATTTCAGAAAAATAAAATACTATTTTTGGGACTTTTTATAATTAAATATTATTATATTGAATATTTTAATATTGCGGTATAATTAAATACCAATAAATTGGGAAAAAATTTGGAAAATTATGGAAATTACTAAAAAGAGAGTGTTTTAAGTGAATTATGCAAATTATAAGTTTTTATGATTAATTATACGCTAATTTAGTGCTAATCGCGATTACATATCGCTAATCGCACATTAAGCTCCTTTTGTGCAAAACATGCACATGTCTTTTTTTAGCGCTTGTTACATTTTTTTCTCCCATGCTTTCTCCTTTTTATTATGCATGGTTGTAAATTAAAGAGATGAGAAAGATAAATAAAATAGAAAAGAAAAAGAAAACATTAAACTAAGAGGTATGGGCATGAGAGAGAGTGAGAGGGGTTACCCTTGACTTTGGACATTCCTCCTTCATTCCTTCACCCTCATCATCTCTCCCCTCAACTCCCATGCTGCTGCTGTGTCACGTCCCGAAAGTACGGAAAATGACCGACACTTAAACTACAAAACGTCTCGAGGCGTACGTAATCTAAGTAAGCCGAAAACCAAGAAATCCAAACCAAGAAAAGTAGTAGAGTGAAGGAAAAACCATTTTAAATCAAATAGTTTGCAACATACACCGAAATATGAATTTTAAAATCACAAGTCTTTTCTAAAAATTTCGGCAGAATTTCCCTTGTAAAAACTGACCCCAAACGGGTACAAAACCTGATAAAACATATATAATGAATAAGGACATCCCCAAGCGAGAGCTAGCTCTTCGTCAATCGACGGTCACAACCAAGCAAGCAATAATATACAACACCGAAAGGCGAGGATCACAATAGAAAAGGAAACTCAAAATAGCATGAAATCCATAGAAACAAAACGCGCGACTCTAAGGTCGAAAGAATAAACAACACTGGTCTCTATCTGAAATAATACATGTTTGGTTGATGGAACTTTTAGATACAACAGAATAATAATATACAAGGTATAATGATGGGTACGATACAAGTGAACCCGCGTACTAGCAAGTCACCCGAAAAAGAAGCAGTGCCAGCAAAGCCGTAATGAAACCTGTATGGCAAAACCTGCAAAAAACTGTGGCTCAACGGGGGTGAGTTGCCAACTCGTGAGTAGAAAACTTCTACGAGCAGAAATCGCATGAATAACCTAATCCTAGGTCATACGATCACTATATATATAATCCTCAAAATGACAAGTCTGGAGCATGAAAGGTGGCAAGGGTAAATATCTAACCCAAGTGTAATCCCATGTGCTCGTGTCAGTGCCTCAGGTAGCAATATATCATATGGAGGAGGTATGAATGCATGAACACAGAATACATGTAAATGAAGAAACTACTTTCATAACTTTGTGAGATTTCTGTACTTTTTAAAACGAAGTATCATAATGAAATCAGCATAAACAGTGTCTAGCATCAACACTCCCTATGTCTCAAAATCTCAGGCTCCGGCTATCCGGACTGGCCTGTATCATCAAATCTCAGTACCTCAATATCTCAATATCTAGGGCGCCGTCAGTCCATACCGGCCCCTAACATCCATCACAAGACCACGACGGTATCCTCCGGATATCCGACCCGTCGGGTAAAATCACCGGTTGGTAGTCTTCCCCTGCTAGGCTCATCGTCTACTACTCGAACTTCTTGCCCCGGGATACCTTACCGGGTCCACCATGTACCCGAGACGGTTCATCCAACTCCTCGAATCGGGTCTCGAAATCCATCAGCAAACTCTTGATGGACGACTCATACATCATGGGAAAACCACACTTATCATTTTAAAAAGAGAGAGAGAAGAAGTTTATATATGTTCTTGCGGTTTTCCCCCAAATCCAGGAAATCTCATGAAAATCCGAATCCAAATCATCGATGGCATGTAAAACAATGAATATAGGCATAAAAATCCATGAATGCGGCATAGCAGTGAATAACAATATGCATGAAGTAGCAAGCAGTAACTGCAATGTCTAAACTGGCGTATATAGCAAGTACACTAATGTCGTGTTGAAACTACTAGCTAACAAGGTAAGTTAATGTAATAGTATTTTCTAAAGTGTACGTGACATGGCAATTACCGATGATGATGTGTGTGAGCCGGCAAGTAAGTGTACATGGAACATACGCATCATCGGTAATGGTGCTGGTGTCCTAACAGTATGATATCAATAACGGTATATGAATCACAAAATAAGTATGCGATGCAGAGCGAAAAACAATAATGTGCGGGAGCAGAATACTAGACACAACGATAACAAATCTGCATTTAATATAAATCTAAGTCATACAGTAGTGCCTTTTGAAATAATACGAATCGCGTTGTTTTGAAAATAAGGGCTACGGTGTTTTTAAGAAAAGATACGTTCTTTGAAATATCCGTATAATCCATTGATCTGTCTTTTAAAATACCCATGATTCGTTAGTTTTTGAAATAGGTAGGAATCGAATCTAGTTTAACAACTACACTAAACTATAGGGCTGAGCTAACAGGCTAACTGAAGGTAAGGAAACCGCCTGACATCTGAGTTGACACATATATCTATATATTAGTCGGTGATCCCGCCTCGATAATATCATATCCGATACCAAATCTATAATCAGACATTCCCAAGTCAAGAGTGCGGATCTATCATCAATATATAGCTCGTACATAAATCCGTCGTACGGCAACCCAAATCTGGGTACGGGTCAATATCACATTAATCATATTATTCATCTGGTATCCTCTTCATCAAAGATCATAATCCGGGGTACTGATCTACGTCAAGTACGATACTAATATCATCAATATAATCATGACCTGACTACTGATCGACAGTCTCATACAAACTGACATCATCAGCACATATCATCATAAAGAAGTATACATCGCTCAATGCGACCCATTATAGCTATCTTAACATATCTTATCTCATGTCTCGATCACAAGTCAACTATTCTATGTATATCACCATTCACATGGTATCGTCGTCCAAAGATCCGCTATAACATCATGACATATCTCAAATACGAATCCTGCCAAATCACCGATCTCACGGTCTCAAATCAAATCTCATCGACTCACCTCAATTCCCAAATACCATCCTCAAATCCAGTATATGAACACATAGTCCCATACCCATGTGAACACATAACTATATATTCCCATATACGCACATATGAAAGAAGAATGTATGCAAGTATGGGTGAGTGTGTATGTGTGGTGCAACCACTACTCTAGGGTTTCGCAATACAAAATCAATCCAATCACACCTAGAATCCATCTTTATCATCAATAAACTCAAACAATATAAAATCAATATATGTGTGTATACGTATTCGTATACATCTTCACGAACTACGGGGGTGCTATACGCCATCCACCCGACTTCTCCCTGTAGATATAAATCTACTCACCTTGCTTCTTGTGTGCCGATGCCGATGTCACCATCTTTATCTTCAACGCCTCGACGTCACATGGGGTACCTTCAAGGATATCACAAACGCTAAAGCACATGAAAATCACATCGGAAACCAAAAAGGCATACGCTACGCCCATAAGTAAAAACCTATAGTCTCGCATGCAAACACGACCAATAACCCTTTTCCGTTGACGTTCAAACGCCACCCGACAGAAATGAATCACCAAATACCAAAATCCATGCTAAAACAAGTCGTAAACCATGCGCCAACACATGAAAACTACCCCAGATTCTACCCTAGATGGAATCAGTCAAAGTTGCATATACCAAAGGTCAAATTTACTGGAGATAGGGCCCTGAAGCAAAAACGAGGAGGTTCCAACCTGCTCTGGCCGCAAATTGCGGACAGAAAGGATTTATTGGCGGCCTGGAAGAGGGTAGAGGGGATAGGGTTTTGTGTGGTGGTTCCTAATAGCCTGCACATCTCACTGTCAAACCAAAATTATTTTCAGGTCGCTCGAGTGATAGCAGATTTCCAAAAACACTCGCAGAATTACAGTTTTCCCCGATATCGTTTCTATACATCCGTATTCTTGGTTTTAATCTCAGGTTTGGTCCAATATAATATCACAACAAGGGTTGTAGTCTCTAATTACACCTCAATTCATCTTTGATTTCAATTTAAACCCTAAACCCTAACTTGAAATTTCCAAAGTCCTCAAAACGACACAATATCGACATGAAACAAGTATTGATGCACAAGGAATTGAAATACTATACTAAGGGTGCAGAAATTACCTCCTTTGGCAACTCAAGGATTTTCTTGAGTTGCTCAAAGTCCTCAAGATCCTCTCTTTCTAGGTCCAATGTGTAGCTAGTGAGCTTGGGAACAATTTTTGTGAAATGGGAATAGGGTTTTGGGGTTGGATCCATGGTGTTTTGGGGATGGAAGATGGAGGAGGAGGAGGGAGGAGCAGGAACAGCAGCAGCTCAAGGGAAGGGGAGAGAGAAAATGGGTTGAAAAAATGATGGGGTCATGGTTCGAAAAGAAGGGTTGACCAATTCTTTCTCTCTCTTCATCATACCTTACGTTTTCTTTTCTTTTCCTTTTTCCTTTAGTTCTTCTCACACAATGGTAACCCTAGGCAACCATACACGCACAACATGTAAGAAAATATGACAAGTGTGAAAAATGATATGTGCATGTTGTGCACCAAAAATGCTAAAAACCCGATTAGCGATTTTTAATCGCGATTAGCACTAAAATAACATATAATTAATCATTAAAACTTAAAAATGGAAAAATTCCATAAAATACCCTATTTTAGAATTTTTCATAATTTTTTTCCAAAATTTTCCCATTTATCGGTATTTAATTATACCGAGATATTAAAATATTCATTAAAATAATATTAAATTATAAAAATTCCCCAAAAATAATATTTTATTTTCTTCAAATGTTACAATCTTCCTCCCTTAAAGAAATTCGGTCCCCGAATTTAAATTTAAACCCCCAATTCTAAAACATTTCAAATGAAAGTCCAAGTCGTCGGGGCTCCGAAATCATCAATACATAAAACGCATCATAGCGCAATGCATGCGCATGAGTAGTGAGCAGATAACTCAAAATCGAAACTCCGTCAAGCATCCCGCAATCATCGTAGTCAAGGTAAAGACATGAACACCAAATCCAAAGCAAAACCAACATGATATAAATCAGAACTATACACGTAACTATCAAATCTATACATGTAAATATCAGAAGGAAATGCATGCCCAATCCTTTAAAGTCGCTGTGCAGTGCGCATAACACTGCACAGTGGCGGACGTCTCTATAAGAAAATAGCCATATACGTATATATCTTTTGTTTAATGTGTGCGTTCCGCCGTTTTTGGAAACAATTTAGAAGGGTTTCCTTGTCTTAAAACTTTCGTGTCATATCAGACACGTAGGTAAATACTGAGACTATAGCTCGCTTTTTGGAAATCCCTTCAATAACTATCAATGCATGCAAAATATATTCAGGTACTGTCCTCTGACTAGTCCTGCTCGGTACAAAAAATCATAGCAATCATCATAAAAACGTGCTGCTTCATAAGAAATCAATCCCAAAATGTGCATATGAATACTACGTGCGTCTGGTGCGCACGGAAAACAAAATCCATGAATGTGCCATACAAGCGCACAAAACAATATCTAGGTGCATCGGGTGTGCACGAAACATCTACCAAGGGCAACAGGTGTGCCTGACGGCAAAAACAGGTGCATCTGACATGCACGAAGAATCTCGATTTAGTGCATCTGTTGTGCACCAAAATCGTATCTCATAACATGCGCCCAACGTGCGCGAAACCCCAAATCAGGTGCAGAAAACAAATATCGAGTATCACCATCGAAGTCGAAGTCCAGTGCATCTAAGTGCACAAAATCAACTCAACTATATGAAACCTATAAAATCATAAACATGAGAAACCAAGGCACGAAAACGATATCAAGTGCAAAAACTGTGCAAAAATCGTAAATACTCAGTAGGTGCAACCATGGTGCATGAAAACAAATATCATGAAACTCAATCATCAAAATCAGTCATCCGAATAGATTGCCCAAAATACCGAAATCAAGTATGGCGGAATAGTCCCGCTCAAGCACATCCTCCAAGAATCTCTGGCCAACTGTCGTGGTCACTCATAGCATGTCTCGTCGACGATCCTGAACTCTGGCCTGCTGGTGTGCGTAACATGACCACTCCTGGGTCCAAGTCTTCTCATAATTTATTCCAGAAAGTTCCTGTCAAGGTCTCTCCCAAATCTCGTCTCTGCCTAACTGTCCGGAAGTCATCGTCCTTTACTATATCTGTTTCTTGTTCCGTAACGGCTGCATACTCATCGCGACTCCTTCTGGAAGGTATATCCAAGTACAATGCCTCGGCATGCGTATCGCATCTCTGATGTCGGCGGAGTAGAACGTCATCTTATCCAGATCTTGTACGAATCTCTTACTCCACTTTTCTCTAACTTCGACTGCTTCAGAATCGTCTCGTCGTGGCTGCATAGACTGAGCTCCAACGGCTATCCTTGTATCTGGAGTCTCCCAAGAAGTGCATCTCACCACCTAGCATCCGAATAAAGTCGAACCATCTGATCGATTCGTCAAAACCTCATAATCCCCTAAGAGCTCAACATCTTGGGTACAGTTTAATAGTATCGAGTACGTACCACAGCATCGATGGTCCAGCCGTAGAAGGGCAAACCCAAGCCTCACTAATGGCGCCGCAGAACTGCCACAAACCCTAAGGTTCAAAGGCTTTCACGCGGTCATTATGTCGAGTTAGGGTTTCATTCTTTTAGAGGGTCCATAGAATTGCCTGCATGTCTTTCCGAATACTTTAAACTTGGAATAATAGGTTTCTGACATTCGATCGTCTCTGTCGACTCTCAACATCTCTACGTGAAGTCGTCTCTAGCTGAAATCAATCTATCTGATAACCTCGCATCGGGGTAGGCGAACGATCCACATGTCCTAGTCATTCATCCTCGATGACTAGCGACCTTCTTTCATCTCTTAGTACAACTCGTGCTGCAATAGCTCCAACCTCTGAGGTGATATCTCGTCGTTCGCGGCAATAACTGGCTCACTCGTATGCACGCTGAACAGTGCCTCAATCATCATGAATAAGCAATACATCCACGGTCATCAAAATCTGGTTGGCCTCTATCAGTGGCTCGATCCTCTGGTGCTGATCTGCACGTCCGAGTAATCTCATACAGCGATCCATCAACGCTCATGGCACGAAAACATAATAAAAAGACGCATCTCTGCAATCGTGTGTCGCCGGAATTACGCCCTGGTCAGTCCTCGTTCGTGACAAGCTCGTGCTGACCGCAACTCTAGCCGTAGCTCTCCCTGACCGTAATCGTGGCAGCAAAACCATAACTGGTACCGATGAGGCTAGATCAGGAATGAATATAATACTGAGCAAAGAAATGTACATCCTAAGGCTTCTTAAATGGAGTAGCGTATCGTAAATATGCCATGGAACATACGTACGGTACGTCACTCTACTCAAGCTACCTACTCCATCAACCAAGGGTCATCCTACGCTCCGAAGGTAAAACCTAAGGCTCTGATACCAACTTTGTCACGTCCTGAAAGTACGGAACATGACCGGCACTTAAACTACGAAACGACTCGAGGCGTACGTAATCTAAGTAAGCCGAAAGCCCAGAAATCCAAACCAAGAAAAGTAGTAGAGTGAAGGAAAAACCATTTTAAATCAAATAGTTTGCAACATACGCCGAAATGTGCATTTTAAAATCACAAGTCTTTTCTAAAAATTTCGGCAGAGTTTCCCTTGTAAAAACTGACCCCAAACGGATACAAAACCTGATAAAACATATATAATGAATAAAGGCATCCCCAAGTTGGAGCTAACTCTTCGTCAATCGACGGTCACAACCACGCAAGCAATAGTATACAACGCCGAAAGGCGAGGATCACAATAGAAAAGGAAACTCAAAACATCATGAAATCTATAAAAACATAATGCGCGACTCTAAGGTCGAAAGAATAAACAACATTGGTCTCTATCTGAAATAAATACATGTTTGGTTGATGGAACTTCTAGATACAAAAGAATAATAATATACAAGGTATAATGATGGGTACGATACAAGTGAACCCTCCTACTAGCAAGTCACCCGAAAAAGAAGCAGTGCCGGCAAAGCCGTAATGAAACCTGTACGGCAAAACCTGCAAGAAACTGTGGCACAATGGGGGTGAGTTGCCAACTCGTGAGTAGATTACATCTACGAGAAGAAATCGCATGAATAACATAATCCTAGGTCATACGATCACTATATATATAATCCTCAAATTGATAAGTCTGGAGCATGAAAGGTGGAAAGGGTAAATATCTAACCCAAGTGTAATCCCATGTGCTCGTGTCAGTGCCTCAGGTAGCAATATATCATATGGAGGAGGTATGAATGCATGAACACAGAATACATGTAAATGAAGTAACTGCTTTCATAACTTAGTGAGATTTCTGTATTTTTAAAACGAAGTATCATAATGAAATCAGCATAAACAATGTCTAGCATCAACACTCCCTATGTCTCAAAATCTCAGTCTCCGGCTATCCGGACTAGCCTGTATCATCAAATCTCAGTACCTCAATATCTCACTATCTAGGGCGCCGTCAGTCCAGACCGGCCCCTAACATCCATCCCAAGACCACGACGGTATCCTCCGGATATCCAACGCGTCGGATAAAATCACCGGTAGGTAGTCTTCCCCTGCCAGGCTCATCGTCTACTACTCGAACTTCTTGCCCCGGGGTACCTTACCGGGTCCACCATGTACCCGAGACGGTTCATCCAACTCCTTGAATCGGGTCTCTAAATCCATCAGCAAACTCATTGTGGACGACTCATACATTATGGGAAAACCACACTTTTCATTTTAAAAAAAGAGAGAGAAGAAGTTTATATATGTTCTTGCGGTTTTCCCCCAAATCCAGGAAATCTCATGAAAATCCGAATCCAAATCATCGATGGCATGTAAAACAATGAATATGGGCATAAAAATCCATGAATGCGGCATAACAGTGAATAACAATATGCATGAAGTAGCAAGTAGTAACTTCAATGTTTAAACTGGCGTATAAGGCAAGTACACTAATATCATGTCGAAACTGCTAGCTAACAAGCTAAGTCAATGTAATAGTATTTTCTGAAGTGTACGTGATATGGAAATTACCGATGATGATGCGTGTGAGCCGGCAAGTAAGTGTACGTGGAACATACGCATCATCGGTAATGCTGCTGGTGTCCTAACAGTATGATATCAATAAAGGTATATGAATCACAAAATAAGTATGCGATGCGGAGCGAACAGCAATAATGTGCGGGAGCTGAATACTAGACACAACGATAACAAATCTGCATTCAATATAAATCTAAGTCATACAGTAGTTCCTTTTGAAATAATACGAATCGCGGTGTTTAGAAAATAAGGGCTACGGTGTTTTTAAGAAAAGATATGTTCTGTGAAATATCCGTAGAATCCCTTGACCTGTCTTTTAAAATACCCACGATTCGTTAGTTTTTGAAATAGGTAGGAATCGAATCTAGTTTAACAACTACACTAAACTATAGGGCTGAGCTAACAGGCTAACTGAAGGTAAGGAAACCGCCTGACATCTGAGTCGACACATATATCTATATATTAGTCGGTGATCCCGCCTCGATAATATCCCATCCGATACCATATCTATAATCAGACATTCCCAAGTCAAGAGTGCGGATCTATCATCAATATATAGCTCGTACGTAAATCCGTCGTACGGCATTCCAAATCTGGGTACGGGTCAATATCACATTCATCATATTATTCATCTAGTATCCCATTTATCAAAGATCATAATCCGAGGTACCGATCTACGTCTAGTACGATACTAATATCATCAATATAATCATGGCCCGACTACTGATCAACAGTTTGGTACAAACCGACATCATCAGCACATATCATCATAAAGAAGTATACATCGCCCAATGCGACCCATTATAGCTATCTTAACATACCTTATCTCATGTCTCGATCACATGTCAACTATACTATGTATATCACCATTCACATGGTATCGTCGTCCAAAGATCCGCTATAACATCATAACGTATCTCAAATACGAATCCTGCCAAATCACCGATCTCACGGTCTCAAATCAAATCTCATCGACTCTCCTCAATTCCCAAATACCATCCTCAAATCCAGTATATGAACACATAGTCCCATACCCATGTGAACACATAACTATATATTCCCATATACGCACATATGAAAGAAGAATGTATGCAAGTATGGGTGTGTGTGTGTGTGTGGTGCAACCACTACTCTAGGGTTTCGCAACACAAAATCAATCCAATCCCACCTAGAATCCATCTTTATCATCAATAATCTCAAACAATATAAAATCAATATATGTGTGTATACGTATTCGTATACATCTCCACGAACTGCGGGGATGCTATACGCCATCCACCCGACTTCTCCCCGTAGATATAAATCTACTCACCTTGCTTCTTGTGTGCCGATACCGATGTCGCCATCTTTATCTTCAACGCCTCGACGTCATGTGGGGTACCTTCAAGGATATCACAAACGCTAAAGCACATGAAAATTATATCGGAAACCAAAACGGCATACGCTACGCCTATAGGTAAAAACCTATAGTCTCGCATGCAAACACGACCAATAACCCGTTGCCGTTGAAGTTCAAACGCCACCCGACAGAAATGAATCACCAAATACCAAAATCCATACTTAAACAGGTCATAAACCATGCACCAACACATGAAAACTACCCCAGATTCTACCTTAGATGGAATCAGTCAAAGTTGCATATACCAAAGGTCAAATTTACTGGAGATAGGGCCCTGAAGCAAAAACGAGGAGGTTCCAACCTGCTCTGGCCGCAAATTGCGGCCAGAAAGGATTTATTGGTGTCCTGGAAGATGGGAGAGGGGCTAGGGTTTTGTGTGGTGGTTCCTAATAGCCTGCACATCTCACTGTCAAACCAAACTTATTTTCAGGTGGCTCGGGTGATAGCAGATTTCCAATAACACTCACAGAATTACAGTTTTCCCCGATATCGTTTCTATAAATCCGTATTCTGGGTTTTAATCTCAGGTTTGGTCCAATATAACATCACAACATGGGTTGTAGTCTCTAATTACGCTTCAATTCATCTTTGATTTCAATTTAAACCCTAAACCCTAAGTTGAAATTTCCAAAGTCCTCAAAACGACACAATATCGACATTAAACAAGTATTGATGCACAAGGAATTGAAATACTATACTAAGGGTGCAGAAATTATCTCCTCTGGCAACTCAAGAATTTTCTTGAGTTGCTCAAAGTCCTCAAGATCCTCTCTTTCTAGGTCCAATGTATAGCTAGTGAGCTTGGGAACAATTTTTGTGAAATGGGAATAGGGTTTTGGGGTTGGATCCATGGTGTTTTGGGGGATGGAAGATGGAGGAGGAGGAGGGAGGAGCAGGAACAGCAGCAGCTCAAGGGAAGGGGAGAGAGAAAATGGATTGAAGAAATGATGGGGTCATTGTTCAAAAAGAAGGGTTGACCCATTCTTTCTCTCTCTTCATCATACCTTACTTTTTCTTTTCTTTTCCTTTTTCCTTTATTTCTTCTCACACAATAGTAACCCTAGGCAACCATACACCCACAACATGTAAGAAAATGTGACAAGTGTGGAAAAATGATATGCGCATGTTTTGCACCAAAAATGCTAAAAACCCGATTAGCGATTTTTAATCGCGATTAGCACTAAAATAGCATATAATTAATCATAAAAACTTTAATATGGCAAAATTCCATAAAATACCCTATTTTAGAATTTTCCATAATTTTTTTCCAAAATTTTCCCATTTATCGGTATTTAGTTATACCGAGATATTAAAATACTCATTAAAATAATATTAAATTATAAAAATTCCCCAAAATAATATTTTATTTTTTTGAAATGTTACATGTTGTTGCCCTAACTCCCTCCCTCTCTTCATCCTCTCAAACACCATTAAAAACATCTCAAAAACCCAATACCCATTTCATTAAAAATGTGCATGAGCTCACTAGCAACACATCAGACCAAGAAAGCTTGCATTTTGGACACTTGGGGAAACTCAAGAAAATTCTTGAGTTGCCAAATGAGATATTTTCTGAACCATTAGCTTAGTATTTCCATTGCTTTTACATCCATGTTAACTTTAAACCGATATAGTGATGTTTAGTGAGGATAGGAAAATTCTTATTAAGGGTTTTGGAATTCTTGAGTTGTGATGGGTATTTGAGCTTAGTAGAAGCCACACAAACTCCCTAGTGCTAGAATTCAGACCCAAACCAGAGACTAGAACCCCGGAATACGGATTTAGAAATCCGACATCGGAAGAATTGTGGATTCTATGAGTGTATATTGAAATCTGCTAACACCCGGGCGACCTGAAAATTATTTTGCAAACACAGAGAGATGTGCAGGTGATTTAGAGCATACTGTAAAGACCCCACCCCCTGAATCTACCCTTTGGCCACAGAAATATTCTTTCTGGCCGCAATTTGCGGCCATACCTAGGCCAATGTGTCTCGTGTTTGTTCTGTGGCCCCTGGCATATGCAAAATTAACTAATTTGACCTAGGGTAATATCTTGGACAATTTACAAGAGTTGCTGTTTTGATTCAGGGTTTCATTTTGCATATTTTGAATTCTGGATTTTTGTGGTTTGTGTCGTATTCGATCGCTTGACGTTTGTACGTTGAAATCAAGTGTTATTTGGTGGTTTTGAAAGCGTAGTCCATAGGTTCTAACCTATAGGCTTTTAGCGTGTCGTTTTGATTTGAAATTAGGTTTTAATACGACGCGATGCGTTATGATGTGTAGGTACCCCGCGAAGACTTCGAGACGACAAGAAAGCGCGTGGCAACATCGGCAACGGAAAGCAAAGAGCAATGTGAGTAGATTATATCTACGGAGGAAGTCGGGTGGATGACGTATAGCAGCCCCGCAGTTCGATGTTTAGTATGCTATATATATATATATATATATATATATATATATATATATATATATATATATATATATATATATATGATAGCTTTATGTGTGACATGGATATTCAAGATATGATTAAGTGTTAAATGGTTATATTAGGGTTTTTAGTTGCGAACCCTAGAATAGGTTTACACCCACACGCACACACATGCTTACCTTTTTATACTTGTGCGAATATGGGGATACGTATATACACACACACACATAGGTATGGGACTATATATATATATATATATATATATATACGTATACCTACACATGGATGATGAGGATTGTACATGGTATTTGGAGATGAGTCGATGAGATTGGGCTTGGTTCCACGAGATCGGTGATATGATGTGGTTCGTATTAGGAGATACGACATGAGATTTTAGCGGGCCTTTAGACGTGTGTTTTTATACACGCACACATATATTTATAGATGGTATCAGTTTGTACTAGACTTAGATCAGTACCCCAGTTCATGAGTTATAATGATAAGGATACCAGATAAATGATAAGATGAATGTGGTATTTTGACCCGTACCCAGATTGGGATGCCGTACGATGGATTTACCGTATGAGATATATATTGATGATAGATCTGCACTCTTGACTCGAGGATGTCATATGGTTTATTGTATCGTATATGATACTATTGAGGCAGGATCACCGACTATTATATTTATATATATATCGACTCAGATTTAGGTGGTTTCCATACCCTTTCGATTAGCTGGTTATTTAGATCTGTAGTTTACTTAGTAGATGTTAGACTAGACCCGAATCATACCTATTTCAAAACTAATGAATCGTGAGTATTTTAAAAAGACAGGTCAAGGGATTTGATTGAAATGATTTAGCGTGCTTGCGCTTTCTAAAAGATAGATAAAAAATATTTGTGACCGCAATCAAGAACGGCGTCGCTTTGCAGCTAGCCGGTGAGTACGGGTCGGTCCACAGGGATGTTGTGAATTTCCGATTCGTTCTTACGAGTTAATTCCGAAGGGTGTTCGGAGTTGTTATTAAATCTAAAAACCTAATTAACCTAGGGCAATTATCTAGATCTACTCTTGCTAGGGCTAGGTTTAGGGATGGTTTGGAAATGTAATTAAATCTCACCGCTTTCAATACCCGAATGAAGATCTATGAGGAGTTATGGTAATTATCAATAAAGTGGATTAGATCCGTTCGGGAAGGTGTTCCTTCCTCTAGGTTCTTGTCCTTCCTTTAGAGATCCTTACCCTAACCTCCATGGAAAACATCACACACGGGCCTTTATACTACGGTATCACCGCTACCTCGAGGGATAGAGTGCCGTAGGGAGCGGTATGTGCATGTATGCATGGAGTCCTATTGTAAATATTTGGTGGGTAAGAAAGGGATGAGAGATCTCATCTCTCAAAATCCTTCCTCAAAGCTAAACCCTAAACAAGTTCCTAGGGCATGAAATTAAATCTACCTAGGGCAAGGAATTGAAATCTACACTAGGGCAAGAAATTAAATTACTTACAAATGACTCTCTCCAAACATCAAAGCAGGGTTGTCAGATCTGAATTTCTGAATTAAAGAGAGGCACCGATGCTCTCCAAAAGATTTCTGAATTTTATTCATAAAAGGAGGCATAAAGAATTACAATCTGTAGAGTTCCTATTTATAGAGAATAGGAAACCCTAGGGTTACATCTTGATCCGCACATCTACATTTACAAAAATAGCCCTATAAAGACCAGTCAACGTCGCATCAAGTTTAGGTCAAAAATTCAGCTCCTGATTGCGCTTGATGGCCGCGGAACCGCGGCCTTGGTAGGGGTTGGGCCGCGGTTCCGCGGCCCAATAGTGGACTTGGCTTGTCAACTTTTTTGTGCTGCTTTTGGGCTTTATTTTCTTGCTGTTTCTACATGTCCTTTTCCATTTGGGCTTCTAGGTTGGTTCCAGATCTTCAGTGAACAATTTGCAATGGATTTTTAACCGTTCGCTTTGAGTCGATGTCTTGAATCTTGCTTTGTGAATTGTTCCTTATGTAGGCTTGATCAAGATTCTCTGTTTGTTGGTTAAAGTCCACATTTTCATCGTTTTTACATCGTTTGCACTGTTTTCTGTCCAAGAACCTGTAACCTATAACATGTAGCAGACATGCGTCAAAAGCACCTGTTTATTTATAAAAAGAATAAGAATGGAGAATATAATAATGCAATATTCTAGTCTGAACAAATACCCCCAAACTTATCTTTTGCTCGTCCTCGAGCAAACTTATTTTTATTCACTAAAATCCTAACGGCACTTTCGCAGGGAAACACGATTGCACTGAGCACGTGCAATAAGCCGTTAAACCTCTAGGTGTCCCTAGTAGGAGGAGTGTTGTCTCCTGAGGGTTTTCAGCGGATTACACCCACAAAATCCTATCAACTCGGCCCATTGACTTTTGTTTTCCAATTAGGTTTTCTAATAACGAATTCTATTATCTTCTACTTGCAAATTATCCACCCATATTCTTCACACTTCCTCATTATTTAACTTAAGATTATATATGTTCTATAGAATTACTTAGCTTTCGGCATTTCTTAAGTTTTCCTTCTAAAGTTCCATCTCCACTTAGGAATTTCTATCAACTCTATTAAAGATACAAGTTCTATTCTTCATTACTTTCTCTTATCTAAACTCTAATCACATATCCCCACGTGTGTGTAAATGTCACCCCTACACTTGGAAATTCAAATCAAGCAATCGTACTCTCGTCCATTGTCCAAAGCACTTATTAATTGGTGAATTTTTAATTGAATTTTGCTTACACATCCTTCATGCGACCGTTAATACTTCTTGAGGTACCAACGACCGATTACAAGATGTGTTTGCACATTAAAGCGTAATTCCTAGTCTTGCAACACCCAAGGCTTTAGCAGTGACTCCCAAACCAATTGGTCTAAGGCACTAGGTGATGAAGCACCCTCGCTAAATATTTTTCTATTTTTGCAGCCTTAAGTAATCACAAAAACCAGTGTTCATTTTTTTTTCTTTATTCACTTTTTTTTTTATTTTTTTTTATTTTCATTGTACTAAGGACTTTAGACAAGAGCATTTCAAGGTCTCTTCTACTATTCCAAGTTTCAAGGTGCGTGATTGTGCAAGTTGTAGGGTATACATTTTCAGAATCTAGACTTAAGTTAGGAACTATTTTTCAAACTTATACTCTAATAAAAGCTTCAATATCTTTCCTTCGTTTCGACTTAGCCCAAGAAGTGAACCCAAAATTTGCCTATTTCTAAATAAACTACAAGGCATATACTTTCTACCGTTAAACTTTAAGGAATGTTATCTTTAGGGTTTTAATTTACTAAGTCTAAGATCTAGTTATTCCCAACCAGTTAACTTATTTGTCAAACTCGAGTCAAATAAGGCCAAAATTGAATACATTAATTTTTATAATTTTTTTTAAATTTTTAAATTTTTATGGGTTTTAAAATAAGTATGCAAATGCAAAAATATGTACAAATGAATGCGAAGGAAGAAGACGTACCGAGTATACCCCCAAACTTGAACCTAACAGTGTCCTCACTGTCATGCTAAACCAAGAGGGTCAAAATACCGGCACTCCCCTGTTTATTTATTTATAATTTTTATATTTTTAATGTTTTGAATTTTTTTATTATTTTTTTAAAGAAAAGAAAACAAAAAATATATACATATATACAAAGATTCCCCTAAACTTAAGCTTAGCCTTACACAAGCCAAAGGTTAGCACCAACCATTCAAAAATCTTATCGTGGTAATGGTATAGTTGGTGCAAGAAAATGAGAAACACGCGAGACCGTGTGGAAAGAAGAATGGTAGAATATGGTCTCGGTGGGGGGAAAGAAGGGCGGAAAGGAGAAAAAAGGATCGCGCGAACTTGAGGGTGTAAATCGAGTGAATAAATTAGCGCAATGTGTGATGATCGATATGTTATAAGCGATTGCGCTAACCTATCAACCCGTCGGGAAATGGGATCAAATTCCTCAAGATTCGCAAGAAAACATGGGTACGCCGAACTTGGTATAGGAGATGAAAGCGTAACAGTCACTTGTTCGGTCGGAACGATAGGAAGGAAGGAGGGTGATATAACAGTCAAAGGTTTAGGAGGTTAAATTTGAAAATCCGACACATTAAACAAAAATGGTTCAACCTCAATATTATTCTCAAATCTCTCCTCAATATTATCCTTAAAATTTTCCTCAAAATTCAACTCATCCATGCCATTATCATCAAATTCAAGACGCATATTAGATTCGGGAGAAACCTTTAATAACTCGGGATGATGATTTGAACATAAAATCTCAATCAAATCGACAGGTTCATCATCCGAAATATTCCCGGCGTCTATATCCTCAATCAAGTGAAAATCAATTTCTTTAGACACCTCATCAAAAGCATGGATATCTATCGATTTAAGTTCTAGAAGGGAGGTGTAAAGATCGAAAGGATTAGGTGTGGTTTCACTCGAAAGGGGTTCCTCACAATCTGGCAAATCAAACACTACAAAATCACACAACTCGTTTTTATTTTCAACTGGTGAATCATTTGGAACAATCGATGGAAAACCGGAGTTGTGGGCTTCAATTGGGTAAGGGTTGGTTTGATTTGAAAATCCTCTCTCATTCTCACTCTGTCCAACCGCTTCCTTATACATTAAAAAATTTTGAGCTAGCGGGAAACTAGCTACCAGTTCGGTAGGTTGCATAAGGGCGGCTAAAGACGCTTCCACATTCCTAGTCATTTTATTCGTTGCTGCAATGTACGCTTCCAATGACTCTTCCAAGCTAGACTTAGGTGGTGAGGGGGTTTCGGTAAAAGATTCAAAATGGCGTGGATATGCAAAACTCCAAACAGGCTGTGTAGAAACGGTGTCTAGTGAAGGTGGGAAGGTTGGGTATGACTGGTAGGAAGTGGGTGGTTGGGCAGGGGTAGGGTCAACATATGGATAAAAAGGTGAATAGTCGTGTTGATCCCTTGAACTAGACGAGTGGAGAGGGGTGAAAGATCGACTGCGAGATTGAGCAATATGCTCAGCAATGGACATCGGCCTAGGAGTGACAGAAGGACTTGAAGAAGTGGTATCAACATATGTAGGTGGTAAAGGTTGACTCGGTTGACACAAAATAGGTTGAAAAGTCAAACTATTTCTCCTAGACGCCTCTATGTGATCTTTCAAAGATTTTTTAGGCATGGAGGGATCGTTTTTAAATTGACCGAACAAATTAACATATGACCCAAAATTAGGTTCGGGATACCAAAGTTCGGCTAATGATTTATTGTGTGGGGTACCCATGTTAGAAGAAGAAAGGTGACAAGAAGGAAAGTTGGATGGTGCAAGGATTTATTTGGGGCTAAAAAAATTTTGCAAGTTCTATAAAATATTTGTCCTTTTTATTTTCATTTTTCATTGATTTTTTTCTTTCTCTTTATTTGGAAAAATTTTGTTGCAAAAAGATTTTTAGAGAAAAGATATGCAACAGTAAAATATTTTATAGAAAAGATATGCAACAGCAAAATATCACTTGCAATCTAATTTTCATTTCAAGCGGGGCCCAAAAATCCTACACAAGATCGTTATTTGGGAGGGAATATATTTTTTAAAGCGCACGGATTCTTGCCGGAATTTCCAGAAAAGATATATGGGGATTTGCAGAGGGGAGGATTAGAAAGCAAACCAGTCAAAAATTTAGCGATGAACAGTCCAAACGGCCGCGGTTCCGCGGTTTTTGGCGCATCAAGGCCGCGGTTCCACGGTTGTTCTGCGGGATCGGGTCGTGAAAAAAAATTGTATGGCTCTGTTGAGGCACTCTCCCTCTGTTCTGATCTACCCTTTTCTGATTTGACTTCTGGAAATTTTCAGATCCGTCTTTGTGTAGATCCTGCAAGATTAAAACAACACAGTACCCTTTCCAAAAATAACAATTGATATATTTTTATAATTTTTTTGGGTTTTTCAGATTTTTATGATTTTTTATTTTATGATTAACCCGAAATTGCGAAAAGGAAAGTTCTACGCCATCCCCGGCAACGGCGCCATTTGATTGTAATGATTTAGCGTGCTTGCGCTTTCTAAAAGATAGATAAAAAATATTTGTGACCGCAATCAAGAACGGCGTTGCTTTGCAGCTAGCCGGTGAGTACGGGTCGGTCCACAGGGATGTTGTGAATTTCTGATTCGTTCTTACGAGTTAATTCCGAAGGGTGTTCGGAGTTGTTATTAAATCTAAAAACCTAATTAACCTAGGGCAATTATCTAGATCTACTCTTGCTAGGGCTAGGTTTAGGGATGGTTTGGAAATGTAATTAAATCTCATCGTTTTCAATACACGAATGAAGATCTATGAGGAGTTATGGTAATTATCAATAAAGTGGATTAGATCCGTTCGGGAAGGTGTTCCTTTCTCTAGGTTCTTGTCCTTCCTTTAGAGATCCTTACCCTAACCTCCATGGAAAACATCACACCCGGGCCTTTATACTACGGTATCACCGCTACCTCGAGGGATAGAGTGCCGTAGGGAGCGGTATGTGCATGTATGCATGGAGTCCTATTGTAAATATTTGGTGGGTAAGAAAGGGATGAGAGATCTCATCTCTCAAAATCCTTCCTCAAAGCTAAACCCTAAATAAGTTCCTAGGGCATGAAATTAAATCTACCTAGGGTAAGGAATTGAAATCTACACTAGGGCAAGAAATTAAATTACTTACAGATGACTCTCTCCAAACATCAAAGCAGGGTTGTCAGATCTGAATTTCTGAATTAAAGAGAGGCACCGATGCTCTCCAAAAGATTTCTGAATTTTATTCATAAAAGGAGGCATAAAGAATTACAATCTGTAGAGTTCCTATTTATAGAGAATAGGAAACCCTAGGGTTACATCTTGATCCGCACATCTACATTTACAAAAATAGCCCTATAAAGACCAGTCAACGTCGCATCAAGTTTAGGTCAAAAATTCAGCTCCTGATTGCGCTTGATGGCCGCGGAACCATGGCCTTGGTAGGGGTTGGGCCGCGGTTCCGCGGCCCAATAGTGGACTTGACTTGTCAACTTTTTTGTGCTGCTTTTGGGCTTTATTTTCTTGCTGTTTCTACATGTCCTTTTCCATTTGGGCTTCTAGGTTGGTTCCAGATCTTCAGTGAACAATTTGCAATGGATTTTTAACCGTTCTCTTTGAATCGATGTCTTGAATCTTGCTTTGTGAATTGTTCCTTATGTAGGCTTGATCAAGATTCTCTGTTTGTTGGTTAAAGTCCAAATTTTCATCGTTTTTACATCGTTTGCACTGTTTTCTGTCCAAGAACCTGTAACCTGTAACATGTAGCAGACATGCGTCAAAAGCACCTGTTTATTTATAAAAAGAATAAGAATGGGGAATATAATAATGCAATATTCTAGTCTGAACAGGATTCTACGGATATTTTCAAAAGACGCATCTTTTCTTAAAAACGTCGTAGCCCTTATTTTTCAAAAACCACGATTCGTCTTATTTAAAATGGCAAACTGTATGACATTTATATATTGATATAGATTCTTCACTGTTGTGTTTATTATTCATTTGCCGCATATTCTTGCTATTCACATCGTATTGCACGTTTAAATATATTTATTGTTATATTAAACCCTTGCTGTCAGGACACCAGCACCATTATCGATGAAGCGTATGTTCCACGTTCACCTGCTTGCCGGCTCACACACTTCATCATCGATAATTACCATGTCACTACACAGTAGGACTGTAGCATCAGGATATGACTCCTTGCTTGACATACTTGCGTACATACATATTGTACACTCATACTTGCGTACATACATATAGTACACTCATACTTGCGTACATACCTATTGTACATTCATACTTGCGTACATACATATTGTACACTCATACTTGCATACATACATAATTGCACATACATAAATGATTCTGGCTAGAATTTGGAGATTTGGGAACCGCAAGATATATTTTAAAACTGGATCCATTTTAAAAGAGCGGTTTTCCCTCAATATGTGCATATTATTGTTTTATGTTGCATGATATATTGATATGCATACATTTCTTTTATATGTCGCATATAGCATGCTTTATGATTATACGCATTGAGACATGTTGTTTCCATGATATTTCTAGATTTGGGAACCGTGGGTATTTAAAAAGAGAGTATGTATTATTTTAAAAACCCGGTTACCCTTGATATGATATTTCAGTATGCCCACCATAAGTTTTTATCGGTTCTGATTTATATATATATACCACAAGCGAGGAGGAGCAGTAGGCCGTGTGCGGGTATATGGTAGGGCCCGGTATGGTACCCCGGGGTAAGAAAAGGATTCTGTGTATACAGACGGTGAGCCAGGCAGAGGGACTACTACCTACCGGTGATAGTATTTGGGCTCGGCGGATATCCGGAGGATACCGATCGGAGTCGAGAGATGTTTTGGGCCGACCCGGACTGACGGAGCCCTATATATTTGAAGATTTACATGCCGATGCTAGGCACAATTTTCATGATGTTTTCGAGTGTCGATGCTAGACACTCAGGTTCCATGATTTGATGTGTCACGAGGGACATGTTGATTTATATCCTCGTACCTTCATGCATATGCTTTATGATATTTACATGCATGATGTTTTGCGTCATTGGTTGACACATGGACGGGATCCACATGCATACAGACATTGATTTCATAGTTGGATGATATCCACATACTTATAAACTTCATGATATAGTTGACATTGATTCATGTTGATTACATTGATCACACCTCATATTTATGATATGTCGCTACTTGAGGCACTGGCACGAGCACTTGGTACTACACTTATGTTTAGATGTTTAACCTTGCTACCTTATTATGCTTCAGACTTATTCATATTGAGGATATATTATTACTGATCGTATTGACCTAGGATGAGTCATACATACGATTTCTGCTCTGTGATGTTTTTCTACTCACGAGTTGGCAACTCACCCCCGTTGTGCCACAGTTCTTGCAGGTTTTTCCGTACAGGTTTCATTGCGGCTTTTTGTTAGATATAGTGCCCTCAGAGTTAATTATTGGATCACTGGCACGTGATTGCAATGATTGAGGGAGGACCTATACCGGTAGGACAGTCTTACTCAAAGATGATAGTATACTATCTGGTTTATCTTTATCATCGTGTACTGCTTTAGGTGACCTTACAGGTCGCTACACGTTGATAGAGCCCTTAGGATTCTTACTTGACTGCCAGCTGTATGATGGTGATCATATACATGGGAGCTGGGGTCTATAAGCACATCCTTAAAGTGGTCCCTAGTCGTGGGAGTTTTGAGACTGGGTATCGATACTCCATTAGTAGACTAGTGTATACAGTCGAGACCCCGACAAGGGGTGGTGGCCGGTCTCACAAGCCATTGGTGTCAGTTGGTTCACCTAAGATGTATACAGGTGCTCATTGGGTTATGAGTACACAGGACAGGACTCGCCGGGAACATGCTAGTTGGTATTATACCTGACGTCAGATAGCAGTTCCCTGGTGACATGTGTACAGGTTAGTTCATCGACCTGAGATCGTCATTTGTCTCGTGTGAGTTCCCACTGTACTTTGATTACTACCCTACCACGGCTCAAAGGAGTCGTGCAAACAGGTTTTAGTTGGGTACCGTCCCGAGCCATATGGAGGCAGTGAGCGGATTGACAGGGGTTTCGTCTCTCCCGGTATTGGGGGTGAGATCGCGCTATGTCTAGGAGAGCCATTACACGAAGTTCTTGGCCAAGGAAGGAGATTTACTTGTAGGTATTCCAGTAGTATCTCAGGGTGTTCTGGGCTACACTCTGACACGACTTGTACCGCTTTTGGGGGTCTGACTTTTACCAACCCCCTAGGCCCGCCATGCGATGCTCATAGACGAACGGATCGGACTGTACGGATATTGTCACTGACAAGCTCAGTAGGGTGTCAGGATGAGTTCGCTCATCAACCTCCCTTTTGGTCAATACCTGGTAGCCCGTTACGTACAGCAAGTACCTCTGACGTGCTAGTGGTTAAATCCACAGCCAAAGTATTGACGAGTATTTAGAGTCCCCGACAGACAGTTTCTCAAGTTTCGGGCGAAACATTGTAGAGGCCGTATGATATATGGCAGGGTCCGATCATATATGTGCAGTAGTGCACGGATCATGATCGGGAGGATCATACTAGTGGGCTTTGGTTTAAGCCGGATCCTCGTATTAGATTTGTTGGATTACTTTAGTCTCATCGCATTCGCATTCGGTCGGAATGCGGATGCAGGTATGTATATATAGGTGAGGGGTATCCTTGTGATCCGTCATGAGTTTACTTTAGATGTTGCCGTATCTTTTTATTGTTGTAAACATTTGGGTTAATGTTTACTTTGGTGGAAATAGTGAGCTTAAATCATCATGAGGTGCAATTAATGTGACATGGACTTCATTAGTGACTCAAGGTCTCTTTTCTTGTGCTAATGTCACATTATGTGATTGATTTGTGGTTTGAAATGAGAGGAAGAGAGAGAAGGGCAGCCATGATAGAGTTTGCTCTTGTATTATTTTGCTTGGACTCTCTCATTTCATCACACAACACACAAGAAAGAAAAGCCTCCGCTTCTTCTTCTTCCTCTAGCTCACAATCTCCACCAATGGTATCACCTTCAACCTCCATCCATACACTCTCATGTGATGAGAATCAATGGATGCTTGAGACAAATTTATCACACACATTCTCTACATCGCCTTGGACACGTCGGCTAGCGAACTACGTGCCCGAGTTGCTTCGGATGAAGCGGGAGCCCGTAAAAAGACTCATTGATGTGGTGCCCTTCCGACGAGAAGACCGGAGATCGGAGATGCCGCGAGGAGCTTGGGTTGGTGGCCAAAGACCGAAGGACACGGATCGATCGATATAGCTTTTCTAACCCTTCTCTAGTTAGCTAGTTGTAGGTTAATGGTTCAATCCGGGATTAAAGTCTGCGATAGCGCCGGTTTCTAGTTTAGAAAAAGTTTCCGTTTCTGCAATTTGGCCTCGGACAGACGGCCAGGGCGATACCGTAGACTTACACTTTTCTGGCACACTGCTTCCTTTCTGGGTGATTGCTTTAGTAGGTGGGTTCACTTGCATCGTGACCACTATTGTACTTATTTATTTTCAGTTGTCTCTTGAAAAATTCCATCAACTAAACTTGTATATTTATTCAGACTTAGAGACCAGTTGTTTATTATTTCGACCTTAGAGTCACACGTTGTATTATTATGGATTTCATGTTGTTTGAGTTTCCTTTTGAGTTTTGATCCTCGCCCTTCGGCGTTGTATATTATATTGCTTGCATGGTTGTGACCATCGATTGACGAAGAGCTAGCTCCCGCTTGGGGATGCCTTTTATCATTGTGCATATATTATTCTTGTTGTACCGCGTTTGGGGCCAGTATTTACAAATGAAACTCTGCCGAAATTTTCAGAAAAGACTTGAGGATCTAAAAATGCATATTCGGCTTACTTATTTAAAAACCTTGTTTTTAAAACATGTTTTCTTCACTTCTTTAAAACCAGTTTTCCTTCATTTATTGTTTAAAATGGTTTTAGATTTCTGGGCTTTTGGCTTACTTGAATTAGATGAGGTCCTATAGACTTCATATGATTCAAGGGCCAGTCACGTGCTGTTTCGGGTCGTGACAAAGTTGGTATCAGAGCACTAGGTTAACCTTGGTTGGAGTCTAAGTTTGACTATGTGGAGCCTAGAGTGTTTGTATATTTTTGGAACATAGGCTTGACCTTACGGAACTTAGACTTAGTCGAGGGGGTATTAGACCCGGTCTTTCATCGCATAGGTTGATCTTGGTTTATGGAGTAGGTGACTTCAGTAGAGTGACGTATCATGTGTATATTCCGCGGCATACTTACGATACGCTACTCCGCTTAAGGAGCCTTAGGATGTACATTTCCCAGTATTATATTCATTCATGATCTATCCTCATCATTGTTGGTTTATGGTTCCTGCTGCCACGATTACACGGGAAGAGAGAGATATCGCTAGATTTGCGTCAGCATGAGCTCGTCACAGACGGGGACTGACCAGGGCGTGATTCTAGGGACATACGATTTTGCTTAGAGGCGTCGTTTTATTGTGTTTTTGCACCAGGAGCGTTTGATGGATCGCTTTTATAAGATTTCTCGGACATGCAGATCAGCACCAGAGGATCAGGCTACTGCTAGAGACCAGCCAGAATATGATGACCGTCGATGCACCGATTATTTGATGATTGAGGTACTTTCAGCGTGCGGGTAAATAAGCCAGTTTTTGCGGCGGATGACGAGATATTGCCTCAGATGTTGGAGCTATTGAAGTATGAGTTGTACTTAGAGATATGATAGAAGGTCGCTAGTCACCCGCGGATGAATGAATAGGACATGTGGTCCGTTCGTTTACCCCGAGGCGAGGTCATCAGATAGATTGATTCCAGCTAGAGACGACTTCACGCAGGTGCGTTGAGAGTCGATGGAGACGATCGAATGTCAGGAGCCCATTTTCCAAGTTTAAAGTATTCGGAAGACAGTGCAAGTAATGTTATGGACCCTCTAGAAAAATGAAACCCTAACTCAACGTAATGACCATGGAACACCTTTGAACCTTAGGGTTTGCGGCAGTTTAGCGGTGCCATTTGTGAGGCTTGGGATTGCCCTTCTACGGCTGGTCTGTTAGTTATATGTATGCCCTAGAGGCCATTACTATACATAGGATGTATATTGTAGTGGATGCTGGGACATATATAGGGAGTACTTTCTTGCTCGACATGATAGTATGCTATCTGGTTAATCTTTACCTTAACGTGTACACTGATTGTCTCCCTGTTACATGTTGGTAAAGCCCTTAGGATCTGTACTTGACTACCTGGACTATGATGCGGATCATACTAGTGGGGACATGGTAGTCCATAAGTACATCCTTCAAAGTCCCTAGTCGTGGGTGTATCGAGACGGGGCATCGATATACCAGAATAGACTAGCGTGTACCTTCTCGACCCATACAGTTGGGCGATGGATGATCCCATATCCATTGGTGTTTGACATCAGAGATGATATATGGGTGCTCAGTAGAGACTGGGTACACTGGACGGACTCGCCGAGAACTCCCAGATGGTATTATACCTCACGTCAGATGGCAGTTCTCTGGTGACACTGGTACAGAGTAGTCTGTTGACCCGAGATCGTCATAGAGTCTTGTGTGGTTCCCACTGTGCTTTGATTTCCATCTTACCACGTCCAAGAGGGCATGCAAAACGGTGGTTTTTGGGTACAGTCCCGAGTCACATGGAGGCAATGAGCGATAGGAGGGGATTCGTCTCTCCCGGTATAAGGGGGTTGATGTTGCGCTGTGTTCGATTGGCTATAACAGGAAATCCCTGGCCAGGGTTGCTGAGATTTACTGGTAAGTGTTACCAGCAGTTTCTCGAATTATTATAGACCTCATATCGACACGACTTATTGAGCTATTGGGGTCTGATGTTTACCACCCCTAGACGAGATATGCGACATATCAGACGATCAGACCGGACTGTACGGTAGTGTTACTGGTTGGATTCACTGGAGTGTGAGCGGGCTTGCTCGTCGATCTTCAGATCGCTCAATACCCGGGTGGCCGTTACGTTTAGCAGACTGCTTGCGGCTTGTGGGTGTTTGATATGATCATCATCTGCTGCCGGCGTATTGACGAGTCTTTAGAGTCCTACACAGAGGTTTCCTGGCTCAAGCGAAACGAAATAGGAGCGCATATGAGATATGTGCGGGTCCGAGAATAATGCGTGTATGTGATACCGTATTTCATTCTCGCGATGAATGTATCGAATGGTTGTATGCGATATAACCTAGTTATCGATTCAAGCGATGATTCGATAAGCCGATACATTGTATACTAGTCGGTTGTGTGCGAGATGACCGGATCATTGAATCAAGTGTTGATTTAATGATTTAATGCATATTTATATATTTGATATATTACTTTGCATCAACTAGTATCGGTTTACTTAAGATGGATTTTCTCACTTGGTTTGTGCACATTGTATATGTGATATACTTTTGTACACTTGATTGTATCATGTTTGATGATACATGTATACTTGGTTAAGTGTAAAGAATTAAACCATGGTTAAATATATAATTAGGGTTTTATTTTTCCATTATTTATTTGTTTATACATTTTGGAAAATAAAAGGAAAAGAGAAAAGAATGGTGGCTTTACTTGTTGTTTAGTTGAAGCTTCATGAAGCTTTGACTTTGTCCACCATTCTTATCTCATCCTTAACCCTAACCATTCCTTTAACCTTGGTCAATTCTCTACACATAACCATAGTTAGAATTATGATAAGTTTTGGTTTTTCTATTCTTTTTAATTCTTATCATAACAATTTCCTTCTTCTTCTTCTTCATTTCTTCAAGTGAAGAAAGCTTGCCTCCATCAATGGCAAGTGATGAAAAAGAGTGAGAAATCCAAATCTAAAGTCTACCCACTTCCTATTTCATCATCCTCTACCTCTTGCCAAGTAGTAGAGTGTGTTTCCTTCACAAGTTTTTAGGGCTTGGTGAAGATGGAGCTTGATTTAGCGATGCCTCGACGTAGATCATCTTCGGCATGGACATCGACGACCTAGCTCGCTTTTTCTCCGACGAAGCCGACTCTAGAGCCCGGATTCCTTTTGGACAGCGGAGACGACTTTGTTGCGGAGCTATGGAGGTGGAGCACCAGATCTACAAAGGTTGTATTTCCGATATCCCATTAGTTAAGTTGTTAACTAGATTGTTTTTCGCCTAGATATCTAGCCAACGGTCCGTAGTCGGGTTTCTCGGCACCTAGATTTTTTGAAATTGGTATGGTTGATGCCTTGTGAGACCTCACTAGCGTGCCTAGGAACCCTACAGTGGTATCAGAGCCTAGCTTGAGCCTTAGGCGAAGTCTAGACGGAATTTGAAGTCCGAACGAACCCGAAACCCAATTCCGTTCTTGGTCTCTGTACTTTTTTGAAAACAGTGAGTTTTTCCAGATTAAAAATTACCAAAAAATTCAGCAGGTAATTGGATGAGTTACTGTGAAGCACGTGATAGTAACTCGACTACAGAGGCGCGGAACCGCCGTGCGCGGAACCGCGGCCCCCACCATGGGATTCACGGCGGTTCCGCGGCCACTGTGTTGAGTTACTCCACGTGGATTGCACAGTAATTCATGTTTTGTAATGCTGAGTCTTCTGGAAATTTTTATATTTTATTCAAGAGTTGAATTTTCTGCAGTTGATTTGGGGATTCGGTGTTTCGATCGGAGTATCAAATTTTGTCTGTGTGGCTTTCCGGATAAATTTTAGAATATGTTAAAAAGTTCGACCGGATATAAATACCCAATTTTTCCCCTGTCGGGAAATTTCCAAGTGTTGGATTTTTCCGTAGTTTAACGATGTTCTAAGTAGTGCAAGTAACGCGATGGTCCCTCTAGAAGACAACAAACCTTAACTCGATTATGTGACCGTCTTGAACTGCTCTTTGAACCTTCGGGTTTGGGGCAGTACGGCGTGCCACATGTGAGGCGTTGGCTTGACCCTTCTACGGCTGGACCGTTGGTACTAAGGCACGAACGGAATGTTGTTAGACTTATTTCATGTGTTGAGCTGTATCGGGAAAACTTGGGTGTTCGATTGTTCGATCGGAAAGTTTAACATTTTCTATTTATCTGGAATGGGATACAATAATTGGAATTCACAAAAAGTTATGAGATAACTGAATGAATATTATAAACATAGCAGTTTAGTCTCACTTGATCGGTTGCCACGGAATTTTGATGTGATCAAAAGTCCGTCGCAATCACGTAGCGTACGCGGATACTCGCCGGGTAAACTTAATAGACAGCCTCACGCCAGTGCCCTGACCAAGTGACTGTAGGAGAACCCCGTCGCCGAAAGCATCCGTCCGGGTGCTCGCGGTGGCGGTGTTCCGCCTTGGTGCACTTCGTCGACGGTATCGGGGGTGCAGCCGTCTACTGAAGTTTGCGACGAGCATTCGATCAGGATGTCGAGAATCCTGTTGAATTGCCCGACTTGGTATTGAAAAGTGTTTTCGATTTTGAGACTAAAATGCGGGGTTTATAATTGTTAGGCATGCGATGTCTAAGTAATTCATTTGGTCAGGCATGCGATGTCTGAGGTGGTTGCGGATTCCAACTGTTGTAGTTTTACACTTTCTTTTCTGTGACCGTAAGTGTAATATGTGATATCGCCGGTTTCGTTGCTATATGTCAACGACAATTGGGATGCGCATATTTACTTACGTTGATGACATGTGATGTTATGTGTTGCTGGATATGTTATATTGGATCGTCGTGTTTGAATAGCCGGGTTTTTTTTATGTGAGATGAGTGTTTTTCATTTTCATTCATGTAAAAACTTGTATGTAATATTCTTTTATTGGGGCACTTCCAGGTTGCGGAAGTTGTCACCGTTTGTATATTATTTACTTTTCTGCACTAGGATAGACCCAAGGAGGAGGGCACAAGTAACCGGGTTCTGGAGTCCAGTGGGAGACCAACTCGAGGAGTCGAGTCCGGGTCTCCTAACTCTAGAATTGGTAGGGTTGCTTGCCACTCTCGTAGGGGTCTAGGGGTGTGGGTTTGGCTATTCATCGCGACCGTGGAATCCGTGTTTTATACTGGCTCGTATTGAAAACACGGACGTCCTAGTATATCCAATATTTCATATTATTCTTCTGCTGCGATATCTGTGATGTGATCATGTGATGTTCTGTGATAGATACAGTATATAGTATATATGATATATTATATAGACGTTACTTATGTTTTACACCCGTGCTAGCCCTGCCCCGCTCTGCCGTTAGTTACCTAACCTAACGGTGCACGAGGGGACATCAAGGCGAATGCGGATGGCATAAGTGTACGTCGTATTTATCTGTGATGTTTAGGTATTTAAATAATGGGACTTCATTAATGTGATTAATGAATTAAAAGAAACCTAAGATGTTGTAGAATCGAATTTCAAAAATAAAACAGGTAGCTACAGTTCTTGCTTTGCACAGCGGTATATATGATATATCCTGCACCTTATTCGATAAGGAAAGGACCGAGATCCCTTCACCGGGAGTGACTCCTTTAGCAATAACTGGTCGATGCTACACCCTCGGTTTGTCTTTTGATTGCTTTTAAGAGTTTTTGCTTTGCACAGTGATATATACGATATATCCCGCACCTCATTCGACGAGGAAAGGACCGACGATCCCTTCACCGGGAGTGACTCCTTTAGCAAAACTAGAAAAGCCTCAAAAGCACTCCATTTTAAAATCATTTGATTCTACAGCGATATCAAGTTTATTACGCAATAGGTTTTCAGAAAAACCTGTCGTAGCCCTCCGTCATTTCAGATATGTACTGATTAGTATTCGTGCTGCGTTTGTTGACCTCTGTCAAGGCGTAGTGTGCGGTAGCTGATTAGTGCTTATCTGTATAAGCATATGATGTGATTGATTTAGGGTAGTCGTGCGACCTTGTTGACCTCTGTCAAGGGTCGTGCGGGTGGGTTTACTTCAATCAGGAAATGACGGGTTGAACTTGACTAGCAGCCTATGGTTTGTTGACCTCTGTCAAGGTCATAGGACGCTAGGGGCAAAATATTATCGGGAATTTCAAATGTTGAAATTTGCAATGAGATTGCATACCTTCTATGAGATAGTTGGATCCCGATACCCGCTGCGAGTAAGAGTTACTCCTGGGAGAGTTTTATACATTACAATTAGCCGATCAAGTAGGTGTCTAGAAAGGTGTTAACGGGGTTACGCCTCTGGGAAAACGAGGTTTACATTAATTAGGTTCGTGCGAAAGCACGGGGGACCTCCCTCAAAGTACCGACACTGGCCTGGCTGAAAGATTGGCGAACTTGTAGTGTGTAATTAATCCCGGCTAGTCTTTCCTTTTAGGGTTTGAAGGAAGATTTGATAAAAAGCAGTGGGAGCCATCCTGATTAGATAAAATAATAACCAATCTATTCTTGCAAGAGCGCACGCTGAGTGTTTTCTTCTCTCTCACTCCAGGTAGCGACCATATCACGCCTTAATCAAGATAATAATACGGATAATTGACCGAACCCGCTTGTTATACTGAGCTAGGGAACGTTGGTCCCGCTCCAACTTATAATTGTTATAAGGCAGAGCAGGAAATTGGGGAATACCAGATTTCCCGTGCCGCCCAAACGAGGAGAGTGCATGATGATGCATCATCTTCGGGTGTGTTCATTATATAGAACTGTTTCTCAGTGTCCTTTACGACCTGGGTATGTGATACCAGATCAGGATCCCAGATATGTAATCTGTTACATAGGGCTACAGAAAGGTAGAGAACTGAGAACGGGTGATAAGTTTCATGAGGCAGAAAACGGGGCAAGTGTTGCAGCCAAGTCTGTTGGTCACTGTCACCCTGTATTACCAATACATTGATTCTGAACGAATGTTATTAGATACCGAACCTGATATACAAAATCATATCTGTCTCTTTATTAGTAAAGAAACGGTAAAATTTTGTATTGTTGGATAATGTTTTGAACATTTCCTATATCAAAAGTTGATCGGTTCAGGCACGTTATCTAAAAGCGTTGATGTTCTAAATCAAACCACAGTTCTTAGTATACGGAACACACACAAGAGGAAGAGTTCAGAAATGAACGAATCCTTCTTGAGGCATTGTAGACTAGGTCATATCAATGCGACCCGACTGGCTGAAGTTACATTTAGATGCATATTTAAATTAGATTGAATTTACATCTTGTGAAACTCGCCAGTCATGTCACAAAGATAAGATGACCACAGCTCTGTTTATTGGAAACAGAGAAAGAGTTAGTAAACTCTTGGGATGATACATGTTGATGTATGTAGGTCCCCTGTCTACACATGCCAAGACCGGTTATTTGTACTTCATTACATTCTCTGATAAATCTCTCGAGATTCAGACATATGTTCCTGTTGAAACACAAGTCCGAGCCTTTTGAGATATTCACAGAATATAAGCTAGAAGTAGAGAACCAAAATACGGGTATAAGTATTATGTCCTTTGATGTGATCAAGGAGGAGAATACTTGAGCATGGAATTCCTGGACTTTTCTAAAGGAGAATGAGATTCTCTCTCAGCATTACTCCTCCATATACACCATTGCACGATGGTATATCGGGGCGGAGCAGATACACCCTATTTGATATGGTGTGCTCTATGATGAGTACTTCTGAGTTACCTTTTTCCTTTTAGGAGTTATGCGCTTGAGAAGCTGCATACCTATTGAATAGGGTTCTAATCAAATCAGTTGCCTACCGCTTCGTATGTGATATGGAATGGGAAGAACCCATGTCTTAAGTTAGTTAAGATTTGGGGTTGTCCGGCCTATGTCTAAAAGCAAAATCTGGACAAGCTCGAGGCAAAGTCTGTTATGTAGAACTGGAAAGGTTCCAGCTATACAAACTACAGCAGATGATTTGGTAGAACCAAAGGATTCAGTAGATTCCAACGAACCTCAGCCTCTCCGCCGATCTAGTAGGGTTTCTCACCCACCTGAGAGATACTTCAGTTTCTCTATGACAGTGGGAGCGAGGAATGCATCATAAGATGATGACCCAACTAGTTTCGAGCTGGCCATCAGGAGTGAGACTCTGTAAGAATGGCTGGATGCTTAGCGATCTGAGATGGAATCCTTATACACCAACAAAGTATGGACTTTGGTTGCTATATCTGAAGGGTTAAATCCCCATCAGGAGCAAGTATATCTTGAGAAGATTACTTGGTGTAGATGGAAAAGTTGAGACTTTCAAAGCTAGACTTGTTAAAGGTTTTCGTCATTGACCAGACGTGGATTATGATGAAACCTTTTCTAAGGATCTATGCTTAAGTCCATCCAGATCCTACTTACCACGGCTACATACCATGACTACGATATCTGGTGGTTGGGTGTCTTGACTGCTTTTCTAAATGATGATTTGGAAGAGAGCGTCTATAAGTACACAGCCAGAGGGCTTCGTAGAAAGTGGGAGCAGCGGAAACGTGTGCAAGATGTTTTATAGGATAAAGCAGGCATCGCGGAGTTGGAACATCTGTTTTGATGAAGTAGTCAAAGAGTTTGATATCATCAAAATGGTAGATGAACCTTGTATAAACAAAAAGGTAGTAGGGAGTATGGTGGTGATCCTCGTAGAGTACGTGGATGACATACTCTTGATAGGGAAGGAGTTTCCTATGCTACGCTCGATCAATCTTCGATTATCACAATGACTCTCCACATAGGATCAAAGTGATACCCACTAAATCCTGGATTTTGGATCTATGAGATAGATCTAAATGGATGTTAGGATTCTCACTAGTTGTAGTGAGACGGTATCAATCGATCCTGGGGAGAATCACTGGAAGGGTTCCAGGGTGATAAAGACGACTGAATGTCAGTCATAGGCATTGTCTTTACCCTCAGTGAAGGGACGGTATGTTGGAAGAGTTCCAAGCTAGATATCGTGACATACTAGACGATAAAGGCAGGATACATCGCTACTTAAGATGCTACCAAAGAGGCTGTTTGGGTGTATATTGGTTCATTAGATGAACTACGTTCCTCCCATTGTGTGACAATGGAGTTGTGACTTATGCCAAGGAACGCCGGTCCCATCAGTGATCCAGACATATTCTAAGGCAGTATCACCTGATCATGGAGATGGTTGATCTCCAGGGAGATCGAGGTTTAGAGAGTAGACTCAGAGGACAACACAGCGGATCCAATCACAAAGGCTTGATCCCAGAGAGAGACACTTTTATGGGATGGTTGAGTATGAGATACTACAACCACTGCTATCAGATGGCCCTAGTGCAAGTGGGAGATTGTTAGTTATATGTATGCCCTAGAGGCCATTACTATACATAGGATGTATATTGTAGTGGATGCTGGGACATATATAGGGAGGACTTTCTTGCTCGACATGATAGTATGCTATCTGGTTAATCTTTACCTTAACGTGTACACTGATTGTCTCCCTGTTATATGTTGGTAAAGCCCTTAGGATCTGTACTTGACTACCTGGACTATGATGCGGATCATACTAGTGGGGACATGGTAGTCCATAAGTACATCCTTCAAAGTCCCTAGTCGTGGGTGTATCGAGACGGGGCATCGATATACCAGAGTAGACTAGCGTGTACCTTCTCGACCCATACAGATGAGCGATGGATGATCCCATATCCATTGGTGTTTGACATCAGAGATGATATACGGGTGCTCAGTAGAGACTGGGTACACTGGACGGACTCGCCGAGAACTCCCAGATGGTATTATACCTCACGTCAGATGGCAGTTCTCTGGTGACACTGGTACAGAGTAGTCTGTTGACCCGAGATCGTCATAGAGTCTTGTGTGGTTCCCACTGTGCTTTGATTTCCATCTTACCATGTCCAAGAGGGCGTGCAAAACGGTGGTTTTTGGGTACAGTCCCGAGTCACATGGAGGCAATGAGCGATAGGAGGGGATTCGTCTCTCCCGGTATAAGGGGGTTGATGTTGCGCTGTGTTCGATTGGCTATAACAGGAAATCCCTGGCCAGGGTTGCTGAGATTTACTGGTAAGTGTTACCAGTAGTTTCTCGAATTGTTATAGACCTCATATCGACACGGCTTATTGAGCTATTGGGGTCTGACGTTTACCACCCCTAGGCGAGATATACGACATATCAGACGATCAGACCGGACTGTACGGTAGTGTTACTGGTTGGATTCACTGGAGTGTGAGCGGGCTTGCTCGTCGATCTTCAGATCGCTCAATACCCGGGTGGCCGTTACGTTTAGCAGACCGCTTGCGGCTTGTGGGTGTTTGATATGATCATCATCTGCTGCCGGCGTATTGACGAGTCTTTAGAGTCCTACACAGAGGTTTCCTGGCTCAAGCGAAACGAAATAGGAGCGCATATGAGATATGTGCGGGACCGAGAATAATGCGTGTATGTGATACCGTATTTCATTCTTGTGATGAATGTATCGAATGGTTGTATGCGATATAACCTAGTTATCGATTCAAGCGATGATTCGATAAGCCGATACATTGTATACTAGTCGGTTGTGTGCGACATGACCGGATCATTGAATCAAGTGTTGATTTAATGATTTAATTCATATTTATATATTTGATATATTACTTTGCATCAACTGGTATCGGTTTACTTAAGATGGATTTTCTCACTTGGTTTGTGCACATTGTATATGTGATATACTTTTGTACACTTGATTGTATCATGTTTGATGATACATGTATACTTGGTTAAGTGTAAAGAATTAAACCATGGTTAAACATATAATTAGGGTTTTATTTTTCCATTATTTATTTGTTTATACATTTTGGAAAATAAAAGGAAAAGAGAAAAGAATGGTGGCTTTATTTGTTGTTTAGTTGAAGCTTCATGAAGCTTTGACTTTGTCCACCATTCTTATCTCATCCTTAACCCTAACCATTCCTTTAACCTTGGTAAATTCTCTACACATAACCATAGTTAGAATTATGATAAGTTTTGGTTTTTCTATTCTTTTTAATTCTTATCATAACAATTTCCTTCTTCTTCTTCATTTCTTCAAGTGAAGAAAGCTTGCCTCCATCAATGGCAAGTGATGAAAAAGAGTGAGAAATCCAAATCTAAAGTCTACCCACTTCCTATTTCTTCATCCTCTACCTCTTGCCAAGTAGTAGAGTGTGTTTCCTTCACAAGTTTTTAGGGCTTGGTGAAGGTGGAGCTTGATTTAGCGATGCCTCGACGTAGATCATCTTCGGCATGGACATCGACGACCTAGCTCGCTTTTTCTCCGACGAAGCCGACTCTAGAGCCCGGATTCCTTTTGGACAGCGGAGACGACTTTGTTGCGGAGCTATGGAGGTGGAGCACCGGATCTACAAAGGTTGTATTTCCGATATCCCATTAGTTAAGTTGTTAACTAGATTGTTTTTCGCCTAGATATCTAGCCAACGGTCCGTAGTCGGGTTTCTCGGCACCTAGATTTTTTGAAATTGGCATGGTTGATGCCTTGTGAGACCTCACTAGCGTGCCTAGGAACCCTACATGGTCCACAGGTGCTGTGGCGTGTACTGGAGTACTATTGAACTGTACCCAAGATGTTTAGCTCTTGGGGGAATTATGGGGCCTTGAAAAATCGATCAAAAGGTTCGACATCTTTCGGATATCATGTGATGGGATGCATTGCTTGGGAGACTCCAGATGCGAGTATAGCCGTTGGAGCACAGTCCATGCAGCGATGATGAGACGAGTCCGAAGCAGTCGAAAGCAGAGAAAAGTGGAGTAAGAGGTTCGTACGAGATCTTGATGAGATGACGTTCCACTCCGCCGACATAAGAGATGCGATACGCATGCAGAATCGTTGATTATTGATTTATCTTCCAGAAGGAGTCGCGATGAGAATGCAGCCATTCCGGAACAAGAAAACAGAATTAGAAAAGGGTGATAACTTCCGGACAGTTCGGCAGAAACGAGATTTAAGAGAGACCTCGAAAGGACCTTTCTGGAATACTTACGAGAAGACTTGGATCCAGGAGCGGTCATATTGCGCACACCCAGCAGACCAAAGTTCGGCATCGTCGACGAGATAGTTGCCCAGAGATCTGTAGAGGATGTGCCAGAGCAGGACTGTTTCCGTCGTCATTCTATATTGGGTCGTTGAGCGGAGAAGCTATATAGCTAGCAATGCACAGTGAGAGACAAGAGCCTAAAAGCATCAGGCGCCAGACCAAGAACTTGAGGCAAGTAGATATCTTGCTCTGTTAGCTTTAGATGCACCGACACCTTCTGGACTTTGAAGGAAGGACATATCAATGACAGTATTTATGATTTGTGATTTGGTGATTCGATTATCACGTATCCGTCACCTTGGATTTTGGTATTTTGGGCGATCTATTCGCATGCTTTAGTTTTGATGACTGAGTTCCATGATATTTGTTTTTGTGCACCGCAGTTGCACCTGATTTCGTTTTGATGTCATTTAAGATATTGATTGAGATTTCATGCCTAGGGCTTTCATATGATTTGACTTATGCTTTCGGCATAGTTTTCATGCATTTTTTGTATTTGATCAGCTTTTGTGCACGCTGATGCACATGGTTGTGAGATTATATACCGTGGTATACCTGATATGGATTGAGGTTTATTGTATACCGTCGATTTCGATTTTGATATTGATGTTGATTTCGGGCACTCTGTGTGTTTGATTTGGAATTTTGCGCATGTTCGGCGCTTGATATTGGATTTCATGATTTTGTGCATGTTGGATGCATACGATTTAGATTTTATTCGTGCATGATGGATGCACCTGATTGGATTTTCATGCATGTTGGGCGCATGTTATAAGATGCGATTTTGGTGCACACCAGATGCATTAAATCGGGATTCTTCGTGCATATCAGATGCACCTATTATTGCTGTCAGGCATACTCGTTGCCCTTGACAGATGTTTCGTGCGCACCCGTTGCACTTAGATTTTGTTTCTGTGCACATGTATGGCACATTCATGGATTTCGATTTTCGTGCGCACCAGATGCACGTAGCATTCATATGCACATTTTGGGGATTTATTCTTATGGAGCAGTTGTCACGACCCGCAGGGCACGGACGTGACTGGCACTTAAGTTTACGAAACGTCTCAAGACGTCCGTAAAATAAGTAAGCCAAAGCCCAGAAACCAAAACCAAAAAGCAAAAGAGTGAAGAAAAACCAATCAATTGAAAGCGAGTTTATCAAACAAGTCATATAAAACCTTTTTAAAAACAATATCAATTTTTCCGAAAATTTCGGCAGAGTCTCCTTTGTAAATACTGGCCCCCAAAATGGGTACAACAAGAATATATATAAATCCAACAAATATGGCATCCCCAAGCGGGAGCTAGCTCTTCGCCACAAGGCGGTCACAAATCCCACGCAATATGAAACAACAACATGTAAAATAATCATAAAGAAGCATGAGAAAAACAGCATGTCGACTCAAGTGAGCTCGACCCCAAAATACAGCATAAAAAGTCCACAAATCTCACAGTCTCATCTCTAGGTCAATATACAACAATACTGGTAGATACAGTAGATGGAGTACACTAGATACAAAGAATATATAAGGTGGTACAAAAATAATAATATAACTCACCTAAGAGCAAAACCTCGAGTCCAGGCAAAAGAGGCAAAAGAAGCAAGTGCGCCCGCCGCTACTGTACTGACGGAGCGGACCTGCAAAAGGCTGTGGCACAACGGGGGTGAGTTGCCAACTCGTGAGTAATAAATAACATCTACACAGGCTATCGAATGCATGCACACAAGCATCCTAGCATCTAAAATACAGGTAAGGCAGGACATAATAGCAGGTATGTATGCAATATGAATATATTAGCAGGTATGAATGCAATGCGAATCAACTCATGATCTGAATGTGTAAGTATAAGAATCATGTTTTTCCTTTAGGAATCTCTTTTGAAATACCAGCACAATACCAATAGAATCAACAAGAACCCGTGTCCAGCAAAGACACCTCAAAACTATCACAAATCTCATATATCCATATCATAATATCTCTGGCCTCAGCCATCCGGCTGACCCATCTCAATATCACTATCTCATCATCTCGCGGCCACGGTCGGTATCCTCTGGATATCCGCCGTCCCAAACAGTCACCGGTAGGTAATCCGTCCCCTGCCAGGCTCATCGTCAGCACCACGAGCTTCTTGCCCCGGGGTACCTTATTGGGCCCACCATGTACCCGAGACGGTTCATCCAACTCCTCGAAACGGGTCTTGAAAACCACAGCAAACTCATGGTGGACGACACTTACATCATTAGAAAACCGCAATTTACATATTTAAAAATATAGTAAGTTTAGAAATTTTGCGGCTTTCCCCCGAAATCCAGAAATATCACAAAATCTCAAGGAATCCTCATAAATGCATATGCCAATGATAATGAATGCGTATGGTGTCAATAATCAAGTTGCGATGTATGATTGATAGACTAGGCATGAACAAATAACATGATGAAGTACATGCACATGATTAGCAATCTTATGATTTCATTTTAAAGAATTAAAGGCAATAGCACAGGTTAAAGCATCAATTATAGTAAAAGGTTTCAAATTATAGGTTATCTAGTGTGGTGGCATGGCAATTACCAGAGCGTGTGTGTAAGCATGAATAGTGCTCGTGCTGCATATAAAAACCCTGGCAATGGTGCAGGTGTCCTATAGAATGGGTTCGCATATGTATGTCAATATAAGGCATGGATGTAGCAAATAATCATACAAGTATTACACCCCTAATTACTAACATTACTAAGAATCTTTTTAAGCTACTAAAACTATCGGGCGGCTTGTGCCATCCAACGATAGTCCTCCGTAGATGTTACATCTACTCACCGGAATCCCTAGCTAGCCACGTCCAATCACCGCTTTCCCCTTTCGTGCCGCGTCTGACGTCTCCGCGACCGAACCTGGAATTTACATCAATACCAAACATAAGGTTACATACCATGAAACGACGCAAATCCCAAAAGAAAATACCAACGTTCACAAGCTAGGTACAACGTGCACAAGGTGCGCGGAACACACGCGAAAATCGCAAAAACTAACCAAAATCGTCGATTTGGTCGCCCGGCAAAGCTAAAACCCGATCACTCAAAAATCTGCACTCACACATCCTAAATGTCATAGGATATACCAAAAATATCATCAAGATATTGCAAATAATTCATCACAATATTTTTATAAAAACCTAGTAAGCATTACATTCAAAAAAAAATCGGTGCAAACATTGCCGATTTGCGACAAAAAGACTACAACCTAGCAAGAACATCCAACCGCATAACTAGTTAGCCACAACACTATAATTACAACACAACAACCATGCTTCAACATATTTCCATACACAAACCCCTTTCTTGATTTTTCTAAAAAGCAATAGCGATCCAAATTCACACTAGATTAACTTAGATTCGCATAAAATGGAACCACTTAAGCAAAATAACTCCATTAATTAGGTTAGTGTAAAACACTAGAAAGCAAAATAACTTAATTAACTTATTAATGGTTTCTAAAACCCTAATTAAAATTCAAACCATTCACTTTAAAACCTAGATTAGAAATCAACAACAAAAATTAACACATCAAGGTTCTAATTTAGCATATAACAACTACCAATTAACCAAAGATTGAAATTATACCTCACAAGTTCAAACCTTAGCTTGCCCTAGCCTCCCAAGGCACCTCCTTTCTCCAAGATTTAAACCAATTGGGATGTGAGAAGAGATGGATTAAGGGTTTGCATTGGATTTGTGAAGGAAATTTGAATTTTGATGGATTTTTGAGGTGAAAATGAAGCAAAATAGAAGGAGAAATGGGGAAAATTTTTGGGGCTGTTTTCTGCAGGAATTTGGGCTGAGGAGGGAGTGGGGAGAGGTGTGGGGGAGTTGGGAAAAAGTCAAGGTCAACCATACCAATCAACTAAAGACCCATACCCAATTAATAAATCAAAAACGTTATAAAAACACCTCATTTCAACACATAATAAAAAGTCAAAGGAGGCAAGGAATTTTTTTCCTTGTGCTGCTGAAGTGGGCCAGCCTGGGGTGAGGGAAGAGTGAATGGGGGTTTTACAAAAGAAAATTTTATGCAAAAAGACCCCTTACAAGTCCAAAATTGCAAGTTTAAGCTTAAATTCAATAAATTTCGTTTTCTATAATAAAAATTAGTTAAAAATTAAAATAAAATACTAAAAATTTATGTTACAACTAGATTTTAATTAACATGATTTTAAAGATTAAATTTAGCCCATTTAAATTTGTATTTATCGCTAATTTAATGTATTTTCTTACCGGCTTAAAATAATATTAAAAATTGAAAAATTAGGGAAAATTTTTAAACGACCAGAATTTCATAAGTAACTCATTTGCTACTAAAAACTAGCAATTATCTATCCAAATTAGGTATAATTAGTCCTAAACTGCAAAATAACAAAAAAGACGGTTTACGGAAAAATACCGAATTTTCACCGATTTTCAGGAAAACACCAAAACGACTTTTCAAGGTGCTACAATCTTCCCCCCTTAAAGAAATTCGGTCCCCGAATTTAAAAATATAACTACGCGTACCTTCAAAGAGATGGGGATATATCTTCCTCATCTCGCCCTCGGTCTCCCAGGTGACCTCCTCGCTGCTCGGGCCACGCCAAAGGACCTTGACGGTCGGTATAACTTTCGATCTCAACTTCTTCACCTGCTGATCCAGGATGGCCACCGGCTGCTCTGCAAAAGAAAGGTCGCGCTCTAGCTGGACTGTCGGGTGCTGAATCGCATGCGAAGGGTCGTGAAGGTACTTGCGGAGCATCGAAACATGGAAGACGGTGTGAACATCGGGAAAGCTAGGTGGAAGAGCCAAACGATATGCAACAGCGCCGACATGCTCGAGAATCTCGAAGGGACCTACGAATCTAGGGCTAAGCTTCCCCTTTCGCCCAAAACGCATCACGCCCTTCATCGGAGAGACTCTCAGAAAAACATGGTCGCCAACTGCAAACTCTAATCTGCGACGGCGCCTGTCCGCATACGATTTCTGCCTGCTCTGAGCCGCTCTCATCCGGTCTCGGATCAACTGTATCTTTGCTGTCGTCTCCTCAACAAGCTGCGGCCCTAAAATACTGCTCTCGCTGAGCTCTGTCCAACAGACGGGCGATCTGCATCTCCTCCCATACAATGCCTCGAAAGTTGCCATCTGAATAGTATCCTGGAAGCTGTTGTTGTAGGAGAACTCCACTAACGGTAAATGACGATCCCAGCTACCGCGGAAGTCTAAAACGCACGCTCTGAGCATGTCCTCGAGAGTTTGAATGGTCCGCTCTGTCCGTCCGTCGGTCTGCGGGTGAAACGCTGTGCTGAAGCTCAAACGAGTGCCCAAAACCTCCTGAAGTCTCTGCCAAAGTCGGCTGGTGAACTGGGTGCCTCGATCTGACACGATACAAGTCGGTACGCTATGCAACCGCACGATCTCGTCGATGTAAAGCTGGGCATACTGAGCGAAGCTGAAAGTGGTCTTCACTGGCAGGAAGTGAGCCGCTTTCGTCAATAGATCTACGATCACCCAGATGGAGTCGTACCCTCGACTGGTCCTGGGTAGACCCACAACGAAATCCATCGAAATCTGCTCCCATTTCCACTCCGGAATGGGTAACGGCGGTAGCTTTCCTGCGGGCCTCTGGTGCTCGGCCTTGACTTGCTGACAAGTCAGGCATCTCGATACAAACTCCGCAATGTCCCTCTTCATCCCGTCCCACCAGTAGGACTCTCTCATATCATGGTACATCTTGGTGGAACCGGGGTGGACACTATACACTGATCGGTGTGCCTCCTCAAGAATGTCGCGCCGCAATCCATTAGCATCTGGTACGCACAGTCTAGATCCATAGCGTAAAATCCCCTGATCATCAATCACGAACTCGGAAAATCTGCCCTGTCCCATCTATGCCATGATCTCTGAGCAACGGTCGTCTCTGCGTTGTGCCTCATATATACGGTCAAGCAACTATGGGCGTGCACGAACATGCGCGAGCTGTCCCCCTGTCTGAGTGAACTCGAACTCAACTTGGCTGTCGCATAAAGTCTGCCAATCTGCTGACGACTGCCTCTGCACTGTGCGCAAATAGGATAGACTACCCCCGGGCCTCCTGCTCAAAGCATCTGCCACAACATTCGCCTTGCCTGGGTGATATAAGATCTCGCAGTCGTAGTCTTTCACCAACTCCATCCAACGACGCTGTCTGAGATTCAGGTCTCGCTGCTGAAATATGTATTTTAAGCTCTTGTGGTCTGTGAATATTTGGCATGACTCGCCATATAGGTAATGTCGCCAAATCTTCAGTGCAAAGACCACTGTAGCCATCTCTAAATCGTGAGTGGGTTAGTCCTGTTCATGCTTCTTTAACTGCCGAGAAGCATATGCGATCACCCGGCCATGCTGCATCAATACGCATCCTAACCCTACTCGCGAAGCATCACAGTAGACCACAAATCCGCCTGATCCCGAAGGCAAAGATAATACCGGCGCCGTAGTCAAACAAGTCCGTAGCTGCTGGAAACTACGCTCGCACTCTTCTGTCCAAACGAAAGGAACCCCCTTCCGGGTCAAACCGGTCAAAGGTGCAGCTATACGGGAGAAGTCCTGAACAAAATGCCTGTAGTAGCCTGCCAGGCCTAGAAAACTACGGATCTCAGTAACCGATGTAGGTCGGGGCTACTGCTGAACAGCCTCAATCTTCTTCGGGTCCACATATATGCCGTCTCTCGTAATCACGTGACCCAAGAATCCGACGCTGTCCAGCCAGAATGCACACTTGGAGAACTTTGCGAACAGCTGGTGCTCCCTCAGAGTCTGTAACGTAATCCGCAAGTGCTGCTCGTGCTCCTCTCTGCTCCGGGAGTACACCAAGATATCGTCGATAAACATGATGATGAACAAGTCAAGATACGGCCTGAATGTACGGTTCATCAAATCCATGAATGCTGCTGGGGCGTTGGTGAGTCCGAACGACATCACCAAAAACTCATAGTGGCCGTAGCGCGTGCGGAAAGCTGTCCTCGGTATATCCTCCTGTCGAACTCGCAGCTGATGGTATCCTGATCGCAAGTCGATCCTCGAAAAATACCCCGCACCCTGAAGCTGGTCGAACAAATCATCAATGCGTGGCAACGGATATCTGTTCCGTACGGTAACCTTGTTCAGCTGGCAGTAGTCGATACATATGCGCAAACTTCCATCCTTCTTCTTGACAAACAGGACCGGAGCACCCCACGGAGAAACACTAGGTCGAATAAGCCCCTTATCTAACAAATCCTGCAACTGATCCTTCAACTCTCGAAGCTCTGCCGGGGCCATCCGATAAGGCGGTATAGAAATAGGCCCCGAGCCGGGAATCAAATCGATGCAGAACTCAACGTCGCGCTCAGGTGGTAGCCCAGGTAGCTCATCAGGGAAAACATCAGGGAACTCACAAACAACCGGGACCCGGTCCAACGGAACCTCTGCAGCTCGAGTATCACAAATATACGCTAAGAATCCTTGACATCCCTTCCGCAAGAGCTGACCAGCGTGAAGAGATGAAATCAAGCTGGGAAGGGTGACGCTGCGGTCTCCCTGAATAACAAGGACTGGCTCTCCCGGAAAGCTAAATCTGACTGCCTTCTCACGGCAGTCCACCGAAGCATAACAAGTGGCCAGCCAGTCCATGCCCAGAAGCACATCAAAGTCCAACATATCGAGGAGAATCAAATCAACCGATGAATCCCTCTCCCCGATACGAACAGAACACAATCGAAATACAAAACGAGCGACAAACGACTCGCCTACCGGAGTAACAACAACAAGCGGATGATCTAACGACGACGACTCACGGCCCAACATCGATGCAAAGTGTGTAGAGACGTACGAATGTGTGGAACCTGGGTCGAAAATACCCGTGCGTCAAAAGAGCAAACTGGCAAGGTACCTGTCACAACGGCATTGGATGCCTGCGCATCCTGCGGTGTCAAAGCAAATACTCGGGCCTGTCCTCCACCGATAGCAGGCTGACCTCGACCTCGGCCTCTGCTTCCTCGTCCTCTCTGAACAGGACCGCCGCGTCCATGGCCTCTGGGTGCACCTAACTGGCGTGGAGCGTCGCCTGTGGTAGGAAGTACGGCTCTCTGAGGAGGGGGTGGTGATGGTGGTAGGGTCACATGCGGAACGGTCGCCGCTCCCTGTCGTCTCGCCGGACAGTCTCTGACAAGATGGTGCGGACTCCCGCACCCAAAACACCCTGGCGACAGCTGCTGTCCCTGGGGATATGAACCATATAACTGACCTCGTCCAAATCCCCTGCCGGGCCCATCCCTCGGAAAGAATCTGGCACGCTGCCTCTGAGACGGCACCTCGGTGCGAATCCTCTTCGGCCCAGAAACGGCCGAAGTCTGTGATATGCGTGCCTCCATCCGTAATGCCGTATCCATAGCAGCTGAATAAGTGTCGTAGTGCTGGGCGCCAATGGCAAGATATAGCTGGGCATCAAGTCCCTGTACGAACCTCTTCACTATCTTCTCTTCGGTATCCACCAAATACGGAGCATATCGGGACAACTGTGTAAATTGGATGTCATACTCAGACACCGTCATCCCAGGTGTCTTGATCAAGGCCTCAAAACTACGAGCTCTGGCGTCACGAACGCTCTCTGGGAGGAAACGAGCTAGAAAGACTGCTGTAAACTCGGCCCACATCATAGGCGGTAGACCTGCAGATCGACCTCTCAAGACTGACTCCCACCATGTCTGCGCGAGACCCTCTAGACGGAAACTCGCAAGCTCCACCCATCGATCATCCGAACATCTCAGCGAACGGCAGATCCTGGCTAAACTGTCAAGGAACGTCTGTGGGTCCTCCGCTGCCTTGGTGCCGGTGAATACTGGAGGTCTCAGCCTCATGAAATCCTGTAGTGAAACCGGGATGGTCACGGCGGTAGTAGTAAGAGCAGGTATCATAGTAGTCTGGGATGTAGTAGGTGTGTCATCCGGCCTCGGTGTACGACTGGCTGCAACTAGGGATCCTACCATCTGACGTAGCTCCTGCATACTCTCCATCATCTATCGCAACTCCTCCATACCAGTCTCAAGCCTATCCATATGGCCTGGGGAAGGTGGATCGGTCTGTCCCTGCGGCGTAGGCATACCACCCTGCTCAGTCCTAGTTTCAGACGAGCCAGCTCGAATCTCATCTCGGGCGGCAGCCCTCTGTGCCATCGTAGCCTTCGGCGGCATAGTGGCTGGTACAGGAAAAAAAAGATAATAAGAACAGTGCAATAGAATCATAGGATACACGGAATTGAAGAAGGAATTTCAAGCAAGTATATCCTAAGGTCACTTAGGCAGAGTACCGTATCGCAAGTATGCCGCGGACATACACACGCTACGTTACCCTACTTAAGTCACTTACTCCATCTACCAAGGGTCATCCTACACTCAAAAAGGTAAAACCTATCGCTCTGATACCAACTTTGTCACGACCCGCAGGGCACGGACGTGACTGGCACTTAAGTTTACGAAACGTCTCAAGTCGTCCGTAAAATAAGTAAGCCAAAGCCCAGAAACCAAAACCAAAAAGCAAAAGAGTGAAGAAAAACCAATCAATTGAAAGCGAGTTTATCAAACAAGTCATATAAAACCTTTTTAAAAACAATATCAATTTTTCCGAAAATTTCGGCAGAGTCTCCTTTGTAAATACTGGCCCCCAAAATGGGTACAACAAGAATATATATAAATCCAACAAATATGGCATCCCCAAGCGGGAGCTAGCTCTTCGCCACAAGGCGGTCACAAATCCCACGCAATATAAAACAACAACATGCAAAATAATCATAAAGAAGCATGAGAAAAACAGCATGTCGACTCAAGTGAGCTCGACCCCAAAATACAGCATAAAAAGTCCACAAATCTCACAGTCTCATCTCTAGGTCAATATACAACAATACTGGTAGATACAGTAGATGGAGTACACTAGATACAAAGAATATACAAGGTGGTACAAAAATAATAATATAACCCACCTAAGAGCAAAACCTCGAGTCCAGGCAAAAGAGGCAAAAGAAGCAAGTGCGCCCGCCGCTACTGTACTGACGGAGCGGACCTGCGAAAGGCTGTGGCACAACGGGGGTGAGTTGCCAACTCGTGAGTAATTAATAACATCTACACAGGCTATCGAATGCATGCACACAAGCATCCTAGCATCTAAAATACAGGTAAGGCAGGACATAATAGCAGGTATGTATGCAATATGAATATACTAGCAGGTATGAATGCAATGCGAATCAACTCATGATCTGAATGTGTAAGTATAAGAATCATGTTTTTCCTTTAGGAATCTCTTTTGAAATACCAGCACAATACCAATAGAATCAACAAGAACCCGTGTCCAGCAACGACACCTCAAAACTATCACAAATCTCATATATCCATGTCATAGTATCTCTGGCCTCAGCCATCCGGCTGACCCATCTCAATATCACTATCTCATCATTTCGCGGCCATGGTCGGTATCCTCTGGATATCCGCCGTCCCAAACAGTCACCGGTAGGTAATCCGTCCCGTGCCAGGCTCATCGTCTGCACCACGAGCTTCTTGCCTCGGAATACCTTACCGGGCTCACCATGTACCCGAGACGGTTCATCTAACTCCACAAAACGGGTCTCGAAAACCACAGCAAACTCATGGTGGACGACACTTATATCACTAGAAAACCGCAATTTACATATTTAAAAATATAGTAAGTTTAGAAATTTTGCGGTTTTCCCCCGAAATCCAGAAATATCACAAAATCTCAAGAAATCCTCATAAATGCATATGCCAATGATAATGAATGCATATGGTGTCAATAATCAAGTTGCGATGTATGATTGATAGACTAGGCATGAACAAATAACATGATGAAGTACATGCACATGATTAGCAATCTTATGATTTCATTTTAAAGAATTAAAGGCAATAGCACAGGTTAAAGCATCAATTATAGTAAAAGGTTTCAAATTATAGGTTATCTAGTGTGGTGGCATGGCAATTACCAGGGCGTGTGTGTAAGCATGAATAGTGCTCGTGCTGAATATAAAAACCCTGGCAATGGTGCAGGTGTCCTATAGAATGGGTTCGCATATGTATGTCAATATAAGGCATGGATGTAGCAAATAATCATACAAGTATTACACCCCTAATTACTAACATTACTAAGAATATTTTTAAGCTACTAAAACTATCGGGCAGCTTGCGCCATCCAACGATAGTCCCCCGTAGATGTTACATCTACTCACCGGAATCCCTAGCTAGCCACGTCCAATCACCGCTTTCCCCTTTAGTGCCGCGTCTGACGTCTCTGCGACCGAATCTGGAATTTACATCAATACCAAACATAAGGTTACATACCATGAAACGACGCAAATCCCAAATGAAAATACCAACGTTCACAAGCTAGGTACAACGTGCACAAGGTGCGCGGAACACACGCGAAAATCGCAAAAACTAACTAAAATCGTCGATTTGGTCGCCCGGCAAAGCTAAAACACGATCACTCAAAAATCCGCACTCACACATCCTAAATGTCATAGGATATGCCAAAAATATCATCAAGATATTGCAAATAATTCATCACAATATTTTTATAAAAACCTAGTAAGCATTACATTAAAAAAAAATCAGTGCAAACATTGCCGATTTGCGATAAAAAGACTACAACCTAGCAAGAACATCCAACCGCATAATCAGTTAGCCACAACACTATAATTACAACACAACAAATATGCTTCAACCTATTTCCATACACAAACCCCTTTCTTGATTTTTCTAAAAAGCAATAGCGATCCAAATTCACACTAGATTAACTTAGATTCGCATAAAATGGAACCACTTAAGCAAAATAACTCCATTAATTAGGTTAGTGTAAAACACTAGAAAGAAAAATAACTTAATTAACTTATTAATGGTTTCTAAACCCTAATTAAAATTCAAACCATTCACTTTAAAACCTAGATTAGAAATCAACAACAAAAATTAACACATCAAGGTTCTAATTTAGCATATAACAACTACCAATTAACCAAAGATTGAAATTATACCTCACAAGTTCAAACCTTAGCTTGCCCTAGCCTCCCAAGGCACCTCCTTTCTCCAAGATTTAAACCAATTGGGATGTGAGAAGAGATGGATTAAGGGTTTGCATTGGATTTGTGAAGGGAATTTGAATTTTGATGGATTTTTAAGGTGAAAATAAAGCAAAATAGAAGGAGAAATGGGGAAAAATTTTGGGGCTGTTTTCTACAGGAATTTAGGCTGAGGAGGGAGTGGGGAGAGGTGTGGGGGAGTTGGGGAAAAGTCAAGGTCAACCATACCAATCAACTAAAGACCCATACCCAATTAATAAATCAAAAACCTTATAAAAACACCTCATTTCAACACATAATAAAAAAAAGGAGGCAAGGAATTTTTTTCCTTATGCTGCTGAAGTGGGCCGGCCTGGGGTGAGGGAAGAGTGAATGGGGGTTTTACAAAAAAAAAAATTATGCAAAAAGACCCCCTACAAGTCCAAAATTGCAAGTGTAAGCTTAAATTCAATAAATTTCATTTTCTATAATAAAAATTAGTTAAAACTTAAAATAAAATACTAAAAATTTATGTTACAACTAGATTTTAATTAACATAATTTTAAAGCTTAAATTTAGCCCATTTAAATTTGTATTTATCGCTAATTTAATGTATTTTCTTACCGGCTTAAAATAATATTAAAAATTGAAAAATTAGGGAAAATTTTTAAACGACCAGAATTTCATAAGTAACTCATTTGCTACTAAAAACTAGCAATTACCTATCCAAATTAGGTATAATTAGTCCTAAACTGCAAAATAACAAAAAAGACGGTTTACGGAAAAATACCGAATTTTCACCGATTTTCAGGAAAACACCAAAACGACTTTTCAAGGTGCTACAACAGTACGTTTTTATGATATTTGCTATTTGTTTTCGTACTGAGAAGGAATAGTCAGAGGACAGTATCCGGGTATATTTGCATGCATTGATAGTTATCGAAGCGATTTCCAAAAAGGGAGCTATAGTCTCAACATTTACCTACGTGTCTGATACGACACGAAACGTTTAAAATAAGGAAACCCCTCTAAATTGTTTTCAAACGGCAGAACGTACATATTAAAAAAAAGATATATACATATATGGTTATTTTCTTACAATAGGCGTCCGCAACTGTGCAGTGTTATGCGCAAATCACAGCGACTTAAAAAGTTTTGCATGCATTGTTTTTAGATATCTACATGTATAAATTTGATGTTCGCATGTATAAGTTCTGATTTATATCATATTGGTTTTCATATTAGATTTTACATTTGTGCCTTCACCATCACTCCGATGGTTGCGTGATGCCTGACGAAGTTTTGATTTTGAGTTATCTGCTCATTGTTCATGCGCATGCATTGCGCTATGATGCGTTTTATGTATTGATGATTTCGGAACTCCGACGACTTGGACTTTCTACTGAAATGTTTTAGTATTGGGGGGTTTAAATTTGAATTCGGGGACCGAATTTCTTTAAGGGGGGAAGATTGTAACATTTCAGAAAAATAAAATATTATTTTTGGGAATTTTTATAATTAAATAATATTATATTGAATATTTTAATATTGCGGTATAATTAAATACCGATAAATTGGGGAAGAATTTGGAAAATTATGGAAATTACTAAAAAGTGGGTGTTTTAAGTGAGTTATACAAATTATAAGTTTTTATGATTAATTATACGCTAATTTAGTTCTAATCGCGATTAAATATCGCTAATCGCACATTAAGCTCGTTTTGTGCAAAACATGCACATGTCTTTTTTTAGCACTTGTTACATTTTTTCTCTCTCATGCTTTCTCCTTTTTATTATGCATGGTTGTAAATTAAAGAGAAGAGAAAGATAAAGAAAAAGAAAACATTAAACTAAGAGGTATGGGCATGAGAGAGAGTGAGAGGGGTTACCCTTGACTTTGGACATTCCCCCTTCATTCCTTCACCCTCATCATCTCTCCCCTCAACTCGCTTGCTGCTGCTGCTGCTGCCCTAACTCCCTCCCCCTCTTCATCCTCTCAAACACCATTCAAAACATCTCAAAACCCAATACCCACTTCATTAAAAATGTGCATGAGCCCACTAGCAACACATTGGACCAAGAAAGCTTGCATTTTGGACACTTGGGGCAGCTGAAGAAAATTCTTGAGTTGCCAAATGAGGTATTTTCTAAACCATTAGCTTAGTATTTCCATTTCTTTTACATCCATGTTAACTTTAAACCGATATAGTGATGTTTAGTGAGGGTAGGAAAATTCTAGTTAAGGGTTTTGGAATTCTTAAGTTGTGATGGGTATTTGAGCTTAGTAGAAGCCACACAAACCCCCTAGTGCTAGAATTCAGACCCAAACCAGAGACTGGAACCCCGGAATACGGATTTAGAAACCCGATATCGGAAGAATTGAGGATTCTGTGAGTGTATATTGAAATCTGCTAACACCCGGGTGACCTGAAAATTATTTTGCAAACACAGAGAGATGTGCAGGTGATTTAGAGCATACCTTAAAGACCCCAGCCCCTGAATCTACCCTTTGGCCACAGAAATATTCTTTCTGGACGCAATTTGCGGCCAGACCTGGGCCAATGTGTCTTGTGTTTGTGCTGTGGTTCCCTCATCAGTAAACTAGACCTCTGGCATATGCAAAATTGATTAATTTGACCTAGGGTAAAATCTGGGACTATTTACAAGAGTTGCTGTTTTGATTCGGGGTTTCGTTTTGCGTATTTTGAATTCTGGATTTTTGTGGTTTGTGTCGTATTCGATCGCTTGACGTTTGTATGTCGAAATCGAGTGTTATTTGGTGGTTTTGAAAGCGTAGTCCATAGGTTCTAACCTATAGGCTTTTAGCGTGTCGTTTTTATTTGAAATTGGGTTTTAATATGACGCGATGCTTTATGATGTGTAGGTACCCCGCGAATACTTCGAGATGACAAGCAAGCGCGTGGCGACGTTGGCAACGGAAAGCGAAGAGCAATGTGAGTAGATTATATCTACTGGGGAAGTCGGGTGGATGGCGTATAGCACCCCCGTAGTTCTATGTTTAGTATGCTATATATACTATATATATATATATATATATATATATATATATATGATAGCTTTATGTGTAACATGGATATTCAAGATATGATTAGGTGTTAAATGGGTAGATTAGGGTTTTTAGTTGTGAACCCTAGAATAGGTTTACACCCACACGCACACACATGCTTACCTTTTTATACTTGTGCGTATATGGGGATACGTATATATATACACACACATAGGTATAGGATTATATATATATATACATATACCTACACATGGATGATGAGGATTGTACATGGTATTTGGAGATGAGTCGATGAGATTGGGCTTGGTGCCATGAGATCGGTGATATGATGTGGTTCGTATTAGGAGATACGACATGAGATTTTAGCGGGCTTTTAGGCGTGTGTTTTTATACACGCACACATATATTTATAAATGGTATCAGTTTGTACTAGACTTAGATCAGTACCCTAGTTCATGAGTTATAATGATAAGGATACCAGACAAATGATGAGATGAATGTGGTATTTTGACCAGTACCCAGATTGGGAAGCCGTACAATGGATTTACCGTACGAGCTATATATTGATGATAGATCCGCACTCTTGACTCGAGGATGTCATATGGTTTATTGTATCGTTTATGATACTATTGAGGCGGGATCACCAACTATTATATTTATATATATATCGACTCAGATTTAGATGGATTCCATCCCCTTTCGATTAGCTGGTTATTTGGATCTGTAGTTCACTTAGTAGATGTTAGACTAGACCCGAGTCATACCTATTTCAAAACTAATGAATCGTGAGTATTTTAAAAAGACAGGTCAAGGGATTCTACGGATATTTTCAAACGACACATCTTTTCTTAAAAACATCGTAGCCCTTATTTTTCTAAAACCACGATTCGTCTTATTTCAAATGACAAACTGTATGACATTTATATATTGATATAGATTCTTCACTGTTGTGTTTATTATTCATTTGCTGCATATTCTTGCTATTCGCCTCGCATTGCATGTTTAAATATATTTATTGTTATATTAAACCCATGCTGTCAGGACATCAGCACCATTATCGATGATGTGTATCTTCCACGTACACCTGCTTGCCAGCTCACACACTTCATCATCGATAATTGCCATGTCACTACACAGTAGGACTGTTGAATCAGGATATGACTCCTTGCTTGACATACTTGCATACATACATATTGTACACTCATACTTGCGTACATACCTATTGTACACTCATACTTGCGTACATACATATTGTACACTCATACTTCCATACATACATAATTGCACATACATAAATCATTCTGGCTAGAAATTGGAGATTTGGGAACCGCAAGATATATTTTAAAATTGGATTCATTTTAGAAGAGCGATTTTCCCTCAATATGTGCATATTACAGTTTTATGTTGCATGATATACTGATATGCTTACATTTCTTTTATATGTCGCATACAACATGCTTTATGATTATACGCATTGAGATATGTTGTTTCCATGATATTTCTGGATTTGGGAACCTTAGGTATTTAAAAAGAGAGTATGTATTGTTTTAAAAACCCGGTTACCCTTGATATGATATTTCAGTGCGCCCACCATGAGTTTTTATCGGTCCTGATGTATATATATACCCTATGCGAGGAGGAGCCTTGGGCCGTGTGTGGGTACGTGGTGGGGCCCGGTATCGTACCCCGGGGTAAGAAAGGGATGCTATGTATACAGACGGTGAGCCTGGCAGAGGGACTACTGCCTAACAGTGATAGTATTTGGGCTCGGTGGATATCCGGAGGATACCGACCGGAGTCGAGATATGTTTTGTGCCGATCCGGACCGACGGAGCCCGTAGGCCGATCCGGACTGACGGAGCCCTATATATATGAGGATTTACGTGCCGATGTTAGGCACAGTTTTCATGATGTTTTCGAGTGTCGATGCTAGACACTCAGGTTCCATGATTTGATGTGTCACGAGGGACACACGTTGATTTATATCGTCATACCTTCATGCATATGCTTTATGATATTTACATGCATGATGTTTTGCGTCATTGGTTGACACGTGAACGGGATCCATATGCATACAGACATTGATTTCATAGTTGGATGATATCCACATACTTATAGACTTCACGATATAGTTGACATTAATTCATGTTGATTACATTGATCACACCTAATATTTATGATATGTCGCTACCTGAGGCACTGGCACGAGCATTTAGTACTACACTTATGTTTAGATGTTTACCTTTGCCACCTTATTATGCTTCAGATTTATTCATATTGATGATATATTATTACTGATCGTATTGACCTAGGATGAGTCATAGATACGATTTCTGCTCTGTGATGTTTTCTACTCACGAATTGGAAACTCACCCCCGTTGTGCCACAGTTCTTGCAGGTTTTGCCGTACAAGTTTCATTGCGGCTTTTCTGGCACACTGCTTCATTTCTGGGTGATTGCTTTGGTAGGTGGGTTCACTTGCATCGTGACCACTATTGTACTTATTTATTTTCAGTTGTATCTAAAAAATTTCCATCAACCAAACTTGTATATTTATTCAGACTTAGAGACCAGTTGTTTATTATTTCGACCTTAGGGTCGCGCGTTGTATTATTATGGATTTCATGCTGTTTGAGTTTCCTTTTGAGTTTTGATCATCGCCCTTTGGCGTTGTATATTATATTGCTTGTGTGGTTTTGACCGTCGATTGACGAAGAGCTAGCTCCCGCTTGGGGATGCCTTTTATCATTGTGCATATATTATTCTTGTTGTACCCCGTTTGGGGCCAGCATTTACAAAGGAAACTCTGCCGAAGTCTTCAGAAAAGACTTGAGAATTTAAAAATGCAAATTCGGCTTACTTATTTGAAAACCTTGTTTTTAAAACATGGTTTCTTCACTTCTTTAAAACCAGTTTTCCTTCATTTATTATTTAAAGTGGTTTTAGATTTCCGGGCTTTTGGCTTACTTGAATTAGATGAGGTCCTATAAACTTCATATGATTCAAGGGCCAGTCACGTGCCGTTTCGGGTTGTGACAATCCTACTTGCCATTGCTACATACCATAACTACTAAATCTGGCAGATGGACGTCAAGACCGCTTTTCTAAATGGTGATTTAGAAGATAGTGTGTACATGACATAGCCAGAGGGCTTCGTAGACAGTGGGAGCAGGGGAAAGGTGTGCAAGCTGCTTAAATCCATCTACGGATTAAATCAGGCGTCGCGAAGTTGGAACATCTGTTTTGATGAAGATATCAAATATTTTGACTTATCAAAAATATAGATGAACCTTGTATATATAAGAAGGCTGTAGAGAGTAAGGTGGTCTTCCTCGTATTGTACGTGGATGACATACTCTTGATAGGAAATGATGTTCCTATGCTACACTCGGCCAAGCTCTTCTTATCACTCATGTTCTCTATGAAAGATCTTGGTGATGCCTCCTACATTCTGGGGATAAAGATCTATAGAGATAGATCTAAACGGATTTTAGGATTGTCCCAATCCAGGTACATAGACACCATACTAAAGAGGTTTAATATGGAAAATTCCAAGCGAGGTAATGTACCCGCTTGTTCAGGAATCACTCTCTCTAAAGAGATGTCTCCCAAGACTGATTTGGAGAGGGCTCTCATGCAAGGGATACCCAATGCTTCGGCAGTAGGCTCTATCATGTATGCAATGTTATGTACCAGACCGGATGTAGCTTACTCACTAGATGTAGTGAGCAGGTATCAATCAGATCCTAGGGAAAACCACTGGACAGCTGTGAAGAACATTCTTAAGTACTTGAGAAGGAAGAAAGAAATGTTCTTGGTGTATGGTAATGGAGAACTCCAGGTGGAGTCCTTTACCGATTCGAGCTTCCAGAGTGATAAGGACGACAGTAAGTCAGTCTCGGGTTTTTTCTTTACCCTCAACGGAGGGGCGGTGTGTTGGAAGAGTACCAAGCAAGACACCATAGCAGACTCGACGATGGAGGCTGAATACATCGCTGCCAACGATGCTGCCAAAGAAGCTATCTGGATGAAGAAGTTCATTGTTGAGCTTGGAGTGGTTCCATCCATTGAGCATCCAATACCTGTGTATTGTGATAGCAATGGAGCTATGGGTTTGGCTAAGGAACCCAGGTCCCAGCAGAGATCCAGACATATTCTGAGGCGGTATTACCTGATCAGGGAAATAGTAGATCGCCGAGAGATCGAGATCTGGAGAGTTGACACGAAGGACAACGTAGCGGATCCACTCACAAAGGCCTTCCCCTAAATACAATTTGAGAGACTTTTTAGGATGTTGGGTATGAGATACTACAACACATGCACTTAGTGCAAGTGGGAGGTTGTTAGTTATATGAATGCCCTAGAGGACATTATTGTACATGTGATGTATATTATAGTGGATTCTTGGACATATATATATAGAGGACTTTCTTGCTCGACATGATAGTATACTATCTGGTTACTCTTTATCTTAACATGTTGACTGGTATTCTTTACTGTCTTGCTCTCACATGTTGATAAAGCCCTTAGGATATGTACTTGACTACTAGGATTATGATGAGATCATACTAGTGGGGCCAGGGTGGTCCACAAGTATATCCTTTAATCAGTTCCTAGTCGTAGGAATATCGAGACCAGGGCATCGATATTCCATTATAGACTAGTGTGTACGTTTCTTATCCCTTAAAGGGCGATGGTTGATTCCACAACCATTGGTGTGTGACATCAAAGATTGTACAAAGGTGCTCATTAGAGAATAGGTATACCGAACAGGACTCGACGAGGACTCCTATATGGTAATATACTTATCGTCAGATAGCAGTCCTCTGGTGACACTGGTACAATTTAGTCTGTACACCCGAGATCGTCATAGAGTCTTGTGTGGCTCCCACTGTGCTTTGATTTCCTCCCGACCATGGCTCAAAGGAGTCGTACAAACAGGTGGATTTTGGGTACAGTCCCGAGTTACATGGAGGCAATGAGCGATAGGAGGGGTTTCGTCTCTCCCGGTATTAAGGGTTGATGTTGTGCTATGCTCGATTGGCTATAACTGGAAGTCCCTGGACAGTGCTGCTGCTGAGATTTACTGATAAGAGTTATCAGTAGTTTCTCGAACCGTTATAGGCTAGACATCGGCATGACTTATCACGTTACTGGGGAATGACGTTTACCACCCCTAGACATAATATGCGACATATCAGAAGAAGAGACCGAACTGTACGGTAGTGTTACTGATAGGCTTCATGGAGAGTATGGACGAGCCTGCCTGCTGATCTTCATACCGCTCAATACCCGGGTAGACGTTACGTCTAGCTAGTACCGTTGACGGCTTGTAGGTGATTGATGTGATCATCACTTACTGCTGGCATATTGACGAGTCTTTAGAGTCCCACAAAGAAGTTTCCTGGTTCAAGCGAAACGAAGTAGAACACATATGTGATATGTGTGAGGGCCTGATTAAATACGTGTATGTGATACCGTATTGTAATCTGGCAGTTATCTGTTATCGGTTCGGTTATATGTGATATAACCAGATTGTCGAATCAAGTGTTGCTTTGATAAATGTGATATACAAATAAATGATATTAGTCGATCATATGTGATATAACCAAATTATTAAATCAAGTGTTTATTTAATAATGTGATATATATTATATTTGATACAATTATATCTTAACTAATATCATTAGCTCCCTAAATATTTTATTATATGTATTAATATATATATATATATATGATATATATATAAATATATATATATATATATATGTAGCATGGCATGATTTCTATTTTTGAGAAAAATAGAAAAGTGGTGGAAAATGAGAGCACGGTTGCAAGCATGGGCTTTATTCATAGTTTATTCATCTTGACTCACTATTCAAGCATGGTTGCAATTTTATATTGCAAAATTTCATGCTTGAATGTGTCGGGGTCAAGAGTTTCGATTCATTCTATGCTCATTCTAAACACTTAGCAATTTTTCTTGAGTTGCTCCCATGGTTGCTCTCTAGCTTCATCTTCCTCCTCAAATGTCATGGTTCAAACTTCAATCCTCACATGAGATGTGAATCATGAAGCTTGAACACAATCTTGTGAGCTTTTAACATCCCCTACTTCATCATCCCACATCAAACTAGCAATTTGGTGTGGTGTGTTTTCTACACTAAAGGAGTTTAGTGTAGAGTTAGCTTGGGCTAGAGGGATTTCGGGTGGATTGTCTTTGACATGAAGATCACGAAGGAGGGTCGTTCAACTCGAAGAGGAGCCTTGTGAAATCGCGTGGACTTCAACCCGGAGCTTTAGAAGAGAAGGACTCGAACTACAAAGGTTGTATGCTCTTTTCTTCTCTTGGTTTTATCACATCACAAAAGCAAACCCTAATAATCTAGCAAAGATCTTGTTAGTCTAACTTAGCACCTAATAAAAATTAAATTTTGCCATGCTTGATGCCTCTAGAATCTCATGGTGGTGTTAAGGTAGACTTTCATGGTATCAGAGCCAAGCTATAACATTAGGGTAACTTGTAGCGACGTTAGAAATCCGCCGTTTTTGCTGCGCAAAAACTGCCGATAAAAACAGTTTCGAAATTGATGTTTTGAGTTGTTTGCACACCCCGCGGGCTCACGGTTTGAACCGAGAAGCCGCGGGGTGGAGAGTGCGCACCCCGGGGACACCCCGGGGGGGACCGAACGGCTAGGCCCACTCCCCAAGACCACCACAAGGTGGTCTTGGCGGCGGGGACCCGAAACTGCCCCACCTTAGGCAGTTTCGGGTCTGCCTCACCCCTTGGCCACCTCGTGGTGGACTCGGGGGTAGGGTAACCCCTCTAGGCCCCCTATTCGACACTTTATCTTGGGTATTCACCCCGTGAAGATTCAGGCAGGTTTCAAGTTCGTTTCGACTCCCGGATTGGCTTAAAACGATCGCTTTTGGAACTTTAGCTCACTGGATTTTTCAAGTGTTGGAAAAATTGGTTTAGTTTTCTAATTGCGTGCGGAATTATAATGTCGCAATTACTTTACAAGCCTTGTGATGTGCGTGATACAATTATTAGAATCCGGATTAATTTGTTTTGTGAAAACTAGTTAGTATAATTGTAAACCTAGTCGTTTAGTCTCAATTGATCGATTGCAACGAAGTTTTGATTCGGATCAAAACTCCGTCGCAATTGCGTATTATATGCGATCACTAAGTAAGGAATCTTGTTGAATTATCCGACAACCAATTGAAAAGAGTTTTAAATTTGAGACTAAAATGCAAGTTTTACATGTTAGGCATGAAATCCGGAATATGAGATATTCCGGGTTTATGATGCCAAGGGTATTGCGGATTCTAATCATTGTAGTTTTCTGTTTCTTTTCTGCGACCGTAAGTGTAATATGTGGGCTATCCCAATCTCGTTGCTATATGTAAAAGAGTTTTCGGGAAATGCATATTTACTTGCGTTGATGACATGAGATGTTATGTGTTGCTGTTGATATGATTCATTGGATCGTCGTGATTGAATAGCCGGGGGTTTTATGTGAGATGAAAGTTTTTATATTTTCATTCATGTAAAATTCAATGTAATATTCTATTATTGCGGCACTTCCGGGTTGAGGATGATGCCACCATTGTTGTATATTATTTACTTTTCCGCATTAGGATAGACCTAAGGTTGGGAGCACAAGTAACCGGGTTCTAGAGTCCAGTGGGAGACCATCTTAAGGAGTTGAGACCGGGTCTTCTAACTCTAGAATTAGCAGGGTTACTTGCCGCCCTCGTAGGGGTCTAGGGATGTGGGTTTGGCTATTCATCACGACTATAGAATCCGTGTTTTACATTATTGGCTAAATATAAAACACGGACATCCTAGTATATCCAATATTTCATATGTTGCTTCTGCTTCTTGATTCTGTGATGTTGATCATATAACTGCGTGGGACGAATGTAATATTATATATATGATATATAATAAGCTTTTCTTATGTTTTGCACCCGCGCTAGTCCAGCCCCCGCTCTGGCGGTAGTTAAGTAACCTAATGGTGCATGACGGGGCCATGTGGCGAATGCGGATGGAATAAGCGTACGTTCTATTTTCGTTTCATTTTTCTGTAATGTTTAGCAAAAATTTATTGATGGGACTTCATTAATGAGATTAATGAAAAGATATTGTAGAATCAAATTTTGAAAAAGGGTAGCTCTAGTTTTTACTTTGTATAGTGGTATTCCTTGATGAATTTCCAGCACCTCATTCGATGAGGAAAGAGCCGAGACCCCTTCACCGGGAGTGACCTTTTTAGCGAAACTAGCAAATGCTACAACTCACTCGGTTTTGTTTTTGATTGCTTCTATAGTTCTTGTTTTTCATAGTAGTATTCCTGAATATCCTACACCTCATTCGATGAGGAAAGAGCCGAGATCCCTTCACCGGGAGTGACCTCTTTAGCAAAACTAGCAATAGCCTAAAAAACACTCCTATTCAAAAACATTAGATTCTACAACGATATCAAGTTCATTACGCTCATGGTTTTCTTAAAAACCTGTGTAGCCCTCCGTCATTTCGGATAAGTGCTATTTTAGTATTCGTGCTACGGTAGTTTGGCCTCCGTCAAGGCATCTTAGTCACAATTAGGTCGCGGATCCGCGGCCAAATGACTTATTTGGCCGTTGATTAGCGGTCGAATTGTGAGCTCAAGTGCTCAAATTTTTTTCTTGGATATATAAATGCCTGCACATAATTTTAAGGTTACTAAAAAAATTTTTTAAACAAGTTTAAAATTCAAATAGCAAGCTATTAAATAGAAATGCAATTTGGATGTTTTCGGTCGATCGAAGTTCTAAATACGTGTTAACTACCTAGTTAAGGTTTAAATATGCTCTAATACCATTGTAAGTCGATGTCGCACACCCCACGTTGTTTTTGGGGAGGCGGAATTTACAAAAAATGATTTTATACTTTGCAACATCGACCAAACATCCAAGATCTTTCAGAAACCCTAACTAGCAAAACACATAGAGGTTCTAAACTATTATGATAGAGTTTTATACCTCCTTGAATCTAGTCCTTCGGGTCTTTTTCTCCTCTTCTTGGACTCCTAGAAGATGTGGATCAAGCTCAGTCGTCGGCTTCCTCGTATCGAAGACGATCCACTCGAGAGTCTATGGTTCAAGCTCCAACCTCAAGAATGAGGTAACTAAAGTACCTAGTTTGCTAATCTTGATTGCTTAGGAGATGTAGAGAGATACTTAGACTATTTTATCTCAAGGAACCCTAGGATTCACAGCACATATGAAGGTTAGGGTTTGAGGAAGAAGGAGGATAGCAAAATGGAGAGAGAATGAGAAAAACACAAATGACCAAGTCTTGTGAGCATGTGAAGAATGGCTAACTCTTTTCTAATAATCAAGCATGCAATATTTTTCCATAGAAAAATACAACCATGCTTGAATAGTAAAGTCAAATGAAATAAGCAAATGAATTAGCCATGCTTCGACCATGCCACAAATATCTCCATTTCCACCTCGTTAATCTAATTTCCAAATATAAATAAAACAAAAAATAAGGTGTCCCATTCTAGAAGCATCTCTTGTCAAATTACAAAAATGCCCTCACCGTATATACATACCCGTATTCGTACTGCAAAAAATATGAATACAAAGAGATAAAAGTAATCTATTAATATAATACTAGAATGCGGCTTAATCCTAAGCCCACTAGTATTATCCGTCCGAACATCATCCGTGTAGCTAGTACACGTATATGATCGGAACCCTATACATAAAACCATACGGCCTCTACATCGTTTCGTATGAACCAGGGAAACGCTCTGTGTGGGACTCTAAATACTTGACAGTACGCTGGCAGTGGGTTTAACCATAAGTATGTCAGTGGCACTAGCTGTACATAATGGCTACCCAGGTATCTGTCGAAAAGAAGGCCAACGAGCGAACTTATATGAACCCCTACTAAGCCTGTCCGTAACAATCTCTATGTAGTCCGGTCAGTTCGTCTCAGAGTATTACATGTCGGGTCTAGGGGGTGGAAAACGTCAGACCCCTAATAACCTGACAAGTTGTGCCGGTGTGACTCAAGACCATCCGAGAATCTACTGGTCCAACTACCAGTAATTCTCAATCCTCCCGGGCCAGGGACTTATGGTGTTGGCCAACCGAACATAGCGTGACATCGACCCTCTATACCAGGAGAGACGAATCCCCAATAGTCGCTTACTACCTCCATATGGCTCGGGACTGTACCCAACTAAAACCTGTTTGCACGGCTCAGAAGAGCTATGGTAGGGTAGTAATCAAAGCACAATGGGAACTCACACGAGATAAATGATGACCTCAGGTCGACAGACTATCTACACTCATGTCACCAGAGAACTGGTATCTGACGCTAGGTATAATACCATCTAGACAGTTCTCGGCGAGTCCGCTCAGTGTACTCATCCCTAGTGAGCACCTGTATCAAATCTTAGGTGCACCACACCAATGGCTGCGGGACCAATCCATCGCCCCTCGTCAGGGTCTAGATATGTATACACTAGTCTACTCTGGAGTATCGATGCCCAGTCTCGATACTCCCATGACTAGGAACATTTTAAGGATGTGCTTATTGACTACCCAGCTCCCACAAGTATGATTGCCATCATGACGCTGGTAGTCAAGCAAGGATCCTACGGGCTTTATCAACATGTATACAAGATATGAAATAACAAGTAAAACATATCACACGCTAAGATAAAGGCAAACCAAATAGCATATTATCATATCGAGCAAGATTGTCCTGTACATACATATCCCTACCATCCGATACAATGAAGGCTTCTAGGGTTTACATATCCAACACTAACAATATGTAATAGTGATCCGTAATACCATATAATATCTGTACATGATGATAAAGTCAAATCAGATAGTATACTATCATCTCGAGTAAGACGGTTCTACCCGTATATGTCCACCTTTAATTATCATAATCGCCCGCCTGCAATTGCAATATTTACCTTGAGGGCACTATATCAAACAATCTGTTGGAGATAGTGCCCTCAGAGTCAATTATTGGATCACAGGCACGTGATTGCAATGATTGAGGGAGGACCTATCCCGGTATGACAGTCATACTCGAGATGATAGTATGCTATCTGGTTTATCTTTATCATCATGTACTGCTTTAGGTGACCTGACATGTCGCTATTACACATTGATAGAGCCCCTAGGATTCTTGCTTGACCACCAGCAGTATGAGGGCGATCATATAAGTGGGAGCTGGTAGTCTATAAGCACATCCTTAAAAGGTCCCTAGTCGTGGGAGTTTCGAGACAGGGCATCGATACTCCAGAATAGACTAGTGTATACAGTCGAGACCCCGACAAGGGGCGGTGGCCGGTCTCACAAGCCATTGGTGTCAGTTGGATCACCTAAGATGTATACAGGTGCTCATTGGGTTATGAGTACACCGGACAGGACTCGCCGGGAACATGCTAGTTGGTCTTATACCTGACGTCAGATAGCAGTTCCCTGGTGACATGTGTACAGGTTAGTTCATCGACCTGGGGATCGTCATTTGTCTCGTGTGAGTTCCCACTGTACTTTGATTACTACCCTACCACGCTCAAAGGAGACGTGCAAACATGTTTTAGTTGGGTACAGTCCCGAGCCACATGGAGGCAGTGAGCGGATCTTCAGGGGTTCGTCTCTCCCGGTATTGGAGGTGAGGTCGCGCTGTGTCTAGGAGAGCCATTACACGAAGCCCTCGGCCGAGGCAGGAGATTTACTGGTAGGTATTCCAGTAGTATCTCTGGGTGTTCTGGGCTACGCTCCGACACGACTTGTACCGCTTTTGGGGGTCTGACTTTTACCAACCCCCTAGGCCCGCCATGCGATGCTCATAGACGAACGGACCGGACTGTACGGATATTGTCACTGACAGGCTCAGTAGAGTGTCAGGATGAGTTCGCTCATCGACGTCCCTTTTGGTCAATACCTGATAGCCCGTTACGTATTGGCTTATACCTCTGACGTGCTAGTGGTTAAATCCATAACCAAGGTGTTGACGAGTCTTTAGAGTCCCCCACATTCAGTTGCTCAAGTTTTCGGGCGAAACGCTGTAGAGGCCATATGGAGATATGGCAGGGTTTGATCAGATACGTGCGGTATTGCACAGATCAGGATTGGACAGATAATACTAACCGGCTTTGGTTTAAGCCGGATCCTAGTATAGTGCAGTGTAGAGTTTGTCTCATTGCATTTGTATTTCGGTCGGAATACAAATGCGGGTGTGTATACACAGTATCGGGGTTTTCCTGTAATTTATTACGGGACCAGTTTTCTGGAGTTGCCAGTTTGCTTTCCGTTTCGGCCAATTTCCTTTGTATCGTTCATTGGCCGAAAATTGGTGGAGGAGGGCTTATTTGCATTTGTGCAAATAAGCAATTTGGAAGGGGGTCTTTGCATATTGATGTGTCATGATGGGTGCACCATACATTGACTTGATTGTTCCATCATGGCTTGACTTTTAAAAGTCATGATTGTTGATGGTGATGGGTTATGATGAGGTTGGAAGAGTGTTGTTTTGGATTGGTGATCATTTCTACACTTGATTTCTTTTTCCCTCTCTCTTGCATTATTCACTCAAAAACCCTACTCTCATTTTTCCCTCTCTCTCTCATTCCCTAATGAGCATGGCCGGCCACTTCTCATGGGGGGCTGTCCAAACATTTAGGTGGGGGAATTTTGGTTCATTTCATGTTGGAAAAATCCCACAACACTATCTCCAAAAGCTTAGTTCATTTCTTCCACCAAAAGGCAAACTCCATAACCCCAAAATGAGACATGAGCACTACACATTCTACAGCAAACCTTGGGCACGTCGGCTCGCTAACTTCGTACCCGAGTTGCTTTGGTATAGAGGTGGAAGCCCGTAAAAGATGCAGGCGACGTGGTGCCCTTTCCGGCGAGGAGGTGGAGACCGGAGATTCCGCGGGAGATTGGGACGACGACGAGAAGACCGGAGGACACGGATCACTCGGTATATCTCTCTTCCCATCTTGTAGTTAGTTAGGACTTGTTAATGGCCCAATCCGGGTTTTAGTGCGCGGTGGTGCCGGTTCAAGACAAATTAAAGTTAACCATCGCTTCCGCATTTGGCCTCGGGATGGAGGCCGGGGCGCCGCCGTGCACTTACAGTGGTATCAGAGCCTCGCCATTAACATAGTCTAGCTTTGTCTAATGTGTTTTACATTTCCGATCGAACAAAATTCCAAAAACCCGCGTTTTCTTCACATCAGTTTCTGTTGAAATTTTTTGAAGTCCAAAATTTTTTCAGGTTGTAAAATAGTGATGTACTGGAAGTTCTAAGCACTCTGTAGAAATTCGACACAGTAATTCGACTACTGAAGCACGGAACCGCGGCCAAACCCCCCTTTGGGCCGCGGTTCCGCCGCACAATGATGTCCTTGCTGTATCAAATTTCTGCAGTCGCTTTCTGGGTTGAAAATAGGGTTTTGGAATATTATTTTTGGGCCCAGAATTTCTTGATGTGCTACAGTAGTACTTGGGGGCCCACTTGATAAAATTTGATCGATCGGATATTTTAAACACATTATTTCACAGTATTTACATTATATCTGCAACCGTGAATGTCACTTGATCGGTAAATCTAGTCTAACTGCTATAGCTCGGTTAGACGGATTTGCGAACGTGACTTTCACGTTGATGTTCTGTGTATTGCTGTGATGTTGCGGATCGGTCGTGTGGGATAGCCTGGATGCAATGCTAGTACAGTTTTTGTTGTATTATGTACATTTGATATTGCGGGGCGAGCGTCCGACATGTGGACTGCCGTCACTGCCTGTTTGTATTATTATTTTGGGGCACGACCAGGTTGCGGTCGATGTACCCGTTGTATGTATATTTTACTTTCTGTACTAGGATTGCCCCGCGGAGGGGTGCACGGATAGCCGGGTTCTAGAGGGCAACAAGCCCGCATCTCATGGCATTGAGACGGAGGGGGCTTTACTCTAGAATTGGCGGGCTATTCGCCGCACTTGTAGGGGGTACAGGTTGACCCAGGAGGGGTGCCCGAGTTACCGGATTCCGTGAAGTGCTGGGTGGTCCATTCACGTTGCTGAAGGGGGCTGCCTCGCTTCAGGTTTTGGCAGGTAACTTGCCGCGCCCGTAGGGGGTCTAGGATTTTCATTGCACAGGCTATCCACATGACCAGAGGAACGTCGGGTTTCAGCGGCTCTGTGAAACCCGGGGATCCCAGATATCTGTATTGTTCTGTAATGCTGTACATTTCTGTGATGTTGCATTTTTTATCACGCCTTGAGCGAATATAATATATTGGTATATATATTAGTAGATGTTGTATATGTTTTGCATCCGCGCTAGTCCAGTCCCCGCTCTGTCGTTAGTTAGCTAACCTAACGGGTAATGACGGGACCCAGTGGCGAATGCGAATGGCATATACGTACATCAGTATATTTTCGTTCTTTGTGGTGTGATCAATTGATGGGACTACGTTGATTCGGATTAATGCAAGTTAAAAACAAACCTAATCTGATGTTGTTGGAACACTTTTCAAAAGGCTGTTATTGCAAGGACGTTCACTTTTGTTTTGCATCGTGGTATTCAGTTGGAATATCCTGCTCCTCAGTCGATGAGGCAAGGGCCGAGATCCCTTCACCGGGAGTGACCCCTTGGACAAAAAGTTTGCGTCAGGGCAATAGCTTCACTATAGCCGATTACTTTTGTTTTGCACCGTGGTATTCAGTTGGAATATCCCGCACCTCATTCTACGGGGAAAGAGCTGAGATCCCTTCACGGGAAGTGACCTCTTTAGCAAAGGTTTTCATTACTATATTTTTCTATAAAGCTATCCGTTCCTTCAACGATATCAAGTTCATTACGTTAAAAGTTTTCACCAGAAACCATTCGTAGCCCTCCGTCGTTTCAGACGGGTAGCACGTAGTATTCATGCTATATTTGTTGGCCTTCGTCAAGGCATAGTGTATGGTAGCTGCTTGTTACCTTTCTGCTGCATAGATAGATGCGTTGGTTTGGGACAGTCGTATAGCCTTGTTGGCCTTCGTCAAGGGCTTGTATGGGTGGGTTCAAATTAACCTGGACAATGACGGGTAGAACTTGACATGTGACTTATGATTTGTTGGCCTTCGTCAAGGTCATAAGAGCATGGGGCAAAAATCACATCGGGAGTTTCAAAAGAACTGAAACTTGCCAGATATGCGCATACCTTCTGGAGTGTGATAGCGTGAGCGGATTCTGTCACGTTATCATGCGATGATAGTTGGATCCCGATTCCCACTGGTGAGTTAGTTTACTCCTCGGGTGACCCCGACTAATTCTTCTTTTAGGCTTTGGAGAAGAATTTGAGGTTACAGTGAGAGGCTTCCAGATTAGATAAATTGGTAACCATTCTGATCTAGGTTAGAGTGCACGCTGAGTGTTTCTTTTCTCTCTCTCTCTTTGCAGCGACTATTGACCCGACCCTAAGACTTTGACTCAGTGACCAAGTTGACCGAACCTTCTTAAACACTGGCTTTTGGATTGTCAGAGTTGCAGACCTCATTGCCACTCCTACTTTTACCCTTTTCTCTAGGACACCTCGTATTACTATGAATGTCCACTTCCATTGGACAAAACCATCGTATGGTTATATACGAACTTGAAGGGATTTATTCGAGGATGGTTTCAGGTTCTGGATAAAACGGATAGGACTATTCAGTTGTCTTTTCCTTTTACCTTCTCTCAGGTTGCGAGTACTCCTTGGTTTAGGAAATAGTACACCTATTACGCAAATTGGATAGTCTTCTTCCAAACCTTAGGCTGGTACCGAACGGTGGGGAATGAAGAAAACCAATTAGCATAACAGTGGTGTGCAGAAGGTATTAAGTTAAGACAAAGCAAGGGATTAGTAAGAGGGCAAAGTAAATTGCGACTGATATTCACGACCAAACCAAGTATTTCATTACCACTCCCACTTCACCTTTGTATTTCTCCAGGATACTCCGTATCACTACGAAGATCCACAGTTTATTGGATACTCCATCGTATGGTTATATACGAACTCGAAAGGAACTTGTTCCAGTTCGGGGATGGATTCTGGTTCAGGAGAAATAGGAATAAGATTTATTCAGGTTGTCTTTTATCTTCACCTTCTCTCGCATTGCGAGTGCTCCTAGGATTAGGACAGTACACCCATTATGCTTATTGGATAGTCTTCTTCCAAACCATATGCTAGTGCCGAACGGTAGGGAAGGAAGAAAACCATTTGGCCTAAAGGGGTGTGCAGAAGGTAATGACTAAAGACATATAAAGGGATTTGGAGAGGTGGCAAAGAATTATACGGTTACAGTCGTGAATCTGGAAGAGGCATAACTAGGAATACCGGGATACCCCATCTAAACATTTCAATGTTTCAGTGCCACTGTGTACTGTTAAAAGAAAACTGATTTCCCAATTAGTCCTTACTCCAGGGTATGTATTTACCAGGTACGATTCTCACATCTGTATGGTTTTACAGATGATGAGTGGGAGTAAGTTATTGGAAATTGGGTGATCATCCTCATTGTATCGGGATTCGTTGTAATCGGTGATATTTGAGGAAGTCACATGGACTGTTTGCCGGTCGGCAAATATTTGGTTTTGAATATCCGCTGTTATGCACCAATTTCAAATTGATATATCTGTACGTCTATTTTCATAGAGTGAGATATACCTTTCTGAAATTATGTCTATGACATTTACCTATATCAGTGGATGGTTAGGTAAGGAGCATTAAACAGCGGTGTAATTCTTCTTAACCATAAGTACAGTTTTCAACCTACGACACATAATGAATGAGTTATCAGACTCAAGGGACTTATACAGAGTATTGTATATTGTCCAGGGTCCATCAGGACAGAGGGGTTGGTCCTCGAACTATATTCGGTTTACTTATGACTTCTCTAGTTTTTAGACAGGTGTTTCGTGGAAACACAGGGTCCGAATTTTGAGAAGTTATAGGTATTTGAATAAAGTAGAGAACCAGGTGTAGCAAGTATCAGGATTCTTCAAAGTGATCGAAGATGTAGATACTTGTATATGGTATTCAGTTGATAGTAATGATAAAGAGAACTTGCTTCTCTTTCAGATTACTTATAATTGGAAGCATTCCTAAGTTGAGTAACGCTGATCGGCCTCCTTCCATTTAGTTAACATGCACTGGAGATAGCTGCATGATTTGAATCTGGTTCAATTAAATCAGTGCCTTTAGTTCTATAATGGATATAGAACAGTTCACATCTTAACGATGTTAAGGTACGGGGAGTTGTCCGGCTTATGATTAAAACCAGACACTGGACAACTCATGGCACGTTTCTGTAATGGCTGTTTGTGGGTTGACCCAGGCAATGACGAGGGTTGACTTTCTACTATCTGGAAGATCAATAGCGATATTATTCTAGACTCGCCACAGTTTTATTAAAAATGGATTTTTTCAGAAAACAGTAGTGGGAGTATGGTAGAACTGGAAGTGATTCCAGAACCGCAAACGATTACTGAAGATTTGATAGGAACCTAAAGATTCAATCTGGTTTGACATTCCATTGGCCACTCCGCAGATAAAGTGGGTAACCTCAGGCACCCGAGAGGTACTTCGGTATGCTCAAGGACGGTGGCAGGGAGGTTCTTGTTTACCCAGACTTGCCATTGCTGTTGTTCCAGACTGTGAGACCCGGCAGGAGGATGAGTATAGCTCGTTCTAAACTAGCTTTAGAAGTGTACGTGTATATGACTCTGCCAGAGAGCTGTCGTAGTCAGTGGGAGCAGCGGAAGCATTGGTGGACAGGTGGCTTATGTCTATTTATAGACTAAAGCAAATATAGCGGAGATAGATCATCTATTTCTGACATGACAGTCATAGGTTTGACTTCATCAGAATAGGGGATGGATCTGTTAAGAAGGTAGTAGGGTGTGATGTCCTGGTATTTGGATGACATACACCGAGTAGGATGTGATATTCCTATACAACGATTGGTTATACTTTGGTCGTCACACAGTGGTTTCTCCACATGGGACTTGGACATTATATCAGACATACTGGTTACTAGATCTTGTAAGTCCACGTTGCTCACCCCGGTGCTTGCGGGGAGGCGGAAAACGGAATAAAAATCGAATTTTTATGAGCTTTGGCAACATGGACTAGAGCTAGAAGGATCTTTGCTAAACAAAAACTTGCTAAAGCTAACTAGTAACTAGCTAAGTGCTAGAAAAGTTATACCTTGGGCTTTAAGTCCTTCTCTTCTTGCTCCTTGGAGTGGTGGAAGGAGGTCACCTTGGTCGTCTTCTCACGTCGAAGAAAGATCCACCCGAAAGCCTCAACCTTTGGCTTCAACTCCAAGCTAGAAGTAACTAGGGTGCAAGAAGTGCTAGTCCTTGAACCCTAGATGAGAGTAAAGATGATCAAGAGAGGGTTTTTCTCAAGCTCACGTGTTTCTCAACACATCAGAGGGAGAGAGCTTGAGGGAGAGGAAGAACAAGAGAGAGAAAAGATATGATAGAATGAGAATAATGTGAACCATTCTCACTAATATGTGTATATTATTTTAATTAAATAATTAGCTAGATAATTATCATGGCTAATCATGACATGACCATTATCATTTCAATTTGCAAGGATCAAAAAGCATCTTCCAAAAGAAATGATGATGGTCAAAGTGTCAACCTAGGTCAACAAGTCAAGGAGGTCAAATGGTCAACAACCATAACCATGCACAATTATTAAACTAATTATCAATTAACTATAATACACACATAAGCATTAGGGTTAATAAAATGACAATAGCCATTAACCCTAATCAAGGTCCTCTCCCTCAATCTCAAGCAACTGTGCATACGCACCCACATTCGTGATCCGAGGAACACGAATACAATGAGAAAAACCAATCCCAAATCATATACTAGGATCCGGCTTAAACCAAAGCCCACTAGTATAAACTGTCCGGACAGCAAACGTGCATAAGTGCGCGAATGTGAACGAACCCTGTCGCAAAACCATGCGACCTCTACTCATTTTGCCTAAAGGTGAATAGCTCTCTGTGTGGGACGCTAAAGACTCGACACTACGCTGGCAGAGGGTTTAACCACAAACCGTAAGCGGCACTAGCTGTACGTAACGGTCCCCAGGTAGATGACGATAAGAAGACTGACGAGGTGAACCCCATCCGAACTCCTACTGAGCCTGTATGTGACAATCTCCGTACAGTCCGGTCTGTTCGTCTGATACATCGCATAGCGGGCCTAGGGGGGCGGTGAACGTCAGTCCCCTAATAGCGGTACAAGTCGTGTCGGAGTGTAGCCCAGAACACCATGAGATAACACTGGAAACCTACCAGTATATCTCGCTTGCCCTGGCCAGGGACTACTCGTGTAATGGCTCTCCTGCACACAGCGCGATGTCAACCCCCAATACCGGGAGAGACGAATCCTGTCTAACCGTCACTGCCTCCAAGTGCTTCGGGACTGCATCCAAAAATTACCTGTTTGCACGACTCCTTTGAGCCGTGGTAGGGTAGTAATCAAAGTGCAGTGGGAACACACTCGAGGCGAAGTGACAGTGTCAAGTCAGCGGACTAAGCTGTACTCATGTCACCTGGGAACTGATAACTTACGATAGGTATAATACCAACCAACAGTCCCCGACGAGTCATGTCCAGTGTACTCGTAACCTAACGAGCACCCGCATACTATCTCAAGTACGACATACTGAAGGCTGTGGGACAGACCGTCTCCCACGCTGGGATGAGAAGCGCATACGCTAGTCTACTCCGGAGTATCGATGCCCTGTCTCGATAGTCCAACGACTAGGGACCTGTATAAGGATGTGCTTATAAATCACCCAGCTCCCACGAGTGTGAGCGCCATCACCACGCTGGTAATCAAGCAAAGATCCTAAGGGCTCTACTAATATGTACATCAGCGATATGCTAAAAGAAACACATGCACATATTAAAGCAGAGACAAACCAAGTAGCATACTACCATTTCGAGCAAGATTGTATATACAACTGTGAATATCCCAAGCTTCCATCAAGTAATATACAAACTAGTATGATACAGTAATGGCCTCTAGGGCATATACACTAACAATCTCCCACTAGCACTAAGGCCATGTACTGGCGTATCGAAGACCTATCATCTCGATCAGCCGCTCGAACTGAGTCTGGGGCAAGGCCTTGGTGAATGGATCTGCTGTGTTATCCTCTGATGCAACTCTCCGGACCTCGATCTCCTGGCGATCTACGATCTCCCTGATCAGGTGATACCACCTTAAGATGTGTCTGGATTTCTGATGGGACCTGGGTTCCTTCGCTAACGCTATAGCCCCGTTGTTGTCGCAATACAGAGGTATTGGGTCAACAATGGACGGAACCACCTGAAGTTCTCTCAAGAACTTCCTCATCCAGACAGCTTCTTTTGCGGCATCAGATGCAGCGATGTATTCCGCTTCCATAGTCGAGTCAGCAACGGTTTCGTGTTTGGAGCTCTTCCAACACACCGCCCCTCCATTGAGGGTAAAAACAAAACCCGACATGGACTTGGAGTCATCCTTGTCACTCTGGAAGCTGGAGTCAGCAAAAGCCTCAATCAGCAGGTCTTTTCCGCCATACACCAAGAACATCTCCTTAGTCCTTCTCAGGTACTTGAGAATGTTCTTTACTGCTATCCAATGTTTCTCCCCAGGGTTTGACTGATACCTGCTTACCACACTCAGTGCATAAGCCACATCCGGTCTGGTACACAACATCGCATACATTATAGTGTTAGTGTATATGCCCTAGAGGCCATTACTGTATCATACTAGATTTTATATTACTTAATGGAAGCTTGGGATATTCACCTTGTATAAACAATCTTGCTCAATATAGTAGTATGCTACTTGGTTTGTTTCTACTTCAATGTGTACATGTGTTTATTTTGCGATATCACCTATACGCATTAGTGGAGCCCTTAGGATCTTTGCTTGATTACCAGCGTTGTGATGGCAGTCACACTAGTGGGGGCTGGGTAGTCTATAAGCATATCCTTATACAGGTCCCTAGTCACAGGACTATCGAGACAGGGCATCGATACTCCGGAGTAGACTGGCGTATGCGCTTCTCATCCCAGTGTGGGAGATGGTCTGTCCCACAGCCATCAGTACGTCGTACTGGAGATAGTATACGGGTGCTCGTTGGGTTACGAGTACACTGGACAGGACTCGTCGGGAACTGACAGGTTGGTATTATACCTATCGTCAGTTATCAGTTCCCAGGTGACATGAGTACAGCTTAGTCCGCTGACTTGACACTGGCACTTCGCCTCGAGTGTGTTCCCACTGTACTTTGACTACTACCCTACCACGGCTCAAAGGAGTCGTGCAAACAGGTAGTGGTTGGGTGCAGTCCCGAAGCACTTGGAGGCAGTGACGGTTAGACAGGATTCGTCTCTCCCGGTATTGGGGGTTGACATCGCGCTGTGTCTGGGAGAGCCATTACACGAGTAGTCCCTGGCCAGGGCAAGCGAGATATACTGGTAGGCTTCCAGTGTTATCTCAGGGTGTTTTGGGCTTCACTCCGACACGACTTGTACCGCTATTAGGGGGACTGACGTTTACCGCCCCTTAGGCCCGCTATGCGATGTAACAGATGAACAGACCGGACTGTATTGAGAATGTCACATTCAGACTCAGTAGGAGTTCAGATGGGGTTCACCTCGTCAGCCTTCTTGTCGGCATCTACCTGGGGACCGTTACGCACAGCTAGTGCCGCTTGCGGTCTGTGGTTAAACCCACTGCCAGCGTAGTGTCGAGTCTTTAGAGTCCCACACAGAGGGTATTCGCCTCTGGGAAAAATGAGTAGAGGTCGCATGGTTTTGCGGCAGGGTTCGTTCTCATCCGCGCACTTGTGCACGTTTGGAGTCCGGACGGATTATACCAGCAGGCTCTGGTTTGAGCCAGATACTGGTATATGTTTTGGGGTTGCTTTTATATCTCGGTATTCTTGTTCCTCAGAACGAGAATGCAGGTGTGTATGCACAGTTGCTTGAGGCGGAGGATGAGGTATTTCATTAGGATTTCGGAACGGGTGCGTATGCACAGTTGACAGTCGTCATTTTCCAAACCCTAATAGATTTATGAAATATCAATTAATAATAGTAATTAAATGAAATATTGTTATGGTTGATTTTTGTTGACTTGTTGACCATGGTTGACTTGTTGACCATGGTTGAATGTTGACCACCATCATTGCTTTGCAAGGATACTCCTTGATTCTTGCTTACACTCATTTATTGAAAGTATGATAGTGGTCATTCCAAAACAACCATCAACTATTCTCATTTCAATTATTATTATTAATTTGATAATTCCTTTTCTTTTAGTTATGGTTGCAAAAGAAAAGAGCTCATTCTATCATAATCATTCTCTCTCCTCACTTCATCTTCTTCTTCCTCTAGCCAAAGGAGAATCCTTCTCATGTGTTGAGAATCCCTCTCCTTAAAAGAAAAGCACCCCTTAGACACTCTCTACTTACTCTAGAATCAAGGGTTTAGCAAGCCGGAGATTCTAGTTCACTCAAAGTTCGAGAAAGAGCCCGAAGGTTGAACCCTCAGGTGGATCCATCTTCGACGGAAGAAGGTGACGAGAAGAGAACCATCAACCTCTACAAGGTTTCAAGAAGAAGGAGTTCAAGTTTAGGTATAACCATCTTTCCGAGTAGCTAACTCTCTTTAGCTTGTTTGCTAGTTTTAGTTTAGGAAAAGATCCCGACTTTGTTTAGTCCATGTTGCCCCATGCGCCAAAAATTTGATTTTATTATACCGTTTCCGCCTCCCCGTAAGAACCGGGGGTCGCAACGTGGACTTACAGTGGTATCAGAGCCTAACTAAACTTAAACTAGCTTGGTAGTGAAGTGTAACGAAGTTCGGAACCGAAAAAAATCCAAAAACCAAACTTTTGCAAAACCCTAGTTTCTGTTAAAAAATTTTCTGGTCAAAACAAGATTTGTTATACACCTAAATTCGGCTCAGGTTTTTGTGTGAGCACCCAAGAAAAACGATCCCCTAATTCATTCAAACCGCCGCGGATCCGCGGCCTCACCTATTCTTAGCGCCGCGGATCCGCCGCCGTTTGGAGTCTTCTGGTGATCGGGTTTCGTGCAGTGTGTCTCTGTGTTGGTTTTGGGATTTTTAAAATATGTTATATGTGCCCAGATTTTCCAGAACTGAAATTTACTTTTGGGGTCCTATAATTCCGTATTTTTTTCTGAACTTCACTGCACTTTGACTATGATGGTTATATCTGTGATGTTTGCATGTATTGAACGTCGGCTAATCGCTATAAGTCGATTAGTCGGGGTTATACATCTCTGTGATCTGTGTTTGATAATGGAATGTGGATATGAATGTGTTGGACTGTCGCGGGTGAATAGCCGGGGTGGATGTGAGATGAGCTTTTGTTTTTCTTTCATTCATTTGTAAATGTAAATTGATGTAATAATATTATTTGTATGGCCGCACAACCGGGTCGGGGTTGTAGCCGTCATTGTATAATTCTTTTTACTGTTTTTGCTCCTAGGATAGACCCATGGAGGGGTGCACAAACTACCGGGTACTTGGCGGGTAGTTTGCCGCACCCGTAGGGGTCTTGGGTGGGGTATTTGCTATTCACCGCGACCGTGTAATCCGCTTTTCGTTGCAGGCTCGAACGGATTGCGGATTGCTAGTATATCCAATGTATTCATCTGTGATCTGTAATGTCTATCATTGCTTTATATTTAGGCGTTGCTTATGTTTTACAGCCGCGCTAGCCCAGCCCCCGCTCTGTCGTTAGTTAAGTAACCTAACAGGTGATGACGGGACCCCGTGGCGAATGCGAATGGCATAAGCGTACGTCATATTTTGGTTGTTTTCTGCAATGGTAGGATTAAATGATGGGACGCATTAAAAGAACTAATGCAAGAATATCACGCATTAAAAGAACTAATGCAAGATAATAAACCAAGTTAAAGTCGTTGGAACACTTTCGAAAAACCACTCGGTTCTTTTCAAAACTATCTTTTAAATGCGGAGTTTGAGCCACTCCTTCTAAAAGCTATCTCGTTCCATCGATTATATCAAGTTCACTACGTTCACGGTTTCGCCAAAACCATTCGTAGCCCTCCGTCGTTTCGTATGAATATTCAATAGTATTCAAGCTATGTTTGTTGACCTTCGTCAAGGCATAGAGATTGGTAGCTGTTGGGTGTTCATATGTAGCATAGATAGATGCGTTGGTTTGGGACAGTCGTATTGCCTTGTTGACCTTCGTCAATGGTATATACGGGTGGGTTCAAATTAACCTGGATAATGACGGGCAGAACTTGACATGTGACTTATGATTTGTTGACCTTCGTCAAGGTCATAAGAGCATGGGGCAAAAATCCACATCGGGAGTTTCATAAGTACTGAAACTTGCTTGATTTGCATACCATTTGGAGTGTGATGATTCTGGTAGGATTCCTTCAGTTTCGTCACACGATGATATTTGGATCCCGATCCTACTGTGAGTATATGCTACTCCTCGGGAAATTTCTCACTAAACGATCAATGCTATAAACCTAGTAGGTGCCTAGAAAGGTGTTAGCGGGGCTACGCCCCCAGGGAAAAGAGGTTCTTAAATTAAGGAACTTCGCGAAAGCGTTGGAAAACCTCCCTCGAAGTACCGACACTGGCCTGGCTGAACGGTTAAGCAAGTATTGTGCGGTGGGATTGATCCCGGCTAATTCTTCCTTTGTGGTTTGAGGAGGGATTCGAGAGACAGTGGGAGCCATCCTGTTTAGACAAATTAAAAACCATTTTAAACTTGCAAGAGCATCGTTCTAATTGTTTCTTCTCTCCCCCTGCAGCGACCAAATCGAAATGACTGGACTTAAGTTACTTCTAGATAAAAACATACTGACAGGGCCAAACTACAAAGATTGGCTAAGGAATGTCAAAATGGCAATCACTTACGACAAGCTGGGGTATCTTCTTACCACCAAAGCTCCCCCCGTCCCAGGTCCCACCTCCAGCGTCGCGGATAAGGAAATCTGTAAGACTTGGGAGATTGATTGTGCGAAGGCCAAGTGCCTCGTGCTTGCCTCTATGGACAACGATCACCAGAGGAGGCACGAGAATATGGACTTGGAATCCATATTTCTTCATACAAAAGAACTGTATGGAGAGCAGTCTCGTATCGCAAGATACGAAGTGTCGAAGAAGTTATTTTCGGCAAAGTTGGCCGTCGGATCATCGGTAGCGGACCACGTGCTTAAGATGATTGGCTACATTGAGGAGCTCGCGGAACTTGGGACCACGTTGGAGAGTGAGCTCTATACGGACTTAGTTCTCCAGTCCCTTCCTTCCACTTACGCCCAGTTCATACTGAATTTCAACTTGTAAGAAAAGGAAGTTGAACTTTCAGAACTCCTCAACATGCTGAGGAGTGCAGAGGGCACCCTACAGAAAGGTAGGGAAACATCCACTTTGTTTGTAGGAGGATCTTTTTCTTCTAGGTCCAAGACGAAAGCCAAGGGAAAGAAGAGGAAAGCCCCCGCCAAACCAAGGGGCGGTGTTAGTAAAGTGGATACGAAGGGAAAAGCAAAGGCAACAAAGATAGCGGGGAAGCTTATGGGTAAAGAGGAATTCTTCTATTGTCACAAGAGTGGACACTGGAAGAAAGATTGCAGGGCTTGGAAGGCCAGGACACAGGAACTGAAGCAGGTTGAGGCTTCAGCTTCAGGTGTGTATGTTATTGAAAACTGTCTTTCTATAAACTCTACTTCCTGGGTATTGGATACCGGATCAGGATCTCATATCTGTAATTCTCTGCAGGCGTTGAGAAACCGTAGGTTTTTGAAGGCAGGTGACATGACCCTCAGAGTTGCGAACGGAGCTAGCATGGATGCTAAAGTCGTGGGGGACTATCACCTGGGAATGTCAGATGGGCATGTTTTGGTTTTGCGTAATTGCTTTTTTGTACCCAACGCAACTTGTAATATCATTTCTGTATCTTTGGTTTCTAAAGAAGGTTATGAATTTGCGTTTGTAAGTAATGTAGTAAACATTCACCTTAATCAAGTTCTGATTGGGTCAGGTACACTGAGCAATGGTATATACGTATTAAACCAACCACAGATTTTCAATGTCCAGAATACACACAAAAGAAAGTCTCCAGATATCAATCAGGCTTTCTTATGGCATTGTAGACTGGGTCACATCAATGAGACACGGTTGACTAAGTTACATAAAGAAGGATACTTGGATCCGTTCGAGTATCAGTCTTATGCCACTTGTGAATCTTGTCTCATGGGAAAGATGACAAAGACTCCGTTCACTGGACACGGAGAAAGAGCGAGCGAGCTCTTAGGACTCATACACAGTGACGTGTGTGGTCCAATGTCTACACATGCGCGAAGCGGTTATTCATACTTCATTACTTTCACAGATGATTTCTCTAGGTATGGACATGTCTTCTTAATGAAGCACAAATCCGAGGCCTTTGAGAAATTTCGGGATTACAAGAATGAAGTTGAAAAACAAACAGGCAAAAGTATTAAGATTTTAAGATCGGATCGAGGTGGTGAATACTTGAGTGCCGAGTTCCTGGACTATTTAAAAGAGAATGGAATTCTCTCTCAGCGTACTCCTCCATACACTCCGCAACATAACGGTGTATCGGAAAGGAGGAATCGAACCCTATTGGATATGGTTCGTTCCATGATGAGTAAGGCTGAGTTACCGCGATCTTTCTGGGGCTATGCACTAGAAGTAGCTGCATATCTCTTGAACAAGGCTCCCACCAAGACTGTGCCTACCACTCCATATCAGATGTGGAGTGGGAAGAAACCCTGTCTTAAGTACCTTAAGATATGGGGATGTCCAGCTTTTGTAAAAAAGCAGCATGCGGACAAGCTCGAGGCACGTTCAGTACAGTGTAAGTTTGTGGGATACCCAAAGAACTCCAGGGGGTATCTGTTTTATTCCGCTGAGGAACAAAAGGTTTTTGTTTCTCAACATGCCCGCTTCTTGGAAACTGAGTTTTTGGAAACCCAGATAAGTGGGAACGCAATAGAACTGGAAGAAATTCCAGAACCACAAGCTATTACTGAAAGCTTGGAAGAGCCAGTAGGTTCAAAAGAACAGGACATTCCTATGCCACTCCGCAGGAGTAGTAGGCAGTCTCATCCGCCCGAGAGATACTACGGTTTTCTCATAGACGGGGCTAGAGAGGATTGCATCATAGATTATGATGAGCCTACTAGCTTCCAGCAGGCCGTTCAGAGCGTTGACTCGGTAAAATGGCTGGATGCAATGCGGACCGAAATGGAGTCCATGTACACCAACAAAGTATGGACGTTGGACATTGCTCCAGACGGGGTAAAACCCGTAGGATGCAAGTGGATCTTCAAAAGGAAGATTGGTGTAGATGGACAGGTTGAGACCTATAAAGCTAGACTTGTAGCAAAGGGTTTCCGTCAAAGACCTGGCTTGGACTATGACGAAACCTTTTCTCCAGTGGCTATGCTGAAATCCATTCGGATCCTTCTTGCCATTGCTGCCTTCCACGATTATGAGATTTGGCAGATGGACGTAAAAACCGCTTTTCTAAATGGAAATTTAGAGGAGTGTGTCTATATGGATCAGCCAGAGGGTTTCATTCAGAGTGGGAGCAGCGGAAAGGTGTGCAAGTTGCTTAAGTCCATCTATGGACTAAAGCAGGCATCGCGGAGTTGGAACATCTGTTTTGATGAAACGGTCAAAGAATTTGGCTTTATCAAAAATCCAGATGAACCATGCATCTATTGTAGATTTGTAGCGAGAACTGTAGCATTCCTCGTTTTATACGTGGATGACATTCTCTTAATAGGAAATGACATTCCTATGCTACAATCTGTCAAGGGATTCTTGTCACACAGGTTCTCCATGAAAGACCTGGGTGATGCCTCTTACATCCTGGGGATCCGGATCCATCGTGATAGATCCAAGAGGATATTAGGACTTTCACAGTCCAGGTACATCGACACCGTACTGAAAAGATTCAGTATGGAAGATTCCAAGCGCGGTAACCTACCGGCTTGTCACGGGATCACCCTCTCTAAAAAGATGTCTCCCAAGACTGATTTGGAGAGGGATCGCATGTCTATTATACCCTACGCTTCTGCGGTAGGCTCTATAATGTATGCGATGTTGTGCACCAGACCGGATGTAGCTTATGCACTGAGTGTAGTAAGCCGGTATCAGTCAAACCCTGGGGAGAAACACTGGATAGCAGTAAAGAACATTCTCAAGTACCTAAGGAGGACTAAGGAGATGTTCTTGGTGTATGGCGGAAAAGACCTCCAGATCGAGGCCTTTGCTGACTCCAGCTTCCAGAGTGACAAGGATGATTCCAAGTCCATGTCGGGTTTTGTCTTTACCCTCAATGGAGGGGCGGTGTGTTGGAAGAGTTCCAAACAGGAAACCGTTGCAGACTCAACGATGGAAGCGGAATACATCGCTGCATCTGATGCCGCAAAAGAAGCTGTCTGGATGAGGAAGTTCTTGAAAGAACTTCAGGTGGTTCCGTCCATTGTTGACCCAATACCTCTGTATTGCGACAACAACGGGGCTATAGCTTTAGCGAAGGAACCCAGGTCCCATCAGAGATCCAGGCACATCTTGAGGCGGTATCACCTGATCAGGGAGATCGTGGATCGCAAGGAGATCGAGGTTCGGAGGGTTGCTTCAGAAGAAAACACTGCAGATCCATTCACCAAGGCCCTACCCCAGACTCAGTTCGAGCGGCTGATCGAGATGATAGGTCTTCGATACGCCAGTACATGGCCTTAGTGCAAGTGGGAGATTGTTAGTGTATATGCCCTAGAGGCCATTACTGTATCATACTAGTTTGTATATTACTTAATGGAAGCTTGGGATATTCACCTTGTATAAACAATCTTGCTCAATATAGTAGTATGCTACTTGGTTTGTTTCTACTTCAATGTGTACATGTGTTTATTTTGCGATATCACCTATACGCATTAGTGGAGCCCTTAGGATCTTTGCTTGATTACCAGCGTTGTGATGGCAGTCACACTAGTGGGGGCTGGGTAGTCTATAAGCACATCCTTATACAGGTCCCTAGTCGCAGGACTATCGAGACAGGGCATCGATACTCCGGAGTAGACTGGCGTATGCGCTTCTCATCCCAGTGTGGGAGATGGTCTGTCCCACAGCCATCAGTACGTCGTACTGGAGATAGTATACGGGTGCTCGTTGGGTTACGAGTACACTGGACAGGACTCGTCGGGAACTGACAGGTTGGTATTATACCTATCGTCAGTTATCAGTTCCCAGGTGACATGAGTACAGCTTAGTCCGCTGACTTGACACTGGCACTTCGCCTCGAGTGTGTTCCCACTGTACTTTGACTACTACCCTACCACGGCTCAAAGGAGTCGTGCAAACAGGTAGTGGTTGGGTGCAGTCCCGAAGCACTTGGAGGCAGTGACGGTTAGACAGGATTCGTCTCTCCCGGTATTGGGGGTTGACATCGCGCTGTGTCTAGGAGAGCCATTACACGAGTAGTCCCTGGCCAGGGCAAGCGAGATATACTGGTAGGCTTCCAGTGTTATCTCAGGGTGTTTTGGGCTTCACTCCGACACGACTTGTACCGCTATTAGGGGACTGACGTTTACCGCCCCCTAGGCCCGCCATGCGATGTATCAGACGAACAGACCGGACTGTATTGAGAATGTCACATTCAGACTCAGTAGGAGTTCAGATGGGGTTCACCTCGTCAGCCTTCTTGTCGGCATCTACCTGGAGACCGTTACGCACAGCTAGTGCCGCTTGCGGTCTGTGGTTAAACCCACTGCCAGCGTAGTGTCGAGTCTTTAGAGTCCCACACAGAGGGTATTCGCCTCTGGGCAAAATGAGTAGAGGTCGCATGGTTTTGCGGCAGGGTTCGTTCTCATCCACGCACTTGTGCACGTTTGGAGTCCGGACGGATTATACCAGCAGGCTCTGGTTTGAGCCAGATACTGGTATATGTTTTGGGGTTGCTTTTATATCTCGGTATTCTTCTTCCTCGGAACGAGAATGCAGGTGTGTATGCACAGTTGCTTGAGGCGGAGGATGAGGTATTTCATTAGGATTTCGGAACGGGTGCGTATGCACAGTTGACAGTCGTCATTTTCCAAACCCTAATAGATTTATGAAATATCAATTAATAATAGTAATTAAATGAAATATTGTTATGGTTGATTTTTGTTGACTTGTTGACCATGGTTGACTTGTTGACCATGGTTGAATGTTGACCACCATCATTGCTTTGCAAGGATACTCCTTGATTCTTGCTTACACTCATTTATTGAAAGTATGATAATGGTCATTCCAAAACAACCATCAACTATTCTCATTTCAATTATTATTATTAATTTGATAATTCCTTTTCTTTTAGTTATGGTTGCAAAAGAAAAGAGCTCATTCTATCATAATCATTCTCTCTCCTCACTTCATCTTCTTCTTCCTCTAGCCAAAGGAGAATCCTTCTCATGTGTTGAGAATCCCTCTCCTTAAAAGAAAAGCACCCCTTAGACACTCTCTACTCACTCTAGGATCAAGGGTTTAGCAAGCCGGAGATTCTAGTTCACTCAAAGTTCGAGAAAGAGCCCGAAGGTTGAACCCTCAGGTGGATCCATCTTCGACGGAAGAAGGCGACGAGAAGTGAACCATCAACCTCTACAAGGTTTCAAGAAGAAGGAGTTCAAGTTTAGGTATAACCATCTTTCCGAGTAGCTAACTCTCTTTAGCTTGTTTGCTAGTTTTAGTTTAGGAAAAGATCCCGACTTTGTTTAGTCCATGTTGCCCCATGCGCCAAAAATTTGATTTTATTATACCGTTTCCGCCTCCCCGTAAGAACCGGGGGTCGCAACGTGGACTTACATATAGAGCCTACCGCAGAAGCGTAGGGTATAACAGACATGCGATCCCTCTCTAAATCAGTCTTGGGAGACATCTCTTTGGAGAGAGTGATCCCGTGACAAGCCGGTAGATTACCGTGCTTGGAATCTTCCATACTGAGTCTCTTCAGTATGGTGTCGATGTACCTGGACTGCGAAAGTCCCAATATCCTCTTGGATCTGTCACGGTAGATCCGGATACCCAGAATGTATGAGGCATCACCTGGGTCTTTCATGGAGAACCTGTGTGACAAGAACCCCTTGACAGATTGTAGCATAGGAATGTCATTTCCTATTAAGAGAATGTCATCCACGTATAAAACGAGGAATACTACAGTTCTCGCTACAAATCTACAATAGATGCATGGTTCATCTGGATTTTTGATAAAGCCAAATTCCTTGACCGTCTCATCAAAACAGATGTTCCAACTCCGCGATCCCTGCTTTAGTCCATAAATGGACTTAAGCAACTTGCACACCTTTCCGCTGCTCCCACTCTGAATGAAACCCTCTGGCTGATCCATATAGACACACTCCTCTAAATGTCCATTTAGAAAAGCTGTCTTTACGTCCATCTGCCAAATCTCATAGTCGTGGAAGGCAGCAATGGCAAGAAGGATCCGAATGGATTTCAGCATAGCTACTGGAGAAAAGGTTTCGTCATAGTCCAAACCAGGTCGCTGATGAAAACCCTTTGCTACTAGTCTAGCTTTATAGGTCTCTACCTGTCCATCTACACCAATCTTCCTTTTGAAGATCCACTTGCATCCTACGGGTTTTACCCCATCTGGAGGAATGTCCAACGTCCATACTTTGTTGGTGTACATGGACTCCATTTCGGTCCGCATTGCATCCAGCCATTTTACCGAGTTGACGCTCTGAATGGCTTGCTGGAAGCTAGTAGGCTCATCAAAGTCTATGATGCAATCCTCTCTATCCCCGTCAATGAGAAAACCGTAGTACCTCTCGGGCGGATGAGACTGCCTACTACTCCTGCGGAGTGGCGTGGGAATGTCCTGATCTTTCGAACCCTCTGGTTCAACCAAGCTTTCAGTAATAGCTCGTGGTTCTGGAATTTCTTCCAGTTCTATTGCGCTCCCACTTAATTCTTTTTCTATGAACTGGTGTTCTAGAAAGTGGGCATGGCGAGAAACAAGGACTTTTTGTTCCTCTTCGCAATAGAAGTAATATCCCTTGGAGCTCTTTGGATATCCCACAAACTTGCACTGTACTGAGCGTGCCTCGAGCTTGTCCGCATGCTGCTTTTTTACAAAAGCTGGACATCCCCATGTCTTAATGTGATTAAGATAGGGTCTCTTCCCACATCACATCTGATATGGTGTAGTAGGCACTGTCTTAGTTGGAACTCGGTTCAAAAGGTATGCAGCTGATTCTAGCGCATATCCCCAAAACGATCGCGGTAACTCAGCGTTACTCATCATGGACCGTACCATATCTAATAGGGTTCGGTTCCGTCTCTCCGATACACCGTTATGTTGCGGAGTGTATGGAGGAGTAAGCTGAGAGAGAATTCCATTCTCTTTTAAGTAACCCAGGAACTCGGCACTCAAGTATTCACCACCTCGATCAGATCTTAGTGCCTTGATACTTTTGCCTGTTTGTTTTTCTACTTCATTCTTATATTCCTGGAATTTTTCAAAAGCCTCGGATTTATGTTTCATTAAGAAGACATAACCGTACCTTGAAAAGTCATCCGTAAAAGTAATGAAGTAAGAATAACCGCTTCGCGTATGTGTAGATATTGGACCGCACACGTCGCTGTGTACGAGTCCCAAGAGCTCGCTCGCTCTTACTCCGTGTCCAGTGAACGGAGTCTTTGTCATCTTTCCTTTGAGACAGGATTGACAAGTTGCATACGATTGATATTCGAACGAATCTAAATATCCTTCTTTGTGTAACTTAGTCAACCTTCTCTCATTGATGTGACCCAATCTACAATGCCATAAAAAAGTTTTATTGATTTCTGGAGACTTTCTTTTGTGTGTATTCTGGACGTTGAAAATCTGTGGCTGGTTTAATACGTATATACCGTTGTTCAATGTACCTGCCCCAATCAAAACTTGATTAAGGAGAATGTTCACTACATTACTTACAAATGCAAATTCATAACCTTCTTTAGATAATAAAGATACAGAAATGATATTACAGGTTGCATTTGGTACATAATAACAACTACGCAAAACCAAAAAGTGTCCATCCGACAATCCCAGGTGATAGTCCCCCACGGCCTCAGCATCCATGCTAGCACCGTTTGCAACTCTGAGGGTCATGTCACCTGCCTTCAAAACTCTACGCTTTCTCAACGCCTGCAAGGAATTACAGATATGAGATCCTGATCCGGTATCCAATACCCAGGATGTAGAGTTTATTGATAGACAGTTTTCAATAACATACACACCTGAAGCTGAAGCTGCAACTCGCTTCAAATCCTGTGTTCTGGCTTTCCAAGCCTTGCAATCCTATTTCCAGTGACCACTTTTGTGACAATAGAAGCATTCTTCCTTCCCCACCAGCTTTCCCGCTACCTTTGTTGCTTTTCCTTTTCCCTTCGGATCCACTTTACTGACACCGCCTCTTGGTTTGGCGGGGGCTTTCTTCTTCTTGCCCTTGGCTTTCGTCCTGGACCTAGAAGAGGAAGATCCTCCTACAAACAAAGTGGATGTCTCCCTACTTTTCTGTAGGGTGCCCTCTGCACTCCTCAGCATGTTGAGGAGCTCTGAAAGTTCAACTTCTTTTTCCTGTAAGTTGAAGTTCAGGATGAACTGGGCGTAAGTGGAAGGAAGGGACTGGAGAATCAAGTCCGTATAGAGCTCATTCTCCAACGTGGTCCCAAGTTCTGCGAGCTCCTCTATGTAGCCAATCATCTTAAGCACGTGTTCCGCTACCGATGATCCGACGGCCAACCTTGCCGAAAACAACTTCTTCGACACTTCGTATCTTGTGATACGAGACTTCTCTCCATATAGTTCTTTTGTATGAAGAAATATGGACTCTAGGTCCATATTCTCGTGCCTCCTCTGATGTTCGTTGTCCATCGAGGCAAGTATGAGGCATCTGGCCTTCGCGCAATCTATTTCCCAGGTCTTATAGATTTCCCTATCTACGACACTGGTTTTGGGACCTGGGACAGGGGGAGCTTTGGTGGTAAGGAGATACCCCAGCTTGTCATAAGTGATTGCCATCTTGACATTCCTGAGCCAATCTTTGTAGTTTGGCCCTGTCAATATGTTTTTATCTAGTAATAATTTAAGTCCGGTCATGTTGAATGGTCGCTGCAATTAGGAGAGAGAAAAGAAACACTTTAGCATGATGCTCTTGCAAGTTTAGAGTGGTTTTTAATTTGTCTAAACTGGATGGCTCCCACTGTCTCTCGAATCCCTTCTCAAACCGTAAAGAAAGGATTAATCAGGATCAATCTCACCGTACAATACTTAGTTAACCGTTCAGCCAGGCCAGTGTCGGTACTTCGAGGGAGGTTTTCCAACGCTTTCGCGAAGTTCCTTAATTAAGTAACCTCTTTTCCCTGTGGGCGTAGCCCCGCTAACACCTTTCTAGACACCTACTAGGTTTATAGCATTGATCGTTAAGTGAGAGTTTTCCCGAGGAGTAGCATATACTCACAGTAGGATCGGGATCCAAATATCATCGCGTGATAAAACCGAAGGAATCCTACCAGAATTATCACACTCCAAATGGTATGCAGCGCTAGCAAGTTTCAGTACTTATGAAACTCCCGATGTGGATTTCTGCCCCATGCTCTTATGACCTTGACTTTGGCCAAAATATCATAAGTCACATGTCAAGTTCTACCCGTCATTCTCCTGGTTAATTTGGACCCACCCGTACCTACCCTTGACTTTGGCCAAAATGGCAGCACGACTGTCCCAAACCAACGCATCTATCTATGCTGCACATGAATACCCAATAGCTACCAATCACTATGCCTTGACTTTGGCCAAAATACATAGCTTGAATACTTTTTGACCATTCATGTGGAATGACGGAGGGCTACGAATGGTTTTGGCGAAACCGTGAACGTAGTGAACTTGATATAATCGATGGAACGAGATAGCTTTTAAAAGGAGTGGTTCAAGCTCCGCGTTTAAAAGTTTAGTTTTGAAAAGAACCGAGTGGTTTTCAAAGTGTTCCAATCGACTTTTACTTGGTTTATTTTCTTGCATTAGTTCTTTTAATGCGTCCCATCATTTAATCCTACCATTGCAGAAAACAACCAAAATATGACGTACGCTTATGCCATTCGCATTCGCCACGGGGCCCTGTCATCACCCGTTAGGTTACTTAACTAACGACAGAGCGGGGGCTGGGCTAGCGCGGCTGTAAAACATAAGCAACGCCTAAATAGTTATCATATATAAATATATAGCAATGATAGACATTACAGATCACAGATGAATACATTGGATATACTAGGAATCCGCAATCCGTTCGAGCCTGCAACGAAAAGCGGATTACACGGTCGCGGTGAATAGCCAATACCCCACCCAAGACCCCTACGGGTGCGGCAAACTACCCGCCAAGTACCCGAAGCGAAGCAACCTCCCTCACCACCGTGAGTAGGCCACTCGGCACTTCGAGATACCCGGTAGTTTGTGCACCCCCTCCATGGGTCTATCCTAGGAGCAAAAACAGTAAAAAGAATTAGACAATGACGGCTACAACCCCGACCCGGTTGCGCGGCCATACAAATAATAATATTACATCAATTTACATATTACAATGAATGAAAGAAAAAGCAACACTCATCTCACATCCATCCCGGCTATTCACCCGCGACAATCCAACCCATTCATATACACATACCAATCATCAATCACAGATCACAGATTTGTATAACCCCGACTAATCGACATATAGCGATTAGCCGACGTTCAATACATGCAAACATCACAGATATAACCGTCATAGTCAAAGTGTAGTGAAGTTCGGAAAAAAAATACGGATTTATAGGCCCCCAAAAATAAATTTCAATTCTGGAAAATCTGGGCACATATAAACCATCTTAAAAATCCTAAAACCAAGCCGTAAGAAAACTGCACCAAACTCGACTCAGTGAAGAGTCCAAACGGCGGCGGTTCCGCGGCAATAGCTTGCTATTGCCGCGGAAACGCGGCGGTTTAGACGAATCACTGGACCGGGTTTGGTGGTTTTCTTTAGAAAACCCTGAGACGATTTTTGGTGCATAACAAATTTTGTTTTGACCAGAAATTTTTTTAACAGAAACTAGGGTTTTTGAAAACTCGGTTTTTGGATTTTCCTGTTTCGAACTTCGTTACACTTCACTACCTAGCTAGTTTATGTTTAGTTAGGCTCTGATACCACTGTAAGTCCACGTTGCCCACCCCGGTGCTTGCGGGGAGGCGGAAAACGGAATAAAAATCGAATTTTTATTAGCTTAGGCAACATGGACTAGAGCTAGAAGGATCTTTGCTAAATAAAAACTTGCTAAAGCTAACTAGTAACTAGCTAAGTGCTAGAAAGGTTATACCTTGGGCTTTAAGTCCTTCTCTCCTTGCTCCTTGGAGTGGTGGAAGGAGGTCACCTTGGTCGTCTTCTCACGTCGAAGAAAGATCTACCCGAAAGCCTCAACCTTTGGCTTCAACTCCAAGCTAGAAGTAACTAGGGTGTAAGAAGTGCTAGTCCTTGAACCCTAGATGAGAGTAAAGATGATCAAGAGAGGGTTTTTCTCAAGCTCAAGTGTTTCTCAACACATCAGAGGGAGAGAGCTTGAGGGAGAGGAAGAACAAGAGAGAGAAAAGATATGATAGAATGAGAATAATGTGAACCATTCTCACTAATATGTGTATATTATTTTAATTAAATAATTAGCTAGATAATTGTCATGGCTAATCATGACATGACCATTATCATTTCAATTTGCAAGGATCAAAAAGCATCTTCCAAAAGAAATGATGATGGTCAAAGTGTCAACCTAGGTCAACAAGTCAAGGAGGTTAAATGGTCAACAACCATAACCATGCACAATTATTAAACGAATTATCAATTAACTATAATACACACATAAGCATTAGGGTTAATAAAATGACAATAGCCATTAACCCTAATCAAGGTCCTCTCCCTCAATCTCAAGCAACTGTGCATACGCATCCGCATTCGTGATCCGAGGAACACGAATACAATGAGAAAAACCAATCCCAAATCATATACTAGGATCCGGCTTAAACCAAAGCCCGCTAGTATAAACTGTCCGGACAGCAAACGTGCACAAGTGCGTGAATGTGAATGAACCCTGTCGCAAAACCATGCGACCTCTACTCATTTTTCCTAAAGGCGAATAGCTCTCTGTGTGGGACTCTAAAGACTCGACACTACGCTGGCAGTGGGTTTAACCACAGACCGCAAGCGGCACTAGCTGTATGTAACGGTCCCCAGGTAGATGTCGATAAGAAGACTGACGAGGTGAACCCCATCCGAACTCCTACTGAGCCTGTATGTGACAATCTCCGTACAGTCCGGTCTGTTCGTCTGATACATCGCATGGCGGGCCTAGGGGGGCGGTGAACGTCAGTCCCCTAATAGCGGTACAAGTCGTGTCGGAGTGTAGCCCAGAACACCCTGAGATAACACTGGAAACCTACCAGTATATCTCGCTTGCCCTGGCCAGGGACTACTCGTGTAATGGCTCTCCTGCACACAGCGCAATGTCAACCCCCAATACCGGGAGAGACGAATCCTGTCTAACCGTCACTGCCTCCAAGTGCTTCGGGACTGCACCCAAAAACTACCTGTTTGCACGACTCCTTTGAGCCGTGGTAGGATAGTAATCAAAGTGCAGTGGGAACACACTCGAGGCGAAGTGACAGTGTCAAGTCAGCGGACTAAGCTGTACTCATGTCACCTGGGAATTGATAACTGACGATAGGTGTAATACCAACCAACAGTCCCCGACGAGTCCTGTCCAGTGTACTCGTAACCTAACGAGCACCCGTATACTATCTCAAGTACGACGTACTGACGGCTGTGGGACAGACCGTCTCCCACGCTGGGATGAGAAGCGCATATGCTAGTCTACTCCGGAGTATCGATGCCCTGTCTCGATAGTCCAACGACTAGGGACCTGTATAAGGATGTGCTTATAGATCACCCAGCTCCCACGAGTGTGAGCGCCATCACCACGCTGGTAATCAAGCAAAGATCCTAAGTGCTCTACTAATATGTATATCAGCGATATGCTAAAAGAAACACATGCACATATTAAAGCAGAGACAAACCAAGTAGCATACTACCATTTCGAGCAAGATTGTATATACAACTGTGAATATCCCAAGCTTCCATCAAGTAATATACAAACTAGTATGATACAGTAATGGCCTCTAGGGCATATACACTAACAGATCTATGGTATTAGATCTAGATTTGGGTGGTTTCCCAATCAGGGTACTTAGACAGCATTCTAAGAGTATTTAGAATGGACGACTCCTGGCACGGTAGTGTACCTGCAGGTGATGGAGTCACCCTCTCTAAAGAAGTCTTACAGACTAAAGGGGAGAGGGATGTGCATGATTGGCAGATCACTTACTCAGGTAATTGAGTCAATCATGAGATGTCAAGTACCACACCAGATGTTGCTCTTGCACTAGATGCAATAAGTTGATATTAATCCAATCCTGGAGAAACAGTCGGAAGCAGTTTTAGAACATAAGTGGATGTTCTAAGGATATGATAACGACAGCCTCTTTCAAGAGACAGTTATCATTCCAGGCTTCCATGGTGACTTGGACAACAAGGAGGTTGTCAGAGTTATAGTTTTCCCTCTGACGAGGGACAGTATTTTGGACAGGTGGTCCAAGGCAATACTGAGGGAGGCATGGCGCTGGATACTGATTAAGTTCAGTTGACAATACAGTCTAAGAAGTTTGGATTTGGAGTTCATTTATGAGCTAGGTCCCATCAGACATCCAGACACATTCTAAGACAGGTATTGCTCATTTCGGAAGATGGTTTTCTCCGCGAACTTGAGATATAGAGAGACATAGAAAGAAACATCAAGGCGGATCCACTCACTGAGGCTATTCCTCGAACGCAATAGTTTCGCAAACGAGCTTTGTGAGACTGACTAGTAAAGGAGTTGGGTGTTCGGTATCACACGGGCTGCGAGTATGCGACATCGCAATAATTAGCCTTGAGTGCAAGTAGGAGATTGTTGGAGATAGTGCCCTCAGAGTCAATTATTGGATCACAGGCACGTGATTGCAATGATTGAGGGAGGACCTATCCCGGTAGGACAGTCTTACTCGAGATGATAGTATGCTATCTGGTTTATTTTTATCATCGTGTACTGCTTTAGATGACCTGACATGTCGCTATTACACGTTGATAGAGCCCCTAGGATTCTTGCTTGACCACCAGCAGTATGAGGGCGATCATATAAGTGGGAGCTGGTAGTCTATAAGCACATCCTTAAAAGGTCCCTAGTCATGGGAGTTTCGAGACAGGGCATCGATACTCCAGAATAGACTAGTGTATACAGTCGAGACCTCGACGAGGGGCGGTGGCCGGTCTCACAAGACATTGGTGTCAGTTGGATCACCTAAGATGTACACAGGTGCTCATTGGGTTATGAGTACACCGGACAGGACTCGCCGGGAACATACTAGTTGGTCTTATACCTGACGTCAGATAGCAGTTCCCTGGTGACATGTGTACAGGTTAGTTCATCGACCTGGGGATCGTCATTTGTCTCGTGTGAGTTCCCACTGTACTTTGATTACTACCCTACCACGCTCAAAGGAGACGTGCAAACAGGTTTTAGTTGGGTACAGTCTCGAGCCACATGGAGGCAGTGAGCAGATCTTCAGGGGTTCGTCTCTCCCGGTATTGGGGGTGAGGTCGCGCTGTGTCTAGGAGAGCCATTACACGAAGCCCTCGGCCGAGGCAGGAGATTTACTGGTAGGTATTCCAGTAGTATCTCTGGGTGTTCTGGGCTACGCTCCGACACGACTTGTACCGCTTTTGGGGGTCTGACTTTTACCAACCCCCTAGGCCCGCCATGCGATGCTCATAGACGAACGGACCGGACTGTACGGATATTGTCACTGACAGGCTCAGTAGGGTGTCAGGATGAGTTCGCTCATCGACGTCCCTTTTGGTCAATACCTGGTAGCCCGTTACGTATTGGCTTATACCTCTGACGTGCTAGTGGTTAAATCCACAACCAAGGTGTTGACGAGTCTTTAGAGTCCCCCACATTCAGTTGCTCAAGTTTTCGGGCGAAACGCTGTAGGGGCCGTATGGAGATATGGCAGGGTTTGATCAGATCCGTGCGGTATTGCACAGATCAGGATTGGACGGATAATACTAACCGGCTTTGGTTTAAGCCGGATCCTAGTATAATGCAGTGTAGAGTTTGTCTCATTGCATTTGTATTTCGGTCGGAATACAAATGCGGGTGTGTATACACAGTATCAGGGTTTTCCTGTAATTTATTACGGGACCAGTTTTCTGGAGTTGCCAGTTTGCTTTCCGTTTCGGCCAATTTCTTTTGTATCGTTCATTGGCCGAAAATTGGTGGAGGAGGGCTTATTTGCATTTGTGCAAATAAGCAATTTGGAAGGGGGTCTTTGCATATTGATGTGTCATGATGGGTGCACCATACATTGACTTGATTGTTCCATCATGGCTTGACTTTTAAAAGTCATGATTGTTGATGGTGATGGGTTATGATGAGGTTGGAAGAGTGTTGTTTTGGATTGGTGATCATTTCTATACTTGATTTCTTTTTCCCTCTCTCTTGCATTATTCACTCAAAAACCCCACTCTCATTTTTCCCTCTCTCTCTCATTCCCTAATGAGCATGGCCGGCCACTTCTCATGGGGGGCTGTCCAAATATTTAGGTGGGGGAATTTTGGTTCATTTCATATTGGAAAAATCCCACAACACTATCTCCAAAAGCTTAGTTCATTTCCTCCACCAAAAGGCAAACTCCATAACCCAAAAATGAGACATGAGCACTACACATTCTACAGCAAACCTTGGGCACGTCGGCTCGCCAACTTCGTGCCCGAGTTGCCTCAGTATAGAGGTGGGAGCCCGTAAAAGATGCAGGCGACGTGGTGCCCTTTCCGGTGAGGAGGTGGAGACCGGAGATTCCGCGGGAGATTGGAACGACGACGAGAAGACCGGAGGACACGGATCACTCGGTATATCTCTCTTCCCATCTTGTAATTAGCTAGGACTAGTTAATGGCCCGATCCGGGTTTTAGTGCGCGGTGGTGCCGGTTCAAGACAAATTAAAGTTAACCATCGCTTCCGCATTTGGCCTCGGGATGGAGGCCGGGGCGCCGCCGTGCACTTACACAATCTCCCACTTGCATTTAAGGCTAATTATTGCGGTATCGCATACCCACAGCTCGTATCATACCGAATACCCAACTTCTCTACTAATCAGCTTCGCAAAACGAACTTAAGAAACTACCGCATTCAAGAAATAGCCTCGGTGAGTGGATCTGCTATAATGTTTCTGTCTTTATCTCTTTATATCTCAACTTCATGGAGAACATCAATCTCCCAAAGTGAGCGATACCTGCCTTAGAACTTGTCTGGATAGCTGATAGGACCAAGTTCATAAATAAAAATCCAAATCCAACAAACTACTTAGGATGTATCCATCACTGATATAATCAGCAGCTAGCGCTATACCTACCTCAGTATCTGCTTGGATCCCAATCCAATATACTATCCCTCAGAAGAGAGTAAACTTATAACTCTGACAGCCGCTCTGTCATCCAGGTCACCTCGTGTAACATTTCAGAAAATATAAAATATTATTTTTGGAACTTAAATAATAAAATAATAAATTTTTTGAATATTATAAAAATATGGAATTTAATTTTAATGTAATGGTATAATTATATACATATAATTGGGAAAATAATTGGAATTTTAAAATTAATTATCATTTATGGATGCATTTGATTGATTTGGGTTTTTATGAAATAAAATATAATTATTTTCTCATAAGTTGATGTTAAACTTGATTAGTATTCTCCTAATTATGCATTAAACCAAGTTCATTTTCTTAAACCACGTTTAAGTGTCATGATATGTTATTGACATGCCAAATTTTTTGCATTTTTGTTTATTATGGTTTTGAATTTTCAAAATAATAGAAAAGAAAAAAAATAGAACGATATAATGAGGGGGACAAGGAGGTATGGGCAAGGAGAGAGAGAGGGGGGAGTATTGTTGCTAGCCATTCCTTTTATTTTCTTCACCTCATTCTTTTACATCTGTTTCATCTTCTCCTCATTCTTCCTCCACCTCCAAACCCTCACTACCGCCCATTCTAACACCACAAAACACTCTAAATACCTCATCAAAACTACATAAAACCTTCACAAAAAATTATTCCTAAGCACACTACAAGCATCATGGTAGGATTAAGTTGGAGTTTTGAGCACTTTGGACCATCTAAAAATTTTCTTGATGTGCTCCCTTAAGGTAAAGCACTCATCTTTGTTCAAGTGTTTAGTTTCCTAACCTCAACCATTAGTTTAGAGTTAAAAAGTTTAAGTTTTGTGATCTTGGAAAATTCTATTGTGAGAATTAGTGTATTGAACTTGTAGTAATGATTAGTAGAGGCTTTAGGGAGTGTATATAAGACCATTAGTGATAAGTGAGAGTGATATAGTGGTGGAATTCTCAGATTTGATGAACTTAGAACTTTCCGATATCGGTTTTTGGATGAACTGTAGCGATCAATTAGAATCTAGAATGACTCGAAAACTCTAAAAAAATTTTGCAGACATAGTGAGATATGCAGACAATTGGGAAGCCACCCCAGAAGCCTGAGCACCCACTTCCATTTCTTGGGCACCAAAATATTCGTATTGGCCGCAAATTGCGGCCAAGTGCTGGAGTTAGGGTTTGGTTTTTGGTCAGATATATAGACCCACCCTAAATGAAAAATGTACTAATTTCACCTTAGGTAGAATCTGGGAGTATTTTACTTAGTTTATAATTATGTTTTATGACTTTTGAAAACTTGGTTTTTGATATTCGAGTTTTGACTCGGTCATTTGACGTTTGTACGTCAACGTCGGGGGTTGTTTTGATGTTCTTGCAAGCGTGAACCATAGGTTCTAACCTATGTGCGCTTCGCTTGCCGTATCGGTTTTCGGATTTGATTTTGATTTTGATACGATATGCATTGATTTGTTGGTACATTTGCGTGGACTTCTGGGATGACGAAGAAGAGCAGGGCGTTTATCGACAGCGGTTAGAGCCGGGATAGTAAGTGAGTAGATGTACATTTACGTGGGAAGTCGGGTGGATGGCATATAGCACCCCCACAACCGTAGTATTAGGATACTAAGTATATAGATATATATAAATATTAGATATGTATACTTAGCTGATACGGTTCTAGGATAGTATAAGCAATAGTAAGCGTACTCGTAGGGACGAATATCCTTAGTTCTTATTCTCTAAGGCTTGAGCCATTTGTATATATACTGTTATACGCGCACACACACATGTGTGTGTATGTGTGTGTGTGCGCGCGTGTACACACACACACACACACACATATATATAACTTTGAGGACAATTTTGATATAACATCATGAGATGAGGATACGATATGTTATAATTGTTGAATATGTATGCCCTAGAGGCCATTATTGTATATGTATACATGTGGATGCTTGGACATATATATGTACAGGAAAATATTTCTCGATATGATGGTATGATATTTTGTTTGCCTTTATCTTAACATATGCATATGTATTACTTGTTATTACATATCATTTATACATGTTGATAAAGCCCATAAGATCACTGCTTGACTATCGGCGTTGTGATGGCGATCATACTTGTGGGCGATGGGTAGTCGATAAGCACATCCATAAAAGGTCCCTATGTAACATTTCAGAAAAATAAAATATTATTTTTAGGAATTTATATAATTAAATAATAAATACTATGAATATTTTGATAAGGCGGTATAATTAAATACCGATAAATTGGAAAATATTGGAAAAAATACATTGAATGTAGAATTTTAAAGAAATTGTGAGATTTATACATTTTATGAAATTTTAAATGATTTAATATATACAAGTTCATGTCTAATCTTGAATTTTAATCACTAATTGTGCATTAAGTATGATTTTTTTTCAAGTGACATGCACCATTTCATGTTTTACATTTGTTACATTTTCCTACCATGTCCTTTTCTTTTCTTGCATGGATTAGTTTTTAAAAAGAAAAGGAAAAGAAAAGATAAATAAAAGAAAAGAAAATGAATTTTATAATGTGGCATGGGGAGACAAGAGGGTATGGGCAAGAGAGAAAGACAGGGTGATGGGTCAACCTTGGGCATGACTCATTTCTTCATTCTATCTCCATTATTCTATCTCCATCTTCATCTCCCATGGCCGCCCACTCCCCCCACATCCTTCACCTTTCACAACACTCCCCATTTCCACATCAAAACCATGCACCCTCTTCACAAAAAATGTGCACAAGCTCACTACAAGCATTTTGGACCAAGAAAGGATGGATTTTGAGCACTTGGGGCAACTCACGAAAATTATTGAGTTTCCAAATGAGGTAATTCTTTCATCATTAGTGTAGTATTTCAATTCCTTTAGCGTCCATTGTAGTTTAGAAGTGATATTGTGTAGTTTTATGATGTATGAAAATTCTAAGATCAAGTTTAGGGATTCTTGAGTTGTAATGGAGCAATTGAGGTTTAGTGGTGACCTAAACCCCCCCTTAGTGTCTAAACCCAGACCAAACAGAGCCTTGACCATGCAATGTGATTTAGATATCGAAATGTCGGTTTGTGAACAATTGGTGGCCTACAGGGAATCTAGAGTGAGCCGAGAGTTTTCCAGGAAAAGTAAACAACCCCACTAACCTAGATGGACCAATAGGAGGCCACCATGAGAGTACGAGCCCATTCTGAGCATTCGAAACCGAGCTCACCGGATTATGGGGCATTGTGGGCGGCCAAACATTGGGGAATCATGTTGAAATTGGTTTTATAGCTCATATACCCTATATACATCACCCCAGTATTGTTTTTCTACCCCATTTTTACCTGAATTAAAATTTGGGACCATTTTCTTGAGTTGCCGCTTTGTATTCCGTGATGTTTATGAATTTAAGTTTTGATAATTGGGTTTTGAATCGGTCACATGACGTTTGTACGTCTATATCAGGTGTTGTTTGGTTGAATTGTGTGAGTGGACCATAGGTTTTAACCTATGTGTGATTCGCGTGTCGTTTTGATTTTGAATTGGACGTTTTGATACGATACGATATATGTGACATATATGTACCCTCATGTGGACTTCGGACGGTGAAGAAGAGGATGGCGACATCGACTTCGGCAAGCAAGGATCAAGGTGAGTAGATATATATCTACGGGGGAAGTCGGGTGGATGGCGTATAACACCGCTGCAGTTCGCAGTGTAGCCTATGATATATTATATTTATATATGAAAACGTGTTATGTGAAACATGGATAGTTAGCAAGTGAGATCTTAGGAGATTATGGATTAAAGTTTAGTATAATTGGTTGAAAGTGCCGTTAGTTAGTTGTAGTCGCGAACCCTAGAATAAAGTTTACACTCATGCGCATACACACACATACATCTGTTTTACTTGTGCGTATATGGGTATATATATATTTGTATGTGAGTATATATATATATATATATATACACACACACACACACACACATATACATACTCACATACAAATATGTAACATTTCAGAAAAATAAAATATTATTTTTGGGAATTTATATAATTAAATAATAAATACTATGAATATTTTGATAAGGCGGTATAATTAAATACCGATAAATTGGAAAATATTGGAAAAATTACATTGAATGTTTGAATTTTAAAGAAATTGTGAGATTGAGACATTTTATGAAATTTTATATGATTTAATATATACAAGTTCATGTCTAAGCTTGAATTTTAATCACTAATTGTGCATTAAGTATGATTTTTTTTCAAGTGACATGCACCATTTCATGTTTTACATTTGTTACATTTTCCTACCATGTCCTTTTCTTTTTCTTGCATGGATTAGTTTTTAAAAAGAAAAGGAAAAGAAAAGATAAATAAAAGAAAAGAAAAGGAATTTTATAATGTGGCATGGGGAGACAAGAGGCTATAGGCAAAAGAGAAAGACAGGGTGATGGGTCAACCTTGGGCGTGGCTCATTTCTTCATTCCATGTCCATTATTCTCCCTCCTTCTTCATCTCCAACGGCAGCCCACTCCCTCCACCTCCTTCACCTCTCACAACACTCCCCATTTCCACATCAAAACCATGCACCCTCTTCACAAAAAATGTGCACAAGCTCACTACAAGCATTTTGGACCAAGAAATGATGGATTTTGAGCACTTGGTTCTTGAGTTGCCAAATGAGGTAATTCTTTCATCATTAGTGTAGTGATTCAATTCCTTTAGCATCCATTGTAGTTTAGAAATGATATTTTGTAGTTTTATTATGTATGAAAATTCTAAGATCAAGTTTAGGGATTCTTGAGTTGTAATGGAGCAATTGAGGTTTAGTGGTGACCTAAACCCCTCCTTAGTGTCTAAACCCAGACCAAACAGAGCCTTGACCATGCAATGTGATTTAGATATCGAAATGTCGGTTTGTGAACAATTGGTGGCCTACGGGAATCTAGAGTGTCCCGAGAGTTTTCCAGGAAAAGCAAACAACCCCACTAACCTAGATGGACCACTAGGAGGCCACCATGAGAGTACGAGCCCATTCTGAGCATTCGAAACCGAGCTCACCGGATTATGGGGCATTGTGGGCGGCCAAACATTGGGGAATCATGTTGAAATTGGTTTTATAGCTCATATACCCTATATACATCACCCCAGTATTGTTTGTTTACCCCATTTTTACCTGAATTAAAATCTGGGACCATTTTCTTCAGTTGCCGCGTTGTATTCCGTGATGTTTATGAATTTAAGTTTTGATAATTGGGTTTTGAATCGGTCACTTGACGTTTGTACGTCTATATCAGGTGTTGTTTGGTTGAATTGCGTGAATGGACCATAGGTTTTAACTAATGTGTGATTCGCGTGTCGTTTTGATTTTGAATTGGACGTTTTGATACAATACGATATATATGACATTTAGGTACCCTCATGTGGACATCGGACGATGAAGAAGAGGATGGCGACATCGACTTCGGCAAGCAAGGATCAAGGTGAGTAGATATATATCTACGGGGGAAGTCGGGTGGATGGCGTATAACACCCCTGCAGTTCGTAGTGTAGCCTATGATATATTATATTTATATATGAAAACGTGTTATGTGAAACATCGATAGTTAGCAAGTAAGATCTTAGGATATTATGGATTAAAGTTTAGTATAATTGATTGAAAGTGTTGCTAATTAGTTGTAGTCGCGAACCCTAGGATAAAGTTTATACTCACGCGCACACGCACACATACATCTGTTTTACTTGTGCGTATATGGGGATATATACATATTTGTATGTGAGTATCTATATATATATACATAATGTTGAGGAGTATATGGTACTTGGAGATGAGTCGATGTGATTGGGCATGATGCCACGAGATCGGTGATGTGACTTGGTTCGTATTATAAGATACGACATGATATTATAGCGGGTCTTTAGACGATGCGTTTTCATACACACGCATAAATTTATGTTGATGGTATCGGAATGTAGCAGACTTTTAGATCAGTACCCCTAATACAGGATATGATGATAAGGATACCAGATGAATAATGAGATAAATGTGATATTTGATCCGTACCCAGATTTGAGATGTCGTACGATGGATTTACCGTACGAGACAGTTATGATGATAAATCTTCACTCTTGACTCGAGGATGCCATTTTATATATTGTATCGTATGTAATACTATTGAGGTGGGATCACCGACTACTAGATTTATATATATGGACTCAGACTTAAGTGGTTTTCCTTACCCTTTCGATTAGCCTGTTAGTTTAGTCCTGTAGTTCACTTTGTAGATGTTAGACTGGGCTCAAGTCATACCTATTTCTAAAACTAACGAATCGTGAGTATTTCAAAGACAGGCCAAGGGAAACTATGGATATTTCAAAGGACGTACCTCTTCTTAAAAACACCGTAGCCCCTATTTTCTAAACACCACGATTCGTGTTATTTCAAAGTCAAAATTGTTTGACTCGTATTTAGAAACGTATATTCTTATTTGCTTAGGTGGTTGTGACCGCTAATTGGTGAGGAGCTAGCTCCCGCTTAGGGATGCCTTTATTTATATTATGCATGTTGTACCAGTTTGAGGCCAGTATTTACAAAGGAAACTCTGCTGAAATTTTCTGAAAATACTTGATGTTTTAAAAATGCATACTACGGCTTATTTTGATAAAACACCTTCTTTAAAATGGTTTAGATTTCTGCGATTTTTGGCTTACTTGAATTAGTTAGGGTCTTGTAGACTTTATATGATTCAAGAGACAGTCACGTGCCATTTCGGGTCGTGACAAAGTTGGTATCAGAGCGCTAGGTTAACCTTGGTTCGAGTCTATGTTTGACTATGCGGAGTCTAGGGCGTATATTTATTCGGAACCTAGGCTTGACCTTACAGAACTTAGACTTGGTCGACGGGGTATTAGACCCGAACTTTCGTCGCATAAATTGACCTTGGTTGATGGAGTAGGTAACTTAAGGAGAGTGACGTACCATGTGTATGTTCCGCGGCATACTTACGATAAGCTACTCCGCTTAAGAAGCCTTTGGATGTACATTTCCTTACACAGTATTATATTCATTCTTATGATCTATCCTCATCGATATCGGTTGGTGGTTTCGTTACCACGATTGCATAGGCGGAGAGAGTTGCGGCTAGAGTTGCGGTCAGCATGAGCTCGTCTTGGACGAGGACTGACCAGGATGTATTCCGGTGACACACGATTGCATAGATGTGTCGTTTTATTGTGTTTTTCACGCCATGAGCGTTAATGGATTGCTTTTACAGATTTCTCGGACGTGCAGATCACCACCAGAGGATTGGGCTACTAATAGAGGCCGGCTAGAATGTGATGACCGTCAATGCTCCGTTATTTTGATGATTGAGGCACTGTTTAGCATATGGACGAATGAGACTGTTGTTGCTGCAAATGACGAGATATCGCCCCAGATGTTTGAAGCTAATACAGCATGAGTGTACTTAGAGATATGATAGAAGATCGCTAGTCACCCTTGGATGAATGACTAGGACTTGTGGTTCGTTCGCTTACCCCGATGCGAGGTCATCAGATTGATTGATTCCAGCTTGAGAAGACTTCATGCATGTACGTTGAGAGTCGATAGAGACGATCGAATGTCAGAAGCCTATTTTTCAAAGTTTAAGATATTCGGAAAAACATGCAAGTAATTCTGTGGACCCTCCAGAAGAATGAAACCCTAACTCGATATAATGACTATGGGAACGCTTTTGAACCTTAGGGTTTGCAGCAGTTCCGTGGTGCCATTAATGAGGCTTGAGTTTGCCCTTCTACGGCTGGTCCATAGGTACTGTGGTATGTACTGAATATTATTAAACTGTACTCAAGAGTTGAGCTCTTGGGGGATTTTGGGGCTTTGACGAATCGATCAAAAAGTTCGACGTCGTTCAGATACCATGTGATGGGATACATTACTTGGGAGACTCCAGATACGAGTATAGCCGTTGTAGCGCAGTCCATACGGCTACGAAGAGACGAGTCCAAATCAGTCGAAATTAGAGAAAAGTGGAGTAAGAGGTTCATAAGAGATTTTTATGAGATGACGTTCCACTCCGCTGACATCAGAGATGCGATACGCAAGGAGAGGCATCGAATATGTATATATCTTCCAGAAGGAGTCGTGATGAGTACGCAACCGTTCCGGAACAAGAAATAGATTTAGTAAAAGATGATAACTTCCGGGCAATTCGGCAGAAATGAGATTTGGGAGAGATTTCGACAGAACCTTTCTGGAATACTATACGAGAAGACTTGGACCCAGGATCGAACATATTACGCACACCCAGTTGGCCAGAGTTCAGCGTCGTCGACGAGACTGTTGGATATACAGCCCTCAAAGTCAATTATTTGATCGCAGGTACGTGATTGCAATGATTGAAGGAGGACCTATACCGGTAGGAAATTCTTACTCGAGATGATAGTATGCTATCTGGTTTGTCTTTATCATCGTGTACATGCTTTAGGTGACATTACAGATGACTATTACACATTGATAGAGCCCTTAGGATTCATGCTTGACTACCAGCAGTATGATGGCGATCATATACATGAGAGTTGGGTAGTCTATAAGCACATTCTTAAAAGTGTCCCTAGTCGTGGGAGTTTCGAGACTGGGCATCGATACTCCATTAGTAGACTAGCGTATACAGTCGAGACCTCGACGAGGGGCGGTGGCCGGTCTCATAAGCCATTGGTGTCAGTTGGTTCACCTAAGATGTATACAGGTGCTCATTAGGTTATGAGTACACCGGACGGACTCGCCGGGAACTTGCTAGTTGGTATTATACCTGTCTTCGGATAGCAGTTCCCTGGTGACATGTGTACATGTTAGTCTATCGACCTGAGATCGTCATTTGTCTTGTGTGAGTTCCCACTATGCTTTGATTACTACCCTACCACGGCTCAAAGGAGTCGTGCAAACAGATTTTAGTTGGGTACAGTCTCGAGCCACATGGAGGCAGTGAGTGGATCGGCAGGGGATTCATCTCTCCCGGTATTGGGGATGAGATCGCGCTGTGTTTAGGAGAGCCATAACACAAAGTTCTTGGCCAAGGCAAGTGAGATTTACTGGTAGGTATTCCAGTAGTTTCTCAAGGTGTTCTAGTCTACACTCCGACACGACTTATACCACTATCAGGGGTCTGATGTTTACCAGCCTCCTAGGCCCGATATGCGATACTCATAGACGAACGGACCGGACTGTACGGATATTGTTACTGACAGACTTAGTAGGGTTTCAGGATGAGTTCGCTCATCAGCCTCCCTTTTGGTCAATACATAGGCAGCCGTTACGCACAGCTAGTGCCGCTGACGTGCTTGAAGTTAAACCCACTGCCAGCGTATTGACGAGTGTTTAGAGTCCCCCACAGATAGTTTCCCAAGTTCGGGCGAAACGTTGTAGAGGCCGTATGGTTTTATGGTAGGGTTCGAATATGCACATTCACTTGTGCACGTGTCATGATTCGGACGAATAATACTAATGGACTTTGCTTTAAACCGGATCCTAGTATTATATTGTGTTGGAATATTTTAGTCTCATTGTATTTGTTAGTGTATATGCCCTAGAGGCCATTACTGTATCATACTAGTTTGTATATTACTTAATGGATGCTTGGGATATTCACCTTGTATATACAATCTTGCTCAAAATAGTAGTATGCTACTTGGTTTGTTTCTACTTCAATGTGTACTTGTGTTTATTTCAGTATATCACTTATACGCATTAGTGGAGCCCTTAGGATCTTTGCTTGATTACCAGCGTTGTGATGGCAGTCACACTAGTGGGGGCTGGGTAATCTATAAGCACATCCTTATTCAGGTCCCTGGTCGCAGGACTATCGAGACAGGGCATCGATACTCCGGAGTAGACCAGCGCATGCGCTTCTCATCCCAGTGTGGGAGACGGTCTGTCCCACAGCCGTCAGTACGTCGTACTTGAGATAGTATGCGGGTGCTCGTTAGGTTACGGGTACACTGGACAGGACTCGTCGGGAACTGACTAGTTGGTATTATACCTATCGTCAGTTATCAGTTCCCAGGTGACATGAGTACAGCTTAGTCCGCTGACTTGACACTGTCACTTCGCCTCGGGTGTGTTCCCACTGTACTTTGATCACTACCCTACCACGGCTCAAAGGAGTCGTGCAAACAGGTGGTAGTTGGGTGCAGTCCCGAAACACTTGGAGGCAGTGACGGTTAGACAGGATTCGTCTCTCCCGGTATTGGGGGTTGACATCGCGCTGTGTCTAGGAGAGCCATTACACGAGTAGTCCCTGGCCAGGGCAAACGAGATATACTGGTAGGTTTCCAGTGTTATCTCAGGGTGTATTGGGCTTCACTCCGGCACGACTTGTACCGCTATTGGGGGACTGACGTTTACCGCCCCCTAGGCCCGCCATGCGATGTATCAGACGAACAGACCGGACTGTACGGAGAATGTCACGCTCAGGCTCAGTAGGAGTTCAGATGGGTTTCGCCTCGTCGGTCTTCTTGTCGGCATTACCTGGGGACCGTTACGCACAGCTAGTGCCGCTTGCGGTCTGTGGTTAAACCCACTGCCAGCGTAGTGTTGAGTCTTTAGAGTCCCACACAGAAAGCTTTTCGCCTTTAGGCAAAAGAGTAGAGGTCGCATGGTATTGCGACAGGTCGCATGGTTTTGCGACAGGGTTCGGTCACATCCGTGCACTTGTGCACGTACAGTGTCCGGACAGTTTACACTAGCGGGCTTTGGTTTAAGCCAGATCCTAGTGTACCTTATGGGATTGGATTTATCCAGTTTGCATTCGTGTTCCTCGGAACGCGGATGCGGGTGTGTATGCACAGTTGACAGGGAGGCAGAGGCAGCGGATTCTCATTAGGGTTGTTGACAGTTGACCGTTGACTTTTTGACTTTATGCTCAACCCTAATGAGAATATGATATGTGATTAACTATTATATTAATTAAGTGTTATGGTGATATGGTTGTTGATTTGTTGACTTTTGTTGACTTGTTGACTTTGGTGACTTGTTGACTTTTGTTGACTTGTTGACCGGTTGACTAGGTTTGACTAGTTGACCATCATGATAACCATGGTTATCATTTCATGCCAAAGACTTTTTCTTGCTTGCTCATTTGAGTAAAATGAGTGCATGACATGATAAGCTTATGGTTGCTTCAAACCATCACATAAGACTTTTTTGATATGATGAGTTATGATCACTTTGGATTATGAGAGGGTGAAAGACAAAAGAGTTGCTCATTCTTTCTTGCTCATTCTCTCTCTTATTCTTGAGCTCTCCTCTTGCTCTCATCCTCAACCTCTTGCTCCCTCTCTTGATCTATGGTTCTCTTGTCTCATGAGTTGAGAATCAAGAACCATAGATAAAATCCCATTCTAAATCATCTCTACTCATTCTAGTTCACTAGGTTTAGCAAACCAAGTGAACTAGTTTCTTCAAAGAACGAAGAAGGAGCTAAAGGTTGGAGCTTTCAAGTGGATCTATCTTCGGCGTACGGAGACAACGAGAAGGAGCCATCGAACCACCATCGGAGCTTGAAGAGAAGGAGTTCAAGTTTAGGTATAACCATCTTCATCCGAGTAGCTAACTCTCTTTAGCATAGTTTGCTAGTTTTAGTTTAGACAACGATCCCGACCATAGTTTAGTCCATGTTGCCTCTTGCGATAAAAATTCGTTTTTTATACCGTTTCCGCCTCCCCGTAAGAACCGGGGGTCGCAATATGGACTTACAGTGGTATCAGAGCCTAACTAAACTTAAACTAGCTTGGTAGTGAAGTGTAACGAAGTTCGGAACCGGAAAAATCCAAAAACAAAACTTCACAAAAACTGAGTTTCTGTTGAAATTTTTTCTGCTCAAAATGAAAAACTTTACACTTGTAAATTCGGCTCAGGGTTTTGTGTGAACACCCAAGAAAAACGATACAGTGATTCGCCTAAAGTGCCGCGCTTCCGCCGCGTGATCCTTCTTAGCCGCCGCGGAACCGCCGCGACTTGGTGTCTTCTCTGCATCGTTTTTCGTGCAGTGTGTTTGTGTGTTGGTTTTGGGATTTTTAAAATATATTATATGTGCCCAGATTGTCCAGAAAAGAAATTTCCTTTTGGGGTCCTATAATTCCGTATTTTTTCCGAACTTCACTGCACTTTGACTATGATGGTTATATCTGTGATGCTTGCATGTATTGAACGTCGGCTAATCGCTATAAGTCGATTAGTCGGGGTTATACATGATCTGTAATGTGCTGGAATGTGTATATGAATGTGTTGGACTGTCGCGGGTGAATAGCCGGGGTGGATGTGAGATGAGCTTTTGTTTTTCTTTCATTCATTGTAAATGTAAATTGATGTAATAATATTATTTGTTTGGCCGCACAACCGGGTCGGGGTTGTAGCCGTCATTGTATAATTCTTTTTACTGTTTTTGCTCCTAGGATAGACCCATGGAGGGGTGCACAAACTACCGAGTACTTGGCGGGTAGTTTGCCACACCCGTAGGGGTCTTGGGTGGGGTATTTGGCTATTCACCGCGACCGTGTTATCCGCTTTTCGTTTCAGGCTCGAAAGGATTGCGGATTGCTAGTATATCCAATGCATTCATCTGTGATCTGTAATGTCTATCATTGCTTACTATTTAGGCGTTGCTTATGTTTTACAGACGCGCTAGCCCAGCCCCCGCTCTGTCGTTAGTTAAGTAACCTAACGGGTAATGACGGGGCCCAGTGGCGAATGCGAATGGCATAAGCGTACGTCATATTTTGGTTGTTTTCTGCAATGGTAGGGTTAAATGATGGGACGCATTAAAAGTACTAATGCAAGAATATCACGCATTAAAAGAACTAATGCAAGATAATAAACCAAGTTAAAGTCGTTGGAACACTTTCGAAAAACCACTCGGTTCTTTTCAAAATAACTTTTAAATGCGGAGCTTGAGCCACTCCTTCTAAAAGCTATCTCGTTCCATCGATTAAATCAAGTTCACTACGTTCACGGTTTCGCCAAAACCATTCGTAGCCCTCCGTCGTTTCGTATGAATATTCAATAAGTATTCAAGCTGTTTCTGTTGACCTTCGTCAAAGCATAGTGATTGGTAGCTATTGGGTATTCATATGTAGCATAGATAGATGCGTTGGTTTGGGACATTCGCATTACCTTGTTGACCTTCGTCAAGGGTACATACGGGTGGATTCAAATTAACCTGGATAATGACGGGCAGAACTTGACATGTGACTTATGATTTGTTGACCTTCGTCAAGGTCATAAGAGCATGGGGCAAAAATCCACATCGGGAGTTTCATAAGTACTGAAACTTGCTAGATTTGCATACCATTTGGAGTGTGATGATTCTGGTAGGATTCCTTCAGTTTCGTCACGCGATGATATTTGGATCCCGATCCTACTGTGAGTATATGCTACTCCTTGGGAAATTTCTCACTTAACGATCAATGCTATAAACCTAGTAGGTGCCTAGAAAGGTGTTAGCGGGGCTACGCCCCCAGGGAAAAGAGGTTCTCTAATTAAGGAACTTCGCGAAAGCGTTGGAAAACCTCCCTCGAAGTACCGACACCGGCCTGGCTGAACGGTTAAGCAAGTATTGTACGGTGGGATTGATCCTGACTAATTCTTCCTTTATGGTTTGAGGAGGGATTCGAGAAACAGTGGGAGCCATCCTGTTTAGACAAACTAAAAACCACTCTAAACTTGCAAGAGCATCATGCTGAGTGTTTCTTCTTCTCTCTCCTAATTGCAGCGACCAATCAACATGACTGGACTTAAGTTACTCCTAGATAAAAACAAACTGACAGGGCCAAACTACAAAGATTGGCTCAGGAATGTCACGATAGCAATCACTTATGACAAGCTGGGGTATCTTCTTACCACCAAAGCTCCCCCTGTCCCTGGTCCAACTTCCAGTGTCGCGGATAAGGAAATCCGCAAGACTTGGGAGATTGATAGCGCGAAGGCCAAGTGCCTCCTGCTTGCCTCGATGGACAACGAACATCAGAGGAGGCATGAGAATATGGACATGGAGTCCATAATGCTCCATACAAAAGAACTGTATGGAGAGCAATCACGTATCGCAAGATACGAAGCGTCGAAAAAGTTATTTTCGACAAGAATGGCCGTCGGATCATCAGTAGCCGAGCACGTGCTAAAGATGATCGGCTTCATTAAGGAGCTCGCTGACCTAGGGATCACATTGGAGAGTGAGCTATATACGGATATAGTTCTCCAGTCCCTTCCTTCCACTTACGCCCAGTTTATACTGAACTTCAACCTACAAGAAAAAGAGGTTGAACTATCAGAGCTCCTCAACATGCTGAGGAGCGCAGAGGGCACCCTACAGAAAGGTAGGGAAACATCCACTTTGTTTGTAGGAGGATCATCTTCTTCTAGGTCCAAGGCGAAAGCCAAAGGAAAGAAGAAGAAGGCCCCCGCCAAACCAAGGGGCGGTGTTGGTAAAGTGGATACGAAGGGAAAAGGCAAAGCAACAAAGATAGCGGGGAAGCTTGTGGATAAGGAAGAATGCTTCTATTGTCATAAGAAAGGATACTGGAAGAATGATTGCAGGGCCTGGAAGGCCAGAACACAGGAATTGAAGCAGGTTGCAGCTTCAGCTTCAGGTGTGTATGTTATTGAAAACTGTCTTTCAATAAACTCTACTTCCTGGGTATTGGATACCGGATCAGGATCTCATATCTGTAATTCTTTGCAGGCGTTGAGAAACCGTAGTGTTTTGAAGGCAGGTGACATGACCCTCAAAGTTGCGAACGGAGCTAGCATGGATGCTAAAGCCGTGGGGGACTATCACCTGGGAATGTCAGATGGACATGTTTTGGTTTTGCGTAATTGCTTTTTTGTACCCAACGCAACTTGTAATATCATTTCTGTATCTTTAGTTTCTAAAGAAGGTTATGAATTTGCGTTTGTAAGTAATGTTGTAAACATTCACCTTAATCAAGTTTTGATTGGGTCAGGTACATTGAGTAATGGTATATACGTGTTAAACCAACCACAGATTTTCAACGTCCAGAATACACACAAAAGAAAGTCTCTGGAAATGAATCAGACTTTCTTATGGCATTCTAGATTGGGTCACATCAATGAGAGAAGGTTGACTAAGTTACATACAGAAGGATATTTGAATGCGTTCGAATATCAATCGTATGCCACTTGTCAATCTTGTCTCAAAGGAAAGATGACAAAGACTCCGTTTACTGGACAAGGAGTAAGAGCGAGCGAGCTCTTAGGACTCGTACACAGTGACGTGTGCGGTCCAATGTCTACACATGCCCGAAGCGGACATTCTTACTTCATTACTTTTACGGATGACTTATCAAGGTACGGTTATGTCTTCTTAATGAAACATAAGTCCGAGGCCTTTGGAAAATTCCAGGAGTATAAGAATGAAGTAGAGAAACAGACCGGCAAAAGTATTAAGATTCTAAGATCGGATCGAGGTGGAGAATACTTAAGTGCCGAATTCCTGAATTACTTAAAAGAGAATGGTATTCTCTCTCAGCTTACTCCTCCATACACTCCGCAACATAACGGTGTATCGGAGAGACGGAACCGAACCCTATTGGATATGGTTCGGTCCATGATGAGTAACGCTGAGTTACCGCGATCATTCTGGGGATATGCACTAGAAGCAGCTGCGTATCTCTTGAACAAGGCTCCTACCAAGACTGTGCCCACCACCCCATATGAGATGTGGACTGGGAAGAAACCCTGTTTTCATTATCTTAAGGTATGGGGATGTCCAGCTTTTGTAAAAAAGCAACATGCGGACAAGCTTGAGGCACGTTCAGTACAGTGTAAGTTTGTGGGATACCCAAGGAACTCCAGGGAGTATCTTTTCTATTCCGCTGAGGAACAAAAGGTTTTTGTTTCTCAGCATGCCCGCTTCTTGGAAACTGAGTTTTTGGAAACCCAGATAAGTGGGAACACAATAGAACTGGAAGAAATTCCAGAACCACAGACTGTTACTGAAAGCTTAGTGGAACCAGAGGGTTCAACAGAACAGGACATTCCTACGCCGCTCCGCAGGAGTAGTAGGCAGTCTCATCCGCCCGAGAGATACTGCGGTTTTCTCATAGACGGGGATAGAGAGGATTGCATCATAGATTATGATGAGCCTACTAGCTTCCAGCAGGCCGTTCAGAGCGTTGACTCAGTGAAATGGCTGGATGCAATGCGGACCGAAATGGAGTCCATGTACACCAACAAGGTATGGACGTTGGACATTGCTCCAGACGGGGTAAAACCCGTAGGATGCAAGTGGATCTTCAAAAGGAAGATTGGTGTACATGGACAGGTTGAGACCTATAAAGCTAGGCTGGTAGCAAAGGGTTTTCGTCAAAGACCTGGCTTGGACTACGACGAAACCTTTTCTCCAGTAGCCATGCTGAAATCCATTCGGATCCTTCTTGCCATTGCTGCCTTCCACGATTATGAGATTTGGCAGATGGACGTAAAAACCGCTTTTCTAAATGGAAATTTAGAGGAGTGTGTCTATATGGATCAGCCAGAGGGTTTCATTCAGAGTGGGAGCAGCGGAAAGGTGTGCAAGTTGCTTAAGTCCATCTATGGACTAAAGCAGGCATCGCGGAGTTGGAACATCTGTTTTGATGAGACGGTCAAGGAATTTGGCTTTATCAAAAATCCAGATGAACCATGCATCTATAGTAGATTTGTAGCGAGAACTGTAGTATTCCTCGTTTTATACGTGGATGACATTCTCTTAATAGGAAATGATATTCCTATGCTACAATCTGTCAAGGGGTTCTTGTCACAAAGGTTCTCCATGAAAGACCTGGGTGATGCCTCATACATCCTGGGGATCCGGATCCATCGTGATAGATCCAAGAGGATATTGGGACTTTCTCAGTCCAGGTACATCGACACCGTACTGAAAAGATTCAGTATGGAAGATTCCAAGCGCGGTAACCTACCGGCTTGTCACGGGATCACCCTCTCTAAAGAGATGTCTCCCAAGACTGATTTGGAGAGGGATCGCATGTCTATTATACCCTACGCTTCTGCGGTAGGCTCTATAATGTATGCGATGTTGTGTACCAGACCGGATGTAGCTTATGCACTGAGTGTAGTAAGCCGGTATCAGTCAAACCCTGGGGAGAAACATTGGATAGCGGTAAAGAACATTCTCAAGTACCTGAGGAGGACTAAGGAGATGTTTTTGGTGTATGGCGGAAAAGACCTCCAGATTGAGGCCTTTGCTGACTCCAGCTTCCAGAGTGACAAGGATGATTCCAAGTCCATGTCGGGTTTTGTCTTTACCCTCAATGGAGGGGCGGTGTGTTGGAAGAGTTCCAAACAGGAAACCGTTGCAGACTCGACTATGGAAGCGGAATACATCGCTGCATCTGATGCCGCAAAAGAAGCTGTCTGGATAAGGAAGTTCTTAAAGGAACTTCAGGTGGTTCCGTCCATTGTTGACCCAGTACCTCTGTATTGCGACAACAACGGGGCTATAGCTTTAGCAAAGGAACCCAGGTCCCATCAAAGATCCAGGCACATCTTGAGGCGGTATCACCTGATCAGGGAGATCGTGGATCGCAAGGAGATCGAGGTTCGGAGAGTTGCTTCAGAAGACAACACTGCAGATCCATTCACCAAGGCCCTGCCCCAGACTCAGTTCGAGCGGCTGATCGAGATGATTGGTCTTCGATACGCCAGTACATGGCCTTAGTGCAAGTGGGAGATTGTTAGTGTATATGCCCTAGAGGCCATTACTGTATCATACTAGTTTGTATATTACTTAATGGATGCTTGGGATATTCACCTTGTATATACAATCTTGCTCAAAATAGTTGTATGCTACTTGGTTTGTTTCTACTTCAATGTGTACTTGTGTTTATTTCAGTATATCACTTATACGCATTAGTGGAGCCCTTAGGATCTTTGCTTGATTACCAGCGTTGTGATGGCAGTCACACTAGTGGGGGCTGGGTAATCTATAAGCACATCCTTATTCAGGTCCCTGGTCGCAGGACTATCGAGACAGGGCATCGATACTCCGGAGTAGACCAGCGCATGCGCTTCTCATCCCAGTGTGGGAGACGGTCTGTCCCACAGCCGTAAGTACGTCGTACTTGAGATAGTATGCGGGTGCTCGTTAGGTTACGGGTACACTGGACAGGACTCGTTGGGAACTGACTAGTTGGTATTATACCTATCGTCAGTTATCAGTTCCCAGGTGACATGAGTACAGCTTAGTCCGCTGACTTGACACTGTCACTTCGCCTCGGGTGTGTTCCCACTGTACTTTGATCACTACCCTACCACGGCTCAAAGGAGTCGTGCAAACAGGTGGTAGTTGGGTGCAGTCCCGAAGCACTTGGAGGCAGTGACGGTTAGACAGGATTCGTCTCTCCCGGTATTGGGGGTTGACATCGCGCTGTGTCTACGAGAGCCATTACACGAGTAGTCCCTGGCCAGGGCAAACGAGATATACTGGTAGGTTTCCAGTGTTATCTCAGGGTGTATTGGGCTTCACTCCGGCACGACTTGTACCGCTATTGGGGGACTGACGTTTACCGCCCCCTAGGCCCGCCATGCGATGTATCAGACGAACAGACCGGACTGTACGGAGAATGTCACGCTCAGGCTCAGTAGGAGTTCAGATGGGTTTCGCCTCGTCGGTCTTCTTGTCGGCATTACCTGGGGACCGTTACGCACAGCTAGTGCCGCTTGCGGTCTGTGGTTAAACCCACTGCCAGCGTAGTGTTGAGTCTTTAGAGTCCCACACAGAAAGCTTTTCGCCTTTAGGCAAAAGAGTAGAGGTCGCATGGTATTGCGACAGGTCGCATGGTTTTGCGACAGGGTTCGGTCACATCCGTGCACTTGTGCACGTACAGTGTCCGGACAGTTTACACTAGCGGGCTTTGGTTTAAGCCAGATCCTAGTGTACCTTATGGGATTGGATTTATCCAGTTTGCATTCGTGTTCCTCGGAACGCGGATGCGGGTGTGTATGCACAGTTGACAGGGAGGCAGAGGCAGCGGATTCTCATTAGGGTTGTTGACAGTTGACCGTTGACTTTTTGACTTTATGCTCAACCCTAATGAGAATATGATATGTGATTAACTATTATATTAATTAAGTGTTATGGTGATATGGTTGTTGACTTGTTGACTTTTGTTGACTTGTTGACTTTGGTGACTTGTTGACTTTTGTTGACTTGTTGACCGGTTGACTAGGCTTGACTAGTTGACCATCATGATAACCATGGTTATCATTTCATGCCAAAGACTTTTTCTTGCTTGCTCATTTGAGTAAAATGAGTGCATGACATGATAAGCTTATGGTTGCTTCAAACCATCACATAAGACTTTTTTGATATGATGAGTTATGATCACTTTGGATTATGAGAGGGTGAAAGACAAAAGAGTTGCTCATTCTTTCTTGCTCATTCTCTCTCTTGTTCTTGAGCTCTCCTCTTGCTCTCATCCTCAACCTCTTGCTCCCTCTCTTGATCTATGGTTCTCTTGTCTCATGAGTTGAGAATCAAGAACCATAGATAAAATCCCATTCTAAATCATCTCTACTCATTCTAGTTCACTAGGTTTAGCAAACCAAGTGAACTAGTTTCTTCAAAGAACGAAGAAGGAGCTAAAGGTTGGAGCTTTCAAGTGGATCTATCTTCGGCGTACGGAGACAACGAGAAGGAGCCATCGAACCACCATCGGAGCTTGAAGAGAAGGAGTTCAAGTTTAGGTATAACCATCTTCATCCGAGTAGCTAACTCTCTTTAGCATAGTTTGCTAGTTTTAGTTTAGACAACGATCCCGACCATAGTTTAGTCCATGTTGCCTCTTGCGATAAAAATTCGTTTTTTATACCGTTTCCGCCTCCCCGTAAGAACCGGGGGTCGCAATATGGACTTACAGTGGTATCAGAGCCTAACTAAACTTAAACTAGCTTGGTAGTGAAGTGTAACGAAGTTCGGAACCGGAAAAATCCAAAAACCAAACTTCACAAAAACTGAGTTTCTGTTGAAATTTTTTCTGCTCAAAATGAAAAACTTTACACTTGTAAATTCGGCTCAGGGTTTTGTGTGAACACCCAAGAAAAACGATACAGTGATTCGCCTAAAGTGCCGCGCTTCCGCCGCGTGATCCTTCTTAGCCGCCGCGGAACCGCCGCGACTTGGTGTCTTCTCTGCATCGTTTTTCGTGCAGTGTGTTTGTGTGTTGGTTTTGGGATTTTTAAAATATATTATATGTGCCCAGATTGTCCAGAAAAGAAATTTCCTTTTGGGGTCCTATAATTCCGTATTTTTTCCGAACTTCACTGCACTTTGACTATGATGGTTATATCTGTGATGCTTGCATGTATTGAACGTCGGCTAATCGCTATAAGTCGATTAGTCGGGGTTATACATGATCTGTAATGTGCTGGAATGTGTATATGAATGTGTTGGACTGTCGCGGGTGAATAGCCGGGGTGGATGTGAGATGAGCTTTTGTTTTTCTTTCATTCATTGTAAATGTAAATTGATGTAATAATATTATTTGTTTGGCCGCACAACCGGGTCGGGGTTGTAGCCGTCATTGTATAATTCTTTTTACTGTTTTTGCTCCTAGGATAGACCCATGGAGGGGTGCACAAACTACCGAGTACTTGGCGGGTAGTTTGCCGCACCCGTAGGGGTCTTGGGTGGGGTATTTGGCTATTCACCGCGACCGTGTTATCCGCTTTTCGTTTCAGGCTCGAAAGGATTGCGGATTGCTAGTATATCCAATGCATTCATCTGTGATCTGTAATGTCTATCATTGCTTACTATTTAGGCGTTGCTTATGTTTTACAGACGCGCTAGCCCAGCCCCCGCTCTGTCGTTAGTTAAGTAACCTAACGGGTAATGACGGGGCCCAGTGGCGAATGCGAATGGCATAAGCGTACGTCATATTTTGGTTGTTTTCTGCAATGGTAGGGTTAAATGATGGGACGCATTAAAAGTACTAATGCAAGAATATCACGCATTAAAAGAACTAATGCAAGATAATAAACCAAGTTAAAGTCGTTGGAACACTTTCGAAAAACCACTCGGTTCTTTTCAAAATAACTTTTAAATGCGGAGCTTGAGCCACTCCTTCTAAAAGCTATCTCGTTCCATCGATTAAATCAAGTTCACTACGTTCACGGTTTCGCCAAAACCATTCGTAGCCCTCCGTCGTTTCGTATGAATATTCAATAAGTATTCAAGCTGTTTCTGTTGACCTTCGTCAAAGCATAGTGATTGGTAGCTATTGGGTATTCATATGTAGCATAGATAGATGCGTTGGTTTGGGACATTCGCATTACCTTGTTGACCTTCGTCAAGGGTACATACGGGTGGATTCAAATTAACCTGGATAATGACGGGCAGAACTTGACATGTGACTTATGATTTGTTGACCTTCGTCAAGGTCATAAGAGCATGGGGCAAAAATCCACATCGGGAGTTTCATAAGTACTGAAACTTGCTAGATTTGCATACCATTTGGAGTGTGATGATTCTGGTAGGATTCCTTCAGTTTCGTCACGCGATGATATTTGGATCCCGATCCTACTGTGAGTATATGCTACTCCTTGGGAAATTTCTCACTTAACGAACAATGCTATAAACCTAGTAGGTGCCTAGAAAGGTGTTAGCGGGGCTACGCCCCCAGGGAAAAGAGGTTCTCTAATTAAGGAACTTCGCGAAAGCGTTGGAAAACCTCCCTCGAAGTACCGACACCGGCCTGGCTGAACGGTTAAGCAAGTATTGTACGGTGGGATTGATCCTGACTAATTCTTCCTTTATGGTTTGAGGAGGGATTCGAGAAACAGTGGGAGCCATCCTGTTTAGACAAACTAAAAACCACTCTAAACTTGCAAGAGCATCATGCTGAGTGTTTCTTCTTCTCTCTCCTAATTGCAGCGACCAATCAACATGACTGGACTTAAGTTACTCCTAGATAAAAACAAACTGACAGGGCCAAACTACAAAGATTGGCTCAGGAATGTCACGATAGCAATCACTTATGACAAGCTGGGGTATCTTCTTACCACCAAAGCTCCCCCTGTCCCTGGTCCAACTTCCAGTGTCGCGGATAAGGAAATCCGCAAGACTTGGGAGATTGATAGCGCGAAGGCCAAGTGCCTCCTGCTTGCCTCGATGGACAACGAACATCAGAGGAGGCATGAGAATATGGACATGGAGTCCATAATGCTCCATACAAAAGAACTGTATGGAGAGCAATCACGTATCGCAAGATACGAAGCGTCGAAAAAGTTATTTTCGACAAGAATGGCCGTCGGATCATCAGTAGCCGAGCACGTGCTAAAGATGATCGGCTTCATTAAGGAGCTCGCTGACCTAGGGATCACATTGGAGAGTGAGCTATATACGGATATAGTTCTCCAGTCCCTTCCTTCCACTTACGCCCAGTTTATACTGAACTTCAACCTACAAGAAAAAGAGGTTGAACTATCAGAGCTCCTCAACATGCTGAGGAGCGCAGAGGGCACCCTACAGAAAGGTAGGGAAACATCCACTTTGTTTGTAGGAGGATCATCTTCTTCTAGGTCCAAGGCGAAAGCCAAAGGAAAGAAGAAGAAGGCCCCCGCCAAACCAAGGGGCGGTGTTGGTAAAGTGGATACGAAGGGAAAAGGCAAAGCAACAAAGATAGCGGGGAAGCTTGTGGATAAGGAAGAATGCTTCTATTGTCATAAGAAAGGATACTGGAAGAATGATTGCAGGGCCTGGAAGGCCAGAACACAGGAATTGAAGCAGGTTGCAGCTTCAGCTTCAGGTGTGTATGTTATTGAAAACTGTCTTTCAATAAACTCTACTTCCTGGGTATTGGATACCGGATCAGGATCTCATATCTGTAATTCTTTGCAGGCGTTGAGAAACCGTAGTGTTTTGAAGGCAGGTGACATGACCCTCAAAGTTGCGAACGGAGCTAGCATGGATGCTAAAGCCGTGGGGGACTATCACCTGGGAATGTCAGATGGACATGTTTTGGTTTTGCGTAATTGCTTTTTTGTACCCAACGCAACTTGTAATATCATTTCTGTATCTTTAGTTTCTAAAGAAGGTTATGAATTTGCGTTTGTAAGTAATGTTGTAAACATTCACCTTAATCAAGTTTTGATTGGGTCAGGTACATTGAGTAATGGTATATACGTGTTAAACCAACCACAGATTTTCAACGTCCAGAATACACACAAAAGAAAGTCTCTGGAAATGAATCAGACTTTCTTATGGCATTGTAGATTGGGTCACATCAATGAGAGAAGGTTGACTAAGTTACATACAGAAGGATATTTGAATGCGTTCGAATATCAATCGTATGCCACTTGTCAATCTTGTCTCAAAGGAAAGATGACAAAGACTCCGTTTACTGGACAAGGAGTAAGAGCGAGCGAGCTCTTAGGACTCGTACACAGTGACGTGTGCGGTCCAATGTCTACACATGCCCGAAGCGGACATTCTTACTTCATTACTTTTACGGATGACTTATCAAGGTACGGTTATGTCTTCTTAATGAAACATAAGTCCGAGGCCTTTGGAAAATTCCAGGAGTATAAGAATGAAGTAGAGAAACAGACCGGCAAAAGTATTAAGATTCTAAGATCGGATCGAGGTGGAGAATACTTAAGTGCCGAATTCCTGAATTACTTAAAAGAGAATGGTATTCTCTCTCAGCTTACTCCTCCATACACTCCGCAACATAACGGTGTATCGGAGAGACGGAACCGAACCCTATTGGATATGGTTCGGTCCATGATGAGTAACGCTGAGTTACCGCGATCATTCTGGGGATATGCACTAGAAGCAGCTGCGTATCTCTTGAACAAGGCTCCTACCAAGACTGTGCCCACCACCCCATATGAGATGTGGACTGGGAAGAAACCCTGTTTTCATTATCTTAAGGTATGGGGATGTCCAGCTTTTGTAAAAAAGCAACATGCGGACAAGCTTGAGGCACGTTCAGTACAGTGTAAGTTTGTGGGATACCCAAGGAACTCCAGGGAGTATCTTTTCTATTCCGCTGAGGAACAAAAGGTTTTTGTTTCTCAGCATGCCCGCTTCTTGGAAACTGAGTTTTTGGAAACCCAGATAAGTGGGAACACAATAGAACTGGAAGAAATTCCAGAACCACAGACTGTTACTGAAAGCTTAGTGGAACCAGAGGGTTCAACAGAACAGGACATTCCTACGCCGCTCCGCAGGAGTAGTAGGCAGTCTCATCCGCCCGAGAGATACTGCGGTTTTCTCATAGACGGGGATAGAGAGGATTGCATCATAGATTATGATGAGCCTACTAGCTTCCAGCAGGCCGTTCAGAGCGTTGACTCAGTGAAATGGCTGGATGCAATGCGGACCGAAATGGAGTCCATGTACACCAACAAGGTATGGACGTTGGACATTGCTCCAGACGGGGTAAAACCCGTAGGATGCAAGTGGATCTTCAAAAGGAAGATTGGTGTACATGGACAGGTTGAGACCTATAAAGCTAGGCTGGTAGCAAAGGGTTTTCGTCAAAGACCTGGCTTGGACTACGACGAAACCTTTTCTCCAGTAGCCATGCTGAAATCCATTCGGATCCTTCTTGCCATTGCTGCCTTCCACGATTATGAGATTTGGCAGATGGACGTAAAAACCGCTTTTCTAAATGGAAATTTAGAGGAGTGTGTCTATATGGATCAGCCAGAGGGTTTCATTCAGAGTGGGAGCAGCGGAAAGGTGTGCAAGTTGCTTAAGTCCATCTATGGACTAAAGCAGGCATCGCGGAGTTGGAACATCTGTTTTGATGAGACGGTCAAGGAATTTGGCTTTATCAAAAATCCAGATGAACCATGCATCTATAGTAGATTTGTAGCGAGAACTGTAGTATTCCTCGTTTTATACGTGGATGACATTCTCTTAATAGGAAATGATATTCCTATGCTACAATCTGTCAAGGGGTTCTTGTCACAAAGGTTCTCCATGAAAGACCTGGGTGATGCCTCATACATCCTGGGGATCCGGATCCATCGTGATAGATCCAAGAGGATATTGGGACTTTCTCAGTCCAGGTACATCGACACCGTACTGAAAAGATTCAGTATGGAAGATTCCAAGCGCGGTAACCTACCGGCTTGTCACGGGATCACCCTCTCTAAAGAGATGTCTCCCAAGACTGATTTGGAGAGGGATCGCATGTCTATTATACCCTACGCTTCTGCGGTAGGCTCTATAATGTATGCGATGTTGTGTACCAGACCGGATGTAGCTTATGCACTGAGTGTAGTAAGCCGGTATCAGTCAAACCCTGGGGAGAAACATTGGATAGCGGTAAAGAACATTCTCAAGTACCTGAGGAGGACTAAGGAGATGTTTTTGGTGTATGGCGGAAAAGACCTCCAGATTGAGGCCTTTGCTGACTCCAGCTTCCAGAGTGACAAGGATGATTCCAAGTCCATGTCGGGTTTTGTCTTTACCCTCAATGGAGGGGCGGTGTGTTGGAAGAGTTCCAAACAGGAAACCGTTGCAGACTCGACTATGGAAGCGGAATACATCGCTGCATCTGATGCCGCAAAAGAAGCTGTCTGGATAAGGAAGTTCTTAAAGGAACTTCAGGTGGTTCCGTCCATTGTTGACCCAGTACCTCTGTATTGCGACAACAACGGGGCTATAGCTTTAGCAAAGGAACCCAGGTCCCATCAAAGATCCAGGCACATCTTGAGGCGGTATCACCTGATCAGGGAGATCGTGGATCGCAAGGAGATCGAGGTTCGGAGAGTTGCTTCAGAAGACAACACTGCAGATCCATTCACCAAGGCCCTGCCCCAGACTCAGTTCGAGCGGCTGATCGAGATGATTGGTCTTCGATACGCCAGTACATGGCCTTAGTGCAAGTGGGAGATTGTTAGTGTATATGCCCTAGAGGCCATTACTGTATCATACTAGTTTGTATATTACTTAATGGATGCTTGGGATATTCACCTTGTATATACAATCTTGCTCAAAATAGTTGTATGCTACTTGGTTTGTTTCTACTTCAATGTGTACTTGTGTTTATTTCAGTATATCACTTATACGCATTAGTGGAGCCCTTAGGATCTTTGCTTGATTACCAGCGTTGTGATGGCAGTCACACTAGTGGGGGCTGGGTAATCTATAAGCACATCCTTATTCAGGTCCCTGGTCGCAGGACTATCGAGACAGGGCATCGATACTCCGGAGTAGACCAGCGCATGCGCTTCTCATCCCAGTGTGGGAGACGGTCTGTCCCACAGCCGTAAGTACGTCGTACTTGAGATAGTATGCGGGTGCTCGTTAGGTTACGGGTACACTGGACAGGACTCGTTGGGAACTGACTAGTTGGTATTATACCTATCGTCAGTTATCAGTTCCCAGGTGACATGAGTACAGCTTAGTCCGCTGACTTGACACTGTCACTTCGCCTCGGGTGTGTTCCCACTGTACTTTGATCACTACCCTACCACGGCTCAAAGGAGTCGTGCAAACAGGTGGTAGTTGGGTGCAGTCCCGAAGCACTTGGAGGCAGTGACGGTTAGACAGGATTCGTCTCTCCCGGTATTGGGGGTTGACATCGCGCTGTGTCTACGAGAGCCATTACACGAGTAGTCCCTGGCCAGGGCAAACGAGATATACTGGTAGGTTTCCAGTGTTATCTCAGGGTGTATTGGGCTTCACTCCGGCACGACTTGTACCGCTATTGGGGGACTGACGTTTACCGCCCCCTAGGCCCGCCATGCGATGTATCAGACGAACAGACCGGACTGTACGGAGAATGTCACGCTCAGGCTCAGTAGGAGTTCAGATGGGTTTCGCCTCGTCGGTCTTCTTGTCGGCATTACCTGGGGACCGTTACGCACAGCTAGTGCCGCTTGCGGTCTGTGGTTAAACCCACTGCCAGCGTAGTGTTGAGTCTTTAGAGTCCCACACAGAAAGCTTTTCGCCTTTAGGCAAAAGAGTAGAGGTCGCATGGTATTGCGACAGGTCGCATGGTTTTGCGACAGGGTTCGGTCACATCCGTGCACTTGTGCACGTACAGTGTCCGGACAGTTTACACTAGCGGGCTTTGGTTTAAGCCAGATCCTAGTGTACCTTATGGGATTGGATTTATCCAGTTTGCATTCGTGTTCCTCGGAACGCGGATGCGGGTGTGTATGCACAGTTGACAGGGAGGCAGAGGCAGCGGATTCTCATTAGGGTTGTTGACAGTTGACCGTTGACTTTTTGACTTTATGCTCAACCCTAATGAGAATATGATATGTGATTAACTATTATATTAATTAAGTGTTATGGTGATATGGTTGTTGACTTGTTGACTTTTGTTGACTTGTTGACTTTGGTGACTTGTTGACTTTTGTTGACTTGTTGACCGGTTGACTAGGCTTGACTAGTTGACCATCATGATAACCATGGTTATCATTTCATGCCAAAGACTTTTTCTTGCTTGCTCATTTGAGTAAAATGAGTGCATGACATGATAAGCTTATGGTTGCTTCAAACCATCACATAAGACTTTTTTGATATGATGAGTTATGATCACTTTGGATTATGAGAGGGTGAAAGACAAAAGAGTTGCTCATTCTTTCTTGCTCATTCTCTCTCTTGTTCTTGAGCTCTCCTCTTGCTCTCATCCTCAACCTCTTGCTCCCTCTCTTGATCTATGGTTCTCTTGTCTCATGAGTTGAGAATCAAGAACCATAGATAAAATCCCATTCTAAATCATCTCTACTCATTCTAGTTCACTAGGTTTAGCAAACCAAGTGAACTAGTTTCTTCAAAGAACGAAGAAGGAGCTAAAGGTTGGAGCTTTCAAGTGGATCTATCTTCGGCGTACGGAGACAACGAGAAGGAGCCATCGAACCACCATCGGAGCTTGAAGAGAAGGAGTTCAAGTTTAGGTATAACCATCTTCATCCGAGTAGCTAACTCTCTTTAGCATAGTTTGCTAGTTTTAGTTTAGACAACGATCCCGACCATAGTTTAGTCCATGTTGCCTCTTGCGATAAAAATTCGTTTTTTATACCGTTTCCGCCTCCCCGTAAGAACCGGGGGTCGCAATATGGACTTACAGTATTCGTATTCGGTCGGAATACGGATGCAGGTATGTATATACAGGTGAGGATTTTTTTTTGTAATTCATTGCAAGATTACTTTAGAAGATGCATTTCTATTTGGTTAAACATTTTGGTTTAAATGTTTATATGATTTGGAAAATGTGACTCATGTAATGAGTCATTATTATAGCATGTTCACTTAATGACTCATGGTAATGAATCATATAGTGAGTCATGGTGGATTAATGGCTTTTGTTTTGGGAGAGATATTTTGAGGGTTTTGTGGGGTTCAATTGGTGAGATCTTTTCTTTGGTTTTTAATCACAAAGCCTCATTATATCAACCCAACAAATGAGTGGGCAGCCAACACAATTTTTGGGGTTTGGTTATTTGCTCACTTGATATTTTCTTGATCTCACACTCTTCATCTCATTGCATGTAACACCTTAGGTCGTGTTTAGGGGTTAATTATATTTAATAGACAGTTTTTGGTAAAAAGTTTACCAAATTAAGTTTCAGATATTTTATTCTAATTAATGAATATTTTATTAGGATTTTTCTAGGCACACACACACTTGTGCATGTAAACTAGGGTTAGGAGATGGGGTTAAACCATGATTAACAACCATGGTGGGCTAACCTATTTGTATTAAGTGTTTTGGGCTTTAGTGGGGTTTTATTTATTTGTGTGTTTTGTTATTTGAATTCCTTTTTCTTTTTCTTTTGTTGACTTGGTGCATGAGAGAGGGAGTATGGGCATGGCTTGAGCCATGCTCATTAAATGAAGAGAGAGGGGGTTTTTGACTTGGGGGCCTCATTATCTCACTCTCACTTCTCATTCTCACAACTTTCTCTCACACACACACACACTCTGCTGAGAGAGAGAGAGAGGCAGCAGCTGCAGAAGCAGCATCAGCAGCAGCAATAACAACAGCAGCAGCAAGCAGTGACAACAGCAGCAGCAGGCAGTGGCAGCAGCAGCATCAACAGCAGCCCCCAGCAGCTGCAACAGCACTTCCTATCTTCTCCACCTCCTTTCTCCTTGCACCTAGGGTCTTGTAAGGTATAGAATCTGAGCCCAACTTCTTGTTTGTTTAACGTATGTGTAGTTTAGCTTCGGTTTGTATAAAAAGTGAGATTTTGTGCTTGAAATGGTGAATTGTGTGGACTTATGGTTTAGTGCTGTTAGTATTGGTTAACCTAGCCTAATTAGGTGTTATTAAGACTATGTAAACCTAGTTAGACCCCAGATTACACCAAAATACCATAGGGTTTCTAATTATGCAAAATTTAGTGTTTTTAAGTGAACTTTTTGGATTTCTGTGATCTGCTATAGGCCCGAGTAGTTCAGGTTAAAGTTGAGGAAACTGGAGCACACTAGATATACCCTGACCACACCACCAGAGCCCGAGACCCCCACCCCATAGCGAGGCCGCCGGTTTATTCTTTCTGGCCGCAAATTGCGGCCAGATAGGGGAATTTTTGGGTGATGTTTGGATGGGTAGGAGTCTGTTGTTATTTCTAGGCCAGTGATATGTATAGTTTTGTAAGTTGTTAGCCTAGGTAGAATCTGGGACGTTATATCGTATTTCTAGTACGTTTGGTTCGCGCGATACGCACGATACGCGAGAGGGTTCTATGATTCAGCGTATCGCGGCGTGTCGGGGTTAGTTTTAGACGCGTGCACACGTTTAGCGTATCGTACACACGCGCGTTTAGTTCGCGACGCGAGCATGTCGTTTGACTTCGATATCGCGTTTTGCGAGATAGTTGCTTATATATGGATTCTTGTGTAATTCCAGGTTCGCAGGCGGGTACATCGGACAAAGCTAAGAAAGGGAAGCAGGTGGTCGGCTACGAGTAGCGCACGACCGGGTGAGTAGATTTAACATCTACGGGGAAATCGCCCGTATGGCGTTAAGCGTCAGGGCGAGTTAGGATATTAGATTGTAGATGTTCATATGGACTGTAGTAGCATACCTTATTGTTGCATATAGAAATGATAGCATAGGACACTGCACTGTCACTAACGGTTCAAGTCGTACGAGCACGATTGATATGCTACACTCACACCGTTAGTGATTGCCATGACACTCACATTATAGGATTGCTATAAATCATATATCATACTGATTCCACCTTATTGATGTTGTCATGATTTGCTGCATAACAGCATATGTTATATCCATATTTGGGCACATATACATCACATACCCATACTTCTACCACATATATTGATATCTTCATACCTGCGCACATGCACACTGTATACTCATATCTGTGCACACATATATTGATATCTTCATACCTGCGCACATGCACACTGTATACTCATATCTGTGCACACATACATTGATATCTTCATACCTGCGCACATGCACACTGTATACTCATATCTGTACACACATACATTGATATCTTCATACTTGCTTAGATTACTCATTGAGATATGTTGTTTCCATGTTAATTCTGGATTTGGGGAACCGTGGATATTTCAAAAAGAGAATAGTTAATTATTTAAAAACCCGGTTTCCCTTGATATGATATTTCGGTGCGTCCACCATGTGTTTTCTCGGTACTAGAGTGATATATGTGAACCCGAATCGAGGAGTTGGATGAGGCCGATTACGGGTACATGGTGGACTCGGTATGGTACCCCGGGGCGACAACGGTTTCACTGTGTAGTAGACGGTGAGCCTGGCAGAGGGACTACTACCTACCGGTGATTGGTTGGACCTGGCGGTTATCCGGAGGATACCGACCAGAGTCGATGGATGGATACGGGATGACTCGTACTACCGGGGCCGAGGGCCGATACTGCAGACAGAGCCCGTGGGCTGATACGGACTGACGGATGCCCTATACAGGAGGATTTGTGTGTCGATGCTTGGCACGAGTGTTTCTTGATATTTTGGGTGCCGATGTTGGGCACTCACAATTATATGAGATAGTACAGGATTGGAGGACCGAGGAGGATGACGACGCCTGAGTAGTATTGGGATTTGGGTGCATTGATGAGTACCGATTATACTTTCCACTATAACATTCCGTGTAGATGTTATATTTCCCATGCTCAGTATGTAGTAATTGATATCTCATCCTGTATCTATTATACCTGATATAGTACACATGCTTGCATGATCATTGCATACCCTGTTCATTCTATATAGGGTTGTTAGACTGCATTGCTATACCTGATCATCGCATACCCTGTTCATTCTATATAGGGTTGTTAGATTGCATTGCTATACCTGATCATTGCATACCCTGTTCATTCTATATAGGGTTGTTAGATTGCATTGCTATACCTGATCATTGCATACCCCGTTCATTATATATAGGGTTGTTAGACTGCATTGCTATACCTGATCATCGCATACCCTGTTCATTCTATATAGGGTTGTTAGATTGTATTGCTATACCTGATCATTGCATACCCTGTTCATTATATATAGGGTTGTTAGATTGAATTGCTATACCTGATCATTGCATACCCCGTTCATTCTATATAGGGTTGTTAGATTGCATTGTTATACCTGATATAGTACGCATGCTTGCATGATCATTGCATACCCTGTTCATTCTATATAGGGTTGTTAGATTGTATTGCTATACCTGATCATCGCATATCTTGTTCATCACTTGGAGATGTTATTAGATCGCACTTGTTGCATGTTTGGGCATCCAGTTCATCATATAGATGTTATCTGTTCATATAGGTTAGAGTATCGTTGCACGTGCATACTCGCGATTACCTTTATATGTTATTTTCTATTCACGAGTTGGCAACTCACCCCCGTTGTGCCACAGTGTTTGCAGGTTGCCCTTCGGAGTAGTCGCGGCAGGCTGCGTTCTTGCATCTTTTGACACAAATACCCCTACAGTTGGTGTACTAGCTCTTTTGCTGATAGGTGGGTTTTGTATGGTATCTGGTTATCTTTCAGTTATGTACATTGTTGTATCTAGTACTCTCCATCTACCACTTATGTATTGACTTAGAGACCAGATGTGAGGACGATGTATATTATTTTGTATTCTGGTGTCGAGCTCGTTGTGAGCCGACTCTACTTATGCAGTTTATTCTATCTGTGATGTTTTCCACCTGTTGCTCTTTTTCTTCGCTACGGCGTCATATATTGTTATCTTAGTAATTAGTTCTATTAAATGCTTAAATCACTCTATACTTTTACTGGTTTGATTTCTAGGTTTTCGGCTTACTTAGTCGCGTTACGCCTGTAGACGTTACGTGGTTAAGTGCCGGTCACGGGCCAAACTTTGGGTCGTGACATTGCATCTTCTTCAACCTCCACCCTATCCCTCTCATGTGATGAGAATCTTAGGGTGTATTGAGACGAAGTATTCATACTCATTCTCTACTTCATATTGGTCATCTCTTTTAGCAAACTTGATATCCGAGTTTCCTCGGTTTAGAGGTGGGAGCCTGTATAAAGAATTCTCGATGTGGTGCCACTTCAACGAAAGAGATTGGTGTAACGTTTTAGAAATCGTTTTGCGAATTTTCCGTTTTTAAGGTAAAATAGTCGGTGTTTTCCGTTTTAACCCGATAGTGATCAAAGTTCTGTATAGACTTGTCGGCACTTAGTTTAGCTAGAATAGAATTAGTGCGCGAACTTTGGGGTTCTATAGGAAGTTTTAGTTCACATAAATTTTTTCCCTAATTATAATATTATTTTAATGCTTTATTTGTGCACTTTATTAGTGGTAATTACATTTTTATGCGGGGTAATTACTACTAATGTGTTTCTATGCTAAACTAATCACTAGATATTTGGTTAAACCATTCATTCCAAATATCTAGATATTTTGTTTTTAAAATGAATTTTTAAAGAAAAGAAAAGAAAAGAAAGAAAATGTGTCATTTTTGCATTTATTGAAGCATTTAATGAATTTTGCTAGAACTTTTTTCTTCTTTTTTGCGCAAAACACCCCCCACTCCCTCATGGCCGGCCTCCCTCATTCCTTGCTGCCCTTCTTTGTTTCTAAACTCATTTCTTTATTTTTAAAGCTTCAAAATTCATGAAAAATCCAAATTTATTCATATAAATTCAAATATAATCCAAAACCTTCATTTTTCTTCACAAATCTTGCTTAGATCTTCACTCTAGTGAGGATTTTGGAGGCAAAAGTTTGGTTTTTCTTGTTTGAAGTGGTGTTCTTGTATGGTATAAAACCTTAACCCTAATCTCTTTTTGTAGTTTAATACTTTAATTAGCTTAATTAGATGTTTAATTTAAGCTTTTAAATTCATATTTAGAAATTCAAGATATCATTTTGATAATCAAATTAAGGTTTTGATTAGTGGAATGGTTAAGTGATACGTTAAGACAAATGAAAACTTAATCAAGTTGCTAATTTGTTAAATGATATTTTCCTAATCGGCTAATTAAGCTAATTAACAAACTAAACTTTTGCTAATCCTATTTAGTGAAATCTAAAATATTAGTAGAGTTTTAAATGGTTTAACCTTGCTATTTTGTGATGTTTGCAAACTCTAGTTTTTGGTAAAACTTATAGTTTTGTGTTAAAATGATATATATTTCTTACTAGGTTTCGGTGAATTTTAGGCGTAGGTTTCTTTTGACGTTGCGACGTTAATTATATTGATTCCACGTTTATTATTGTATTGTGAATGAGCGATCGGTACGATCAGGGTCTAGGTGTCACGACCCGAAAGTACGGAACATGACCGGCACTTAAACTACTAACGTCTCGAGGCGTACGTAATCTAAGTAAACCGAAAACCCAGAAATCCAAACCAAGAAAAGTAGTAGAGTGCAGGAAAAACCAACTTAAATCAAGTAATTTCAATAGCATAAGCCGAATTTTGCGGTTTTTAAAACATCAAAAATTTACTGAAAATTTCGGCAGAGTCTCCTTTGTAAATACTGGCCCCCAAACGGGATACAACATGAATAGTATACAAATCAAGAAAAAGGCATCCCCAAGCGGGAGCTAGCTCTTCGTCAATCGACGGTCACAACCACACAAGCAATATAATATACAACGCCAACGGCGAGAATCAAAACTCAAAAGGAAACTCAAAACCACCAGAAATCCACAGAAATAAAACGCGCGACTCTAAGGTCGAAAGAATAACATCACGGGTCTCTATCTCAAAAATAAATACGTGTTTGGTTGATGGAACTTCTAGATACAACAGAATAATGATATACAAGATATAATGATGGGTAAGATACAAATAACCCACCTACTAGCAAGTCACCCGGAAATGGAAAGAGTGCCAGCAAGCCGTAATGAAACCTGTACGGCGAAACCTGCAAGAACTGTGGCACAACGGGGGTGAGTTGCCAACTCGTGAGTAGAAAAACATCTACGCACAGAAAATCGAATAAATAACGCAACCTAGGTCAATGATCATAATATAGCCTCAAAAATGCATATAACATGCAGCCTATAACAATGGCTAGGGTAAATATCTAATCCGAGTGTAAACTCATGTGCCCGTGTTAGTGCCTCAGGTAGCAATATATCATATGAATGAGGTATGAATGCATGAAAACAGAATACATGTAAATGAAGAAACTGTTTTCATAAATTAGTGAGATTTCCTTCGTATTTTTAAACTGAGGTATCATAAATGAAATCAGTATCAACAGTGTCTAGCATGGACACAAAACATAAATCTCACTGTCTCGAAATATCAATGTCTCAATCTCAATATCTAGGGCGCCGTCAGTCCAGACCGGCCCCTACCATCCATCTCAAGACTACGACGGTATCCTCCGGATATACGACGCGTCGGGTAATATCACCGGTCGGTAGTGCTCCCCTGCCGGGCTCAACGTCAACACCACATTCCTCTTGCCCCGGGGTACCGCACCGGGCCCACCATGTACCCGAAACGGTTCCTCCACTCCTCGAACCGGGTCTCGAAATCCATCAGCAAACTCATGGTGGACGACTCATACATCATAGGAAAACCGCACTTTTTATTTTAAAAGGGAGAAAAGGTTTATTTATGTTTTTGCGGTTTTCCTCCAAATCCAAGAAATCTCATGAAATCCGAATCCAAGTCATCAATAGCATGTAACCAGTGAATATAGGCATGAGAATCCATGAATGCGACACAACAGTGAATAATAACATGCATGAAATAGTAGGCAATAACTACAATGTCTAACTAGCATATAAGGCAAGTACACTAATATCATATCTAAACTATTAGCTAACAACCTATGTCAAATGAAATAGTATTTTCTAAAGTGTTCGTGACATGGCAATTACCGATGAAGATGTGTGTGAGCCGGCAAGTAAGTGTACGTGGTACATACGCGTCATCGGTAATGGTGCTGGTGTTCTAACAGCATGATATTAATAATAGGAGTATGAAACATAATATAAGCATGCGATGCGAAGCGAACCACAATAATGAGCGGGAGCTGAATACTAGACGCAACTATAACTAATCTGCATTAATCTAATATAAGTCCTACAAATGGTGCCTTTTGAAATAACACAAATCATGGGGTTTTGAAAATAGGGGCTACGGTGTTTTTATGAAAAGATACGTCTTTTGAAATATCCGTAGGATCCCTTGGGCTGTCTTTTAAAATACCCACGATTCGTTAGTTTTTGAAATAGGTAAGAATCGAATCTAATCTAACAACTAAACTAAACTAAAGGGCTAAGCTAACAAGCTGGACTACAGGTAAGGAAACCGCCTAACGTCTGAGTTGTTGGAGATAGTGCCCTCAGAGTCAATTATTGGATCACAGGTACATGATTGCAATGATTGAGGGAGGACCTATCCCGGTAGGACAGTCTTACTCGAGATGATAGTATGCTATCTGGTTTACCTTTATCATCGTGTACTGTTTTAAGTGACCTGACACGTCGCTATTACACGTTGATAGAGCCCCTAGGATTCTTGCTTGACCACCAGCAGTATGAGGGCGATCATATAAGTGGGAGCTGGGGGTCTATAAGCATATCCTTAAAAAGGTCCCTAGTCGTGAGAGTTTCGAGACAGGGCATCGATTCTCCATAGTAGACTAGTGTATACAGTCGAGACCCCGACGAGGGGCGGTGGCCGGTCTCACAAGCCACTGGTGTCAGTTGGATCACCTAAGATGTATACAGGTGCTCATTGGGTTATGAGTACACCGGACAGGACTCGCCGGGAACATGCTAGTTGGTCATATACCAGACGTCAGATGGCAGTTCCCTGGTGACATGTGTGCAGGTTAGTTCATCGACCTGGGGATCGTCATTTGTCTCGTGTGAGTTCCCACTGTACTTTGATTACTACCCTACCACGGCTCAAAGGAGTCGTGCAAACAGGTTTTAGTTAGGTACAGTCCCGAGCCACATGGAGGCAGTGAGCGTATCTTCAGGGGTTCGTCTCTCCCGGTATTGGGGGTGAGGTCGTGCTGTGTCTAGGAGAGCCATTACACGAAGCCCTCGGCCGAGGCAAGGAGATTTACTGGTAGGTATTCCAGTAGTATCTCAGGGTGTTCTGGGCTACACTCCGACACGACTTGTACCGCTTTTGGGGGTCTGACTTTTACCAACCCCCTAGGCCCGCCATGCGATGCTCATAGACGAACGGACCGGACTGTACGGATATTGTCACTGACAGGCTCAGTAGGGAGTCAGGCTGAGTTCGCTCACAGACGTCCCTTTTGGTCAATACCTGGTAGCCCGTTATGTATTGGCTTATACCTCTAACGTGCTAGTGGTTAAATCCACAACCAAGGTGTTGATGAGTCTTTAGAGTCCCCCACATTTCAGTTACTCAGCTTTCGGGCGAAAGGTTGTAGAGGCCGTATGGAGATATGGCAAGGTCCGATCAGATACGTGCGGTATTGCACGGATCAGGATCGGACAGTTTGTACTATAGGCCGTATGGTTATATGGCAGGGTTCGATCAGATATGGGCGGTATTGCACGGATCAGGATCGAACAGATATTACTAGCCGGCTTTGGTTTAAGCCGGATCCTAGTATAGTACAGTGTAGACCTTGTCTCATTGCATTTGTATTTCGGTCGAAATACAGATGCGGGTGTGTATGCACAGTATCGGGGTTTTCCTGTAATTTATTACGGGACCAGTTTTCTGGAGTTGCCAGTTTGCTTTCCGTTTCGGCCAATTTCCTTTGTATCGATCATTGGCCGAAGTTTGGCGGAGGAGGGCTTATTTGCATTGTTGCAAATAAGTGTTTATGGAGGGGGTCTTTGCATATTCTTGAGTCATGATGGTTGCACCATTCCTTGACCTTGACTTCTTGACTTCTCCATCATGGCTTGACTTTCATATGACATGGTTTTCATGATGATTGTGGTGGAGTGAGGTTCTCTTTTGGTGATCATTTCTTTGCATGATTTGGTTGTTGAGTGTTGGTGTTTCTTTGTGATCATTATTCCTTATGATAACCATTCCTTTCTCTCTCTCTTGCATGATTGATATGGTCACCTCCCCCTTGACTTTTCCCTCTCTCTTTGATATACATGGGCCGGCCATCCCTTGTGGGGGGTTGATTTTTTTTTTTGGTGTGGCATTTTTGGTTCTCTTTATGCTCCAAAAATCACACAACAAGACTCTCCAAAATTCCAAGTTCTTTTCCTCCACTAAAAAGGCAATTCCACAAACCCAAAGTGAGACATGGTTCTTCACACATTCTACAGCAAATCTTGGGCACGTCGAGTAGCCGGCTTCGTGCCCGAGTTGCCTCGGCATTGAGGTGGGAGCCCGTAAAAGAAGTAGGCGATGTGGTGCACTTCCGGCGACGAGGAGGAGACGGGACATTCCGCAGGAGATCGGGACGACGACGAGAAGACCGGAGGACTCGGATCTGTCGGTATACTTCTCTTCCCTATCTTGTAGTTAGCTTAGACTTGTTAATGGTTCGATCCGGGTGTTTAGTGCGCGGTGGTGCCGGTTTGCTAAGTCCGCAAAATTTAAGTTTATCACCGCTTCCGCATTTGGCCGTCGGATTGACGGCCGGGGCGCCGCCGTGCACTTACAGTGGTATCAGAGCCTCGCCATTAACTTAGTCTAGCTTGGTTTAATGTGTTTGCATTTCCGATCGATCAAAAAGTTCCAAAACCATGTTTTTCATTGTGACAGTTTTCTGTTGGATTTTTTTAGTCTCCAAAAATTTTTCAAGTTGTATAAAATTGATTTACTGGAGATTACAAGGATACTGTAAAAATTCGACAGGTTCAGTCGACAGTGCAGGCGCGGAACCGCGGCCAAAACCCCCTTTGGGCCGCGTTTCCGCCGCGCACTGTTGAGATCTCTGCGCCCAATTTCTACAGTGTCTTTGTGGGCTTAAAATATGGGTTTTGGAATATTAATATTGGGCCAATTATTTCTGTGAGTACTACAGTTTTGCTTGGGGGCCCACTTGTTAATTTTTTGATCGATCGGATATTTTAAACACATTTTTCACAGTATTTACATTATATCTGCGACCGTGAATGTCACTTGATCGGTAAATCCGGTCTAACTGCTATAGCCCGGTTAGACGGATTTGCGAACGTGACTTTCACGTTGATGTTCTGTTTTTGCTGTGATGTTGCAGATCGGTCGTGGGGGATAGCCTGGATGCAATGCTAGTACAGTTGTGGTTGTATTATGTACATTTGATATTGCGGGGCGAGCGTCCGACTTGTGGACTGCCGTCACTGCCAGTTTGTATTATTATTTTGGGGCATGACCTGGTTGCGGTTGATGTACCCGTTGTATGTATATTTTACTTTCTGTACTAGGATTACCCCGCGGAGGGTGCACGGATAGCCGGATTCTGGAGGGCAACAAGCCCGCATCTCATGGCATTAAGACGGAGGGGGCTTCACTCTAGGATTGGCGGGATATTCCCCGCACTCGTAGGGGGTACAGGTTGACCCAGGAGGGGTGCCCAAGTTACCGGATTCCGTGAAGTGCTGGGTGGTCCATTCACGGCGCTGAAGGGGGCTGCCTCGGTTCAGGTTTTGGCGGGTGACTTGCCGCACCCGTAGGGGTCTAGGATTTCATTGCACAGGCTATCCACACGACCAGGGGAACGTCGGGTTTCAGCAGTGGCTCTGTGAAACCCGGGGATCCCAGATATCTGTATTGTTTCTGTGATGCTGTTCATTCTCTGTGATGTTGCATTCTATTCACGCCTTGAGCGAATATAATATATTGGTATATATATTAGTAGATGTTGTATATGTTTTACATCCGCGCTAGTCCAGTCCCCGCTCTGTCGTTAGTTAGCTAACCTAACGGGTAATGACGGGACCCAGTGGCGAATGCGGATGGCATATACGTACATCAGTATATTTTCGTTCTTTGTGGTGTGATCAATTGATGGGACTGCATTGATTCGGATCAATGTAAGTTAAAACAAACCTAATCAGATGTTGTTGGAACATTTTTCAAAAAGCTGTTATTGCAAGGACGTTCACTTTTGTTTTGCATCACGGTATTCATTTGGAATATCCTGCTCCTCAGTCGACGAGGCAAGGGCCGAGATCCCTTCACCGGGAGTGACCCCTTGGACAGAAGTTTGCGTCAGGGCATTAACTTCACTATAGCCGATTACTTTTGCTTTGCACCGTGGTATTCAGTTGGGATATCCTGCACCTCACTCTACGGGCAAAGAGCCGAGATCCCTTCACCGGGAGTGACCTCTTTAGCAACGGTTCTCGTCACTATATTTTTAAAAGCTATCCGTTCCTTCAACGATATCAAGTTCATTACGTTAAAGGTTTTCACCAGAAACCATTCGTAGCCCTCCGTCATTTCAGTTAAATATTCGGTAGTATTCAAGCTATGTATTTTGACCTCACGCCAAGGCATAGTGATTGGTAGCTGCCGGGTATTTATCTGTTGCATAGATAGATGCGTTGGTTTGGGACAGTCGTACTACTATTTTAGCCTACGTCAAGGGTATGTACGGGTGGGTTCAGATTAACCTGGATAATGACGGGCAGAACTTGACATGTGACTTATGATATTTTGACCTCACGCCAAGGTCATAAGAGCATGGGGCAGAAATCACATCGGGAGTTTCAAAAGAACTGAAACTTGCCAGATATGCGCATACCTTCTGGAGTGTGATACCGTGAGCGGATTCCGTCACGTTGTCATGCGATGATAGTTGGATCCCGATTCCCACTGATGAGTTAGTTTACTCCTCGGGTGACACCGACTAATTCTTCTTTCAGGTTTGGAGGAGAATTTGAGGTACAGTGGGAGGTTTCCTGATTAGATAAATTGGTAACCATTCTGATCTAGTTTAGAGTGCACGCTGAGTGTTTCTTTTCTCTCTCTCTCTTTGGCAGCGACCATTGACCCGACCCTAAGACTATAACTCAGTGACCAAGTTGACCAAACCTTCTTAAACACCGGCTTTTGGATTGTCAGAGTTGCAAACCTCATTGCCACTCCTACTTTTACCCTTTTCTCCAGGACACCCCGTATTACTACGAACGTCTACTTCCATTGGACAAAACCATCGTATGGTCAGATACGAACTCGAAGGAATTTATTCGAGGATGGTTTCAGGTTCTGGAGAAAACGGATAGGATTATTCAGTTGTCTTTTCCTTTTACCTTCTCTCAAGTTGTGAGTACTCCTTGGTTTAGGAGATAGTACACCTATTACGCAAATTGGATAGTCTTCTTCCAAACCTTAGGCTGGTGCCGACCGGTAGGGAATGAAGGAAACCAATTAGCATAATGATGGTGTGCAGAAGGTATTAAGTTCAGACAAAGCAAGGGATTAGTAAGAGGGCAAAGTAAATTGCAACAGATATTCACGACCAAACCAGGGATTTCATTAACACTCCCAAATCACCTTTGTATTTCTCCAGAACACTCCGTGTCACTACGAAGATCCACAGTTTATTGGATACTCCATCGTATGGTTATATACGTACTCGAAAGGAACTTGTTCCAGTTCGGGGATGGATTCTGGTTCAGGAGAAATAGGAATAAGGTTTATTCAGGTGTCCTTTATCTTCACCTTCTCTCGCATTGCGAGTGTTCCTAGGATTGGAACAGTACACCTATTATGCTTATTGGATAGTCTTCTTTCAAACCATAGGCTGGTGCCGAACGGTAGGGAAGGAAGAAAACCATTTGGCCTAAAGGGGTGTACAGAAGGTAAAGACTAAAGACATATGAAGGGATTTGGAGAGGTGGCAAAGAACTATACGGTTACAGTCGTGAATCTGGAAGAGGCATTACTAGGAATACCAGAATACCCCATCGGAACATTTCAATATTTCAGTTTCACTGTGTACTGTTAAAGGAAAACTGATTTCCCAATTAGATACTTACTCCAGGGTATGTATTTACCAGGTACGATTCTCACATCTGTATGGTTTTACAGATGATGAGTGGGAGTAAGTTATTGGGAATTGGGTGATTATCCTCATTATATCGGGATTCGTTGTAATCGGTGATATTTGAGAAAATCACCTGGGCTGTTTGCCGGTTGGCAAATATTTGGTTTTGAATATCCGCTGTTGTGCACCAATTTCAAATTGATATATCTGTACGTCTATTTTCATAGAGTGAGATATACCTTTCTGAAATTATGTCTACGACATTTACCTATATCAGTGGATGGTTAGGTAAGGAGCATTAAACAGCGGTGTAATTCTTCTTAACCATAAGTACAGTTTTCAACCTACGACATACAGTAAGTGAGTTATCAGACTCAAGGGACTTGTACAGAGTATTGTATGATGTCCAGGGTCCATCAGGACAGAGGGGTTGGTCCTCGTACTATATTCGGTTTACTTATGACTTCTCTAGTTTTTAGACAAGTGTTTCGTGGAAACACATGGTCCGAATTTGGAGAAGTTATAGGTATTTGAATAGAGTAGAGAACCAGGTGTAGCAAGTATCGGGATTCTTCAAAATGATCGAAGATGTAGATACTTTTATATGGTATTCAGTTGATAGTAGTGATTAAGAGAAATTGCTTCTCTTTCAGGTTACTCATAAATGGAAGCATTCCTAAGTTGAGTAACGCTGATCGACCTCCTTCCATTTAGTTGACATGCACTGGAGACAGTTGCATGATTTGAATCTGGTTCAATTAAATCAGTGCCTCTGGTTCTATATATGATATAGAATAGTTCATATCTTAACGATGTTAAGGTACGGGAAGTTGTCCGGCTTATGCTTAAAACCAGACACTGGACAACTCAAGGCACGTTTCTGTAATGGCTGTTTGTGGGTTGACCCAGGCTATGACGCGGGTTGATTTTCTACCATCTGGATGAACAATAGCAATATTGTTCTAGACTCGCCACAGTTTTATTAAAAATGGATTTTTTCAGAAAAACAGAAGTGGGAGTATGGTAGAACTGGAAGTGATTCCAGAACCACAAACGATTACTGAAGATTTGATAAGGAACCTAAAGATTCAATCTGGATTGATATTCCATTGGCCACTCCGCAGATAAGGTGGGTAACTTCAGGCACCCGAGAGGTACTACGGTAGCCTCAAGGACGGTGACAGGGAAGTTCTTGTTTACCCACAATTACCATTGTTGTTGTTCCAGGCTGCGAGACCCGGCGGGAGGATGAGTATAGCGTCATTCTAAACTAGTTTTAGAAGTGTACGTCTATATGACTCTGCCAGAGGGTTGTCGTAGTCAGTGGGAGCAGCGGAAGCATTGGTGGACAAGTAGCTTATGTCTATTTATAGACTAGAGCAGATGTAGCGGAGATAGATCATCTATTTCTGACATGACAGTCATGGGTTTGACTTCATCAGAATAAGGGATGGATCTGTTGAGAAGGTAGTAGGGTGTGATATCCTGGTATTTGGATAACATACACAGAGTAGGAAAGGAAACTCCTATACTACAGTCGGTTATACTTTGGTCGTCACACAGTGGTTTCTCCACAAAGGAAATGGATTTTATATCAGACATACTAGTTACTAGATCTATGGCTTTAGATCTAGATTTGGGTAGTCTCCCAATTTGGGTACTTAGACCGCATTCTAAGGGTATTTAGAATGGACGACTCCTGGCACGGTAGTGTACCTGCAGGTAATGGAGTCACCCTCTCTAAAGGTGTCTTACAGACTAAAGGGGAGAGGGACGTGCATGATTGGCAGATCACTTGCTCAGGCAATTGAGTCAATCATGAGATGTCAAGTACCACACCAGATGTTGTTCTTGCACTAGGTGCAATAAGTTGATATTGACCTGATCCTGGAGAAACAGTCGGAAGCAGTTTTAGAACATAAGTAGATGTTCTAGGGATATGATAACGACAGGCTCATTCGGGAGACAGTTATCATTCCAGGCTTCCAAGGTGACATGGACGACAAGGAGGTTGTCAGAGTTATAGTTTTCCTTCTGATGAGGGGCAGTATTTTGGACAGGTGGTCCAAGGCAATACTGAGGGTGGCATGGCGCAGGATACTGATTAAGTTCAGTTGACGATACAGTCTAAGAAGTTTGGATTTGGAGTTCATTTATGAGCTATGTCCCATCAGACATCCAGACACATTCTAAGACAGGTATTACTCTTTTCGGGAGATGGGTTTCTCCGCGAACTTGAGATATAGAGAGACATGGAAAGAGACAACTAGGCGGATCCACTCACTGAGGCTATTCCTCGAACGCAATAGTTTCGCAAACGAGCTTTGTGAGACTGACTAGTAGAGGAGTTGGGTGTTCGGTATCACACGGGCTGTGAGTATGCGACATCGCAACAATTAGCCTTGAGTGCAAGTGGGAGATTGTTGGAGATAGTGCCCTCAGAGTCAATTATTGGATCACTGGTACGTGATTGCAATGATTGAGGGAGGACCTATCCCGGTAGGACAGTCTTACTCGAGATGATAGTATGCTATCTGGTTTACCTTTATCATCGTGTACTGTTTTAAGTGACCTGACACGTCGCTATTACACGTTGATAGAGCCCCTAGGATTCTTGCTTGACCACCAGCAGTATGAGGGCGATCATATAAGTGGGAGCTGGGGGTCTATAAGCATATCCTTAAAAAGGTCCCTAGTCGTGAGAGTTTCGAGACAGGGCATCGATTCTCCATAGTAGACTAGTGTATACAGTCGAGACCCCGACGAGGGGCGGTGGCCGGTCTCACAAGCCACTGGTGTCAGTTGGATCACCTAAGATGTATACAGGTGCTCATTGGGTTATGAGTACACCGGACAGGACTCACCGGGAACATGCTAGTTGGTCATATACCAGACGTCAGATGGCAGTTCCCTGGTGACATGTGTGCAGGTTAGTTCATCGACCTGGGGATCGTCATTTGTCTCGTGTGAGTTCCCACTGTACTTTGATTACTACCCTACCACGGCTCAAAGGAGTCGTGCAAACAGGTTTTAGTTAGGTACAGTCCCGAGCCACATGGAGGCAGTGAGCGTATCTTCAGGGGTTCGTCTCTCCCGGTATTGGGGGTGAGGTCGTGCTGTGTCTAGGAGAGCTATTACACGAAGCCCTCGGCCGAGGCAAGGAGATTTACTGGTAGGTATTCCAGTAGTATCTCAGGGTGTTTTGGGCTACACTCCGACACGACTTGTACCGCTTTTGGGGGTCTGACTTTTACCAACCCCCTAGGCCCGCCATGCGATGCTCATAGACGAACGGACCGGACTGTACGGATATTGTCACTGACAGGCTCAGTAGGGAGTCAGGCTGAGTTCGCTCACAGACGTCCCTTTTGGTCAATACCTGGTAGCCCGTTATGTATTGGCTTATACCTCTAACGTGCTAGTGGTTAAATCCACAACCAAGGTGTTGATGAGTCTTTAGAGTCCCCCACATTTCAGTTACTCAGCTTTCGGGCGAAAGGTTGTAGAGGCCGTATGGAGATATGGCAAGGTCCGATCAGATACGTGCGGTATTGCACGGATCAGGATCGGACAGTTTGTACTATAGGCCGTATGGTTATATGGCAGGGTTCGATCAGATATGTGCGGTATTGCACGGATCAGGATCGAACAGATATTACTAGCCGGCTTTGGTTTAAGCCGGATCCTAGTATAGTACAGTGTAGACCTTGTCTCATTGCATTTGTATTTCGGTCGAAATATAGATGCGGGTGTGTATGCACAGTATCGGGGTTTTCCTGTAATTTATTACGGGACCAGTTTTCTGGAGTTGCCAGTTTGCTTTCCGTTTCGGCCAATTTCCTTTGTATCGATCATTGGCCGAAGTTTGGTGGAGGAGGGCTTATTTGCATTGTTGCAAATAAGTGTTTATGGAGGGGGTCTTTGCATATTCTTGAGTCATGATGGTTGCACCATTCCTTGACCTTGACTTCTTGACTTCTCCATCATGGCTTGACTTTCATATGACATGGTTTTCATGATGATTGTGGTGGAGTGAGGTTCTCTTTTGGTGATCATTTCTTTGCATGATTTGGTTGTTGAGTGTTGGTGTTTCTTTGTGATCATTATTCCTTATGATAACCATTCCTCTCTCTCTCTCTTGCATGATTGATATGGTCACCTCCCCCTTGACTTTTCCCTCTCTCTTTGATATACATGGGCCGGCCATCCCTTGTGGGGGGTTGATTTTTTTTTTTGGTGTGGCATTTTTGGTTCTCTTCATGCTCCAAAAATCACACAACAAGACTCTCCAAAATTCTAAGTTCTTTTCCTCCACTAAAAAGGCAATTCCACAAACCCAAAGTGAGACATGGTTCTTCACACATTCTACAGCAAATCTTGGGCACGTCGAGTAGCCGGCTTCGTGCCCGAGTTGCCTCGGCATTGAGGTGGGAGCCCGTAAAAGAAGTAGGCGATGTGGTGCACTTCCGGCGACGAGGAGGAGACGGGACATTCCGCAGGAGATCGGGACGACGACGAGAAGACCGGAGGACTCGGATCTGTCGGTATACTTCTCTTCCCTATCTTGTAGTTAGCTTAGACTTGTTAATGGTTCGATCCGGGTGTTTAGTGCGCGGTGGTGCCGGTTTGCTAAGTCCGCAAAATTTAAGTTTATCACCGCTTCCGCATTTGGCCGTCGGATTGACGGCCGGGGCGCCGCCGTGCACTTACATGAGTCGATACATATACATACCTGTATATATATTAGTCGGTGATCCCGCCTCAATAATATCATATTCGATACCATATCTATAATCAGACATCCCAAGTCAAGAGTGCGGATCAATCATCAAGATATAGCTCGTACGTAAATCCGTCATACGGCATCCTCCAATTCTGGGTACGGGTCAAAATCAGATTCATCATACTATTCACCTGGTATCCTCTTTATCAATATTATGATCGCGGTACTGATCTACGTCTAGTACCATACTGATACCGCCTAAGTATGCATGCAGGTGTAAGAATCACTACGCCAAAAGACCCGCTAAAACATCATGTCGTATATCAATACGAACCAAATCACATCACCGATCTCCTGGCCTCAAGCCCAATCTCATCGACTCATCTCAAATTCCAAATACTATTCTCAAATCCGTATGTAAACACATAGTCCTATACCCATGTGAACCCATAACTATAAAGAATCCCATGAGCACATATCAATAGGAATGTATGCAAGTATGTATGTGTGTATGTGTAGTGCAACACTACCCTAGGGTTCGCAACGCTAAAGTAATCCAACACACCAATATCCATCCTAAGCATCGTTATTAATCCTAAATAACATATAATAATTGTTGGTGTGTATACGCATCCGTATACACCACCACGGACTGCGGGGGTGCTATACGCCATCCACCCGACTTCTCCCCGTAGATATAAATCTACTCACCTGGTCCTCGCTAGCCGGTGCCGACGTCGCCACGCGCTTGCTTGTCGTCTCGAATTCCCTATGGGGTACCTACATATCATAACGCACCGTATCGCATTAAAACTAAATTCGACATCGAAACGGTATACGAAAATCAAATCGGCACGCGTATCACGCATAGGTCCAAACCTATCGCCTACGCATGCAAGAATAGTCAAACCAACCCTCGATGTCGATGTAGAAATGTCAAACCATCGAGAAAAATCCAATCACACTCATTTGCACATTCACGAACACTAATTTTAATATAAACTAGGTTAAAACTCACAAAAACCCCAATTTCACTTAAAAAGTCATTTTTCCGAAAATCTAGCAAGCACAATTCGCCGTTTTTGTACAAAACATGGTTTTTAAATGAATGTAGCGGCCAATATACTTATTAAATATCTTAAATAAGTCATAGAAACAATTTCCGGAATTTAATCTCATTAAATTCTAAAAACCCTAATATTCTAGTTTACAAAATACCCTTTTTAACAATTTCATAGCAAAAATGCACAAACTACAATTTAGGTTGGATTTGCATGATCTAAAGTATTAAACTACACTTAATAAAGTTAATCATATGATAAAAACCCTAACCATATTTTTAATCTCATATTTCGAATTAAATCAAAAAAACTAGTTTGCAACAAAAAACTTAATTTGGACATTTTTCAAGTAACAACTTGTAATTAACAACTAGATTAGTTTTCTATAAAACTAAATATGTTAATCCACATCACTAAACCATGCACAATCAAACACAACTCATTTCCACAACAAACCCTAACTTGAAATCCTTAATCATGCAATTAAACTCACATAAACCAAATTAACACTTAATTAAATTAGCATTAAGAAATTAGTAACAAATTAAGCAAAAATGTTTTAGAATTATACCCAAAAACATTTGAAGATCTACAAGCATCCATGGCCTCCCAAAATGCTCTCTTTTCACAAAGATCCATGCTATACGGGCTAAGCTAAAATGGGTAGGAGTCGGATTTGGGTTTTGGGATTTTTTTTGATGGATTTGAGGCAATTTTTGATGAAGTTTGAAGAGAAAAGAGAAGGGAAATGGGGGGGGGCTGTTGCTGCTGTAGGAGGGTGGGGGGGTCGGCTGATTAGGAGTGGGAGAGGAGAGAGAGGGAGGTAGAGAAAGTGGGGGAAGAAGTCAAAGTCAATTCAAGGTCAAAGGTCCACCTCATTTCTCCATTTTCTACACTTTTCTTTTCTTTTCTTTCTTTTGAAATTCAAGTGGGGAAAAAAAAATGGGGGCTGCTGAATTCTTCAAGGGGAGAAGTAAATGGGAGTGTGTGGATGTGGGTACGGGTGTGGGGTGATGAAAAATGATAAATATAATACCCCAAACATCCATTTACGCTAAAAAAAGCCTTTTTTCTTCAATAATTTCTAAACCGTTTTGGAAAATGATTTCGTTCCAAAAACCACATGATAAAATTTTATTTAATGTTTTATGATGCACAAAATTTGTTTCAACTCATTCCAATTTGTAATTTTCCCTAATTAAATGTATTAGTGATGGCTTAAATAATAATAAAATAATATTTTTTTCAGAAAATTTGAAATTTCACCAGCGGCTCAATAAACACCAAATAATAGCAATTACATAGCTAGAATATGTATATTTAATTTTTATAATAAGATATTTGTATTTTGACTTTTTACAGAAAACCCCCTTATTTTACCGATTTTTCGAAATTTCACCGAAACGATTTTCAAAACGTTACAATCTTCCCCCCTTAAGGAAATTCGGTCCCCGAATTTAAATTAAAACTCCTCCAAATACTAAAACATCGAAGAAAACCATCAAGTCGTCGGGGCTCCGAAATTGTAAATACATAAAACAAATCGTAGCGCAGCGCATGCGCTTGAAAAATGAGTATATAACTCAAATCAAAACTCCGTCAAGCATCCCGCAATCATCGGAGTCATGGAGAAGACATCAATGCCAAATCTAAATCAAACCAATATGATATAACTCGAAACTATACATATAAACATCGAATCTATATCTGTAAGTATCTGAAGGAAATGCATGCCAAATCTCTTTAAGTCGCTGTGCAACGCGTATAACACTGCACAGTGGCGGACGTCTATCATAAGAAAATAACTATATACGTATATACCTTTGTTTGAAATGTACGTTCCGCCGTTTTGGAAACAATTTAGAAGGGTCTCCTTGTTTTAAACATTTCGTGTCATATCAGACACGTAGGTAAATACTGAGGCTATAGCTCGCTTTTTGGAAATCCCTTCAGTAACTATCAATGCATGCAAAATATATTCAGGTACTGTCCTCTGACTAGTCCTGCTCAGTACGAAAACACATAGCAATATCATAAAAACGTACTGCTCTATACGAAATCAATCCCCAAAATATGCATATGAATGCTACGTGCGTCTGGTGCGCACGGAAATCAAAATCCATGAATATGCCATACATGCGCACAGAAACAACATCTAAGTGCATCGGGTGTGCACGAAACATCTGTCGTAGGCAACATGTGTGCCTGACAGCAAAATCAGGTGCATCTGACATGCACGAAAAATCTCGAATTAGTGCATCTGGTGTGCACCAAATCGCATATCGTAACAGGCGCCCAACAGGCGCTAAAAATCCAATCCGGTGCATAAAATGCACAAAACAAATGTCGAGCATCACCCTCGAAATCGAAATCCAGTGTATCCAAGTGCACAAAATACATGTCACTGCACTGCCAGCATATATAAACTATACAGAGTGCAGGAACCAAATCGCGTGCGTGCATACGCACAAAATCAACTCAACTGTTTAAAACCGTAAAATCACAAACATGTGAAACTAAAGCACGAAAACGATATCAAGTGCAACACTGTGCAAAGATCGTAAATCCTTAATCATCAAAATCAAATCATACGAATAAATCACCCAAAACATCGAAATCAATAATGGCGGAACAGTACTGCTCAAGCGCATCCTCTAAGAATCTCGGCCAACTGTCGCGGTCACTAGTGGGACGTCTCGTCGATGATCATGAACTCTGGCCTGCTGGTGTACGTAACAATGACCACTCCTGGGTCAAGGTCTTCACTGTGAATTACCAATCTTTCGGTTCATCGGCTCATCGGCCCTGTCGGGTGTGCTAACGCGGATGATCCAATTCTGGCACGTCTCTTGTCATCTCTCGGTCAATCATCACGACCACTCGTAAGACAGCATATCACTGGCGTCGGCCTCTGGCCCTCTGAATGTACATGACACATCTGATCCTGGGTTAAAGTATCATTGCAGCAGTGTCCTGGAAGGAATCCTGCTCACGGTCTCTTCCATGTCTCGTCTCTGCCAACTGTCCGGAAGTCATTGTCCTTTCCTATATCTGCATCTTGCTCTGGAATGACTGCATACTCATCGCAACTCCTTCTGGAAGGTAAGTCCAAGTACCATGCCTCGGCATGCGCATCGCATCTCTGATGTCGGCGGAGTGGAACGTCGTCTTATCCAGATCTTGTACGGACCTCTTTACTCCACTTTCTCAAATGTCGACTGCTTCGGACTCGTTTCATCGTTGCTACATGGACTGAGCTCCAACGGCTATCCTCGTATCGGGAGTCTCCCAAGAAATGCATCTCACCACCTAGCATCCGAATTAAGTCGAACCATCCAATCGATTGTCAAAACCTCATAATCCCTCAAGGGCTCAATATCTTGGGTACAGTTTAATAGTATCGAGTACATACCACAGCATCGGTGGTCCAGCCGTAGAAGGGCAAACCCAAGCCTCACTAATGGCGCCGTAAAACTGCCGCAAACCCGAAGGTTTAAAGGCTTTCACACGGTCATTAAGTCGAGTTAGGGTTTCATTCTTCTAGAGGGACCATAGAATTGCCTGCATGTCTTTCCGACTACTTTAAACTTGGAATAATAGGTTTCCGACATTCGATCGTCTCTGTCGACCCCCAACGTCTCCGTGTGAAGTCGTCTCTAGCTGGAATCAATCTATCTGATGACCTCGCATTGGGGTAGGCGAATGATCCACATGTCCTAGTCATTCATCCTCGATGACTAGCGACCTCCTATCATCTCTTAGTACAACTCGTCCTGCACGAATTCCAGCATCTGGGGCAATATCTCGTCGTTCGCAGCAACAACTGGCTCGCTTGTCTGCACGCTGAACAGTGCCTCAATCATCAGGAGTAAGCAACACACCAACGGTCATCAAAATGTGGCTGGCCTCCATCATTGGCTCAATTCTCTAGTGTCGATCAGCACCTCCGAGCAACCTCATAAAGGCGATCCGCCAAACGCTAGTTGCGCGGAAACACAGTAAAAAGACACATCTCTGCAATCGTGTGTCGCCGGAATTTTTCCCTGGTCAGTCCTCGTTCGTGACGAGCTTGTGCTGACCGCAACTCTAGCCGTAGCTCTCCCTGCCCGTAACCGTAGCAGCAAAACCAACTGGTACCGATGAGGCTAGATCAGGAAGGAATATAATACTGAACAAGGAAATGTACATCCTAAGGCTTCATAAGTAGAGTGGCGTGTCGTAAATATGCCGCGGAACATACCAACGGTACGTCACTCTACTTTAGTCACCTATTCCATCAACCAAGGGTCATCCTACGCTCCGAAGGTTAAAACCTAACGCTCTGATACCAACTTTGTCACGACCCGAAAGTACGGAACATGACCGGCACTTAAACTACGAACGTCTCGAGGCGTACGTAATCTAAGTAAACCGAAAACCCAGAAATCCAAACCAAGAAAAGTAGTAGAGTGCAGGAAAAACCAACATAAAGCAAGTAATTTCAATAGCATAAGCCGAATTATGCGGTTTTTAAAACATCAAAAATTTACTGAAAATTTCGGCAGAGTCTCCTTTGTAAATACTGGCCCCCAAACGGGATACAACATGAATAGTATACGAAATCAAGAAAAAGGCATCCCCAAGCGGGAGCTAGCTCTTCGTCAATCGACGGTCACAACCACACAAGCAATATAATATACAACGCCAACGGCGAGGATCAAAACTCAAAAGGAAACTCAAAACCACCAGAAATCCACAGAAATAAAACGCGCGACTCTAAGGTCGAAAGAATAACATCACGGGTCTCTATCTCAAAAATAAATATGTGTTTGGTTGATGGACCTTCTAGATACAACAGAATAATGATATACAAGATATAATGATGGGTAAGATACAAATAACCCACCTACTAGCAAGTCACCCGGAAATGGAAAGAGAGCCAGCAAGCCGTAATGAAACCTGTACGGCGAAACCTGTAAGAACTGTGGCACAACGGGGGTGAGTTGCCAACTCGTGAGTAGAAAAACATCTACTCACAGAAAATCGCATAAATAACGCAACCTAGGTCAATGATCATAATATAGCCTCAAAAATGCATATAACATCCAGCCTATAACAATGGCTAGGGTAAATATCTAATCCGAGTGTAAACTCATGTGCCCGTGTCAGTGCCTCAGGTAGTAATATATCATATGAATGAGGTATGAATGCATGAAAACAGAATACATGTAAATAAAGAAACTGTTTTCATAAATTAGTGAGATTTCCTTCGTATTTTTAAACTGAGGTATTATAAATGAAATCAGTATCAACAGTGTCTAGCATGGACACAAAACATAAATCTTACTGTCTCGAAATATCAATGTCTCAATCTCAATATGTAGAGCGCCGTCAGTCCAGACCGGCCCCTACCATCCATCTCAAGACCACGACGGTATCCTCCGGATATACGACGCGTCGGGTAATATCACCGGTCGGTAGTGCTCCCCTGCCGGGCTCAACGTCAACACCACATTCCTCTTGCCCCGGGGTACCGCACCGGGCCCACCATGTACCCGAAACGGTTCCTCCACTCCTCGAATCGGGTCTCGAAATCCATCAGCAAACTCATGGTGGACGACTCATACATCATAGGAAAACCGCACTTTTTATTTTAAAAGGGAGAAAAGGTTTATTTATGTTTTTGCGGTTTTCCTCCAAATCCAAGAAATCTCATGAAATCCGAATCCAAGTCATCAATAGCATGTAAACAGTGAATATAGGCATGAGAATCCATGAATGCGACACAACAGTGAATAATAACATGCATGAAATAGTAGGCAATAACTACAATGTCTAACTAGCATATAAGGCAAGTACACTAATATCATGTCTAAACTATTAGCTAACAACCTATGTTAAATGAAATAGTATTTTCTAAAGTGTTCGTGACATGGCAATTACCGATGAAGATGTGTGTGAGCCGGCACGTAAGTGTACGTGGTACATACGCGTCATCGGTAATGGTGCTGGTGTCCTAACAGCATGATATTAATAATAGGAGTATGAAACATAATATAAGCATGCGATGCGAAGCGAACCACAATAATGAGCGGGAGCTGAATACTAGACGCAACTATAACTAATCTGCATTAATCTAATATAAGTCCTACAAATGGTGCCTTTTGAAATAACACAAATCATGGGGTTTTGAAAATAGGGGCTACGGTGTTTTTATGAAAAGATACGTCTTTTGAAGTATCCGTAGGATCCCTTGGGCTGTCTTTTAAAATACCCACGATTCGTTAGTTTTTGAAATAGGTAAGAATCAAATCTAATCTAACAACTAAACTAAACTAAAGGGCTAAGCTAACAAGCTGGACTACAGGTATGGAACCGCCTAACGTCTGAGTCGATACATATACATACCTGTATATATATTAGTCGGTGATCCCGCCTCAATAATATCATATCCGATACCATATCTATAATCAGACATCCCAAGTCAAGAGTGCGGATCAATCATCAAGATATAGCTCGTACGTAAATCCGTCGTACGGCATCCTCCAATTCTGGGTACGGGTCAAAATCACATTCATCATACTATTCATCTGGTATCCTCTTTATCAATATTATGATCGCGGTACTGAACTACGTCTAGTACCATACTGATACCGCCTAAGTATGCATGCAGGTGTAAGAATCATTACACCAAAAGACCCGCTAAAACATTATGTCGTATATCAATACGAACCAAATCACATCACCGATCTCCTGGCCTCAAGCCCAATCTCATCGACTCATCTCAAATTCCAAATACTATTCTCAAATCCGTATGTGAACACATAGTCCTATACCCATGTGAACCCATAACTATAAAGAATCCCATGAGCACATATCAATAGGAATGTATGCAAGTATGTATGTGTGTATGTGTAGTGCAACACTACCCTAGGGTTCGCAACGCTAAAGTAATCCAACACACCAATATCCATCGTAAGCATCGTTATTAATCCCAAATAACATATAATAATTGTTGGTGTGTATACGCATCCGTATACACCACCATGGACTGCGGGGGTGCTATACGCCATCCACCCGACTTCTTCCCGTAGATATAAATCTACTCACCTGGTCCTCGCTAGCCGGTGCCAACGTCGCCACGCGCTTGCTTGTCGTCTCGAAGTCCACATGGGGTACCTACATATCATAACGCACCGTATCGCATTAAAACTAAATTCGACATCGAAACGGTATACGAAAATCAAATCGGCACGCGTATCACGCATAGGTCCAAACCTATCGCCTACGCATGCAAGAATAGTCAAACCAACCCTCGATGTCGATGTACAAACGTCAAACCATCGAGAAAAATCCAATCACACTCATTTGCACATTCACGAACACTAATTTTAATATAAACTAGGTTAAAACTCACAAAAACCCCAATTTCACTTAAAAAGTCATTTTTCCGAAAATCTAGCAAGCACAATTCGCCGTTTTTGTACAAAACATGATTTTTAAATGAATGTAGCGGCCAATATACTTATTAAATATCTTAAATAAGTCATAGAAACAATTTCCGGAATTTAATCTCATTAAATTCCAAAAACCCTAATATTCTAGTTTACAAAATACCCTTTTTAACAATTTCATAGCAAAAATGCACAAACTACAATTTAGGTTGGATTTGCATGATCTAAAGCATTAAACTACACTTAATAAAGTTAATCATATGATAAAAACCCTAACCATATTTTTAATCTCATATTTCGAATTAAATCAAAAAAACTAGTTTGCAACAAAAAGCTTAATTTGGACATTTTCAAGTAACAACTTGTAATTAACAACTAGATTAGTTTTCTACAAAACAAAATATGTTAATCCACATCACTAAACTATGCACAATCAAACACAACTCATTTCCACAACAAACCCTAACTTGAAATCCTTAATCATGCAATTAAACTCACATAAACCAAATTAACACTTAATTAAATTAGCTTTAAGAAATTAGTAACAAATTAAGCAAAAATGTTTTAGAATTATACCCAAAAACATTTGAAGATCCACAAGCATCCATGGCCTCCCAAAATACTCTCTTTTCACAAAGATCCATGCTATACGGGCTAAGCTAAAATGGGTAGGAGTCGGATTTGGGTTTTGGGATTTTTTTTGATGGATTTGAGGCAATTTTTGATGAAGTTTGAAGAGAAAAGAGAAGGGAAATGGGGGGGGGCTGTTGCTGCTGTAGGAGGGTGGGGGGGTCGGCTGATTAGGAGTGGGAGAGGAGAGAGAGGGAGGTAGAGAAAGTGGGGGAAGAAGTCAAAGTCAATTCAAGGTCAAAGGTCCAGCTCATTTCTCCATTTTCTACACTTTTCTTTTCTTTTCTTTCTTTTGAAATTCAAGTGGGGAAAAAAAATGGGGGCTGCTGAATTCTTCAAGGGGAGAAATAAATGGGAGTGAGTGGATGTGGGTACGGGTGTGGGGTGATGAAAAATGATAAATATAATACCCCAAACATCCATTTACGCTAAAAAAAGGCCTTTTTTCTTCAATAATTTCTAAACCGTTTTGCCAAATGATTTCGTTCCAAAAACCACATGATAAAATTTTATTTAATGTTTTATGATGCACAAAATTTTTTTCAACTCATTCCAATTTGTAATTTTCCCTAATTAAATGTATTAGTGACAGCTTAAATAATAATAAAATAATATTTTTTTCAGAAAATTTGAAATTTCACCAGCGGCTCAATAAAAACCAAATAATAGCAATTACATAGCTAGAATATGTATATTTAATTTTTATAATAAGATATTTGTATTTTGACTTTTTACAGAAAACCCCCTTATTTTACCGATTTTTCGAAATTTCACCGAAACGATTTTCAAAACGTTACACTAGGCTTGGTAGTTGTGTCGCTTTGCGTTCCTAGCTAGGGTCGTGCCGATGTCATTCGTGTCTTTGTGTAGCTTTTGCTCTTGAGTTGGTTTCGTAGTGTCGCTACGCACGTTAGCCGCTAAACGGACACTCGAGAGTATGTTTGGAGTTAGTGCGTCGGTTAAATGTTGTTGTACGTATTTTTGGTCGATTGCTTATATACGCTTGCTTTATTGTTATATGTGTTCAGGATCGCAGGCGGGGACTTCGGGCACTGCGAACAGGGAAAAGCGAGTTGTTAGCTTTACTTAACCAGGATGGTTGTGAGTAGATTTAACATCTACAGGGGAATCGCCCGCATGGATTTATGCGTCTGGGCTAGAGATGTTATGAATTGTCGTATATTCTATCTCATATATAGAGTTGCGCATACACCTTATTGCTTAGTTATTTGTTGTGCTTGGACTTGTACCTTTAGGACACTGCACTATTATTGATGGCTCATGTTGCACGAGCACTGATTCTATGCCACACACACCGTCAATAATTGGCATGACACGCATAACACACATACCTATATGATATTGTTTGGTTAGGGACATTGAGACATTGATTCATATTTCTTTATGCATATGTCATATAGCATACACCGTATACATACATGCTTACACATTTAAGGGATTCGCGCGACTGAATATAACAGGCGTTATTGGTTTGAATAACGCTTGGTGCATTCACTTATAAAATAAAAGGATGCCTTGACATGCTTACATGCTAGTTACCTGTATACCTATAAGGTATGTTACCATTAGTGATAGGTACATACACACATAATGACATAGCTACATGTATACTTTGCATATATACTTCACTTATACCTGGAGGGTATATTACATCATTATTGATAGGTAGATACATATACCTTCCTATACCTTCTTGTTTACACATATATCTGGTTATAGCTACATACCTTTATTTGATATTATATAGACTTGGAGAAATTAGGAACCGTATATATATATTTTAACTTGTTGCAGTTAAATAGCGGCTTTTCCTTTATATGCTTACATTGCAGTTTTATGTTGCGTATATTATATTCATGGATTTTCACATTGAGATATGGATTTTTCATGATATTTTCTGGATTTGAGGATCGTGGTAGTTTCATGAAATTATGCATTGTTTGAAAAACCCGGTTTCTCTTGATATGATATTTCAGCAGCCACCATGAGTTTTATCTGTTTTGATATATATACCCCATGCGAGGAGCGTCGTGGGCCATGTGAGGGTACAAGGTGGGGCCAGTACGGTTCCCTTCGGAAAGATGATCAAAGGTCCATGCTGATTGAGCCTGGAAGGTGGGCAAGTACCTACCGGTGATAGTACCTATGACTCGGCGGTTATCGTGGGGATATCGACGGGAGTCATGTACGTATGGATACGTCGAAAGGCGAGGGTCGGAGCTAGGCACTCGAGCTTTCTGTATAGCGTACGATACGTACCTATCAGGGGGCCAGTCGTGGTGACAGCACCTGATAGATCAGTATTTATGTGTCGATGCTTAACACTTGGTTTCAAGATATTTTTACTTCAAAGTATATATAACACTGGAATGGGACACTATTATATATGCATATATATATATATATATATATATATATATATATATATATTAGTGGAATGGTGTTGGGTTGCGGCAGCGCCCAGGCCGTCTTTCCGAGGCCAAATGCGGAACAAAAACTTTTTACGAACTGGCGTTAAGCTCATCCGAATCCCGGATCGTTCCATTAACCGTAAACTAGTATACTGTAAAAGCGGGTTTAGCGATTATACCGGTCGATCCGAGTCCTTCGGTCTTTAACCTCTGCCCCTAGCATGTTGGGGGTGCGCCGACGAAATTCTTTCCTCAATCTTGCTCGATCTCCGATCTTCTTCTCGCCAAAAAAAATGCGCCACATCAACGAATCTTTATACGGGCTCCTGCCTCTGAACCGAGGCAACTGGGACACGAAATTTGCTAGCCGACGTGTCCAAGGTTGATGTAGAGTAAGTGTAGAACACTTTGTCTCAAATAATCCAAGTGAATGGATGAAGGTTAATCGAAGTTGCCATTTGGAGTGGAGATGGAAATGAGCTTGGTTTTTCTTTGCAAATGAAAATGAATCAATTCTCACACTCATACAACCATAGGGGGGATTCCAAAAGAGGGCTCGGCCACACAAAAGAGAGGAGGGGGTGAGCATAAGAGCAAGTGTGGTGATCATAAGAAAAAATGTCACAACAATGTCTTTTTCAATCCAATCACAATTAATGCACAAAAAGAAGCTAAGCTCATTCTAGAAAACTTAAGAGAGTGCTGGAAATCCCTGGAACCCCGGTGACCACAGAAAACCCCCTCCTTTGCTAATTTCGAAATTTGCAAAGGAGGGGGTTTAAAAAGAAATTTGCAAAGACCCCCCTCAACACAAGAATTCAGCCATGGAGAAAAGACAGAAGGCATGGCTAAAAAGAATGCAAACTGGCAACTTCAAAAAGCAATCCGGTAACAAAATTACAGGATAACTCCGCAACTGTATATACATACCAGCATTTGTATTCCGACCGAATACAAATGCAATGAGACAAAATCTACACAGTATAATACTAGGATCTGGCTTAAACTAAAGCCCGCTAGTATTATCCGTCCAAAATATGACATGTGCACAAGTGCACGTATACGTTCGAACCCTGCCATAAAACCATATAGCCTCTACAACATTTCGCCCGAACTGGGAAACTTTCAGTGGGGAACTCTAAAGACTCGTCAATACTCTGGAAGTGGGTTTAACCACAAGCCGTCAGTGGTACTAGTTGTAATTAACGGCTGCCCATGTACTGAGTGAAAGGGAAGCCGATGAGCGAACTCATCCTGGAACCCTACCGAGCCTATGTGTGACAATATCCGTACAGTCCAGTCCGTTCGTCTATGAATATCTCATATCGGGCCTAGGGAGCTGGTAAACGTCAGACTCCCAAAAGCGGTATAAGTCGTATCGGAGTGTAGCCCAAAACACCTGAGATACTACTGGAATACCTACCAGTAAATCTCGCTTACCATGGCCATGGATTTTGTGTAATGTCTCTCCTAGACACAGCACGATCTCACTCCCAACGTAGGGAGAGACGAATCCCCTGCCGATCCACTCACTACCTCCATGTGGCTCGGGACTGTACCCAACCAGAACATGTTTGCACGACACTTTTGAGCCGTGGTAAGGTAATAATCGAAGCACAGTAGGAACTCACACGAGACAAATAACGATTTCAGGTCGATAGACTAACCTGTACACATGTCATATGGGAATTGCTATCTGACGACGGGTTTTAATAACAAGCTAGCATGTTCCCGGCGATTCCTGTCCGGTGTACTCTGATAATCTCTCAAGATTCAGACATATGTTCCTGTTGAAACATGAGTCCGAGCCTTTTGAGATATTCACAGAATATAAGTTAGAAGTAGAGAACCAATACGGGTATAAGTATTATGTCCTGTGATGAGATCAAGGAGGAGAATACTTGAGCACGGAAATCCTGGATTATTCTAAAGGAGAATGAGATTCTCTCTCAGCATTACTCCTCCGAATACACCATAGCACGTTGGTGTATCGGGGCGGAGCAATCACACCCTATATGATAAGGTGTGCTCTATGATGAGTACTACTGAGTTACCTTTTTCCTTTTGGGAGTTATGCGCTTGAGAAGATGCATACCTATTGAATTAGGTTCGAATCAAATCAGTTGCCTACCACTTCATATGTGATATGGTATGGGAAGAGCCCATGTCTTAAGCCAGTTAAGATTTGGGGTTGTCCGGCCTATGTCTAAAAGCAAAATCTGGACAAGCTCGAGGCAAAGTCTGTTATGTAGAACTGGAAAGGTTCCAGCTATACAAACTACAGTAGATGATTTGATAGAGCCAAAGGATTCAGTAGATTCCAATGAACCTCAGCCTCTCCGCCGATCTAGTAGGGTTCCTCACCCACCTGAGAGATACTTCGGTTTCTCTATGACAGTGGGAGCAAGGACTGCATCATGAGATGATGACCCAACTAGTTTCGAGCTGGCCATCAGGAGTAAGACTCTGTAAGAATGGCTGGATGCTTAGTGATCTGAGATGGAATCCATATACACCAACAAAGTATGGACTTTGGTTGCTATATCTGAAGGGTTAAATCCCCATCAGGAGCAAGTATATCTTGAGAAGATTACTTGGTGTACATGGAAGAGTTGAGACTTTCAAAGCTAGACTTGTTAAAGGTCTACATCATTGACCAGGTGTGGATGATGATGAAACCTTTTCTAAGTAGCTATGCTTAAGTCCATCCAGATCCTACTTGCCACGGCTACATACCATGACTACGATATCTGGTGGTTGGGTGTCATGACAGCTTTTCTAAATGATGTTTAGAAAAGAGTGTCTATAAGTACACAGCCAGAGGGCTTCGTAGACAGTGGGAGCAGCGGAAACGTGTGCAAGATGCTTTATAGGATAAAGCAGGCATCGCGAAGTTGGAACATCTGTTTTGATGAAGCGTTCAAAGAAGTTGACATCATCAAAATGGTAGATGAACCTTGTATAAACAAGAAGGTAGTAGGGAGTATGGTGACGATCCTCGTAGAGTACGTGGATGACATACTCTTGATAGGGAAGGAGTTTCCTATGCTACGCTCGATCAATCTCCGATTATCACAAAGATTCTCCATATAGGATCAAAGTGATACGTACTAAATCCTGGATTTTGGATCTATGAGATAGATCTAATTGGATGTTAGGAATCTCACTAGAAGTAGTGAGATGGTATCAATTGATTCTGGGGAGAATCACTGGAAAGGTTCCAGGGTGATAAAGACGACTGAATGTCAGTCATAGGCATTGTCTTTACCCTCAGTAAAGGGACGGTATGTTGGAAGGGTTCCAAGCTAGATACCGTGGCATACTAGACGATTAAGGCTGGATACATCACTACTTAAGATGCTACCAAAGAGGCTGTCTGGGTATATACTAGTTCATGAGATGAACTAAGTTCCTCCCATTGTGTGACAATGGAGTTGTGGCTTATACCAAGGAACGCCTGTCCCATCAGTGATCCAGACATATTCTAAGGAAGTATTACCTGATCATGGAGATGGTTGATCTCCAGGGTGATCATGGTCAGGAGAGCAGACTCAGAGGACAACACAGCGGATCCACTCATAAAGGCCTGTTCCCAGAGAGAGATATTTATGGGATGGTTGAGTATGAGATACTACAACCACTGCTACAGATGGCCCTAGTGCAAGTGGGAGATTGTTAGTTTTATGTATGCCCTAGAGGCCATTACTGTACATTGGATGTATATTGTAGTGGATGCTGGGACATATATAGGGAGGACTTTCTTGCTCGACATGATAGTATGCTATCTGGTTGATCTTTACCTTAACGTGTATACTGATTGTCTCTCTGTTACATGTTGGTAAAGCCCTTAGGATGTGTACTTGACTACCTGGACTATGATGAAGATCATACTAGTGGGGACATGGTAGTCCATAAGTACATCCTTCAAAGTCCCTAGTCGTGGGTGTATCGAGACGGGGCATCGATATACCAGAGTAGACTAGCGTATACCTTCTCGACCCATACAGATGGGCGATGGATGATCCCATATCCATTGGTGTTTGACTTCAGAGATGATATACGGGTGCTCAGTAGAGACTGGGTACACTGGACGGACTCGCCGAGAACTCCCAGATGGTATTATACCTGACGTCAGATGGCAGTTCTCTGGTGACACTGGTACAGAGTAGTCTGTTGACCCGAGATCGTCATAGAGTCTTGTGTGGTTCCCACTGTATACCCTAGTCTACTCCGGAGTATCGATGCCCTATCTCGAAACTCCTGCGACTAGGGACCACTTTTAAGGATGTGCTTATAGACTACCCAACTCTCACGTATATGATCTCCATCATACTGCTGGTAGTCAAGCAAGAATCCTATGGGCTCTATCAACGTGTAAAAGTGATATATATCATGTCACCTAAATCAGTACACGATGATAAAGATAAACCAGATAGCTTACTATCGTCTCGAGTAAGACTGTCCTACCGGTATAGGTCCTCCCTCAATCATTGCAATAACGTGCCTGCGATCCAATAATTGACTTTGAGGGCACTATATCCAACAATCCCCCACTTGCACTTAAGGCCAATTATTGCGATGTCGCATACTCACAGCCCGTGTGATACCGAACACCCAACTCCTCTACTAATCAGTGTCACAAAGCTTGTTTGTAAAACTATTGTGTTCGAGAAATAGCCTCAGTGAGTGGATCCGCTCTGATGTTTCTTTCTATGTCTCCCTATATCTCAAGTTCGCAGAGAAACCCATCTCCCGAAATGAGCAATACCTGTCTTAGAATATGTTTGGATATTTGATGGGACCTAGTTCACGAATGAACTCCAAATCCAAACTTCTTAGATTGTATCGTCAACTGAACTTAATCAGTATCCTGCGCCATGCCTCCCTCAGTCCCCGCTTGGACCACCTGTCCAAACTACTGCCCCTCATCGGAGGGAAAACTATAACTCTGACAGCCACTCTGTCATCCAGGTCACTTTGGAAGCTTGGAATGATAACCGTCTCCCGAAGGAGGCTGCCGTTATTAAATCCCTAGAACATCCACTTATGTTCTAAAACTGCCTCCGAACGTTCCTCCAGAATTGGATTAATATCAACTTATTGCATCTAGTGCAAAAACAACACCTGTTGTGGTACTTGATATCTCATGATCAACTCAATTGCCTAAGCAAGTGATTTGCCAATCATATACATCCCTCTCCTCTTTAGTCTGTAAGACACCTTTAGAGAGGGTGACTCCACCAACTGCTGGTACACCTCCATGCCAGGAGTCGTCCATTCTAAATACCTTTAGAATGCTGTCTAAGTACCCAGATTAGGAAACTACCCAAATCTAGATCAAAAACCATAGATCTAGTAACCAGAATGTCTAATATAATATCCAAATTCTTTGTGGGGAAACCACTGTGTGACAACCTAAGTATAACCGATCGTAGTATAGGAATTTTACTTCCTACTCTGTGTATGTCATCCAAATACCAGGACATCACACCCTACTACATTTTTAACAGATCCATCCCCTATTCTGTTGAAGTCAAAGCCCATGACTATTACATAAAAAATAGATGATCTATCTCCGCTATATCTGGTTTAGTGTATAAATAGACATAAGCATCTTGTCCACTATGCTTCCGCTGCTCCCACTGACTACGACAAACCTCTCGCAGAATAATATACACGTGCACTTATAAAACTAGTTTAGAATGACGCTATGCTTATCCTCCTGCCGGGTCTCCTGGTCTGAAACAACAGTAATGACAAGTCTGGGTAAACAAGAACCTCCCCTTCACCGTCCTTGAGGCTACCGGAGTACCACTCGGGTATCTGAGGTTGTTGGATATAGTGCCCTCAAAGTCAATTATTGGATCGCAGGCACGTGATTGCAATGATTGCGGAGGACCTATACCGGTAGGACAGTCTTACTCGAGATGATAGTATGCTATCTGGTTTACCTTTATCAGTCGTGTACAGGTTCAAGTGACTGATCACTGTTACACGTTGATGAGCCCTTAGGATCTTGCTTCACTACCAACATTATGATGGCGATCATATACGTGAGAGTTAGGTAGTCTATAAGCATATCCTTAATTGTGGTCCCTAGTCGTGGGAGTTTCGAGACAGGGCATCGATACTCCGGAGTAGACTAGTGTATACAGTCGAGACCCCGACGAGGGGCGGTGGCCGGTCTCACAAGCCAATGGTGTCAGTTGGATCACCTAAGATGTATACAGGTGCTCATTGGGTTATGAGTACACCGGACAGGACTCGCCGGGAACCTGCTAGTTGTTATTATACCTATCGTCAGATAGCAGTTCCCTGGTGACATGTGTACAGGTTAGTTCATCAACCTGAAGTCGTCATTTGTCTCGTGTGAGTTCCCACTGTGCTTTCATTTCTACCCTACTACGGCTCAAAGGAGTCGTGCAAACAGGTAGTTTTTGGGTACAGTCCCGAGCCACATGGAGGCAAGTGAGCGGATCGGCAGGGGATTCGTCTCTCCCGGTATTGGGGGTGAGACACGCTGTGTCTGTTAGTGTATATGCCCTAGAGGCCATTACTGTATCATACTGGTTTGTATATTACTTAATGGAAGCTTGGGATATTCACCTTGTATATACAATCTTGCTCAAAATAGTAGTATGCTACTTGGTTTGTTTCTACTTCAATGTGTACATGTGTTTATTTTTGTATATCGCCTATACACATTAGTAGAGCCCTTAGGATCTTTGCTTGATTACCAGCGATGTGATGGCCGTCACACTAGTGGGGCTGGGTAATCTATAAGCACATCCTTATGCAGGTCCCTGGTCGCAGGACTATCGAGACAGGGCATCGATACTCCGGAGTAGACCAGCGCATGCGCTTCTCATCCCAGTGTGGGAGACGGTCTGTCCCACAGCCGTCAGTACGTCGTACTTGAGATAGTATGCGGGTGCTCGTTAGGTTACGGGTACACTGGACAGGACTCGTAGGGAACTGACTAGTTGGTATTATACCTATCGTCAGTTATCAGTTCCCAGGTGACATGAGTACAGCTTAGTCCGCTGACTTGACACTGTCACTTCGCCTCAAGTGTGTTCCCACTGCACTTTGATCACTACCCTACCACGGCTCAAAGGAGTCGTGCAAACAGGTAGTGGTTGGGTGCAGTCCCGAAGCACTTGGAGGCAGTGACGGTTAGACAGGATTCGTCTCTCCCGGTATTAGGGGTTGACATCGCGCTGTGTCTAGGAGAGCCATTACACGAGTAGTCCCTGGCCAAGGCAAACGAGATATACTGGTAGGTTTCCAGTGTTATCTCAGGGTGTTTTGGGCTTCGCTCCGGCACGACTTGTACCGCTTTTGGGGGACTGATGTTTACCGCCCCCTAGGCCCGCCATGCGATGTATCAGACGAACAGACCGGACTGTACGGAGAATGTCACACTCAGGCTCAGTAGGAGTTCAGATGGGTTTCGCCTCGTCAGTCTTCTTGTCGGCATTACCTGGGGACCGTTACGTACAGCTAGTGCCGCTTGCGGTCTGTGGTTAAACCCACTGCCAGCGTAGTGTCGAGTCTTTAGAGTCCCACACAGAAAGCTTTTCGCCTTTAGGCAAAAGAGTAGAGGTCGCATGGTATTGCGACAGGTCGCATGGTTTTGCAACAGGGTCCGGTCACATCCGTGCACTTGTGCACGTACAGTGTCCGGACAGTTTCCACTAGCGGGCTTTGGTTTAAGCCAGATCCTAGTGTACCTTATGGGATTGGATTTATCCAGTTTGCATTCGTGTTCCTCGGAACGCGGATGCGAGTGTGTATGCACAGTTGACAGGGAGGCAGAGGCAGCGGATTCTCATTAGGGTTGTTGACAGTTGACCGTTGACTATTTGACTTTTTGCTCAACCCTAATGAGAATATGATATGTGATTAAGTATTATATTGATTAAGTATTATGGTGATATGGTTGTTGACTTGTTGACTTTTGTTGACTTGTTGACTTTGTTGACTTGTTGACTTTTGTTGACTTGTTGACCGGTTGACTAGGCTTGACTAGTTGACCATCATGATAACCATAGCCATCATTTCATGGCAAAGACTTTTGTTTACTTGCTCATTTGTGTAAAATGAGTGCATGAAATGATATGGTTATGGTTGCTTCAAACCATCACATAAGACTTTTTTTGATATGATGAGTTATGATCACTTTGGATTATGAGAGGGTGAAAGACAAAAGAGAGCCTCATTCTTTCTTGCTCATTCTCTCTCTTGTTCTTGAGCTCTCCTCTTGCTCTCACCCTCAACCTCTTGCTCCCTCTCTTGATCTATGGTTCTCTTGTCTCATGAGTTGAGAATCAAGAACCATAGATAAAATCCCATTCTATTTCTTCTCTACTCATTCTAGTTCACTAGGTTTAGCAAACCAAGTGAACTAGTTTCTTCAAAGAACGAAGAAGGAGCTAAAGGTTGGAGCTTTCAGGTGGATCTATCTTCGGCGTACGGAGACGACGAGAAGAAGCCATCGGACCACCATCGGAGCTTTGAAGACGAAGGAGTTCAAGACAAGCAAGGTATAACCCCCAAACCGAGTAGCTAAAACTCTTAGTTAGGATGTTAGATAGATGTTTAACCAAGATCCGGGTTTTAGGTCCATGTTACCATCTTTAAGAAAATCGTTTTTTACCAAATTCCGCATTCCCGAAAGTACCGGGAGAGGTAGCATGGACTTACAGTGGTATCAGAGCCTAGTTAAACTCTATCTAACATGTTAGCAAGTAACTAGAAGATCGATCAAAGAAAAAGTCCCGAAAACAAAACCCCAAATTTTCAACTTTCTGTCGATTTCAAAAGTACTGGAAAAACTTTTTGGAACACACCTAAAATCGACTCAGGCTTTTTTAAAGAATCTGCAAAATTTTGGGCCCCTGACTCGATCAAAGCGCCGCGTTTCCGCGGCGGGAGCACGCTCCCACCGCGGAAACGCGGCCGAGTTGACTCGGTCAGGAGTTTTATTTTTTGCAGTTTACTCTTGGGGGTATTTTGGGATTTTTGGTATATATATTTTCTGCCCAGATTTTCCAGAACGAAAATTTTATTTTGGGGTCCCGAAAATCCGTATTTTTGATCGAACTTCTAAAAGACTTAAGCTAACGGGATTTCTGTAATGTGATATTTGTATTGAACGTCTACTAATCGCTATATGTCGATTAGTGGGGGTTATACAAATCTGTGATCTGTAATGTTGCTGGAATGTGGATATGAATATGTTGGATTATCGCGGGTGAATAGCCGGGGGTTGTGAGACGAGAGTTTTCTTTTCTTTCAATTCATGTAAATTTGTAAATTGATGTAATAATTATTTGTATGGCCGCACAACCGGGTCGGGGTTGTAGCCGTCATTGTATAATTTCTTTTTAATGTTTTTGCTCCTAGGATAGACCCATGGAGGGGGTGCACAAACTACCGGGTATGCCGAAGTGTCGAGTGGCCTACTCATGGAGATGAGGGAGGTTACTACGCTTCGGGTACTTGGCGGGTAGTTTGCCGCACCCGTAGGGGTCTTGGGTGGGGTATTTGGCTATTCACCGCGACCGTGTAATTTGTCTTTCGTTACAGGCTCGTACGAATTACAGATTCCTAGTATATCCAATGTATTCATCTGTGATCTGAAATGTTTATCATTGCAGTATATCTATATATGATATTATTTAGGCGTTGCTTATGTTTTACAGACGCGCTAGCCCAGCCCCCGCTCTGTCGTTAGTTAAGTAACCTAACGGGTAATGACGGGGCCCCGTGGCGAATGCGAATGGCATAAGCGTACGTCATATTTTGGTTGTTTTCTGCAATGGTAGGATTAAATGATGGGACGCATTAAAAGAACTAATGCAAGAATATCACGCATTAAAAGAACTAATGCAAGATAATAAACTAAGTTAAAGTCGTTGGAACACTTTCAAAAAAAAAACCACTCGGTTCTTTTCAAAACAAACTTTTAAAATACGGAGTTTGAGCCACTCCATTTAAAAGCTATCTCGTTCCATCGACCAAATCAAGTTCACTACGTTCACGGTTTTGCCAAAACCATCCGTAGCCCTCCGTCATTTCAGTTAAATATTCGGTAGTATTCAAGCTATGTATTTTGACCTCACGCCAAGGCATAGTGATTGGTAGCTGCCGGATATTTATCTGTTGCATAGATAAAATGCGTTGGTTTGAGACAGTCGTACTGCCATTTTGGCCTACGTCAAGGGTATGTACGGGTGGGTTCAAATTAACCTGGATAATGATGGGACGAACTTGACATGTGACTTATGACATTTTGACCTCACGCCAAGGTCATAAGAGCATGGGGCAAAAATCCACATCGGGAGTTTCATAAGTACTGAAACTTGCTAGATTTGCATACCATTTGGAGTGTGATGATTCTGGTAGGATTCCTTCAGTTTCGTCACGCAATGATATTTGGATCCCGATCCTACTGTGAGTATATGCTACTCCTCGGGAAATTTCTCACTTAACGATCAATGCTATAAACCTAGTAGGTGCCTAGAAAGGTGTTAGCGGGGCTACGCCCCCAGGGAAAAGAGGTTCTTTAATTAAGGAACTTCGCGAAAGCGTTGGAAAACCTCCCTCGAAGTACCGACACCGGCCTGGCTGAACGGTTAAGCAAGTATTGTACGGTAGGATTGATCCTGACTAATTCTTCCTTTATGGTTTGAGGAGGGATTCGAGAAACAGTGGGAGCCATCCTGTTTAGACAAACTAAAAACCACTCTAAACTTGCAAGAGCATCATGCTGAGTGTTTCTTCTTCTCTCTCCTAATTGCAGTGACCAAATCGACATGACTGGACTTAAGTTACTCCTAGATAAAAACAAACTGACAGGGCCAAACTACAAAGATTGGCTCAGGAATGTCAAGATAGCAATCACTTACGATAAGCTGGGGTATCTTCTTACCACCAAAGCTCCCCCTGTCCCTGGTCCAACTTCCAGCGTCGCGGATAAGGAAATCCGTAAGACTTGGGAGATTGATAGCGCGAAGGCCAAATGCCTCCTGCTTGCCTCGATGGACAACGAACATCAGAGGAGGCATGAGAATATGGACATGGAATCCATATTGCTTCATACAAAAGAACTGTATGGAGAGCAATCTCGTATCGCAAGATACGAAGCGTCGAAAAAGTTATTTTCGACAAGAATGGCCGTCGGATCATCAGTAGCCGAGCACGTGCTAAAGATGCTCGGCTACATTGAGGAGCTCGCTGACCTAGGGATCACATTGGAGAGTGAGCTATATACGGATATAGTTCTCCAGTCCCTTCCTTCCACTTACGCCCAGTTTATACTGAACTTCAACTTACAAGAAAAAGAGGTTGAACTTTCAGAGCTCCTCAACATGCTGAGGAGCGCAGAGGGCACCCTACAGAAAGGTAGGGAAACATCCACTTTGTTTGTAGGAGGATCATCTTCTTCTAGGTCCAAGGCGAAAGCCAAGGGAAAGAAGAAGAAGGCCCCCGCCAAACCAAGGGGCGGTGTTAGTAAAGTGGATACGAAGGGAAAAGGTAAAGCAACAAAGATAGCGGGGAAGCTTGTGGATAAGGAAGAATGCTTCTATTGTCATAAGAAAGGACACTGGAAGAATGATTGCAGGGCCTGGAAGGCCAGAACACAGGAATTGAAGCAGGTTGCAGCTTCAGCTTCAGGTGTGTATGTTATTGAAAACTGTCTTTCAATAAACTCTACTTCCTGGGTATTGGATACCGGATCAGGATCTCATATCTGTAATTCTTTGCAGGCGTTGAGAAACCGTAGGGTTTTGAAGGCAGGTGACATGACCCTCAGAGTTGCGAACGGAGCTAGCATGGATGCTAAAGCCGTGGGGGACTATCACCTGGGAATGTCAGATGGACATGTTTTGGTTTTGCGTAATTGCTTTTTTGTACCCAACGCAACTTGTAATATCATTTCTGTATCTTTAGTTTCTAAAGAAGGTTATGAATTTGCGTTTGTAAGTAATGTTGTAAACATTCACCTTAATCAAGTTTTGATTGGGTCAGGTACATTGAGTAATGGTATATACGTGTTAAACCAACCACATATTTTTAATGTCCACAATACACACAAAAGAAATTCTCCAGAAATAAATCAGACTTTCTTATGGCATTGTAGATTGGGTCACATCAATGAGAGAAGGTTGACTAAGTTACATACAGAAGGATATTTGAATGCGTTCGAATATCAATCGTATGCCACTTGTCAATCTTGTCTCAAAGGAAAGATGACAAAGACTCCGTTTACTGGACATGGAGTAAGAGCGAGCGAGCTCTTGGGACTCGTACACAGTGACGTGTGCGGTCCAATGTCTACACATGCCCGAAGCGGACATTCTTACTTCATTACTTTTACGGATGACTTTTCAAGGTACGGTTATGTCTTCTTAATGAAACATAAGTCCGAAGCCTTTGGAAAATTCCAGGAGTATAAGAATGAAGTAGAGAAATAGACCGGCAAAAGTATTAAGATTCTAAGATCGGATCGAGGTGGAGAATACTTAAGTGCCGAGTTCCTGGACTATTTAAAAGAGAACGGAATTCTCTCTCAGCTTACTCCTCCATACACCCCGCAACATAACGGTGTATCGGAGAGACGGAACCGCACCCTATTGGATATGGTGCGGTCCATGATGAGTAATGCTGAGTTGCCGCGATCATTCTGGGGATATGCGCTAGAATCAGCCGCATATCTTTTGAACCGAGTTCCAACTAAGACTGTGCCTACCACGCCATATGAAATGTGGAGTGGGAAGAAACCCTATCTTCAATATCTGAAAATCTGGGGATGTCCGGCTTTTGTCAAAAAGCAGCATGCGGACAAACTCGAGGCACGCTCAGTACTGTGCAAGTTTGTGGGATACCCAAAGAACACCAGGGGGTATCTTTTCTACTACGCAGAGGAACAAAAAGTCCTTGTTTCTCGTAATGCCCACTTTCTAGAACACCAGTTCTTGGAAAAGGAAATTAGTGGGAGCGCAGTAGAACTGGAAGAAATTCCAGAACCGCAGACTATTACTGAAAGGTTAGTGGAACCAGAGGGTTCAACAGAACAGGACATTCCTACGCCGCTCCGCAGGAGTAGTAGGCAGTCTCATCCGCCCGAGAGATACTGCGGTTTTCTCATAGACGGGGATAGAGAGGATTGCATCATAGAATATGATGAGCCTACTAGCTTCCAGCAGGCCGTTCAGAGCGTTGACTCAGTGAAATGGCTGGATGCAATGCGGACCGAAATGGAGTCCATGTACACCAACAAGGTATGGACGTTGGACATTGCTCCAGACGGGGTAAAACCCGTAGGATGCAAGTGGATCTTCAAAAGGAAGATTGGTGTAGATGGACAGGTTGAGACCTATAAAGCTAGGCTGGTAGCAAAGGGTTTCCGTCAAAGACCTGGCTTGGACTATGACGAAACCTTTTCTCCAGTAGCCATGCTGAAATCCATTCGGATCCTTCTTGCCATTGCTGCCTTCCACGATTATGAGATCTGGCAAATGGACGTAAAGACAGCTTTTCTAAATGGAAATTTAGAGGTGTGTGTCTATATGGACCAACCAGAGGGTTTCATTCAGAGTGGGAGCAGCGGAAAGGTGTGCAAGTTGCTTAAGTCCATCTATGGACTAAAGCAGGCATCGCGGAGTTGGAACATCTGCTTTGATGAGACGGTCAAAGAATTTGGCTTTATCAAAAATCCAGATGAACCATGCATCTATAGTAGATTTGTAGCGAGAACTGTAGTATTCCTCGTTTTATACGTTGATGACATTCTCTTAATAGGAAATGACATTCCTATGCTACAATCTGTCAAGGGGTTCTTGTCACACAGGTTCTCCATGAAAGACCTGGGTGATGCCTCATACATTCTGGGTATCTGGATCTACCGTGACAGATCCAAGAGGATATTAGGACTTTCTCAGTCCAGGTACATCGACACCGTGCTGAAAAGATTCAGTATGGAAGATTCCAAGCGCGGTAACCTGCCGGCTTGTCACGGGATCACCCTCTCTAAAGAGATGTCTCCCAAGACTGATTGGGAGAGGGATCGCATGTCTATTATACCCTACGCTTCTGCGGTAGGCTCTATAATGTATGCGATGTTGTGTACCAGACCGGATGTAGCTTATGCACTGAGTGTGGTAAGCCGGTATCAGTCAAACCCTGGGGAGAAACACTGGATAGCGGTAAAGAACATTCTCAAGTACCTGAGAAGGACTAAGGAGATGTTCTTGGTGTATGGCGGAAAAGACCTCCAGATCGAGGCCTTTGCTGACTCCAGCTTCCAGAGTGACAAGGATGATTCCAAGTCCATGTCGGGTTTTGTTTTTACCCTCAATGGAGGGGCGGTGTGTTGGAAGAGTTCCAAACAGGAAACCGTTGCAGACTCGACGATGGAAGCGGAATACATCGCTGCATCTGATGCCGCAAAAAAAGCTGTCTGGATGAGGAAGTTCTTGAAAGAACTTCAGGTGGTTCCGTCCATTGTTGATCCAATACCTCTGTATTGCGACAACAACGGGGCTATAGCTTTAGCGAAGGAACCCAGGTCCCATCAGAGATCCAGGCACATCTTAAGGCGGTATCACCTGATCAGGGAGATCGTAGATCGCTAGGAGATCGAGGTTCGGAGAGTCGCTTCAGAAGATAACACTGCAGATCCATTCACCAAGGCCCTGCCCCAGACTCAGTTCGAGCGGCTGATCGAGATGATAGGTCTTCGATACACCAGTACATGGCATTAGTGCAAGTGGGAGATTGTTAGTGTATATGCCCTAGAGGCCATTACTGTATCATACTGGTTTGTATATTACTTAATGGAAGCTTGGGATATTCACCTTGTATATACAATCTTGCTCAAAATAGTAGTATGCTACTTGGTTTGTTTCTACTTCAATGTGTACATGTGTTTATTTTTGTATATCGCCTATACACATTAGTAGAGCCCATAGGATCTTTGCTTGATTACCAGCGATGTGATGGCCGTCACACTAGTGGGGCTGGGTAATCTATAAGCACATCCTTATGCAGGTCCCTGGTCGCATGACTATCGAGACAGGGCATCGATACTCCGGAGTAGACCAGCGCATGCGCTTCTCATCCCAGTGTGGGAGACGGTCTATCCCACAGCCGTCAGTACGTCGTACTTGAGATAGTATGCGGGTGCTCGTTAGGTTACGGGTACACTGGACAGGACTCGTAGGGAACTGACTAGTTGGTATTATACCTATCGTCAGTTATCAGTTCCCAGGTGACATGAGTACAGCTTAGTCCGCTGACTTGACACTGTCACTTCGCCTCAAGTGTGTTCCCACTGCACTTTGATCACTACCCTACCACGGCTCAAAGGAGTCGTGCAAACAGGTAGTGGTTGGGTGCAGTCCCGAAGCACTTGGAGGCAGTGACGGTTAGACAGGATTCGTCTCTCCCAGTATTGGGGGTTGACATCGCGCTGTGTCTAGGAGAGCCATTACACGAGTAGTCCCTGGCCAGGGCAAACGAGATATACTGGTAGGTTTCCAGTGTTATCTCAGGGTGTTTTGGGCTTCGCTCCGGCAAGACTTGTACCGCTATTGGGGGACTGACGTTTACCGCCCCCTAGGCCCGCCATGCGATGTATCAGACGAACAGACCGGACTGTACGGAGAATGTCACACTCAGGCTCAGTAGGAGTTCAGATGGGTTTCGCCTCGTCCGTCTTCTTGTCGGCATTACCTGGGGACCGTTACGCACAGCTAGTGCCGCTTGCGGTCTGTGGTTAAACCCACTGCCAGCGTAGTGTCGAGTCTTTAGAGTCCCACACAGAAAGCTTTTCGCCTTTAGGAAAAAGAGTAGAGGTCGCATGGTATTGCGACAGGTCGTATGGTTTTGCGACAGGTCGCATGGTTTTGCGACAGGGTCCGGTCACATCTCTGCACTGGTGCACGTACAGTGTCCGGACAGTTTCCACTAGCGGGCTTTGGTTTAAGCCAGATCCTAGTCTACCTTATGGGATTGGATTTATCCAGTTTGCATTCGTGTTCCTCGGAACGCGGATGCGGGTGTGTATGCACAGTTGACAGGGAGGCAGAGGCAGCGGATTCTCATTAGGGTTGTTGACAGTTGACTATTTGACTTTTTGCTCAACCCTAATGAGAATATGATATGTGATTAACTATTATATTAATTAAGTATTATGGTGATATGGTTGTTGACTTGTTGACTTTTGTTGACTTGTTGACTTTGTTGACTTGTTGACTTTTGTTGACTTGTTGACCGGTTGACTAGGCTTGACTAGTTGACCATCATGATAACCATAGCCATCATTTCATGGCAAAGACTTTTGTTTACTTGCTCATTTGTGTAAAATGAGTGCATGAAATGATATGGTTATGGTTGCTTCAAACCATCACATAAGACTTTTTTTGATATGATGAGTTATGATCACTTTGGATTATGAGAGGGTGAAAGACAAAAGAGAGCCTCATTCTTTCTTGCTCATTCTCTCTCTTGTTCTTGAGCTCTCCTCTTGCTCTCACCCTCAACCTCTTGCTCCCTCTCTTGATCTATGGTTCTCTTGTCTCATGAGTTGAGAATCAAGAACCATAGATAAAATCCCATTCTATTTCTTCTCTACTCATTCTAGTTCACTAGGTTTAGCAAACCAAGTGAACTAGTTTCTTCAAAGAACGAAGAAGGAGCTAAAGGTTGGAGCTTTCAGGTGGATCTATCTTCGGCGTACGGAGACGACGAGAAGAAGCCATCGGACCACCATCGGAGCTTTGAAGACGAAGGAGTTCAAGACAAGCAAGGTATAACCCCCTAACCGAGTAGCTAAAACTCTTAGTTAGGATGTTAGATAGATGTTTAACCAAGATCCGGGTTTTAGGTCCATGTTACCATCTTTAAGAAAATCGTTTTTTACCAAATTCCGCATTCCCGAAAGTACCGGGAGAGGTAGCATGGACTTACAGTGTCTAGGAGAGCCATTACACATAGCCCTTGGCCAAGGCAGGAGATTTACTGGTAGGTACTCCAGTAGTATCTCAGGGTGTTTTTGGGCTACACTCCGACACGACTTATACCGCTATTAGGGGTCTGACGTTACCAGCCCCCTAGGACGATATGCGATACTTATAGACGAACGGACCGGACTGTATATACATTGTCACTGTTAGGCTCAGTAGGATTTCCGGATGAGTTCGCTCATCGGCCTCCCTTGAGGTCAGTACATGGGCAGCCGATACGCATAGCTAGTGCCGCTGACGGCTTGTGGTTAAATCCACTGCCAGGGTACTGACGAGTAATTAGAGTCCCCAACAGATAGTTTCCCAAGTTCGGGCGAAACGTTGTAGAGGCCATATGGTTTTATGGCAGGGTTCGGAAAATGCACGAGCGTTTACGCACGTGTCATATTTCGGGAAGATAATACTGGTGGGTTTTGGTTTAAGCCGGATCCGAGTATTATACTGTGTAGATATAATATTTTTGTCTCAGTTGCATTTGTATTCGGTCGTAATACAAATGCGGGTATGTTTATACTGTTACGGGGTTATCCTGAAATTCATTTCGGGATCGCTTTTGGAAGTTGCCAGTTTCCAGTTTTTTATCACCCGTATTGAACATTCGGTTTAATGCGGATTTATCTTTTCTTGAGGCGAGTCATGAGTGTGGAAGGTTCTAGAAGATTCTAGAAGTGGTGACTAGGTTAGTGAGGTGTTCTTGATTCATTGGTTGCATTAATTGATTGATGACTAGGTTAAGTGAGTCATTCTTTTCCTTTAATACTTTTTGTTCTTGTTAAAGATATTTGATTAATATCTTTTCCTTTATAGTCACCACTTTGCTCCTACCCTCACCTCCCTCCTCCTATATTATGGCCGGCCCCTCTTTGAGAGAGTGTTAATTGATTTTGATTAAAAAGATTATGGTTTTGGGTTCATAGAAATTAGATTGCTCATTTCTCATTTCATTCGATCCAAAAGGCAACTTCATTAACCGTTCATCCATGACTTTGGACGAAGTGAGACAAAGTGTTCTACTCATTCTCTACATCAATCTTGGTCATCTTTTTTAGCAAACTTGATGACCGAGTTGCCTTGGTTCAGAGGCGGGAGCCCGTTTAAAGATCCGTTGACGTGGTGCCACCTAGACGATGAGACCGGAGATCGAGGAGATCGGAGCAGCCGCAACAAAGCGTGGGATGATGGTTAAAGACCGAGGGACCCGGATCATTCGGTATAGCATTTCTACCCACTTTATAGTTTGTTAGTTTAGCAATAATGGCAGATCCGGGTTATAGTATGCGATAGCGCCAGTTAAAAAGTTTTTGTTCCGCATTTGGCGTCTGTTTGACGGCCGGGGCGCTACCGTAGACTTACAGTGGTATCAGAGCCTCGCCATTAAGCTATACTGACTTGTGCTAACGCGTTTAAAATATCGATCGAACGGAATTTCGAAAATCACAATTTTCAGTGCAAAAGTTTCTGTTGATTTTTAATCTGGTCTAAAAATTATTTTGAGCACTACAGAAAATAGAGCAGGCTTTTAAATGAACACAGCAGAAAGACGATCCACTGAATCGACCGTACGGCCGCGGAAACGCGGTCAAAGCCTAGATTTGACCGCGGAACCGCGGTCGTCTTGGTGACATAGTGGGCCATTTTTCTTCTGGGGTTTCATCTTGGGAAATTGTGGTTTCTGGAACTGTTCTTTTGGGCCCAGATTTTGTTACTGTACAGCAGATGTACGTGGGGCCCACTTTGGGAAATTTTGTCGATCGAAATTTAAACGTGTTAGTTTACAGTACTTACATTATATCTCCGACCGGGAATGTCATTTGAGCGGTAAATTGCGTCTAATTGCTATAGTCCTTTTAGACGGATTTGCGAACATGACATTCGCGTTGATGTTCTGTGTTGTGCTGTGATGTTGCGGATTTTTCGTGGTGGATAGCAGTGTGCTATGGTAGTGCAGTTTGGATTCATTTGTACATTTGATATTGCGGGGCGAGAGTCCAACATGTGGACTGCCGTCACTGCCTGTTTGTATAATATTCTTTTGGGGCACGACCGGGCTGAGGTCGATGTACCCATTGTACATATTTTTATTTCTGTACTAGGTTTACCCTGCGACGGGGTGCACGGATAGACGGGTTCTGGAAGGCAACGGGTCCGCATCTCACGGCTTTGAGAGGCAAAGGGGCCTCACTCTAGAATTGGCAGACTATTCACCGCACTCGTAGGGGGTACAGGTTGACCCAAGGAGGGGTGCTCAAGTTACCGGATTCCGTGAAGTGTTGGGTGGTCCATTCACTTTGCTGTAGGGGGCTGCCTTGCTTCAGGTTTTGGCTGGTAACTTGCCGCACCCGTAGGGGTCTAGGTTTCATTGCACAGGCTATCCACACGACCAAGGGAACGTCGGGTTTCAGTAGCGGCTCTGTGAAACCCGGGGATCCCAGATTGTCTGTATTGTTCTGTGATGCTTATTACTTTTCTGTAATGTTGCATATTATCACGCCTGGAGCGATTATTGTATATTGGTATATATACTATTAGATGTTGTATATGTTTTACACCCGCGCTAGTCCAGTCCCCGCTCTGTCGTTAGTTAAGTAACCTAACGGGTTATGACGGGACCCAGTGACGAATGCGGATGGAATATACGTACATTTTATTTTCGTTCTTTTCTGGTGTGATTAGATGATGGGACTGCGTTGATTCTGATCAATGCAAAGGAAAACAAACCTGTTTGGATGTTGTTGGAACAGTTTTAAAAAGTGTTATTACAAAGACGTTTCCTTTTGTTTTGCATAGTGGTATTCAGTTGGAATATCCTGCACCTCATTCCACGAGGAAAGAGCCGAGATCCCTTCACCGGGAATGACCCCTTGGGCAGAAGTTTGTGTCAGGGTAATAACTTCACTATAGTCGATTACAAGTTGCTTTGCATCACGGTATTCAGTTAGAATATCCTGCACCTCATTCCACGAGGAAAGAACCGAGATCCCTTCACCGGGTGTGACCTTTTTAGCAAAGGTTTTCGCCACTATATTTTTATAAAAAGCTATCAGGTTCCATCAGCGATATCAAGTTCATTACGTTAAAGGTTTTTCGCCAAAAACCAGCCGTAGCCCTCCGTCATTTCTTTTGGGTATTCAGTAGTATTCAAGCAATGTATTTTGGCCAAAGTCAAGGCATAGTGTTTGGTAGCTGCTGGGTATTCATTTGTTTGCATAGATAGATGAGTTGGTTTGGGACAGTCATTCTGCCATTTTGGCCAAAGTCAAGGGCATGTGCGGGTGGGTTCAAATTGATAAGATAATGACGGATAGAACTTGGCATGTGACTTATGACATTTTGACCAAAGCCAAGGTCATAAGAGCATGGGGTAAAAATCATATCGGGAGTTTCTAAAGAAACTGAAACTTGCCAGGCATGCGCATACCTTCTGGAGTGTGATAACGAGAGTGGATTCCGTCACGTTATCATGCGATGAGAGTTGGATCCCGATTCCCACTGATGAGTTGGTTTACTCTTCGGGTGATCTCGATTGATTCTTCTTTTAGGTTTGGAGGAGAATTTGACAGTACAGTGGGAGGTTTCCTGATTAGATAAAGTGATAACCATTCTGGTCTAGGTTAGACTGCACACAGAGTGTTTCTTTTCACTCTCTCTTTGGCAGCGACCTTTGACCGACCCTAGACTATGACTAAGTGACCAAGTTGACCGAACCTTCTTAAAATACTGGCTTTTGGATTGTCTAAGTTGCATAAGTCATTGCCGCTCATTCTTTTACCCTTTGCATTTCTCAGAACACCCCGTATTACTATGGACATCCACTTCCATTGGATAGATCCATCGTATGGTTATATATGAACTCGAAGGGACTTCTTCGAGGATGGATTAAGGTTCAGGAGAAATAGAATTGGTTTATTCAGTTGTCTTTTATTATAATCTTCTCTCAGGTTGCGAGGGCTCCTTAGTTTAGGAGAGTACACCTATTACGCTTAGTGGATAGTCTTATTCCAAACCATAGGCAGGTGCCGAAAGGTAGGGAATGAAGAAAACCAATTAGCCTAAGTAGGGTGTACAGAAAGTAATAACTAAAGACAAAATAAAGGGATTAGAAAGGGGGCAAAGTAAATTGCGACTGTTATCATTCACGACCAAACCGCGTACTTCATCGCCACTCCTATTTCACCTTTGCTTTTTTCCCCAGTTCGGGAGAAATAGAATAAGGTATTATTCAGTTGTCTTTTATCATCACCTTCTCTCAAGTTGCGAGTACTCCTTGGTTTAGGAGAGTACACCTATTATGCTTACTGGATAGTCTTCTTCCAAACCATAGACTGGTGCCGAACGGTAGGGAAGGAAGAAAACTATTTAGCCTAACGATGGTATACAGAAGGTAACGACTAAAGACAAATAAAGGGATTTGGAGAGAAAGCAAAGAAATATATGGTTAAAGTCATGAATTGGATTAAGGAAGAGGCATTGCTAAGAATACCAGGATACCCCTACGAAACATTTTCATGTTTCAGTGTATTATTAAAGGAAAACTGATTTCCCGATTAGATACTTACTCCAGGGTATGTATTTACCAGGTTTCATTCTCATATCTGTATGGTTTTACAGATGATGAGTGGGAGTAAGTTATTGGGAATAAGGTGATCATCCTCATTATATCGGAATTCGTTATAATTGGTGATATTTGAGGAAATCGCCTGGGTACAGTCTTTAACCTATGACGCACAATTTTTGAGTTATTCAACTCAGCGGACTTATACGGAGTATTGTATGTTGTCCAGTGTCCATCAGGACAAAGGGGTTGGTCCTCGTACCATGTTCTGTTTACTTATGACTTCTCTAGTTTTTAGACAAGTGTTTCATAGAAATACAAGGTCTAAGTTTTGAGAAGTTATGGGTATAAGAATAAAGTAGAGAACTAGGTGTCACAAGTATCGGGATTCTTCAAAGAGATCGAAGATGTAGATTCTTATGATTGGTATTCAGATGATAGTAATGGTTTTGAGAAACTTGTTTCTCTTTCAGGTTACTCATAATTGGATGGATTTCTAAGTTGAGTAATGCTGATTAGCCTCTCTCCATTAAGTTGATATGCACTGGAGACAGCTGCATGATTAGAATCTGGTTCCAATTAAATAAGTGCGAAAGTTTCTATATTGTATATAGAATGGTTCATATCTTAACGATGTTAAGGTACGGTGAGTTGTCCAGCTTATGCTTAAAACCAGACTCTGGATAACTCAAGGCATGTTTCTATAATGGCAGTTTGTGGGTTGACCCTGGCTATGACGAGGGTTGATTTTCTACCATCTGGAAGATCAATAGTGATATTGTTCTTGACTCGCCACAGTTTTAGTAAAATGGATTTTTTCAGAAAACAGTAGTGGGAGTATGGTAGAACTGGAAGTGATTCCAGAACCGCAAACGATTACGAAAAATTTAATAGGACCTAAAGATTCAATCAGGTTTGACATTCCATTAGCCACTCCGCAGATATGGTGGGTAACCTCAGACACCCGAGAGGTACTTCGGTAGCCTCAAGGACGGTGACAGGGAGGTTCTTGTTTACCAAGACTTGACACTACTGTTGTTCCAGGCTATGAGACCCGGCAGGAGGTTAAGTATAGCGTCGTTCTAAACTAGCTTTAGAAGTGCACGCATATATTATTCTGCCAGAGGGTTGTTGTGGTCAGTGGGAGCAGCGGAAGCATAGTGGGCAAGTAGCTTATGTCTATTTATAGACTAGAGCAGTTATAGCGTAGATAGATCATCTAATTTTTGATGTGACAGTCATAGATTTGACTTCATTAGAATAGGGGATGGATCTGTTAAGAAGGTAGTATGGTGTTATGTCCTGGTATTTGGATGACATATACAGAGTAGGAAGTAAAATTCCTATACTACGATCGGTTGTACTGTGGTCATCACACAGTTGTTTCTCCAGACAAGATATGGATATAATATCTGACATTCTGGTTTCTAGATCTATGGTTTTTGATCTAGATTTGGATAGTTTCCCAATGTGGGTACTTTGACAGTATTCTGATAGTTTTTGGAATAGATGACTCCTGGCATGGTGGTGTACCTGCAGGTGATGGAGTCACCCTCTTTAAAGGCGTATTACAGACTAAAGGGGAGAGGGATGTGCATGATTGGCAGATCACTTGCTTAGGCAATTGAGTCAATCGTGAGATGTCAAGTACCACACCAGATGTTGTTTTTGCACTAGATGCAATAAGTCTGTATTAATCCAATCCTGGATAAACATAAGGAAGCAGTTTTAGAACATAAGTGCATGCTCTACGAATTTGATGACGGCAGCCTCCTTCGGGAGACGATTATCATTCCAGGCTTCAAAGGTGACATGGTTGACAGAGTGATTGTCAGAGTTATAGTTTTCCCTCTGACAAGGGATAGTATTATGGACAGGTGGTCCAAGAGGATACTGTGGGAGGCATGGTGCAGGATACTAATTAGGTTCAGTGATCGATACAGTCTAAGAAGTTTGGATTTGAAGTTCATTTATGAACTAGGTCCCATCAGATATCCAAACATATTCTAAGACAGGTATTACTCAATTCGGGTGATGGCTTTCTCCGCGAACTTGAGATTAAGAGAGATATAGAAAGAAACATCAGGGCGGATCCACTCACTGAGGCTATTTCTCGAACACAATAGTTTTACAAACGGGCTTTGTGAAACTGATTAGTAGAGGAGTTGGATGTTCGGTTTCACACGGGCTGTGAGTATGCGACATCACAATAATTAGCCTTAAGTGCAAGTGGGAGATTGTTGGATATAGTGCCCTCAAAGTAAATTATTGGATCGCAGGCACGTGATTGCAATGATTGCGGAGGACCTATACCGGTAGGACAGTCTTACTCGAGATGATAGTATGCTATCTGGTTTACCTTTATCAGTCGTGTACAGGTTAAGGTGACTGATCACTGTTACACGTTGATAGAGCCCTTAGGATCTTGCTTCACTACCAACACTATGATGGCAATCATATACGTGAGAGTTGGGTTGTCTATAAGCATATCCTTAATTGTGGTCCCTAGTCGTCGGAGTTTCGAGACAGGGCATCGATACTCCGGAGTAGACTAGTGAATACAGTCGAGACCCCGACGAGGGGCGGTGGCTGGTCTCACAAGCCACTGGTGTCAGTTGAATCACCTAAGATGTATACAGGTGCTCATTGGGTTATGAGTACATCGGACAGGACTCGCCGGGAACCTGCTAGTTGGTATTATAGCTATCGTCAGATAGCAGTTCCCTGGTGACATGTGTACAGGTTAGTTCATCGACCTGAGGTCTTCATTTGTCTCATGTGAGTTCCTACTGTGCTTTGATTTCTACCCTACCACGGCTCAAAGGAGTCGTGCAAACAGGTAGTTTTTTGGTACAGTCCCGAGCCACATGGAGGCAAGTGAGCGGATCGGCAGGGGATTCGTCTCTCCCGGTATTGGGGGTGAGATCACGCTGTGTCTAGGAGAGCCATTACACATAGCCCTCGGCCGAGGCAGGAGATTTACTGGTAGGTACTACAGTAGTATCTCAGGGTGTTTTTGGGTTACACTCCGACACGACTTATACCGCTATTGGGGGTCTGACGTTACCAGCCCCCTAGGACGATATGCGATACTCATAGACGAATGGACCGGACTGTATATACATTGTCACTGTTAGGCTCAGTAGGTTTTCCGGATGAGTTCCCTCATCGGCCTCCCTTGAGGTCAGTACATGGGCAGCCGTTACGCATAGCTAGTGCCGCTGACGGCTTGTGGTTAAACCCACTGCCAGGGTACTGACGAGTCATTAGAGTCCCCCACAGATAGTTTCCCAAGTTTGGGCGAAACGTTGTAGAGGCCGTATGGTTTTATGGCAGGGTTCGGAAAATGCACGTGCGTTTACGCACGTGTTATATTTCGGGCAGATAATACTGGTGGGCTTTGGTTTAAGCCGGATCCGAGTATTATACGGTGTAGATATAATATCTTTGTCTCAGTTGCATTTGTATTCAGTCGTAATACAAATGCGGGTATGTTTATACTATTACGGGGTTATCCTGAAATTCGTTTCGGGATCGCTTTTGGAAGTTGCCAGTTTCCAGTTTTCTATCACCCGTATTGAACATTCGGTTTAATGCGGATTTATCTTTTCTTCAGATGAGTCATGAGTGTGGAAGGTTCTAGAAGATTCTAGAAGTGGTGACTTGGTTAGTGAGGTGTTCTTGATTCATTGGTTGCATTAATTGATTGATGACTAGGTGTTCTTGGACCTTGTATTTCTACAAAACACATGTCTAAAACTAGAGAAGTCACAAGTAAATAGATTATAGTACGATGACCTAACCTTTTGTCCTATTGGACATTAGACAATATACAATACTTTGTATAATTGCACTGAGTTTAATAACTCAAACCCTGCGCGTCGTAGGTTGAAAACTGTACCCAGGCGATTTCCTCAAATATCACCAATTACAACAAATTCCGATATAATGAGTATAATCACCTAATTCCTAATAACTTACTCCCACTCATCATCTATAAAACCATACAGATGTTAGAATCATACTTGGTAAATACATACCCTGAAGCAAGGACTAATTGGGAAATCAGTTTTCTATTAACAATACACAGCGAAACTGAAACATGAATATGTTTCGAAGGGGTATCCGGGTATTCCTAGTAATGCCTCTTCCATTATCCAGATTCATTACTATAACCGTGTATTTCCTTCCCATCTCTCCAAATCCCTTTATTTGTCTTTAGTCGTTACATTCTGTACACCATCGTTAGGCTTAATGGTTTTCTTCCTTCCATACCGTTCGGCACCAGCCTATGGTTTGGAAGAAGACTATCCAATAAGCATAATAGGTGTACTCTCCTAATCCTAGGAGTACTCGCAACCTGAGAGATGGTGATGACAAAAGACAACTGAATAAACCTTATTCTATTTCTCCTGAACCAGAATCCATCCCCGAAATGGAACAAGTTCCATCGAGTTCGTATATAACCATACGATGGATTATCCAAATAACTGTGGATCTTCGTAGTGATACAGAGTGTTCTGGAGAAACACAAAGGTGAAGTAGGAGTGGCGATGAAATACTTGGTTTGGTCGTGAATAATAGTCGCAATTTACTTTGCCCTCTTTCTAATCCCTTTATTTGTCTTTACCAATTACCTACTTTACACCACTGTTAGGCTAATTGGTTTTCTTCATTCTATACCTTTCGACACCTGCCTATGGTTTCGAAGAAGACTATCCAATAAGCGTAATAAGTGTACTTTTCCTTAATCCTTGGAGCCCTCATAACCTGAGAGAAGATAAAAAGAAAAGACAACTGAATAGTCCTATTCAATCTCTCCAGAACCAGAATCCATCATCGAATCTGGAACAAGTTCCTTCGAGTTCGTATATAACCATACGATAGATTTATCCAATGGAAGTGGATATCCGTAGTAGTACGGGGTGTTCTGGAGAAATGCAAAGGGTAAAAGAAGGAGTGGCAATGATGTATGCAACTCAGACAATCCAAAAGCCAGTGTTTTAAGAAAGTTCGGTTAACTTGGTTACTGAGTCATAGTCTAGGGTCGGGTCATGGTCACAGCCAAAGAGAGAGAGAAAAGAAACACTCTGCGTGCACTCTAACCTAGATCAGAATGGCCATCACTTTATCTAATCAGGAAACCTCCCACTGTATCCTCAAATTCTCCTCCAAACCTGAAAGAAGAATTAGTCGGGATCACCCGAGGAGTAAACCAACTCATCAGTGGGAATCAGGATCCAACTATCATCGTATGATAACGTGATGGAATCCACTCATGTTATCACACTCCAGAAGGTATGTGCATGCCTGGCAAGTTTCAGTTTCTTTAGAAACTCCTGATGTGTGCTTTCACCCCTAGGACCCAAGTGACCTTGACGGAGTCAACAAATCAAAGAGTCCTAGTCAAGTTCAACCCGTCATAATCTGGATTGCATTAAACCCACCCGTACGTGCCCTTGACGGAGTCAACAAGGCCGCACGACTGTCCTAACCAATCGCATATCTATGCTACAAACAAGCACCACTTAGCTACCGTACACTACGCCTTGACGGAGTCAACAAACGCAACACGAATACTAAGTACTGCATGCAAGAAATGACAGAGGGCTACGACTGGTTTTTAGCGAAAAACCTTTTGCGTAATGAACTTGATACTGTTGAAGGAACTACATAGCTTTTACAAAAATATAGTGGTGAAAACATTCACTAAAGAGGTCACTCCCGGTGAAGGGATCTCGACTCTTTCCCCATAGAAAGAGGTGCAGGATATTCCAAACTGAATACCACGATGCAAAACAAAAAGTAATCGACTATAGTGAAGTTATTACCCTGACACAAACCTCTGTCCAATGGGTCACTCCCGGTGAAGGGATCTCGGCCCTTGCCTCGTCGAATGAGATGCTGGATATTCTAAACTGAATACCGCTATGCAAAACAAAAGAGAACGTCCTTGCAATAAAAGATTTTTGAAAAATTATTTCAACAACATCTGTATAGGTCTGTTTTCCATGCATTGATACGAATCAACGCAGTCCCATCAATTAATCACACCAATAAAGAACGAAAATAAAATGTACGTATATGCCATACGGATTCGTCTCTGTGTCCCGTCATCACCCGTTAGGTTACTTAACTAACGATTGAGCGGGGACTGGACTACCGCGGGTGTAAAACATATACAACATCTACTAGTATATATATATATATCAATATACAATAATCGCTCCAGACGTGATAAAATGCAACATCACAGAAAAGTAATAAGCATCACATAACAATACAGATAATCTGGGAGCCCCGGGTTTCATAGAGCCACAAATGAAACCTGACGTTCCCCTGGTCGTGTGGATAGCCTGTGCAATGAAAACCTAGACCCCTATGAGTGCGGCAAGTTACCCGCCAAAACCTGAAGCGAGGCAGCCCCCTTCAACAAAGTGAATGGACCATCCAGCACTTCACGGAATCAGGTAACTTGAGCACCCCACATTGGGCCATCCTATACCCCCTACGAGTGCGGCGAATAGCCCGCCAATCCTAGAGTGAGGTCCCCTCCCTCTCAAAGCCATGAGATGCGGACCCGTTGCCCTCCAGAACCCGGCTATCCGTGCACTCCACCACGGGTAATCCTAGTACAGAAAAGAAAAATATATACAACGGGTACATCGACCTCAACCCGGTCATGCCCCAAAAGAATAATATACAAACAGGCAGTGACGGCAGTCCACATGTCGGACGCTCGCCCCGCAATATCAAATGTACAAATATATCCAAACTGCACTACCATTGCACGCAAGCTATCCACCACGACAAATCCGCAACATCACAGCACAACACAGAACATCAACGTGAATGTCACGTTCGCAAACCCGTCTAAAAGGGCTATAGCAATTAGACAAGATTTACCAATCGAATGACATTCACGGTCGCAGATATAAAGTAAGCACTGCGAACTAACATATTTAAAATCTCGATCGACAAAATTTCCCGAAGCGGGCCCCAATTACAAATCCAGCACTCAAAATAATCTAGGCCAAAAATAAAAATTCCAGAAACCCCAATTCCAAGTTAAAGACCTAAAGAAAAAATTTAGTGCACTGAATCACCAACACTGCGGTGGAACCACGGCCAAAACGTGGCTACGGCCGTGGTTCTGCGGCGCTACAAAGGGATCATGCTACAAAATATTTACAGCGGTCTTAGAAAAGCTTGCCTGATTTTCTGAAACACTCAAAAAAAAATTTCAACGACAAAATTTCGACATAAACTTTGAACTTGGAATTGAAGTTTTGGAAATTTCGTCCGATCGATATTTTAAACAAGTTAGAACAAGCTAATTAACGGTTAATAGTTTGGCTCTGATACCAAGTTGGGTTGCGGCAACGCCAAGGCCTTCTTTCCGAGGACAAATGCGGAACAAAAACCTTTTACGAACTGGCGCTAACCGCATCCGAATCCCGGATCATTCCATTAACCGTAAACTAGGATACTGTAAAAGCGGGTTTAGAGATTATACCGATCGATCTGAGTCCTTCGGTCTTTAACCTCTGCCCTTAGCATGTTGCGGGTGCGCCAACGAAATTCTCTCCTCGATCTCGCTCGATCTCCGATCTTCTTCTCGCCAAAAAAACTGCGCCACATCAACGAATCTTTATACGGGCTCCCGCCTCTGAACCGAGGCAACTCGGACATGAAGTTTGCTAGCCGACGTGTCCAAGGTTGATGTAGAGTAAGTGTAGAACACTTTGTCTTAAAGCATCCAAGTGAATGGATGAAGGTTAATCGAAGTTGCCATTTGGAGTGGAGATGGAAATGAGCTTTGAGATAAGCTTGGTTTTTCTTTGCAAATGAAAATGAATCAATTCTCACACTCACACAACCATGGGGGGATGCCAAAAGAGGGCTCGACCACACAAAAGAGAGGAGGGGGTGAGCACAAGAGCAAGTGTGGTGATCATAAGAAAAAATGTCACAACAATGTCTTTTTCAATCCAATCACAATTAAAGCACCAATAATGCACAAAAAGAAGCCAAGCTCATTCTAGAAAACTCAAGAGAGTGCTGGAAATCCCTAGAGCGCCAGTGACCACAGAAAACCCCCTCCTTGTCTAATTTCGAAATTTTCAAAGACCCCCCTCGACATAAGAATTCAGCCATGGAGAAAAGACAGAAGGCATGGCTAAAAAGAATGCAAACTGGCAACTTCAAAAAGCGATCCGGTAACAAAATTACAAGATAACTCCGCAACTGTATATACATACCCGCATTTGTATTCCGATCGAATACAAATGCAATGAGACAAAATCTACACAGTATAATACTAGAATCTGGATTAAACCAAAGCCCGCTAGTATTATCCGTCCAAAACATGACATGTGCACAAGTGCACGTGTACGTTCAAACCCTGCCATAAAACCATACTGCCTCTATAATGTTTCGCCCGAACTGGAAAACTTTCAGTGGGGAACTCTAAAGACTCGTTAATACTCTGGCAGTGGGTTTAACCACAAGCCGTCAGTGGTACTAGCTGTACGTAACGGCTGCCCATGTACTGAGTGAAAGGGAAGTCGATGGGCGAACTTATCCTGGAACCCTACTGAGCCTATGTATGACAATATCCGTACAGTCTGGTCCGTTCATTTATGAGTATCGCATATCGGGCCTAGAGAGCTGGTAAACGTCAGACCCCTAAAAGCGGTATAAGTCGTGTCTGGGTGTAGCCCAAAACACCTGAGATACTACTGGAATACCAACAAGTAAATCTCGCTTACCATGGCCATGGATTTTGTGTAATGGCTCTCCTAGAACAGCACGATCTCACTCCCAACTTAGGGAGAGACGAATCCCCTGCCGATCCGCTCACTGCCTCCATGTGGCTCGGGACTGTACCCAACTAGAACCTGTTTGCACGACTCCTTTGAGCCGTGGTAAGGTAATAATCGAAGCAAAGTGGGAACTCACACTAGACAAATGACGATCTCAGGTCGATAGACTAAGCTGTACACATGTCACCTGGGAATTGCTATCTGACGACAGGTTTTAATAACTAGCTAGCATGTTTCCAGCGATTCCTGTCCGGTGTACTCATAACCTAATGAGCACCTGTATACATCTTAGGTGAACCAACTGACACCAATGGCTTGTGAGACCGGCCACCGCCCTCGTCGGGGTCTCGACTGTCTACACTAGTCTACTCCGGAATATCGATGCCCTATCTCGAAACTCCTGTGACTAGGGACCACTTTTAAGGATGTGCTTATAGACTACCCAACTATCACGTATATGACCGCCATGTTAGTTATATGTATGCCCTAGAGGCTATTACTGTACATAGGATGTATATTGTAGTGGATGCTGGGACATATATAGGTAGGACTTTCTTGCTCGACATAATAGTACGCTATCTGGTTACTCTTTATCTTAACATGTATACTTGCTGTCTCTCTATTACATGTTGATAAAGCCCTTAGGATGTGTGCTCGACTTCCAGGACTATGATGTAGATCATATTAGTAGGGCCTGGGTAGTCCATGAGTACAACCTTCAATGTTCCTAGTCATGGGAATATCGAGACGGGGCATCGATATTCCAGAATAGACTAGCGTATGTCTTCTCGACCCATGTGATGGGCGATGGATGATCCCATATCCATTGGTGTTTGACATCAGAGATAGTATGCGGGTGCTCAGTGGAGACTGGGTTCACTGAATGGACTCGCCGAGAACTCCGAGATGGTATTATACCTCACGTCAGATGGCAGTTCTCTGGTGACACTGGTACAGCTTAGTCTGTTGGCCCGAGATCGCCATAGAGTCTTGTGTGTCTCCCACTGTGCTTTGATTTCCACCATACCACGGCTCTACTGAGTCGTGCAAACAGGTGGTTTTTGGGTACAGTCCCGATTCACATGGAGGCAATGAGCGATAGGAGGGGATTCGTCTATCCCGGTATTGGGGGTTGATGTTGCGCTATGCTCGACTGGCCATAACTGGAAATCTCTGGCCAGGGTTGCAGTGATATACTGGTAAGAGATATCAGTAGTTTCATGCTTGTTATGGACCTTACGTCTGTTAGTTATATGTATGCCCTAGAGGCCATTACTGTACATTGGATGTATATTGTAGTGGATGCTGGGACATATATAGGGAGGACTTTCTTGCTCGACATGATAGTATGCTATCTGGTTGATCTTTACCTTAACGTGTATACTGATTGTCTCTCTGTTACATGTTGGTAAAGCCCTTAGGATGTGTACTTGACTACCTGGACAATGATGAAGATCATACTAGTGGGGACATGGTAGTCCATAAGTACATCCTTCAAAGTCCCTAGTCGTGGGTGTATCGAGACGGGGCATCGATATACCAGAGTAGACTAGCGTATACCTTCTCGACCCATACAGATGGGCGATGGTTGATCCCATATCCATTGGTGTTTGACATCAGAGATGATATACGGGTGCTCAGTAGAGACTGGGTACACTGGACGGACTCGCCGAGAACTCCCAGATGGTATTATACCTGACGTCAGATGGCAGTTCTCTGGTGACACTGGTACAGAGTAGTCTGTTGACCCGAGATCGTCATAGAGTCTTGTGTGGTTCCCACTGTGCTTTGATTTCCATCTTACCACGTCCAAGAGGGCGTACAAAACGGTGGTTTTTGGGTACAGTCCCGAATCACATGGAGGCAATGAGCGATAGGAGGGGATTCGTGTCTCCCGGTATAGGGGGTTGATGTTGCGCTGTGTTCGATTGGCTATAACAGGAAATCCCTGGCCAGGGTTGCTGAGATTTACTGTTAAGTGTTACCGGTAGTTTCTCGAATTGTTATAGACCTCATATCGACACGACTTGTCGAGCTATTGGGGTCTGACGTTTACCACCCCTAGGCGAGATATGCGACATATCAGACGATCAGACCGGACTGTACGGTAAGTGTTACTGGTTGGATTCACAGGAGTGTGAGCGGGCTTGCTCGTCGATCTTTTGATCGCTCAATACCCGGGTGGCCGTTACGTTTAGCAGACCGCTTGCGGCTTGTGGATGTTTGATATGATCATCATCTGCTGCCGGCGTATTGACGAGTCTTTAGAGTCCTACACAGAGGTTTCCTGGCTCAAGCGAAACGAAATAGGAGCGCATATGAGATATGTGCGGGACCGAGAATAATGCGTGTATGTGATACCGTATTTCATTCTCGCGATGAATGTATCGATTAGGTTATATGCGATATACCCTAGTTATCGAATCAAGGATTGATTCGATAAACCGATACATTGGATACTAGTCGGTTATATACGATATGACCGGATCGTTAAATCAAGTGTTGATTTAATGATTTAATGCATAATTATATATTTGATATATTACTTTGCATTAACTAGTATCGGTTCACTTTAATTGGATTTTCTCGCTCGGATGTGCACATTGTATATTCGATATAGTTTTGTGCACATGATTGTATCATGTTTGATGATGCATGCTTACTTGGTTTGTGTTAAAGATTGATCCATGGTTATTTAAATGGTTAAGGTTTTGTTTTTCATATAAATTTATTTATTCATTTATTTCTTTCGAAAATATAATGCATAAAGATAAAATGGTGGCTTTTATTTTTGTTTCTTTCATGAACATTCATGAAGGTTTGAATAAAGTGACCATTTTGTCTCATGCTTAACCCTAACCACTAAGCCTAACCATGGTCCTCTCTCTACACTTAACCATGGTGTGATTATGATAAGAATAGATTTTATTTTCCATTATTATTATTCTTATCATAACATTATTCTTCTTCTTCTTCCTTTCTTCACTTGAAGAAAGCAAGCTCCATCAATGGTGATTGATGGAAATGAGTGAGAAATCCAATTCTAAAGTCTACCCACTTCCTATTTCTTCATCCTCTACCTCTTGCCAAATAGTAGAGTGTGTTTCCTTCACAAGTTTTCATGGCAAGGTGAAGGTGGAGCTTGATCTAGCGATGCCTCGACGTAGATCATCTTCGGCATGGACATCGACGACCTAGCTCGCCTATTCTCCGATGAAGCCGACGCTAGAGCCCGGATTCTTTTTGGACAGCAAAGGAACTTCGTTACGGAGCTATGGAGGTGGAGCACCGGATCTACAAAGGTTGTATTTCCGTTTGCCATTAGTTAAGTTGTTAACTACTTTATTGTTTCGCCTAGATTTCTAGCCAACGGTCCGTATTAGGGTTTCTCTGCACCGTTAAAATTTGAAATTGGCATGGTTGATGCCTTGTGAGACCTCACTAGTGTGCCTAGGAACCCTACAGTGGTATCAGAGCCTAGCTAGAGCCTTAGGCGAAGTCTAGACGGAGTTTGAAGTCCGAACGAAACCGAAACCCCAAAATTTCCACGCTCTCTGGACTTTTTCTGAAAACGTGGATTTTTCCAAATTAAAAATTGCTAAAAAATTCAGCAGGGAAATATATGAGTTACGGCGCAAAATTAGACCCATGATTCATCCAAAACGGCGCGGAACCGCGGCAGAAGCCCAGCTTCTGCGGCGGTTCCACGGCTAGGTGATGACGTCACCTTCCCATTGTTGCACAGTAATTCCTATTTTAATATGCTGGGTTTTCTGGAAATTTTTAATATTTATTATAGAGTTGAATTTTCTGGGATTGATTTGGGGATTCGGTGTTTCGATCGGAGTATCAAATTTTGTCTGTGTGGCTTTCCGGATAATTTTTTGAATATGTTAAAAAGTTCGACCGGATATAAATACCCAATTTTTCCCTTGTCGGGAAATTTCCAAGTGTTGGATTTTTCCGTAGTTTAACGACGTTCTAAGTAGTGCAAGTAACGCGATGGACCCTCTGGAAGACAACAAACCTTAACTCGATTATGTGACCGTCTTGAACTGCCCTTTGAACCTTAGGGTTTGGGGCAGTACGGCGTGCCACATGTGAGGCGTTGGCTTGACCCTTCTACGGCTGGACCGTTGGTACTGAGGCACGAACTGAATGTTGTTAGACTTATTTCATGTGTTGATGTATCGGGAAAACTTGGGTGTTTGACTGTTCGATCGAAAAGTTTAACATTTTCTAATTATCCGGAATGGGATACAATAATTGGAATTCACAAAAGTTATGAGATAATTGAATGAATGTTATAAACATAGCAGTTTAGTCGCACTTGATCGGTTGCCACGGAATTTTGATGTGATCAAAAGTCCGTCGCAATCACGTAGCGTACGCGGATACTCGCCGGGTAAACTTAATAGACAGCCTCACGCCATAGCCCCGACCAAGTGACTGTAGGAGAACCCCGTCGCCGAAAGCATCCGTTCGGGTGCTCGCGGTAGCGGTGTTCCGCCTTGGTGTACTTCATCGACGGTATCAGGGGTGCGGCCGCCTACTAAAGTTTGCGACGAGCATTCGATCAGTTTTTCGGGAATCTTGTTGAATTGCCCGACTTGATATTGAAAAGTGTTTTCGATAATGAGACTAAAATGCGGGGTTTATAATTGTTAGGCATGCGATGTCTAAGTAATTCATTTGATTAGGCATGCGATGTCTAAGGTGGTTGCGGATTCCAACTGTTGTAGTTTTATACTTTCTTTTCTGTGACCGTAAGTGTAATATGTGATATCGCCGGTTTCGTTGCTATATGTCAACGACAATTGGGATGCGCGTGTTTACTTACGTTGATGACATGTGATGTTATGTGTTGCTGGATATGTTATATTGGATCGTCGTGTTTGAATAGCCGGGGGTTTTTATGTGAGATGAGTGTTTTTCATTTTCATTCATGTAAAAACTTGTATGTAATATTCTTTTATTGGGGCACTTCCAGGTTGCGGAAGATGTCACCCTTTGTATATTATTTACTTTTCCGCACTAGGATAGACCCAAGGAGGAGGGCACAAGTAACCGGGTTCTGGAGTCCAGTGGGAGACCAACTCGAGGAGTCGAGTCCGGGTCTCCTAACTCTAGAATTGGTAGGGTTGCTTGCCGCTCTCGTAGGGGTCTAGGGGTGTGGGTTTGGCTATTCATCATGACCGTGGAATCCGTGTTTTATACTGGCTCGTATTGAAAACACAGACGTCCTAGTATATCCAATATTTCATATGATTCTTCTGCTGCGATATCTGTGATGTGATCATGTGATGTTCTGTGATAGATACTGTATATAGTATATATGATATATTATATAGGCGTTACTTATGTTTTACACCCGCGCTATCCCAGCCCCGCTCTGCCGTTAGTTACCTAACCTAACGGTGCACGAGGGGACATCGAGGCGAATGCGGATGGCATAAGTGTACGTCGTATTTATCTGTGATGTTTAGGTACTTAAATGATGGGACTTCATTAATGAGATTAATGAAATAAAAGAAACATAAGATGTTGTAGAATCGAATTTCAAAATAAAACAGGTAGCTACAGTTCTTGCTTTGCACAGCGGTATATGTGATATATCCTGCACCTTATTCGATGAGGAAAGGACCGAGATCCCTTCACCGGGAGTGACTCCTTTAGCAATAACTGGCAGATGCTACACACTCGGTTTGTCTTTTGATTGCTTTTAAGTGTTTTTGCTTTGCACAGTGATATATATGATATATCCCGCACCTCATTCGACGAGGAAAGAACCGACGATCCCTTCACCGGGAGTGACTCCTTTAGCAAAACTAGAAAAGCATCAAAAACACTCCATTTCAAAATCATTTGATTCTACAAGGATATCAAGTTCATTACGCAATAGGTTTTCAGAAAAACCTGTCGTAGCCCTCCGTCATTTCAGATAAATCCTGTTTAGTATTCGTGCTGCGTTTGTTGACCTTGTCAAGGCGCAGTGTGCGGTAGCTAACCAGTATTTATCTGCTTATGCATATGATGCAGATTGGGTTAGGGTAGTCGTGCGGCCTTGTTGACCTTGTCAAGGGTCGTACGGGTGGGTTTGATTCAATCAAGAAATGACGGGTTGAACTTGACTTGCGGTCTATGGTTTGTTGACCTTGTCAAGGTCATAGATCGTTCGGGGCAAAATATTATCGGGAATTTCAAGTGTTGAAATTTGCAATGAGATTGCATACCTTCTATGAGATAGTTGGATCCCGATACCCGCTGCGAGTAAGAGTTACTCCTGGGAGAGTTTTACACATTACAATAAGCCGATCAAGTAGGTGTCTAGAAAGGTGTTAACGAGGTTACGCCTCTGGGAAAACGAGGTTTACATTAATTAGGTTCGTGCGAAAGCACAGGGGACCTCCCTCAAAGTACCGACACTGGCCTGGCTAAAAGATTGGCGAACTTGTAGTGTGTAATTAATCCCGGCTAGTCTTTCCTTTTAGGGTTTGAAGGAAGATTTGATAAAAAGCAGTGGGAGCCATCCTGATTAGATAAAATAATAACCAATCTATTCTTGCAAGAGCGCACGCTGAGTGTTTTCTTCTCTCTCTCTCCAGGTAGCGACCATATCACGCCTTAATCAAGATAATAATACGGAATATTGACCAAACCCGCTTGTTACACTGAGCTGGGGAACGTTGGTCCCACTCCAACTTATAATTGTTATAAGACAGAGCAGGAAATAGGGGATTACCAGAATTCCCGTGCCGCCCAAACGAAAAGAGTGCATGCTGATGCATCATCTTCGGGTGTGTTCATTACAGAGAACTGTTTCTCAGTATCCTTTATGTCCTGGGTATGTGATACCAGATCAGGATCCCAGATATGTAATATGTTACATAGGGCTACAGAACTGAGAACGGGTGATAAGTTTCATGAGGCAGAAAACGGGGCAAGAGTTGCAGCCAAGTCTGTTGGTCACTGTCACCCTGTATTACCAATACATTGATTCTGAACGAATGTTGTTAGATACCGAACCTGATATACAAAATCATATCAGTCTCTTTATTAGTAAAGAAATGATAAGATTTTGTATTGCTGGATAATGTTTTGAACATTTCCTATATCAAAAGTTGATCGGTTCAGGCACGTTATCTAAAAGCATTAATGTTCTAAATCAGACTACAGTTCTTTGTATATGGAACACACACAAGAGGAAGAGTTCAGAATTGAACGATTCCTTCTTGAGGTATTGTAGACTAGGTCAGATCAATGTGACCCGACTAGCTAGAGCTACATAAAGATGCATATTTAAATTAGTTTGAATTTACATCTTGTGAAACTCGCCAGTCATGTCACAAAAATATAATGACACCAGCTCTGTTTATTGGAAACAGAGAAAGAGTTAGTAAACTCTTGGGATGATACATGTTGATGTGTGTAGGTCCCCTGTCTACACATGCCAGGACAGGTTCTTTGTACTTCATTACATTCTCTGATAATCTCTCAAGATTCAGACATATGTTCCTGTTGAAACATGAGTCCGAGCCTTTTGAGATATTCACAGAATATAAGTTAGAAGTAGAGAACCAATACGGGTATAAGTATTATATCCTGTGATGAGATCAAGGAGGAGAATACTTGAGCACGGAAATCCTGGATTATTCTAAAGGAGAATGAGATTCTCTCTCAGCATTACTCCTCCGAATACACCATAGCATGTTGGTGTATCGGGGCGGAGCAATCACACCCTATATGATAAGGTGTGCTCTATGATGAGTACTACTGAGTTACCTTTTTCCTTTTGGGAGTTATGCGCTTGAGAAGCTGCATACCTATTGAATTAGGTTCGAATCAAATCAGTTGCCTACCACTTCATATGTGATATGGTATGGGAAGAGCCCATGTCTTAAGCCAGTTAAGATTTAGGATTGTCCGGCCTATGTCTAAAAGCAAAATCTGGACAAGCTCGAGGCAAAGTCTGTTATGTAGAACTGGAAAGGTTCCAGCTATACAAACTACAGTAGATGATTTGATAGAGCCAAAGGATTCAGTAGATTCCAATGAACCTCAGCCTCTCCGCCGATCTAGTAGGGTTCCTCACCCACCTGAGAGATACTTCGGTTTCTCTATGACAGTGGGAGCAAGGACTGCATCATGAGATGATGACCCAACTAGTTTCGAGCTGGCCATCAGGAGTAAGACTCTGTAAGAATGGCTGGATGCTTAGTGATCTGAGATGGAATCCATATACACCAACAAAGTATGGACTTTGGTTGCTATATCTGAAGGGTTAAATCCCCATCAGGAGCAAGTATATCTTGAGAAGATTACTTGGTGTACATGGAAGAGTTGAGACTTTCAAAGCTAGACTTGTTAAAGGTCTACATCATTGACCAGGTGTGGATGATGATGAAACCTTTTCTAAGTAGCTATGCTTAAGTCCATCCAGATCCTACTTGCCACGGCTACATACCATGACTACGATATCTGGTGGTTGGGTGTCATGACAGCTTTTCTAAATGATGTTTAGAAGAGAGTGTCTATAAGTACACAGCCAGAGGGCTTCGTAGACAGTGGGAGCAGCGGAAACGTGTGCAAGATGCTTTATAGGATAAAGCAGGCATCGCGGAGTTGGAACATCTGTTTTGATGAAGCGTTCAAAGAAGTTGACATCATCAAAATGGTAGATGAACCTTGTATAAACAAGAAGGTAGTAGGGAGTATGGTGACGATCCTCGTAGAGTACGTGGATGACATACTCTTGATAGGGAAGGAGTTTCCTATGCTACGCTCGATCAATCTCCGATTATCACAAAGATTCTCCATATAGGATCAAAGTGATACCTACTAAATCCTGGATTTTGGATCTATGAGATAGATCTAATTGGATGTTAGGAATCTCACTAGAAGTAGTAAGATCGTATCAATTGATTCTGGGGAGAATCACTGGAAAGGTTCCAGGGTGATAAAGACGACTGAATGTCAGTCATAGGCATTGTCTTTACCCTCAGTAAAGGGACGGTATGTTGGAAGGGTTCCAAGCTAGATACCGTGGCATACTAGACGATTAAGGCTGGATACATCGCTACTTAAGATGCTACCAAAGAGGCTGTCTGGGTATATACTAGTTCATGAGATGAACTAAGTTCCTCCCATTGTGTGACAATGGAGTTGTGGCTTATACCAAGGAACGCCTGTCCCATCAGTGATCCAGACATATTCTAAGGCAGTATTACCTGATCATGGAGATGGTTGATCTCCAGGGTGATCATGGTCAGGAGAGCAGACTCAGAGGACAACACAGCGGATCCACTCATAAAGGCCTGATCCCAGAGAGAGATATTTATGGGATGGTTGAGTATGAGATACTACAACCACTGCTACAGATGGCCCTAGTACAAGTGGGAGATTGTTAGTTATATGTATGCCCTAGAGGCCATTACTGTACATTGGATGTATATTGTAGTGGATGCTGGGACATATATAGGGAGGACTTTCTTGCTCGACATGATAGTATGCTATCTGGTTGATCTTTACCTTAACGTGTATACTGATTGTCTCTCTGTTACATGTTGGTAAAGCCCTTAGGATGTGTACTTGACTACCTGGACTATGATGAAGATCATACTAGTGGGGACATGGTAGTCCATAAGTACATCCTTCAAAGTCCCTAGTCGTGGGTGTATCGAGACGGGGCATCGATATACCAGAGTAGACTAGCGTATACCTTCTCGACCCATACAGATGGGCGATGGATGATCCCATATCCATTGGTGTTTGACATCAGTGATGATATACGGGTGCTCAGTAGAGACTGGGTACACTGGACGGACTCGCCGAGAACTCCCAGATGGTATTATACCTGACGTTAGATGGCAGTTTTCTGGTGACACTGGTACAGAGTAGTCTGTTGACCCGAGATCGTCATAGAGTCTTGTGTGGTTCCCACTGTGCTTTGATTTCCATCTTACCACGTCCAAGAGGGCGTGCAAAACGGTGGTTTTTAGGTACAGTCCCGAATCACATGGAGGCAATGAGCGATAGGAGTGGATTCGTCTCTCCCGGTATAGGGGGTTGATGTTGCGCTGTGTTAGATTGGCTATAACAGGAAATCCCTGGCCAGGGTTGCTGAGATTTACTAGTAAGTGTTACCTGTAGTTTCTCGAATTGTTATAGACCTCATATCGACACGACTTATCGAGCTATTGGGGTCTGACGTTTACCACCCCTAGGCGAGATATGCGACATATCAGACGATCAAACCGGACTGTACGGTAAGTGTTACTTGTTGGATTCACAGGAGTGTGAGCGGGCTTGCTCGTCGATCTTCTGATCGCTCAATACCCGGGTGGTCGTTACGTTTAGCAGACCGCTTGCGGCTTGTGGATGTTCGATATGATCATCATCTGCTGCCGGCGTATTGACGAGTCTTTAGAGTCCTACACAGAGGTTTCCTGGCTCAAGCGAAACGAAATAGGAGCGCATATGAGATATGTGCGGGACCGAGAATAATGCGTGTATGTGATACCGTATTTCATTCTCGCGATCAATGTATCGATTAGGTTATATGCGATATACCCTAGTTATCGAATCAAGGATTGATTCGATAAACCGATACATTGGATACTAGTCGGTTATATACGATATGACCGGATCGTTAAATCAAGTGTTGATTTAATGATTTAATGCATAATTATATATTTGATATATTACTTTGCATTAACTAGTATCGGTTCACTTTAATTGGATTTTCTCGCTCGGATGTGCACATTGTATATTCGATATAGTTTTGTGCACATGATTGTATCATGTTTGATGATGCATGCTTACTTGGTTTGTGTTAAAGATTTATCCATGGTTATTTAAATGGTTAGGGTTTTGTTTTTCATATACATTTATTTATTCATTTATTTCTTTGGAAAATATAATGCATAAAGATAAAATGGTGGCTTTTATTTTTGTTTCTTTCATGAACATTCATGAAGGTTTGAATAAAGTGACCATTTTGTCTCATGCTTAACCCTAACCACTACACCTAACCATGGTCCTCTCTCTACACTTAACCATGGTGTGATTATGATAAGAATAGATTTTATTTTCCATTATTATTATTCTTATCATAACATTATTCTTCTTCTTCTTCCTTTCTTCACTTGAAGAAAGCAAGCTCCATCAATGGTGATTGATGGAAATGAGTGAGAAATCCAATTCTAAAGTCTACCCACTTCCTATTTCTTCATCCTCTACCTCTTGCCAAGTAGTAGAGTGTGTTTCCTTCACAAGTTTTCATGGCAAGGTGAAGGTGGAGCTTGATCTAGCGATGCCTCGACGTAGATCATCTTCGGCATGGACATCGACGACCTAGCTCGCCTATTCTCCGATGAAGCCGACGCTAGAGCCCGGATTCTTTTTGGACAGCAAAGGAACTTCGTTGCGGAGCTATGGAGGTGTTGGTGATAGTGCCCTCAGAGTCAATTATTGGACCACAGGCACGTGATTGCAATGATTGAGGGGAGGACCTGTCCCAGTAGGACAGTCTTACTCGAGATGATAGTATGCTATCTGGTTTACCTTTATCATCGTGTACTGCTTTAGGTGACCTTACAGGTCACTATTGCACGTTGATAGAGCCCCTAGGATTCTTGCTTGACTACCGGCAGTATGAGGGCGATCATATACGTGGGAGCTGGTGGTCTATAAGCACATCCTTAAATGGTCCCTAGTCGTGGGAGTTTCGAGACAGGGCATCGATACTCCGGAGTAGACTAGTGTATACAGTCGAGACCCCGACGAGGGGCGGTGGCCGGTCTCACAAGCCACTGGTGTCAGTTGGTTCACCTAAGATGTATACAGGTGCTCATTGGGTTATGAGTACACCGGACAGGACTCGCCGGGAACCTGCTAGTTGGGATTATACCAGACGTCAGATAGCAGTTCCCTGGTGACATGTGTACAGGTTAGTTCGTCGACCTGAGATCGTCATTTGTCTCGTGTGAGTTCCCACTGTGCTTTGATTATTACCCTACCACGGCTCAAAAGAGTCGTGCAAACAGGTTTTAGTTGGGTACAGTCCCGAGCCACATGGAGGCAGTGAGCGGATCTGCAGGGGTTCGTCTCTCCCGGTATTGGGGGTGAGGTCGCGCTGTGTCGAGGAGAGCCAGAACATGAAAAGTCCTTGGCCAAGGCAGGAGATTTACTGGTAGGTATTCCAGTAGTATCTCAGGGTGTTCTGGGCTACACTCCGACACGACTTGTACCGCTTTTGGGGGTCTGACTTTTACCAACCCCCTAGGCCCGCCATGCGATGCTCATAGACGAACGGACCGGACTGTACGGATATTGTCACTGACAGGCTCAGTAGGGTGTCAGGATGAGTTCGCTCATCGACGTCCCTTTTGGTCAATAGCTGGTGGCCCGTCACGTATTGGCTTATACCTCTGACGTGCTAGTGGTTAAATCCACAGCCATAGTATTGACGAGTCTTTAGAGTCCACCACACTTACAGTTACTCAAGCTTTCGGGCGAAACGCTGTAGAGGCCGTATGGAGATAGGGCAGGGTTCGATCAGATACGTGCGGTATTGTACCGATCGTGATCGGACGGTTTTTACTAGCCGGCTTTGGCTTAAGCCGGATTCTAGTATTAGATAGTGTAGTTTTGTCTCTTTGCATTTGTGTTCAGTAGGAATACAAATGCGGGCATGTATTTGCAGTAGCGGGGTTTTCCTGTAATTTATTATGGGATCGGTTTTCTGGGGTTGCCAGTTTGCATTCCGTTCCGGCCGGTTTTCTCTTTTTCCTTCCCGGTCGGACTTTCCGATGGAGGGTGTTATTTGTACATTTGCAATTAACATTTAGTGGAGGGGTTTCTTGCATATGTGTTTTCTTATCATCATGAGATTCCATTCTTGTCCACTTCATTATCTTTTCTTATGATGGTTTGAAATGGATGTTGAAAAGAAATGAGAGTGACCATTTTCTATATTGGTTTTTCCATTATATTTTTATATACTTGGAGAATTCTTTTTCTCTCTCCAATCTCATTCTTGTGAGGAGAGAGGCCGGCCACATTTCTTGAGGGAGAGGGGAGAGGAAATTTCTTGATGTATGGTTCTCATTTTGCCTTGCCAAAAATTGATTTTTCTTATCTCTCCAAAGTTCTTTCTTCACCTCCATCCAAAGGCAACCTCATAAACCCCAAAAGAGACAAGCTTACTACACTATTCTATAGCAAGCCTTGGACGCGTCGGCTAGCCAACTTCGCGCCCGAGTTGCCTCGGTCAAGAGGCGGGAGCCCGTAAAAGATTCCGGCTACGTGGTACCCTTTCCGACGAGACAATGATGGACGGAGATTCCGCGAGAGATCGGAGTGGAGATGAAGACCGAAGGACTCGGATCATTCGGTATATCTCTTCCCCTTCTTATAGTTAGCTTAGACTAGTTAATGGTTCGATCCGGGTGTTTAGTGCGCGGTGGTACCGGTTTGCTAAGTTCGCAAAATTAAAGTTTATCACCGCTTCCGCATTCCGGCGTCGGTTTGACGGCCGGGGCGCCGCCGTGCACTTACAGTGGTATCAGAGCCTCGCCATTAACTTAGTCTAGCTTTGTTTGATGTGTTTGCATTTCCGATCGACCAAAATTCCAAAAACTCGCGTTTCTCCTCACATCAGTTTTCTGTCGAAATTTTTTGAACTTCAAAAATTTTTCAGGTTGTAGAAAACTAATGTACTGGAAATTCTAAGACTACTGGAAAAATTCGACACAGTCAGTCGACCATTGAAGCGCGGAACCGCGGCCAAACCCCCCTTGGCCCGCGGTTTCGCCGCACATTGGTGTCGTCACTGCATCATTTTTTTCCAGTGGGCTTCTGGGCTAATTTTAGGGGTTTTGGAATATTAATATTGGGCCCAGATTTTTTGTGAGTGCTACAGTATTGCTTTGGGGCCCACTTGTTAATTTTTGATTGATCGGATATTTTAAACACATTTTTCACAGTATTTACATTATATCTGCGACCGTGAATGTCACTCGATCGGTAAATCCAGTCTATCTGCTATAGCCCTTTTAGACGGATTTGCGAACGTGACCTTCACGTTGATGTTTTATGTTTGTGCTGTGATGTTGCGGATCGGTCGTGGGGGATAACCTGGATGCAATGCTAGTACTGTTGCGGTTGTATTATGTACATTTGATATTGCGGGACGAGCGTCCGACATGTGGACTGCCGTCGCTGCCTGTTTGTATTATTCTTTTGGGGCACGGCCAGGTTGCGGTCGATGTACCCGTTGTATGTATATTTTACTTTCTGTACTAGGATTACCCCGCGGAGGGGTGCACGGATAGCCGGGTTCAAGAGGGCAACAAGCCCGCATCTCATGGCATTGAGATGGAGGGGGCTTCACTCTAGAATTGGCGGGCTATTCGCCGCACTCGTAGGGGGTATAGGGTTGACCCAGGAGGGGTGCCCAAGTTACCGGGTTCCGTGAAGTGCTGGGTGGTCCATTCACGTTGCTGAAGGGGGCTGCCTCGCTTCAGGTTTTGGCGGGTAACTAGCCGCGCCCGTAGGGGTCTAGGATTTCATTGCACAGGCTATCCACACGACCAGGGGAACGTCGGGTTTCAGCGGCTCTGTGAAACCTGGGGATCCCAGATATCTGTATTGATCTGTGTTGCTGTACTTTTCTGTGCTGCATTGTTTATCACGCCTTGAGTGAAAATTATATATTATATATATACTAGTAGATGTTGTATATGTTTTTCATCCGCGCTAGTCCAGTCCCCGCTCTGTCGTTAGTTAGCTAACCTAACGAGTGATGACGGGACCCAGTGACGAATGCGGATGGCATATACGTACGTCAGTATATTTTCGTTCTTTGTGGTGTGATCAATTGATGGGACTGCATTGATTCGGATCAATGCAAGATAAACAAACCTATTCTGATGTTGTTGGAACACTTTTCAAAAAGCTGTTATTGCAAGGGCGTTCTTTTTTGTTTTGCATCGTGGTATTCAGTTGGAATATCATGCTCCTCAGTCGACGAGGCAAGGGCCGAGATCCCTTCACCGGGAGTGACCCCTTGGACAGAAGTTTGCGTCAGGGCAATAACTTCACTATAGCCGTTTACTATTGCTTTGCATCGTGGTATTCAGTTGGAATATCCTGCACCTCATTCTACGGGGAAAGAGCCGAGATCCCTTCACCGGGAGTGACCTCTTTAGCAAAGGTTTTCGTAACTATATTTTCAAAAGCTATCAGTTCCTTCAACGATATCAAGTTCATTACGTTAAAGGTTTTCGCCAGAAACCATTCGTAGCCCTCCGTCATTTCATATGGATAGTCAATAGTATTCAAGCTGTGTTTGTTGGCCATAGTCAAGGCACAGTGTTTGGTAGCTATTGGGTGTTCATATGTAGCATAGATAGATGCGTTGTTTTGGGACAGTCGTATAGCCTTGTTGGCCCTAGTGAAGGGCTTGTACGGGTGGGTTCAAATCAACCTGGACAATGACGGGTAGAACTTGACATGTGACTTATGATTTGTTGGCCATAGTCAAGGTCATAAGAGCATGGGGTAAAAATCCACATCGGGAGTTTCAAAAGAACTGAAACTTGCCAGATATGCGCATACCTTCTGGAGTGTGATAGCGTGAGCGGATTCCGTCACGTTATCATGCGATGATAGTTGGATCCCGATTCCCACTGATGAGTTGGTTTACTCCTCGGGTGATCCCGGCTAATTCTTCTTTCAGGTTTGGGGAAGAATTTGACGTTACAGTGGGAGGTTTCCAGATTAGATAAAGTGATAACCATTCTGATCTAGGTTAGAGTGCACGCTGAGTGTTTCTTTTCTCTCTCTCTTTGGCAGCGAACATTGACCCGACCCTAGACTATGACTCAGTGACCAAGTTGACCGAACCTTCTTAACACTGGCTTTTGGATTGTCAGAGTTGCAAACCTCATTGCCACTCCTACTTTTACCCTTTTCTCCAGGACACCCCGTATTACTACGAACGTCTACTTCCATTGGACAAAACCATCGTATGGTTATATACGAACTCGAAGAAATTCGAGGATAGTTTCTGGTTCTGGAGAAAACGAATAGGACTATTCAGTTGTCTTTTCCTTTCACCTTCTCTCATTGCGAGTACTCTTTGGTTTAGGAGATAGTACACCTATTACGCAAATTAGATAGTCTTCTTCCAAACCATAGGCAGGTGCCGACCGGTAGGGAATGAAGAAAGCCAATTAGCCTAAATGGTGTACAGAAGGTATTGAGTTCAGACAAAGCAAGGGATTAGTAAGAGGGCAAAGTAAATTGCGACTGCTATTCACGACCAAACCAAGTATTTCTTCGCCAATCCTAAATCACCTATTTCTAAGGTTTATTCGGGTGTCTTTTATCTTCACCTTCTCTCGCATTGCGAGTGCTCCTAGGATTAGAAGTAGTACACCCATTATGCTTATTGGATAGTCTTCTTCCAAACCATAGGCTAGTGCCGAACGGTAGGGAAGGAAGAAAACCATTTGGCCTAAAGGGGTGTAAAGAAGGCAATGACTAAAGACATAAAAAGGGATTTGGAGAAGTGGCAAAGAATTATAAGGTTGCAGTTGTGAATCTGGATAATGGAAGAGGCATTACTAGGAATACCAGAAAGCCCCAACGAAACATTTCGATGTTTCAGTTTCACTGTGTACTGTTAAAAGAAAACTGATTTCCCAATTAGACACTTACTCCAGGGTATGTATTTACCAGGTATGATTCTCACATCTGTATGGTTTTACAGATGATGAGTGGGAGTAAATTATTGGGAATTAGGTGACCATCCTCATTATATCGGGATTCGTTGTAATTGGTGATATTTGAGAAAGCCACCTGGGTTGTTTGCCGGTCGGCAAATATTTGGTTTTGAATATCCGTTGTTATGCACCAATTTCAAATTAATATATCTGTACGTCTATTTTTATAGAGTGAGACATACCTTTTTGAAATTATGTCTATGACATTTACCTATACCAGTGGATGGTTAGGTAAGGAGCATTGAACAACGGTGTAATTCTTCATAACCAAAAGTACAGTTTTCAACCTACGACACACAGTGAATGAGTCACTAGACTCAGGGGACTTATACAGAGTATTGTATATTGTCCAGTGTCCATTAGGACAGAGGGGTTGGTCCTCGTACTATATTCTATTTACTTATGACTTCTCTAGTTCTTAGACATGTGTTTCGTAGAAACACAGGGTCTGAGTTTTGAGAAGTTATAGGTATAAGAATAAAGTAGAGAACCAGGTATTGCAAGTATCGGGATTCTTCAAAGTGATCGAAGATGTAGATACTTGTGTATGGTATTCAGTTGATAGTAATGGTTAAGAGAACTTGCTTCTTTTTCAGGTTACTCATAATTGGAAGCATTCCTAAGTTGAGTAACGCTGATCGGCCTCATTCCATTTAGTAGACATGCACTGGTGACAGCTGCATGATTTGAATATGGTTCAATTATATCAGTGCCTCTGTTTCTTGGATATAGAACAGTTCATATCTTGACATTGTTAAGATACGGGGAGTTGTCCGGCTTATGCTTAAAACCAGACTCTGGACAACTCAAGGCACGTTTCTGTAATGGCTGTTTGTGGGTTGACCTGGGCTATGACGAGGATTGATTTTCTACCATCTGGAAGATCAATAGTGATATTGTTCTTGACTCGCCACAGTTTTAATTAAAAATGGATTTTTTCAGAAAACAGTAGTGGGAGTATGGTAGAACTGGAAGTGATTCCAGAACCGCAAACGATTACTGAAGATTTGATATGAACCTAAAGATTCAATCTGGTTTGACATTCCATTAGCCACTCCGCAGATATGGTGGGTAACCTCAGACACTCGAGAGGTACTTCGGTATACTCAAGGACGGTGGCAGGGAGGTTCTTGTTTACCCAGACTTGCCATTACTGTTATTCCAGACTGTGAGACCCGGCAGGAGGATGAGTGTAGCGTCGTTCTAAACTAGCTTTAGAAGTGTACGTCTATATGACTCTGCCAGAGGGTTGTCGTAGTCAGTGGGAGCAGCGGAAGCATTGGTGGATATCAGGCTTATGTCTATTTATAGACTAGAGCAGATATAGCGGAGATAGATCATCTATTTCTGATGTGACAGTCATAGGTTTGACTTCATCAGAATAGGGGATGGATCCGTTAAGAAGGTAGTAGGGTGTAATGTCCTGGTATTTGATGACATACACAGAGTAGGAAGTGATATTCCTATACTACGATCGGTTATACTTTGGTCGTCACACAGTAGTTTCTCCACATAGGATTTGGATATTATATCAGACATTCTGGTTACTGGATCTATGGTTTTAGATCTAGATTTGGGTGGTTTCCCAATCTGGGTACTTTGACCGCATTCTATGAGTATTTAGAATGGACGACTCCTGGCACGGTAGTGTACCTGCAGGTAATGGAGTCACCCTCTCTAAAGGTGTCTTACAGACTAAAGGGGAGAGGGATACGCATGATTGGCAGATCACTTGCTTAGGCAATTGAGTCAATCATGAGATGTCAAGTACCACACCAGATGTTGTTCTTGCAGTAGGTGCAACAAGTTGATATTGATCCAATCCTGGAGAAACAGTCGGAAGCAGTTTTAGAACATCAGTGGATGTTCTAGGGATATGATAACGGCAGTCTTCTTCGGGAGACAGTTATCATTCCAGGCTTCCAAGGTGACCTGGATGGCAGAGTGGCTGTCAGAGTTATAGTTTTCCTTCTGACGAGGGGCGGTATTTTGGACAGATGGTCCAAGTGGATACTAAGGGAAGGCATGGCGCAGGACACTGATTAAGTTCAGTTGTCGATACAGTCTAAGAAGTTTGGATTTGGAGTTCATTTATGAGCTAGGTCCCATCAGACATCCAGACATTCTAAGACAGGTATTGCTCATTTCGGAAGATAGTTTTCTCTGCGAACTTGAGGTAAAGAGAGACATAGAAACAAACACCAGAGCGGATCCACTCACTGAGGCTATTCCTCGAACGCAATAGTTTCGCAAACGAGTTTTGTGAGACTGACTAGTAGAGGAGTTGGGTGTTCGGTATCACACGGGCTGTGAGTATGCGACACGCAATAATTAGCCTTGAGTGCAAGTGGGAGATTGTTGGAGATAGTGCCCTCAGAGTCAATTATTGGATCACAGGCACGTGATTGCAATGATTGAGGGGAGGACCTGTCCCAGTAGGACAGTCTTACTCGAGATGATAGTATGCTATCTGGTTTACCTTTATCATCGTGTACTGCTTTAGGTGACCTTACAGGTCACTATTGCATGTTGATAGAGCCCCTAGGATTCTTGCTTGACTACCGGCAGTATGAGGGCGATCATATACGTGGGAGCTGGTGGTCTATAAGCACATCCTTAAATGGTCCCTAGTCGTGGGAGTTTCGAGACAGGGCATCGATACTCCGGAGTAGACTAGTGTATACAGTCGAGACCCCGACGAGGGGCGGTGGCCGGTCTCACAAGCCACTGGTGTCAGTTGGTTCACCTAAGATGTATACAGGTGCTCATTGGGTTATGAGTACACCGGACAGGACTCGCCGGGAAGCTGCTAGTTGGGATTATACCAGACTTCAGATAGCAGTTCCCTGGTGACATGTGCATAGGTTAGTTCATCGACCTGAGATCGTCATTTGTCTCATGTGAGTTCCCACTGTGCTTTGATTACTACCCTACCACGGCTCAAAGGAGTCGTGCAAACAGGTTTTAGTTGGGTACAGTCCCGAGCCATATGGAGGCAGTGAGCGGATCTACAGGGGTTCGTCTCTCCCGGTATTCGGGGTGAGGTCGCGCTGTGTCGAGGAGAGCCAGAACATGAAAAGTCCTTGGCCAAGGCAGGAGATTTACTGGTAGGTATTCCAGTAGTATCTCAGGGTGTTCTGGGCTACACTCGGACACGACTTGTACTGCTTTTGGGGGTCTGACTTTTACCAACCCCCTAGGCCCGCCATGCGATGCTCATAGACGAACGGACCGGACAGTACGGATATTGTCACTGACAGGCTCAGTAGGGTGTCAGGATGAGTTCGCTCATCGACGTCCCTTTTGGTCAATAGCTGGTGGCCCGTCACGTATTGGCTTATACCTCTGACGTGCTAGTGGTTAAATCCACAGCCATAGTATTGACGAGTCTTTAGAGTCCACCACACTTACAGTTACTCAAGCTTTCGGGCGAAACGCTGTAGAGGCCGTATGGAGATATGGCAGGGTTCGATCAGATACGTGCGGTATTGCACCGATCGTGATCGGACGGTTTTTACTAGCCGGCTTTGGCTTAAGCCGGATTCTAGTATTAGATAGTGTAGTTTTGTCTCTTTGCATTTGTGTTCAGTAGGAATACAAATGCGGGCATGTATTTGCAGTAGCGGGGTTTTCCTGTAATTTATTATGGGATCGGTTTTCTGGGGTTGCCAGTTTGCATTCCGTTCCGGCCGGTTTTCTCTTTTTCCTTCCCGGTCGGACTTTCCGATGGAGGGTGTTATTTGCACATTTGCAATTAACATTTAGTGGAGGGGTTTCTTGCATATGTGTTTCCTTATCATCATGAGATTCCATTCTTGTCCACTTCATTATCTTTTCTTGTGATGGTTTGAAATGGATGTTGAAAAGAAATGAGAGTGACCATTTTCTATATTGGTTTTTCCATTATATTTTTATATACTTGGAGAATTCTTTTTCTCTCTCCAATCTCATTCTTGTGAGGAGAGAGGCCGGCCACATTTCTTGAGGGAGTGGGGAGAGGAAATTTCTTGATGTATGGTTCTCATTTTGCCTTGCCAAAAATTGATTTTTCTTATCTCTCTAAAGTTCTTTCTTCACCTCCATCCAAAGGCAACCTCATAAACCCCAAAAGAGACAAGCTTACTACACTATTCTATAGCAAGCCTTGGACGCGTCGGCTAGCCAACTTCGCGCCCGAGTTGCCTCGGTCAAGAGGCGGGAGCCCGTAAAAGATTCCGGCTACGTGGTGCCCTTTCCGACGAGACAATGATGGACGGAGATTCCGCGAGAGATCGGAGTGGAGATGAAGACCGAAGGACTCGGATCATTCAGTATATCTCTTCCCCTTCTTATAGTTAGCTTAGAATAGTTAATGGTTCGATCCGGGTGTTTAGTGCGCGGTGGTACCGGTTTGCTAAGTTCGCAAAATTAAAGTTTATCACCGCTTCCGCATTCCGGCGTCGGTTTGACGGCCGGGGCGCCGCCGTGCACTTACAGGAGGTGGAGCACCGGATCTACAAAGGTTGTATTTCCGTTTCCCATTAGTTAAGTTGTTAACTCCTTTATTGTTTCACCTAGATTTCTAGCCAACGGTCCGTATTAGGGTTTCTCGGCATCGTTAAAATTTGAAATTGGCATGGTTGATGCCTTGTGAGACCTCACTAGTGTGCCTAGGAACCCTACAACGTCGGCATGACTTATCAAGCTACTAGGGTCTGACGTTTACCACCCCTAGGCAAGATATGCGACATATCAGACGAATAGACCGGACTGTACGGTAAGTGTTACTGGTTGGATTCACAGGAGTGTGAGCGGGCTTGCTCGTTGATCTTCTGATCGCTCAATACCCGAGTGGCCCTTACGTTTAGCAGACCGCTTGCGGCTTGTGGGTGTTTGATATGATCATCACCTACTGCCGGCGTATTGACGAGTCTTTAGAGTCCTACACAGAGGTTTCCCGGCTCAAGCGAAACGAAATAGGAGCGCATATAAGATATGTGCGGGACCGAGAATAATACCAGTATGTGATACTGAATTCTATTCTCGCGATTTGTATCATCGGACGGTTATATAAGATATAGCCGGGTTACCGAATCAAATGTTGATTCGATATGATGATACACTTGATAATAGTCGGTTATATGCAATATGACCGGATCATTAAATCAAGTGTTGATTTAATGATTTAATGTATAATTATATATTAGATATATTACTTTACATTGACTAGTATTGTTCACTTAAGATGGATTTTCTCACTTGATTTGCACAAGTTGTATATGTGATATATTTTTGTGCACTAGTTTGTATCATGTTTGATGATACATGCAAACTTGGGTGTGTGTATGCTTTAAACCATGTTTAGGTTAATGGTTAGGGTTTCATTTACTTTATTTATTTTGGTTAAAAAACTAAATGGTTGCTTTTGTTCCTTTGCTAGAAGCTTCATGATGCTTCATGCATCTTTGAAAAAGTAACCATTTTGTTTTTATTCCTTAACCTAACCATTTCACCTAAACCTTAGTTTATTCTCTACATTAGTTACCTCACCCATGGTTGCTAAATGATAAGCATCACTTGATTTTCTATTTTGATATTATTCATTCATTCTTTTCTTTCTTCTTCTTCTTTTTCATGAAGAGAAGAAAACCTTGCTAGAAAAATTCCAAGTGATGAATCCAAGTGAGAAATCCAAATCCAAAGTGAACCAACTTCCTATTTCTTCATCCTCTACCACTTGCCATGTAGAAGAGTGTGTTATCTTCATAGGTTTCATGACCTAGTGAAGATGGAGCTTGAGTTTGAGTCGCCTCGACGTAGATCATCTTCGGCATCGAAGTCAACGACCTAGCCCGCCCATTTCTCTGATGAAACCGACGCTAGAGTCCGGGATTCCGATGATCGCAGTGGAAGGACGTCAACACGGAGCTAGAGAAGTGGAGGACCGGATCTACAAAGGTTGTAGTCTCTTTCACTTAGTAGCAAAATAGTTTGCTTGCATTTTTTTCGCCTATCCTCTAGTTAACGATATTGCATAGGGTTTCTCAGCACATAAATTTTTGAATTTGGCATGGTTGATCAGTTGTCGAACCTAATGGGTGTGCCTAGGAACCCTACAGTGGTATCAGAGCCTAGCTAGAGCTTTAGGCGATTGGTAGACGAAGTTAGAAACCCGATCGAACCCCGAAACCCTAAATTACACCCCTCTCTGTACATTTTCTGTAACTGTGGAATTTTGTGAATTAAAAATATGCAGAAAAATCAACAGGGTTTTCAAGGAGTTACTGTGCAAAATGAGAGCCTAAGTCAATCAAGGCGCCGCGGAACCGCGGCACGAGCATGGCTCGTGCGGCGGTTCCGCGGCCGTACCGTCACTTCTTTCATCAAATTTTGCACAGTAATGTCACTAAGTTATTCCTGAGTTTTCTGGGAATTTTTAATTTGCACTCAAGAGTTGAGTTTTCTGGGTTGTATTGGGGACTCGATGATTCGATCGGAAATTTTAACTGCGTCTATGTGTTTTTCCGTGTAATTTTAGAACATGTTAAAAAGTTCGACTGGATATAAATACCCAATTTTTCCCCTGCCGGGAAATTTCCAAATGTTAGATCTTTCCCTAGTTTAAGAACATTCTAAGTAGTGCAAGTAACGCGATGGACCCTCTAGAAGACAACAAACCTTAACTCGATTATGTGACCGTCTTGAACTGCCCTTTGAACCTTAGGGTTTGGGGCAGTACGGCGTGCCACATGTGAGGCGTTGGCTTGACCCTTCTACGGCTGGACAGTTGATACTGTGGCATGAAGTGGATGTTTTTTTAAACTTATTTCATGTGTTGAGCTTTTCGGGAAAACTTGGGTATTTGATTGTTCGATCAGAAAGTTTAACATTTTCTGTTTATCTGGAATGTGATACAATATTTGGAATCTACAAGTCGTTATGAGATAACTGAATGAATGTTATAAATCTAGCAGTTTAGTCTCACTTGATCAGTTGCCACGGAATTTTGATGCGATCAAAAGTCCATCGCAATCACGTAGCGTACACGGATACTCGCCGGGTAAACTTAATAGACAGCTACACCCCATAGCCCCGACCAAGTGACTATAGGAGAACCCCGTCGCCGAAAGCATCCGTTCGGGTGCTCGTGGCAGCGGTGTTCCGCCTTGGTGCACTTCGTCGACGGCATCGGGGGTGCGGCCGTCTACTGAAGTTTGCGACGAGCATTCGATCTGGATGTCGGGAATCTTGTTTAATTGCCCGACTTGATATTGAAAAGAGTTTTCGATAATGAGACTAAAATGCGGGGTTTATAATTGGTTAGGCATGCGATGTTTAAAGAGTTTGCGGATTCCAACTATTGTAGTTTTACACTTTCTTTTCTGTGACCGTAAGTGTAATATATGATATCGCCGATTTCGTTGCTATATGTCAACGACAATTGGGATACGCATGTTTACTTACGTTGATGACATGTGATGTTATGTGTTGCTGGATATGTTATATTGGATCGTCGTGTTTGAATAGCCGGGGGTTTTTATGTGAGATGAGTGTTTTTCTTTTTCATTCATGTAAAAACTTGTATGTAATATTCTTTTATTGGGGCACTTCCAGGTTGCGGAAGATGTCACCGCTGATGTATATTATTTACTTTTCCGCATTAGGATAGACCCAAGGAGGGGAGCACAAGTAACCGGGTTCTAGGGTCCAGTAGGAGACCATCTCGAGGAGTCGAGCCCAGGTCTCCTAACCCTAGAATTGGTAGGGTTGCTTGCCGCTCTCGTAGGGGTCTATGGGTGTGGGATTGGCTATTCATCACGACCGTGGAATCCGTGTTTTATTCACGCTCAAAATAAAACACGGACGTCCTAGTATATCCAATATTTCATATGATATTTTCTGCTGCGTTATCTGTGATGTGATCATGCGATATGTTCAGATAGATATTGTATATAGTATATATGATATATTATATAGACGTTGCTTATGTTTTACACCCGCGCTAGCCCTGCCTCGCTCTGGCGTTAGTTACCTAACCTAACGGTGCAGACGGGACATCGAGGCGAATGCGGATGGCATAAGCGTACGTTGTATTTATCTGTGATGTTTAGGTGGACTTACATGATGGGACATTCATTAATGAGATTAATGAAAGAAAATAAACCTAAAAGATGTTGTGGAATCGAATTTTAAAAAATCAGGTAGCTACAGTTCTTGCTTTGCATCGCGGTGTTCCTTGTAGAACATCCTGCACCTTATTCGATGAGGAAAGGGCCGACGATCCCTTCACCGGGAGTGACCCCTTTAGCAGTAACTGGCAGATGCTACAACCCTCGGTTTGTCTTTTGATTGCTTCTGTAGTTTTTGCTTTGCACAGCGGTATATATGATATATCCTGCACATTATTCGATGAGGAAAGGGCCGACGATCCCTTCACCGGGAGTGACCCCTTTAGCAAAACTAGAAAAGCCTCAAAAACACTCCATTTAAAAACCATTTGATTCCGCAACGAGATCAAGTTCAAAGCGTTAAAGGTTTTCTTAAAAACAATTCGCAACCCCCCGTCATTTTAGAAAGTAGAGTACTTAGTATTCTTGCTACGTTTGTCGACCATAGCCGAGGCGTAGTGTACGGTAGCTAAGTGATGTCTTCCTACACAGCATATGATGCGATTAGTTAGGACAGTCATGTGGCTTTGTTGACCTTAGCCAAGGGTCATATGGGTGGGTCTAATTAATCACGAAATGACGGGTAGAACTTGACTAGTGCTTATGATTTGTTGACCTTAGTCAAGGTCATAAGTGCTAGGGGTAAAAACCATTATCGGGAGTTTCAAATGTTGAAATTTGCAATGAGATTGCATACCTTCTATATGATAGTTGGATCCCGATATCCACTGCGAGTAATTGTTACTCCTGGGAGAGTTTTGCACTTTGCAATTAGCCGATCAAGTAGGTGTCTAGAAAGGTGTCAACAGGGTTACGCCTCTGGGAAAACGAGGTTTATTTTAATTAGGTCCGTGCGAAAGCACGGGGAACCACCCTCAAAGTACCAACACTGGCCTGGCTGAAAGATTGGCGAACTTGTAGAATGTAATTAATCCCGGCTAGTCTTTCCTTTTAGGGTTTGAAAGAAGATTTGATAATAACAGTGGGAGCCATCCTGATTATATAAAATAATAACCAATCTATTCTTGCAAGAGCGCACGCTGAGTGTTTTCTTCTCTCTCTCTCTCCAGGTAGCGACCATATCACGCCTTAATCAAGAAAATAATACGGATGTATTGACCGAACCCACTTGTTATACTGAGCTGGGGAACGTTGGTCCTGCTCCAACTTATACTTGTTATAAGACAGAGCAGGAAATTGGGGATTACCAGAATTCCCGTGCCGCCCAAATGAAGAAAGTGCATACTGATGCATCATCTTCGGGTGTGTTCATTACAGAGAACTGTTTCTCAGTATCCTTTACGTCCTAGGTATGTGATACCAGCTCAGGATCCCGCATATGTAATTTGTTACATGGGCTACAGATAGGTAGAGAACTGAGAACGGGGGATAAGTTTCATAAGACAGAAAACGGTACAAGTGTTGCAATCAAGTCTGTTGGTCACTGTCACCCTGTATTACAAGAATACATTGATTCTGAACGAATGTTATTAGATACCGAACCTGATATACAACATCATATCAGTCTCTTTATTAGTAAAGAAAGGATATAATTTTGTATTGTTGGATAATGTTTTGAACATTTCCTATTTCAAAAATTGATCGGTTCAGGCACGTTATCTAAAAGCATTAACGTTCTAAATCAAAATACAGTTCCTAGTATACAGAACACACACAAGAAGAAGAGTTCAGAAATGAACGATTCCTTCTTGAGGTATTGTGGACTAGGTCATATCAATATGACCCGACTAGCTTAAGTTACATTTTAGATGCAGATTTAAATCAGTTTGAATTTATATCTTGTGAAACTTTCAAGTCATGTCACAAAGATTAGATGACCATAGCTCTGTTTATTGGAAATAGAGAAAGAGTTAGTAAACTCTTGGGACTGATACATGATGATGTATGTAAGGTCCCCTGTCTACACATGCCAGGACCGGTTCTTTCTATTTCATTACATTCTCTAATGATCTCTCAAGATTCAGCCATATGTTCCTGTTGAAACATAAGTCCGAAGCTTTTGAGATATTCACAGAATATAAGTTAGAAGTAAAGAACCAAAATACGGGTATAAGTATTATGTCCTATGATGAGATCAGGGAGGATAATACTTGTGCATAGAATTCCTGGACTATTCTAAAGGAGAACGAGATTCTCTCTCAGCATTACTCCTCCGTATACACCATAACACGTTGCTATATCGGGGCGGCGCAATAGCACCCTATATGATATGGTGTGCTCTATGATGAGTACTACTGAGTTACCTTTTTCCTTTTGGGGGTTATGCGCTTGAGAAGCTGCATACCTATTGAATTGGATTCGAATCAAATCAGTATCTACCACTCCATATAAGATATGGTATGGAAAGAACCTATCTCTTAAGTAAGTTAAGATTTGGGATTGTCCGGCCTATGTCAAAAGCAAAATCTGGACAAGATCGAGGCAAGGTCAGTTCTCTAGAACTGGAAAGGTTCCAGCTATACAAACTGCACCTGATGCTTTGACAGAACCAAGGGATTCGATAGTCTCCGACGAACCTCAGCCTCTCCGCCGATCTGGAAGGGTTCCTCATCTGCCTGAGAGATACTTCGGTTTCTATATGACAGTGGCAGCGAGGATTGCATCATGAGATGATGACCCAACTAGTTTCGAGCAGGCCATCTAGGGTAGGGACTCTGTAAGAATGGCTGGATGCTTAGCGATCTGAGATGGAATCCATGTACACCAACAAAGTATGGACTTTGGATGCTATATCTGAAGGGTTAAATCCCCATCAGCAGCAAGTATATCTTGAGAAGATTACTTGGTGTAGATGGAAATGTTGAGACTTTCAAAGCTAGACTTGTTAAAGGTTTTCGTCATCGACCGGGCATGAATAATGATGAAACCTTTTCCAGGGACTATGCTTAAGTCCATCCAAATCTTACCTGCCATTGCTACATACCATGACTACGATATCTGGTGGTTGGGTGCCATGACTACTTTTCTAAATAATGATTTAGAAGAGAACGTCTATAAGAACACAGCCAGAGGGCTTCGTAAACAGTGGGAGCAGCGGAAACGTGTGCAAGTTGCTTTACATGATAAAGCAGGCATCGCGGAGTTGGAACGTCTGTTTTGATGTGATAGTCAAAGTGTTTGACTTCATCAAAATGGTAGATGAACCTTGTATATACAAAAAGGTAGTAGGGAGTATGGTGGTGATCCTCGTAGAGTACGTAGATGACATACTCTTGATAGGGAAGGAGTTTCCTATACTACGCTCGGTCAATCTCCTCTTATCACAAGGATTCTCCAAATAGGATAAAGGTAATACCTCCTAAATCCTGGGATTTGGATCTATGAGATAGATCTAAAGGGATGTTAAGGTTCTCACTAGGTTTAGTGAGATGGTATCAATCGATCCTGGAGAGAATCACTGGAAATGTTCCAGGGTGATAAGGACGACTGAATGTCAGTCGCAGGCATTGTCTTTACCCTCAGTGGAGGGACGGTATGTTGGAAGAGTTCCAAGCTAGATACCGTGGCAAACTAGACGATAAAGGCTGGTAACATCGCTATTAAAGATACTACCAAAGAGGAAGTTTGGGTGTATATTGGTTCATGAGATGAACTAGGTTCCTACCATTATGTGACAATGGAAGTGTGGCTTTGGCCCAGGAACCCTGGTCCCATCAGTGATCCAAACATATTCTGAGGCAGCATCACCTAATCATGGAGATAGTTGATCTCCAGGGTGATCGAGGTTAGGAGAGTAGACTCAGAGGACAACACGGCGGATCCACTCACAAAGGCTTTTTCCCACAGAGAGACTTATATGGGATGGTAGAGTATTAGATACTGCAACCACTGCTACAGATGGCCCTAGTGCAAGTGGGAGATTGTTAGTTATATGTATGCCCTAGAGGCCATTACTGTACATAGGATGTATATTGTAGTGGATGCTGGGACATATATAGGTAGGACTTTTTTTCTCGACATGATAGTACGCTATCTGGTTACTCTTTATCTTAACATGTATACATGATGTCTCTTTATTACATGTTGATAAAGCCCTTAGGATGTGTGCTCGACTTCCAGGACTATGATGTAGATCATACTAGTAGGGCCTGGGTAGTCCATGAGTACATCCTTCAATGTTCCTAGTCGTGGGAATATCGGGCATCGATATTCCAGAGTAGACTAGCGTATGTCTTCTTGACCGATGTGATGGGCGATGGATGATCCCATATCCATTGGTGTTTGACATTAGAGATGGTATGAGGGTGCTCAGTGGAGACTGGGTACACTGAACGGACTTGCCGAGAACTCCCAGATGGTATTATACCTCACGTCAGATGGCAGTTCTCTGGTGACACTGGTACAGCTTAGTCTGTTGACCCAATATCGTCATAGAGTCTTGTGTGTCTCCCACTGTGCTTTGATTTCCACCCTACCACGGCTCTACTGAGTCGTGCAAACAGGTGGTTTTTGGGTACAGTCCCGATTCACATGGAGGCAATGAGCGATAGGAGGGGATTCGTCTCTCCCGGTATTGGGGGTTGATGTTGCGCTATGCTCGACTGGCCATAACTGGAAATCCCTGGCCAGGGTTGCAGTGATATACTGGTAAGATTTATCAGTAGTTTCACGCTTGTTATAGACCTTACGTCGGCATGACTTATCAAGCTACTGGGGTCAGACGTTTACCACCCCTAGGCGAGATATACAACATATCAGACGAACAGACCGGACTGTATGGTAAGTGTTACTGGTTGGATTCACAGGAGTGTGAGCGGGCTTGCTCGTTGATCTTCTGATCGCTCAATAACCAGGGGGGCGTTACGTTTAGCAGACCTCTTGCGGCTTGTGGGTGTTTGATATGATCATCACCTACTGCCGGCGTATTGACGAGTCTTTAGAGTACTACACAGAGGTTTCCTGGCTCAAGCGAAACGAAATAGGAGCGCATATAAGATATGTGCGGGACCGAGAATAATACCAGTATGTGATACTGAATTCTATTCTCGCGAATTGTATCATCGGACGGTTATATAAGATATAGCCGAGTTACCGAATCAAATGTTGATTCGATATGATGATACACTTGATATTAGTCGGTTATATGCAATATGACCGGATCATTAAATCAAGTGTTGATTTAATGATTTAATGTATAATTATATATTAGATATATTACTTTACATTGACTAGTATTGTTCACTTAAGATGGATTTTCTCACTTGATTTGCACAAGTTGTATATGTGATATATTTTTGTGCACTAGTTTGTATCATGTTTGATGATACATGCAAACTTGGGTGTGTGTATGCTTTAAACTATGTTTAGGTTAATGGTTAGGGTTTCATTTACTTTATTTATTTTGGTTAAGAAACTAAATGGTTGCTTTTGTTCCTTTGCTAGAAGCTTCATGATGCTTCATGCATCTTTGAAAAAGTAACCATTTCGTTTTTATTCCTTAACCTAACCATTTCACCCAAACCTTAGTTTATTCTCTACATTAGTTACCTCACCCATGGTTGCTAAATGATAAGCATCACTTGATTTTATATTTTGATATTATTCATTCATTCTTTTCTTTCTTCTTCTTCTTCTTCATGAAGAGAAGAAAACCTTGCTAGAAAAATTCCAAGTGATGAATCCAAGTGAGAAATCCAAATCCAAAGTGAACCCACTTCCTATTTCTTCATCCTCTACAACTTACCATATAGTAGAGTGTGTTATCTTCACAGGTTTCATGACCTAGTGAAGATGGAGCTTGAGTTTGAGTCGCCTCGACGTAGATCATCTTCGGCATCGAAGTCAACGACCTAGCCCGCCCATTTCTCCGATGAAACCGACACTAGAGTCCGGGATTCCAATGATCGCAGCGGAGGGACGTCAACACGGTGCTAGAGAAGTGGAGGACCGGATCTACAAAGGTTGTAGTCTCTTTCACTAAGTAGCAAAGTAGTTTGCTTGCATTTTTTTTCGCCTATCCTCCAGTTAACGATCTTGCATAGGGTTTCTCGGCACATAAATTTTTGAATTTGGCATGGTTGATCAGTTGTCGAACCTAATGGGTATGCCTAGGAACCCTACACGCCATCATACTGCTGGTAGTCAAGCAAGAATCCTATGGGCTCTATCAACGTGTAATAGTGATATATATCATGTCACCTAAATCAGTACACGATGATAAAGATAAACCAAATAGCTTACTATCGTCTCGAGTGAGACTGTCCTACCGGTATAGGTCATCCCTCAACATTATAATCACGTGCCTGCCATCCAATATTTCACTTTGAGGGCACTATATCCAAAAAATGTGACGCTAATATATATATGTATATATTTCAATTCATATACATCATCATAATTATTCATGCAAATATACTTATTCAGGATATATGAGATTCACTTGATATTGGATTCACGATATATGAGATTCACTTGAAATTGGATACAGGATATATGAGATTTACTTGATTTTGTACATTCAGGATAAATGAGATTTACTTGATGTTGTACATTCGGGGTTTGTGAGACTTATATGATATGAGAGCCAATTTGGGGGGCTTATTTAAGGAATTGGGATTTGGATTGTCTTGATGGACTTTGGTCCTACCACGATGTCAGGATTCTGTGGAAATGACATGTTTCATTCCATACTCCACGTTTATTGTTTATGCACTGCTTCATGTATTAGTAGTACCTCATAGAGTACCTTCCATGACTGTTGCAATTACATACTTTATTTTATATGCATTGCTTCATGTATTAGTTGTACCTGCTAGACTACCTTTCATGACTGTTGCATATATACATTGTCATATCATTGTTTCATGTATTAGTTGTACCTGATGGGGTACATTACATGACTGTTGCATAAATATTGTCATATTACTGCTTCATGTATTAGTGATACCTTCTAGTGTACCTTTCATGACTATTGTACACATATGACTTTTATTGCTATTAGTTTGCATATGTTAGATTCACGCTATACGTGCATACTTGAGATTACCTGCATATTTTATTTACTATTCACGAGTTGACAACTCATCCCCGTTGTGCCACAGTGTTTTGCAGGTCGTTCCTTACAGTAGTCAGAGGCAGGGCTATTATTCATCTATCACATCATCTTTTGCTGCGGATATCGTTTCGGCTCACAGTGTGCAGTGTTGCTTTAGGTGAGTTTTGTGGTTATCCATTCATGTTTATTGTATATTCGTTGTATCTATACTCTCCATCTACCATTATCTTGTATGACTTAGAGAATTGATGTGAGGACAATATTGTATTTTATTTTGTGACTTGGAGGTCTTTTATGCAGTTTTACTTCTATCGTCTTTTATTTCTTCGCTACGGTGTCGTATATCTGTTGTGGTGATTGTTTTCCGCTGTTGGGTGTGGATTTGCTCCCGTTGGGGATGCTTTACTTATATTTATGTTGTACACATTTTTGGGGTTAGTTTTTACAAAGGAGGTGCTGCCAAAATTTTAAAGGAAATAAAGTTGGACTTTTAAATAATTTGGGTTGAGATTTCAAAGGTTTTAAAAATTGTTCTTATTTCTTACTACTTTTGATGGTTTAGATTGCTGGGTTTTAGGCTTACTTAAATTGCGTTACGCCTGTAGACGTTGCGTAGTTTAAGAGCCGTCACGTGCCAATTTCGAGTCATGACAAAGTTGGTATCAAAGCGCTAGGTTTTACATTTCGGAGTGTAGGATGACCTTGGTATGATGGAGTAGGTAGCTTAAGCAGAGTAACGTAGTGTGTGTATATCCGCGGCATACTCATGATGCGGTACTCCGCCTTAAGTGACCTAAGTACTAATTGCTTGAAATTCCTTCCTTGATGATACATATCCTTGTGATTCGATTTCCGTGTTCATATCGAATCCTATTTCCATTTATAGACTTTGCTGCCGATGACTATGGGGACTCAGAGAGGTGCAGCGAGGGCCGAGGTCAGAATTGACTCGGGTGGGACGAGGACTGACCAGGATGGCATGCTCGTTGCACAGCAGCAGATGGATCTGCCTTCGACAGATCGTATCGATAGGCTTGTGGCAGAGATGCAGGATTTGCGCCAGACGATGATGTCTTTGGTTGAGGCCAGTAGAGCGCAGCGAAAGGAGGTTGTCACCCCTGTTACCCAGTTGTTCCTTGCAATCAGAACACAGCATAGTGTTACTTACACAACACAAGTGGATGCAACCATAGTTGACGAGGCACGTCTTCCAAAGACTTTGGGAGTTCCGAAACAGTGGAGGACTCATACCTGTATACCAGCCCAGAGACAGAGGCGTAATCGTCGAGACAGATTTCATAACCGTCGCGGGAGTAGCGGAGGCTTAGGACGAGGTGAGTCGTGTTAGCTAGTTTGTTGTGTTAACTTCTCTCGGTGATTCTTTTGTTGCGCGACACGTATTTCGGTCGTGTGCCAATCGGATAGGAGATAGAGATTCGTCCGTTGTTTTGATCCTTCTAGAGATGTTGGATTTGACTTTCTCCTAGGCACATACTGGTTAGCTACATGCTAGGCGTCTGTGGACTGCCGCGAGAAAACAGTCAGGTTTTGTTTTCCCGGCGAGTCTGTTCTTGTTGTGCAGGGGGACTGTGGTACCGCCCGTCACAGCTTGAATTCAGCCTTTTTCGCTAGTCGGCTTTAGAGGAGAGGAAGTCGAGGATTCTTGGCTTTCATTCATGATACCGGAGCCACAGTTGGATTGTTGGACCGGGTTCCTATCATGCGAGGGTTTTCCGACGTTGTTCAAGATGAGCCGGCGAATCTTAGGGAGCTTAAGGATCTGCTGCAGAGTTGCCAGATAGGTGGGACTTGTACGTCCAAGTGTTTTGTTTTGGGGAACTCCTATTCTGTTCGTCAGGAGAAAGATGGCAGTTTGAGGCTGTGTGTTGATTGATCGTCAATTGAACCGAGTTACGGTGCAGATGGGTATCCTTTACCTCGCATTGACGATTTGTTCGACTTGCTCCAGAGTGTGAGACATTTTCTAAGTATGTTTGGGATCAGGTAATCATTGGTTGCGGGTTCAGAGTGATGACATTTCGAAGAATGCTTTTGTGCTCTACGGGATTTGTGTGTTTTGGTGGTGTCATTGGACTCACCAATGCCCTAGCAGTATTCGTGCATATGATGAACCGGATTTCTTCAGGCTGTTCCTTGACCAGTTTATTGTTGTGTCATTGATGATATTCTGGTCTATTCTAAGAGTCTTGAGGAACAGGAGCAACACTTGAGGATTTTCTTTGCAGACATTGGGAGAGCCCCACCGGTTTGCTAAATTCTCGGCGTGTTCCTTCAGGCTTGATTGTGTTGACTTCTAGGTCTTGTAATTACGGGAAACGGTTTCCTATGGTCCCGAGGAAGATCGAGGTCGTACAGCTTCGGCCCATACTTATATCCGGGACGGAGGTCCGCAGACTTTTGGGCTTAGCAGGTTTTTACCGCCGTTTCGTGCAGAATTGTTTGTGTATCGCTGCACCGTTGACTGAACTGACCGGAAAGGAGGTTCTTTTCTTGGACTGAGGCATGCATGCGGAGTTTTCAGCAGTTGGAGATTCGGTTGACAACTGCACCAGTTCTTTCTTTGCTTTCTGGTTCGGGCGATTTTGTTGTTTAATTATGATATTTCGTGAGTGGGGATCGATTTTGCACTGATGTAGCACTATAGAGTTATCTCTTATGCTTCTCGATAGTTGGAGGAAGTATGAGTAGGATATCCCACTCCTGATCTGGAGATGGCCGCACTGGTCGTGCATTGAAGATCTGAGGACGCTACTTGTTCGGAGAGTCGTGTCAGATTTTCACGGACCACCAGAGCTTAATGTACATCTTCCTGCAGCAAGTTTTGATTGTTGAGACAGCGCCGTTGGATGAAGCTTGTGTAGGATTGTGTTTGTGAGATCCTCGTTACCCACAGAAAGGCGATTGTGGTAGCTGATGCTGGAGTCGTAGGCCCGGGGTTAGCTTGTTCCAGTTGTGCGCAATGTTGAGACAGTCTTCTGCAGATTTACAGTTCTTGTGCGATCGTTGAGTACAGCTTTTGTTCGCCTCTACTGAAGGGACAACTTGCTCATGTCCTTGCCCTACCACTTTTCCGTAGTCACTTGCGTGAGGCACAGCCCGCCGATGCTCATTCGTCAGAGATTCTTGAGCATACTCGGCTGGGTAAAGATTCGGAGTCCTTGATTGTTCACCAGGGTGTGCTACGTCTAGGGACGCATTTTTGTGTACCTACTACTGATTGCTAGAGACGCGAAATCCTAGAGTAGGCACATCAGTCAGCTTTCAGTGTTCATTCAAGTTCCACCAATTTGTAGCGTGACTTGTGAGATAGTTACGGGTGGACAGGGATGAAGAGTGAAGTTTCGGATTTCATTTCAAGGTGTCTGTCTTGCTGTGAGCTTAGGTTGAGCATCAGAGACCGGATGGAGAGTCGCAACCTTTAACAGTTCCGAAATAGGAATGGGAGCAGATCTCCATGAATTTTGTTATGGTGTCTACCCAGTCTAGTCACGGTATGACTCCATTTGGGTGTTTGTTGTCCGGTTTTGCTCAGTTTGCTCTGTTGTTCTTTGTTAAGTTTGTGCGTTTGCACGGAGTTTCTTCATGCGTTGTATCCAATAGAGGCACCCTTTTAGCTTGTCTTCTTGGGCAGAAGCTTCAGGAAGCCATGGGTACTGGTTGAGCTTTAGCTCTGCTTTCCATCCGTTGGCTGGTGGTTAGACAGAACGGACTATACAGACTCTGGAGAATATGCTTGTTTTGAGCGTACTTGTTGTCGGCAGTTGGGATCGTCACTTTCCATTGTTAGGGTTCTCCTTCGATAGCTGTTATCAGGAGGCACTCCAATTGGCAACCTTTAGGTTTAGTTGTTAGGTCGTGTCGATCGCCGGTCTATTTTTCTGACTCTGCGAGAGTAGGATTTTTGGACCCCAGCTAGTCATGAGACTTAGGAGATGATCCAGTTGGTTCAGGTCAGGATGAGAGAAGCCCAGTGCAGACAGAGGTCTTATACCGACCGTGGTGGTCGCAGACTTGAGTTCGCAGTGGGAGATCATGTATTCCTACGGATTTTCCGATGAATGGCGTGTTGAGTTTTGAGAAGGTTATCCCAGGATTGTAGGTCCTTTTAAGGTCCTCAAACGAGTTAGTTTCGTTGCCTATAAATTGCCACTTCCGCCCAAATTATTCAGTATTCACCCCGTATTTCCTTGTGTCGATACTTTGCAAATATCTTCATGACCTTTCTCACATGATTCAGCACCAGAACAGTCTTTTGGACGCGATCTTTCGTTCACCAGCAGCCGATTATTATTGTGGATCGGCAGGTAGAGAGACTTCGGTCAAGGGTCTTGCTATATGTGAAGGTTCTTTGGCGTAGCCGTATGCTGAGGTGATCAGTTGGAAGGCTGCGAGCGAGATTTGGGAGTTTTTGACCTCAAATCTTTGAAGGTGCGCTTAGTAAGAATTTTAAATTCGGGGACCAAATTTCTTTAAGGGGGGAAGATTGTAACGTTTTAGAAATCGTTTTGTGAATTTTCCGTTTTTAGGGTAAAATAGTCGGTGTTTTCCATTTTAACCCGATTGTGATCAAACTTCTGTATAGACTTGTCGGCACTTAGTTTAGCTAGAATAAAACTAGTGCGCGAACTTTGGGGGTCTATGGGAAGTTTTATTTCACATAGAATTTTTCCCTAATTATAATATTATATTAGTGTTTTATTTGTGAACTTTATTAGTGGTAATTACATTTTTATGCGGGTTAATTACTACTAATGTGTTTCTATGCTAAACTAATTACTAGATATTTTGTTAAACCATTCATTCCAAATATCTAGATATTTTGTGTTTAAAATGAATTTTTAAAGAAAAGAAAAGAAATAAAAGGTGTTATTTTTGCATTTAATGAAGCATTTAATGAATTTTGCTAGAACATTCTTCTTCTTTTTTGCACAAAACACCCCCCACTCCCTCATGGCCAGCCTCCCTCATTCCTTGCTGTCCTTCTTTGTTTCTAAACTCATTTCTTCATTTTTAAAGCTTAAAAATTCATGAAAAATCCAAATTTATTCATACAAATTCAAATATAATCCAAAACCTTCATTCTTCTTCACAAATCTTGCTTAGATCTTCATTCTAGTGAGGATTTTGGAGGCAAAAGTTTGGTTTTTCTTGTTTCAAGTGGTGTTCTTGTAAGGTATAAAACCTTAACCCTAATCTCTTTTTGTAGTTTAATACTTTAATTAGCTTAATTAGATGTTTAATTTAAGCTTTTAAATTCATATTTAGAAATTCAAGATATCTTTTTGATAATCAAATTAGGGTTTTGATTAGTGGAATGGTTAAGTGATAAGTTAAGACAAATGAAAACTTAATCAAGTTGCTAATTTGTTAAATGATATTCTCCTAATCGGCTAATTAAGCTAATTAACAAACTAAACTTTTGCTAATCCTATTTAGTGAAATCTAAAATTTTAGTAAAGGTTTAGATGGTTTAACCCTGCTGTTTTGTGATGTTTGCAAACTCTAGTTTTTGGTAAAACTTGTAGTTTTGTGTTAAAATGATATATATTGCTTACTAGGTTTCGGTGAATTTTAGGCGTGGGTTTCTTTTGACGTTGCGGCGTTAATTATATTGATTCCACGTTTTTTATTGTGTTGTGAATGCATGATCGGTACGATCAGGGTCTAGGCTTGGTAGTTGTGTCTCATTGTGTTGCCAGCTAGGGTCATGCCGATGTCGTTCGTGTCTTTGTGTAACTTTTGCTCTTGAGTTGGTTTCGTAGTGTCGCTACGCACGTTAGCCGCTAAACGGACACTCGAGAGTATGTTTGGAGTTGGCGCGTCGGTTAAACGTAGTTGTACGTATTTTTGGTCGATTGCTTATATACGCTTGCTTTATTGTTATATGCGTTCAGGATCGCAGGCGGGGACTTTGGGCGCTGCAAACAGGGGAAAGCGAGTTGTTGGCTTTACTTAGCCAGGATGGTTGGTGAGTAGATTTAACATCTATAAGGGAATCGCCCGCATAGCATTATGCGTCTGGGCTAGAGATGATATGAATTGTCGCATATTCTCTCATATATAGAGTTGCGCATACACCTTATTGCTTAGTTATTTGTTGTGCTTGGACTTGTACCTTTAGGACACTGTACTATTATTGATGGCTCATATTACACGAGCACTTATTGTATACCACACAAACCGTCAATAATTGCCATGACACGCATAACACACATACCTATATGATATTGATTGGTTTGGGACATTGAGACATTGATTCATATTTCTTTATGCATATGTCATATAGCATACCGGTATACCTACATGCTTACACATATGCCTTGACGTGCATACATACTAGTTACCTGTATGCCTATAGGGTATGGTACCATTAGCGATAGATGTATACACACATAGTGACATAGCTACATGTATACCTTGCATACATATTTCACTTATACCTGGAGGGTATATTACATCATTATTGATAGGTAGATACGTATACCTTGCTATACCTTCATGTTTACACACATATCTGGTTATAGATACATGTTTACCTTTATTTGATATTATATAGACTTGGAGAAATTAGGAACCGCATATATATATTTTAACTTGTTGCAGTTAAATAGCGGCTTTTCCTTTATATGCTTACATTGCAGTTTTATGTAGCATATATTATATTCATGGATTTTCGCATTGAGATACGGATTTTTCATGATGTTTCTGGACTTGAGGACCGTGGTAGTTTCATGAAATTATGCATTGTTTGAAAAACCCGGTTTCTTTTGATTTGATATTTCAGCAGCCACCATGAGTTTTATCGGTTCTGATATATATACCCCATGCGAGGAGCGTCGTGGGCCGTGTGAGGGTACATAGTGGGGCCTGGTACGTTTCCCCTCGGCAAGATGATCGACGATCCATGCCGATTAAGCCTGGAAGGTAGGCAAGTACCTACCGGTGACAGTACCTATAACTCGGCGGTTATCGTGGGGATACCGACGGGAGTCGTATACGTATAGATACGTCGAGAGGCGAGGGTCAGAGCCAGGCACTCGAGCTTTCGGTATAGCGTATGATACATACCTATCAGGGGGCCAGTCGTGGTGACAGCACCTAATAGATCAGTATTTATGTGTCGATACTTGACACTTGGTTTCATGATGTTTTTATTTCTAAGTATATATAAAAGTGGAATGGGACGCTATTATATATGCATATATATATATATACATATATATATATATATTAGTGGAATGGGACGCTAATATATATGTATATATTTCAATTCATATACATCATCATAATTATTCATGCAAATATACTTATTCAGGATATATGAGATTCACTTGATATTGGATACATGATATATGAGATTTACTTGATTTTGTACATTTAGGATAAATGAGATTTACTTGATGTTGTACATTCGGGGTTTATGAGACTTACATGATATGAGAGCCAATTTGGGGGCTGATTTGAGGAATTGGGATTTGGATTGTCTTGATCGACTTTGGGCCAACCACATGTCAGGAATCCGTGGAAATTACATATTTCATTCCATACTCCGCATTTATTGTTTATGCACCACTGCATGTATTAGTAGTTCCTGATAGAGTACCTTCCATGACTGTTGCATTTACATACTTTATTTTATATGCATTACTTCATGTATTAGTTGTACCTGCTATAGTATCTTTCATGACTGTTGCATATATACATTGTCATATCATTGTTTTATGTATTAGTTGTACCTGATGGGGTACATTACATGACTGTTGCATACATATTGTCATATTACTGCTTCATGTATTAGTGATACCTGCTAGTGTACCTTTCATGACTATTGCACACATATGACTTTTATTGCTATTAGTTTGCATATGTTAGATTCGCGTTGTATGTGCATACTTGCGATTACCTGCATATGTTATTTACTATTCATGAGTTGGCAACTCACCTCCGTTGTGCCACAGTGTTTTGCAGGTCGTTCCTCACAGTAGTCAGAGGCAGGGCTATTATTCATCTATCGCATCATCTTTTGCTGCGGATACCACTTTGGCTCACAGTGTGCAGTGTTGCTTTAGGTAGGTTTTGTGGTTATCCGTTCATGTTTATTGTATATTCGTTGTATCTTGTACTCTGCATCTACCATTATCTTGTATGACTTAGAGACTTGATGTGAGGACGATATTGTATTTTATTTTATGACTTGGAGGTCTTTTATGCAGTTTTATTTCTATCGTCTTTTATTTCTTCACTACGGCATCGTATATCTGTTGTGGTGGTTGTTTTCCGTCGTTGGGCGTGGATTTGCTCCCGTTGGGGATGCTTTACTTATATTTATGTTGTACCCATTTTTGGGGTTAGTTTTTACAAAGGAGGTGCTGCCAAAATTTTAAAGGAAATAAAGTTGGACTTTTAAATAATTTGGGTTGAGATTTCAAAGGTTTTAAAAATTGTTCTTATTTCTTACTACTTTTGATGGTTTAGATTGCTGGGTTTTCGGCTTACTTAAATTGTGTTACGCCTGTAGACGTTGCGTATTTTAAGGGCCGTCATGTGCCAATTTCGGGTCGTGACAATCGGAAAGCGAACTTCGTTGGAGCAGCCGCGAGGAGTTTGTGATGGTGGCTAAAGACCGAAATACACAGATCGATCAGTATAGCCATTCTAACCTTTTGTAGTTTGCTAGTATAGGGTTGATGGAACGATCCGGGTGAAAGTATGCGTTAGCGCCAGTTCATAAAATTTTTTGTTCCGCGTTTGGCCTCTGATTGATGGCCGAGGCACTACCGTAGACCTACGGAGACATGTTATGAGTGATCATGACAGTTGACCAGAGATCTTTAGAGGATGTGCCAGAGCGGGACTGTTTCCGTCATCTTTGATTTCGGTATTTTGGGTAATTTTTTTTGCATAATTGAGATTTTGTGCACCACTGTTGCATTTGACTTCGATTTGATGTCATTCGAGATGTTGATTTTGATTTCATGCCTATGGTATGCATGTGATTTGACTTGTACCTTCGGCATAGTTTTCATGCACTTTTAGTATTTTGATTCGATTTTGTGCACGCTGATGCACATGGTTGTGAGATTATATACCACGGTATACTTGATTTGGATTGAGATGTGTCGTATACCGTCGATTTTGATTGTGATACTCGATATTTGTTTTCGTGCATCTTTTGCACTTGAGTTAGATTTTGCGCATACTTGGCGCGTCTGATGCGATTTTGGTGCACACCAGATGCACTAAATCTGGATTCTTCGTGCATATCAGATGCACCTGATATTACTGTTAGGCACACCCATTGCTCTTGACAGGTGTTTTCGTGCACATCCGTTGCACTTGGCTTTTATTTCTGTGCACATGTAAGGCACATTCATTGATTTCGATTTCTGTGCGGACCAGACGCACGAGGCATTGTTACATGTACTATTTAAGTACGATTTCTTTTGAGCAGTACATTTATAATATTTACTACTTGGTATAGTAGATGAGCATGACTAGTCAGAGGACAATGCCTGAGTATGTTTTTGCATACATTGGTAGCTATCGAAGGGATTTCCAAAATGGGAGCTATAGTCTCAGTATTTACCTACGTGTCCGAGATGACACGTAACATTTTACAAAGGAAACCCTTCTAGATTATTTTCAAAAACGGCAGGACATGTATGATAAACAATGGATATATATATATATAGTTATTTTCTTACAATAGACGTCTGCCATCGTGCTGTGATACGCGCATCGCACAGTGATTTAAAAAAAAGGTTTGGCATGCATTTCTTTTCAGATGTTGTGACGAGTTTACAACGATGCGTATTATGTACATGTATAGTTTGATGTATATCATGTTGGTTTTCATATTGGACTTTGACATTGGTGCCTTCACCATAACTCCGATAATTGCGGGTTGCTTGACGGAGTTTTGATTTTGAGTTATATACTTGTTTTTCTTGCGCGTGCATTGCGCTATAATGTGTTTTATGTATTTATAATTTCGGAGCCCCGACGACTTGATCTTTTTACTGAAATGTTTTATTATTTGAGGGGTTTAAATTTAAATTCGAGGACCGAATTTATTTAAAGGGGGAAGACTGTAACATTTCAGAAAAATAAAATATTATTTTTGGGAATTTATATAATTAAATAATAAATACTATGAATATTTTGATAAGGCGGTATAATTAAATACCGATAAATTGGAAAATATTGGAAAAATTACATCGAATGTTGAATATTAAAGAAATTGTGAGATTTAGACATTTTACGAAATTTTATATGATTTAATAAATACAAGTTCATGTCTAAGCTTGAATTTTAATCACTAATTGTGTATTAAGTATGATTTTTTTTCAAGTGACATGCACCATGTCATGTTTTACATTTGTTACATTTTCCTACCATGTCTTTTTCTTTTTCTTGCATGGATTTGTTTTTAAAAATGAAAAGGAAAAGAAAAGATAAATAAAAGAAAAGAAAAGGAAAGGAAAGGAATTTTATAATGTGGCATGGGGGGACAAGAGGGTATGGGCACAAGAGAGAGAGAGAGAGAGGGTAAGGGGTCAACCTTGGGAATGGCTCATTTCTTCATTCCATCTCCATTATTCCCCCTCCTTCTTCCTCTCCCATGGCAGCCCACTCCCTCTACCTCCTTCACCTCTCACAACACTCCCCATTTCCACATCAAAACCATGCACCCTCTTCACAAAAAATGTGCACAAGCTCACTACAAGCATTTTGGACCAAGAAAGGATGGATTTTGAGCACTTGGGGAAACTCAAGAAAATTCTTGAGTTGCCAAATGTGGTAATTATTTCATCATTAGTGTAGTGTTTCAATTCCTTTAGCATCCATTGTAGTTTAGAATTGATATTGTGTAGTTTTGTGATGTATGAAAATTCCAAGATCATGTTTAGGGATTCTTGAGTTGTGATGGAGCAATTGAGGTTTAGTGGTGACCTAAACCCCCCTTAGTGTCTAAACCCAGACCAAACAGAGCCTAGACCATGCAATGTGATTTAGATATCGAAATGTCGGTTTGTGAACAATTGGTGGCCTACATGTAATCTGGAGTGACCCGAGAGTTTTCCAGGAAAAGCAAACAACCCCACTAACCTAGATGGACCACTAGGAAGCCACAGTGAGAGTACGAGCCCATTCTGAGCATTCCAAACCGAGCTCACCGGATTATAGGGTATTGTGGTCGACCAAACTTTGGGGAATCGTGTTGAAATTGGTTCTATAGCTCATATACCCTATATACATCACCCTTGTATTGTTTGTTTACCCCATTTTTACTTGAATTAAAATCTGGGACCATTTTCTTGAGTTGCTGCTTTGTATTCCGTGATGTTTATGAATTTAAGTTTTTATAATTGTGTTTTGTATCGGTCACCTGACGTTTGTACGTCTATATCGGGTGTTGTTTGGTTGAATTGCGTGAGTGGACCATAAGTTTTAACCTATGTGTGATTCGCGTATCGTTTTGCTTTTGAATTGGACGTTTTGATGTGATATGATATATGTGACATGTAGGTACCCTCATGTGGACTTCGGACGATGAGGAAGAGGATGGCGACATCGACTTCGGCAAGTAAGGATCAAGGTGAGTAGATATATATCTATGGAGGAAGTCGGGTGGATGGCGTATAGCACCCCTGCAGTTCGTAGTGTAGCCTATGATATATTATATTTATATATGAAAACGTGTTATATGAAACATGGATAGTTAGCAAGTAAGATCTTAGGAGATCATGGATTAAAGTTTAGTATAATTGGTTGATAGTGTCGTTAGTTAGTTGTAGTGGCGAACCCTCGAATAAAGTTTACACTCACACGCACACACACCCCATATATAGGTTTTACTTTTGCATATATGGGGATATATACATATATACATACATATATGTATGTGAGTATGTATATATGTGTGTGTGTGTGTGTGTGTGTGTGTGTGTGTACACATACATGATGTTGAGGATAGTATATGGTACTTGGAGATGAGTCGATGTGATTGGGCATGATGCCACTAGATCGGTGATGTGACTTGGTTCGTATTATGAGATACGACATGATATTATAGCGGGTATTTAGGCGATGTGTTTTCATACACACGCATATATTTATGTTGATGGTATCGGAATGTACTAGACTTTAGATCAGTACCCCTAATACAGGATATGATGATAAGGATACCAGATGAATAATGAGATAAATACGATATTCGAACCGTACCCAGATTTGGGATGTTGTACGATGGATTTACCGTACGAGACATAGTTATGATGATAGATCCGCACTCTTGACTCGAAGATGTTATTTTATATATTGTATCGTACGTGATACTATTTAGGCGGGATCACCGACTACTAGATTTATATATATCGACTCAGACTTAGGTGGTTTTCCTTACCCTTTCAATTAGCCTGTTGGTTTACTCCTGTAGTTCACTTAGTAGATATTAGACTGGGCTCGAGTCATATCTATTTCTAAAACTAACGGATCGTGAGTATTTCAAAGACAGGCCAAGGGAAACTACGGATATTTCAAAGGACGTACCTCTTCTTAAAAACACCGTAGCCCCTATTTTCTAAACACCACGATTCGTGTTATTTCAAAGTAAAAATTGTATGACTCGTATTTAGAAACGTATATTATTATTTGCTTGCATGGTTTTGACCGCTAATTGGCGAAGAGCTAGCTCCGGCTTGGTGATACCTTTATTCATATTATGCATGTTGTACCTGTTTGGGGCCAATATTTACAAAGGAAACTCTGCCGAAATTTTCTGAAAAGACTTGATATTTTTAAAATTCATACTATGACTTATTTTGATAAAACACCTTCTATAAAATGGTTTAGATTTCTGGGATTTTTGGCTTACTTGAATTAGATGGGGCCCTATAGACTTCATATGATTCAAGTGCCAGTCACGTGCCATTTCGGGTCGTGACACCCTAGTCGTGGGAGTATCGAGACTGGGCATCGATATTCCGGAGTAGACTAGTGTATACGTTTCTAGACCCCGACGAGGGGAAATGATTAGTCCCACAGCCATTGGTCTTTCGCACCTATGATCGTATACAGGTGCTCACTGGGGGTGAGTACACTAGACGGACTCGCCGAGAACTTCTAAATGGTACTATAACTATTGTCAGATAGCAGTTCTCAGGTGACATGAGTACAGGTTAGTCTTCAGACCTGAGATCGTCATTTGTCTTGTGTGAGTTCCCACTGTACTTTGATTACTACCCTACCACAGCTCTACTGAGTCATGAAAACAGGTTTTAGTTGGGTACAGTCCCGAGCCACATGGAGCCAGTGAGCGATTGTTAGGGATTTGTCTCTCCCGATATTGGGAGTCGATATCGCACTGTGTTCGATTGGCCAGCACTATAAGACCATGGCCAAGGCAGTTGGGATTTACTGATAGGTAGATCGGTAGTTTCCCAGATTGGTCTTGAACTACATCAGCACGAATTATCGGGTTATTAGGATCTGACGTTTACCACCCCCTAGACCCGGTATGCGATACTCTCAGACGAAGAGACCTAACAGTACGGAGATTGTCACAGATAGGCTTTGTAGGGATCCGGATGAGTTTACTCATTGGCCTTTCTTTTCGACAGGTACCCGGGTAGCCGTTATGTACATCTAATACCACTGACGTGCTTGTGGTTATAGATTTATCAAGTAACTCACTGCCGGCACACTATTGAGTCTTTAGAGTCCCACACAGAGCGTTTCCCTGGTTCAGGCAAAATGATGTAGTAGCCGTAATGGATATGTGCAGGGTTCCGATCGAATGATTGCACAAGTTACCCGGACTTTCAATTGGGATACGTATAGCGTTCCGATCGAATGATTGTACTAGTTACCCAGACTTTCGATCGGACGGTTGATAATACTAGACAGCTCGGGATTGAGCCGGATTATTAAATCAGGTATTAATTTAATAATTTACGTATATGTATTTCGATATGTATATTCTAGTATTATGTTCTTTGTGTTATTCTATCTCTTTGAGTATTCGTATTTTGATACAAATACATGTATGTATATACAGTTGAGTGTATTTCGTATTTATACTGAAAATATTCTAGAAAGTGGACAACTCATTTTAGATTTATCCATTTATTTTAAATGGAAAATGAGATGTAAAGGTGGTAAGGTGAGTATAGTGAGAACCATGCTTCTATAGTGTTAACAAATGAATATTCAATTCATTTGCGCAAACTATTCAAGTATGGTTGAGTTTTTATATTGAAAAAGGGGTTTTTACAGAACCACGGTTGATCTTTTCCTCTCTCATGGATTTCATTATTCTCACCATTTTGGTTTCACTCTCCTCACTAGCCTTTCTTGAGCTCCTCCTCCTTCTTCTTCAACTTTCGTCTCTACAATCTCATGTGTTGAGAATCAAGAGAGGAAGTGAGATAGATACACACTTAGAATATTTCACTACATCCTAGACATTTTAGATTGGCAATCTAAAGTTTCTAGTTGCTCCACTAGACTTTTAGTATGGAGCTAGAGCCATGGACTACATCACTCGGGTGGATCATCTTCGACGGAGGAAGACTGGCGATCAACCTCGATCAAGAAGATCTCTAGGAGCAAACGAAAAGGATTGAAGACCGAAGGACACAGATGTTTTGGTGAGATATTTCTATCATAGTAGTTAAGATCTCCTCTTTGTTAGCTAGTTTCGGTTTATGGTAGATTCTATGACAGGTTTTTCTAGCGCCAGTTTTTAAACCCCAAAATTTTTTGTTCCGCAACTGCCATGGTAGATGGAAAGGGTGCTAGGAAATCCCAACATGGTATCAGAGCCACCCTATAAACCTTAACTAGCTAGTTTGCACAAGTTCAAATTATCGATCGACAAAATTTTCCAAATCGCAATTCCATATTTCATGTTCGCTGCTGATTTTAAAACTTGTTCAAAAAATAATACAGATTACCTTAAAAATACGTGCAGGCATTTTTAGAGGACCTGAAGAAATTTGGTCACATAAGCTTTACATACGGCTGCGGAACCTCCGCATTACATGCTTATTGGCGGCGGTTCCACGGTTGAAATGTGGCCGTTGTGCACCAGATTTCTTCTGGCACACTATCATATGGAAATATGATTTTTGGGATGTATGATTTTGGCCCAGATTCGTTTGAGTACTGGTTTGCACTTAGGGCCTATACGGAAAAGTTTTAGTCGATCAAAATTTTGAATTAGTGTTTATCAGTGCATGTGTTTGTATCTGCGACCGTGAATGTCATTGAGCGGTATAACCGGACTAATTTCTATATATTCAATTAGACGAGTTTATGAATATGATATTCATCTTGATGTTCTGTGATTGTGCTGATATTGTGGATGGTTTGTCGTGGTGGATAGCCTATAGTGTAATGGTAGCAGTACAGTTAAGATTCATTTGTATATTCATTATTGCGGGGCGAGCGTCCGACATGTGGACAGTCGTTTCTGCTAGATTGTATAATCTTTTATTGGGGCACGACCGGGTTGAGGTCGATGTCATCATTATATATATACTTTTCTTTTTTGTACTAGGATACCCCGCGATGGAGTGCTCAAATAGCCGGGTTCTATAAGGAAACGGGCCCGCATCTCATGGCGTTGAGACGGAGGGGGCCTCACTCTAGATTTGGCGGGCTATGCATTGTTGGATATTTGTATACCCTAGAGGCCATTATATGAAAGTGGATGTATTTATACATGTATATATATACAGATGACATTCTTGCTCGACATGATAGTATGCTATCTGGTTCTTCTTTATCTAACATGTTGACTTGATCATGCTTTTATTCATTTACACATGTTGATAAAGCCCTAAGGATATTTGCTTGACTACTGACATTATGATGGAGATCATACTAGTGGGATGTCTATAGTTTATAAGCATATCCTGAAATGTCCCTAGTCGTAGGTGTATCGAGATAGGGCATCGATATACCAAAGTAGACTAGCGTATATGATACTAGACACATATGATGGGCAATGGATGTTCACATATCCATTGATGTTTGACATCGAGATCATATACGGCTGCTCAGTGGAGACTGGGTACACTGGACGGACTCACCGAGAACTCTTATATGGTATTATATCTATCGTCGGATAGCAGTTCTCAGGTGACACTGGTACAGGTTAGTCTGTAGACCCGGGATCATTATAGAGTATTGTGTGTTCTCCCACTGTACTTTGATTACCACCCTACCACGGCACTACTGAGTCGTGCAAACTGGTGGATTTTGGGTACAGTCCTGAGATACATGAAGACGGTATTGGGAGTTGATGCTGTGCAGTGCTCGATTGGCTATATCAGTAAGTCCCTGGCCAGGGCTGTTGAGATTTACTGATAAGTGTTATCAGTAGTTTCTCGATCTGTTATAGACCATTCATCGGCATGACTTATTGAGTTATTGGTGTCGACGTTACAATCCCTAGACTCGATATGCAGTATATCTGACGAAGAGACCGGACTGTACGGTAGTGTTTCCGGTTGGCTCGATGGGAGTTGCGACAGGTTCGCTTATTTTTTTCTGATCTCTCAATACCCGGGTGGCCGTTACGTTTAGTTAACCTCTTGCGGCTTTGGGGTGCTTGACATGATCATCACCCACTGCCGGCGTATTGACGAGTCTTAGAGTCCCACAATAGAGTTTTCTAGCCCAGGCGAAACGATGTAGTGTGCATATGAGATATGCGCGAGGACCCGATTAAATGCGCGTATGTGATACCGTATATTAATCGGACGGTTTGCTATTGGTCGGGTCGTATGAGATATGACCGGTTCGCTAAATCAAGCGTTGATTTAACATTGACCATTAGCTTTTTCACTTTAGACCCTTTTGTTGTATGCATGCATGTATGCACATGTTTACATTGATGCACATATAGATGTGCATGCACACATACATGCATACACTTTGTGTGTCATGGTTGTTGATACACTTGATGGTGGCAATATAAGACTCACATGTTAGTAAATATATATTGGTGTTTGTTTTTGAGATAAATGGAAATGGAAGATAATTCATGGTTGAATATTTTATTTCTCCACTAAAATTTTCCTTAACCATGAGTTAACTTTCCATGGCCAATTCATCTCCAAAAGAAATATCTAGATATTTATAACTAGGGTTAAGAATGAGAAGAGGAAAATATATATATTTTCTATTCTCATTTTTATCCAAATCTTTATCATTATCTTGAGCTCTCATATTGCCTTCTTCTTCTTCCTCTCTCTCTTGCTCTCTTAGTTTTGATAGTGAGTGAAAGAGTGATCAAGTTAGGGTTTTGAAGTGAGAAAACAAACCACATCATCATTCTATACTACTCTTGCCCATTAGTTTAGAGTGTTAGCTTCAACTTCATCATTTGATCAAGTGGAGCTAGGAGCTTGGACAAAGAGCACTCCGGGTGAATCGTCGTGGAGTTGGAGGATCTCAAGGAAGCTTCTTCCAACTTTCAAGCAGCCAAGGAGTCTAGCTAAGGGAGCTACAAAGGTTGTATTCAGTTTTCCTAGTGCTTTACTACTTTTGGAATGAAATAGTTTTTGTTTTACCCTAGTTTTTTTAGTATGATCCTTAGGTTAATTTCTTTAGCATCCTCTAATTTTGTAAATATGTCATGTGTGATGCTACCAAACTCTAGTAGTGGTGCTTAGGGAACCCTTCATGGTATCAGAGCCTAACTAGAAACCTAGACGATATTACGTTAATGCGAAACCGGAAAACTCCGAAAAAATACGATTTTAGAAACCCTTGGAAATTCTCTTTGGAAATTTTTTTAAAACTGGTTTAAAAATTATTTTACTAACTGCAGAGTGGCATTTGAGGTATTCTAAGAACACAGGTGAAATACGAAGGGGGCCCGGTTTTAGACCGGCGACCAAGCTTGATTTTCCGGCATCGCCGGCCATTTTGGCTCTCCTCCTCATCGTATTGCCCCAGTGCTCTGTACATCATGATCTGTGGTTTCTGGTATTGTTTTTTAGTCCAAAATTGCATGTGATGTTTGTTTGGTAATGGACTCTTTGTGGAGTATTTCGTATTCGTATTTTTTTAGCATTGTATTGGTAACCTAGACGACATTAAACAGGTCGAACGATTATCAAACACTGGTATTTTCCAGGTTGAACGTACTCAATATATAATGCAGGTATTCTTATGAACCCTCTAGAAGAATGAAACCCTAACTCGAGATGTGACCACAGAACTGCGACTAAACCTTAGGGTTTACCGTAGTTAGTGGCGCTACAAATGAGGCTTGCTTTTGCCCTTCTACGGCTGGTCCATAAAGTACTATGGCATAGTTTTTTGGGTATTGTTTAACGGTGCTCAAGTGTTAAGCTTGCTTGGAAATATGGGTGTTCGTTAATTCGATCGAAGGGTTTAACATTGCCTAGTAGTATGTTATGTGATACTTTTTTTTCTGCGGCCGTAAGTGTAGTATGTGTATTGCCGGTTTCGTTGCTATATGTCAACAGTAATTGGGGTATGCATACTTGCTTACGTTGATGACATGTGATATTCTGTGTTGCTTTGATATGATGTATAGGATCGTCGTGATCGAATAGCCGGGGTTTTTTTTATGTGAGATGAGAGTTTTTCTTTTCATTCATGTAAAATGCATTTGTAATGTAATATTCTTTTATTTGGGGCACATCCGGGTTGAGGGTGATGTCACCATTGATGTATATTATTTACTTTTACGCATTAGGATAGACCCAAGGTGGAGAGCATAAGTGACCGGGTTCTAGAGTCCAGTGGGAGACCATCTCGAGGAGTCGGGACTGGGTCTCCTAACTCTAGGATTGGTAGGGTCGCTTGCCGCTCTCGTAGGGGTCTAGGGTGTGGGATTGGCTATTCATCACGACCTGGGAATTCGTATTTTTTATCGTTGGCTAAATACTAAATACGGACATCCTAGTATATCCTATATGATCATATCTGTGTTTCTGCTGCTTATATTCTGTGATGTGATCGCTTAATATATCTGAGACGAATACAATATTATATGAGATATATAGTAAACGTTGCTTTTGTTTTACACCCGTGCTAGTCCCGTCCCGGTATGCCGTTAGTTAAGTAACCTAACGGTGCATAACGGAACATTGCGGCGAATGCGGATGGCATAAGCGTACATTGTATTTTCGTTTCTTTTCTGTGATTGGCTTAAGGACTTAAATGATGGGACAACATTAATATGATTAATGTGAAGAAAAATAAACCTAAAAAGATGTTGTAGAATCGGATTTGAAAACTACTCGGCTTTTTATGAAAAGCTACAGTTCAAAATTGCGGAGCTTAAGCCACTCCTTTTGAAAACCATTTGATTCTACGACGATATCAAGTTTAAAGCGTTAAAGTTTTTCTTAAAAACCATCCGCAACCCTCCGTGATTTTAAGAAGTAGAGTACTTAGTATTCGTGCTACGTATTTTGATTATAGTCAAGGCGTAGTGTACAGTAGCTAAGTGATGTCTTCCTACAAAACATATGATATGATTAGTTAGGACATTCATGTGATTATGTTGATCATAGTCAAGGGTCATATGGGTGGATCTGATTAATCAAGAAATGATGGGTAGAACTTGACTAGTGCTTATCATATGTTGATTATAGTCAAGGTCATGAGTGCTAGGGGTAAAAACCACATCGGGAATTTCAATAGTTGAAATTTGCAATGAGATTGCGTACCTTCCATATGATTGTTGGATCCCGATCGCACTGTGGGCAATAGTTGCTCCCAGGAGAGTTTTACAGTTTACAATTAGCTAACCCATTAGGTTTCTAGAAAGGTGTTAACGAGGCTACGCCTCTGGAAAGACGAGGTTTATATTAATTAGGTCCGTGCGAAAGCACGGGGAACCTCCCTCAAGTACCGATATTGACTTGGCTGAATGGTTAGCGAAGTTGTAGATTGTAATTAATCCTGGCTAGTTTTTCTTTTAAAGTTTGAGGGGAAATTTGATAAAAGCAGTGGGAGACATCGATTAGATAAGATAATAACCAATCTGATCTTTGCAAGAGCTTTCGTTGGGTGTATTCTTTTCTCTCTCTTAAGAGCAGATAACAATGACAGGACTCAAACTTCTACTAGATAAAAACAAACTGAATGGGACCAATTATAAAGACTGGGTGAGGAACCTTAACATTGCCTTGACTTATGATAAGGTATCATATGTCCTCACGGCTCCAGCCCCGCCCGTCCCCGGTCCTAAATCTTTAGTTGCGGATAAGGAAGTCCGCAAGACATGGGACGCTGACTGTGCCACGGCCAAATGCCTTGCGCTTGTGTCGATGGATAACACACATCAGAAGTAGCATGAGAATATGGACGTCCAATCCATATTTCTCCATACAAAGGAGTTTTATGGGGAGCAATCTCGTGTCTTACGATACGAAGCATCACGAAAGCTGTTTCAGACGCGGATGGCTCCTGGTACACCAGTAGGTGACCATGTTCTGAAGATGATAGCTCTTATAGAAGAGCTTGAGGACCTGGGGTAGACAATGGACAACGAACAATATACTGATATTATTCTGCAGTCTCTCCCCTCTACCTTTGCTCAATTTGTAGTAAACTTCAACATGCATAACATGGAGAAGGAACTACCTGAATTCCTTAATATGTTAAGGAGTGCAGAGAGCACGGTGAAGTCAGTGAAGACTCCCGCTTTGACTGTTAGGCCATCTTCTTCCTCTCGCCCGAAGGCTAAGGCCAAGGGAAAGATGAAGAAGAAACCCACCAAACCTAGAGGTGGAGTTAAAAAGGTTAAGGGGAAAGACAAGTCCAAAGCTGGGGAATCGGGGAAAGGGGAATGTTATCACTGCCACAAAACAGGACACTGGAAGCGCAACTGTGCCCGGTACCTAGATCTCAAGAAGAAGAAGCATGGTGATGCTTCCGCTTCAGGTGTGGTTGTGACAGAAAACTGTTTTTCTATAAACTATGCTTCCTGGGTATTAGATACCGGCTCAGGTTATCACATTTGCAATTCTATGCAGGGGCTGAGAAATAGCAAAGTTTTGAAGACAGGTGACTATACTCTCCGGGTTAGAAATGGTTCCAATGTACATACAGTTGCAGTAAGAGAGTATCACTTGGGGTTGCCGTCTGGATGTATATTGGTTTTGAACCCATATTATTATCTGCCTAGTATGCTTTGTAATATAATATCCGTTTCTTTGTTAGACAATGAAGGATATAATTTTGTATTGCAGAATAATGTTATGAACATTAACCTGAATCAAATGTTGGTTGGGTATGGTACACTAAATAACGAGATATACGTCCTAAATCAACATACAGTTTTCAGCATACAACACACTTCTAAAAGAAAATTTTCAGAAATAGATAAAGCTTTTCTTTGGCACTGTAGACTTGGTCCTATTAGCGAAACAAGACTAAACAAGCTATATAAAGATGGATATTTAAAACCCTTTAAATATAAATCTTATGCGACTTGCCAGTCTTGTATCAAGGGTAAAATGACCAAAACTCCGTTTACAGGAAACGGAGAAAGAGCCACTGAGCTTTTTGGCCCCATACATAGTGTTGTATGTGGGCCAATGTCTACACAGGCAAGTTGCGGTTTTTTATACTTCTTTACTTTCACTGATGATATCTCAAGATTCGGTCATGTATTTTTATTAAAGTACAAATCCGAAGCTTTCGAGAAATTCACTAAATATAAACTTAAAGTAGAAAAACAAACCGTCTTGAGTATCAAAATGCCTCGATCAGATCGAGGTGGGGAGTATCTCAGTACAGAGTTTGTGGACTTCCTAAAAGAGAATGGGATTCTCTCTCAACTCACCCCTCCTAACACACCACAACACAACGGTGTGTCAGAACGACAGAATCAGACCCTATTAGATATGGTTCATTCCATGATGAGTGATGCTGAGTTACTTGTCTCATTTTGGCGGCATGCATTGGAGACTGCAGCGTTTCTACTGAACAGGCTCCCAACCAAAGCCGTGTCTACCACACCATATGAAATATGGTATGGGAAGAGACCATCTCTTAAGCAATTTAAGATTTGGGGTTGTCTGGCCTATGTCAAAAAGCAGAATCTGGACAAACTCGAGACACGGTCAGTCATGTGTAAATTTGTGGGATATCCAAAGAATTCTTATGGATATCTATTCTACCACAAAGAGGAACAAAAGGTGTTTGTTTCCCGGAATGCCAAATTTTTCGAAAATGAATTTTTTACAAATACTGATGGCAATGTGGTAGATCTAGAAGAGGTTTTAGAAACATAAATTAGAAATGACGACTTGGTTGAACCGGCTGTTGCAACAAAAACTAATGAACCTCGGCCACTCCGTAGATCTGGTAGGACTTCTCGTCCATCGGAGAGATACTACGGTTTCCTCGTCGATGGTGACAGAGAAGACTGCATCATGGAGGATGATGATCCTGCCAGCTTTCAGCAAGCTATCACGAGTGGAGACTCTGTGAAGTGGCTGGATACCATGAGATCTAAAATGGAGTCTATGTACACCAACAAAGTATGGACTTTGGATGTTGTACCCCTTGGGGTAAAAGCTGTGGGGTGAAAATGGATCTTTAAAAGAAAGATTGGTGTAGATGGGCAGGTAGAGACCTATAAGGCAAGACTTGTGGTGAAGGGTTTTCGTCAAAGACCAGGTCTGGACTATGACGAGACTTTTTCTCCCGTAGCCATGCTTAAATCCATTCGGATCCTACTTGTTATTGCTGCTCACTACAACTATGAAATCTGGCAGATGGACGTTAAAACTGCATTTCTAAATGGTGATTTAGAAGAATGTGTTTACATGGATCAGCCAGAGGGCTTCATTGACAGTGGGAGCAGCGAGAAAGCATTTAGATTGCTTAAATCCATTTATGGACTAAAGCAGGCATCACGGAGTTGGAACATCTGTTTTGATGATGTTATCAAAGAGTTTGATTTCATCAAAAATCCGGATGAACCTTGTGTTTATAAGAAAACTGTAGGGAGAGCTATCACATTCCTCGTATTGTACGTGGATGTCATTCTTCTAATAGGAAATGATATTCCTATGCTACAGTCGGTCAAATCTTTCTTATCACTAAGGTTCTCCATGAAGGACCTGGATGATACCATATATATTCTGGGCATTCGGATCTATAGGGATAGATCCAAGAGGTTATTAGGATTGTCCCAAACCAGGTACACTAACACCATCCTAAAAAGTTTTAGTATGGAAGACTCCAAGCGGGGTGTCTTACCCGTTTGTCATGGGGTCACTCTCTTTAAGGACTTTTGCCCAAAGACTGATGAAGAGAGAGCTCGCATGAGCATTATACCCTATGCTTCGGCCGTAAGATCTATAATGTATGCGATGTTATGTACACGCCCAGATGTAGCTTATGCACTTAGTATAGTAAGCAGGTATCAATCCAACCCAAGGGAGAATCACTGGATAGTTATGAAGAACATTCTTAAGTACTTGCGAAGGACTAAGGAATTGTTCTTGGTGTATGGTAATGGAAATCTCCAAATGGAGGCCTCCAAATGGAGGCCTTTATCGATTCGAGCTTCCAGAGTGATAAGGACGACAGCAAATCTATCTCTGTGTTTGTATTTACCCTCAATGAAGGGGCGGTAAGTTGGAAGAGTTCCAAACAGGATACCGTTGCAGACTCTACGATGGAAGCTGAGTATATTGCTGCGAATGATGCCGCCAAGAAAGCCGTCTGGATGAGGAAGTTCGTCTCGGAGTTAGGAGTAGTTCCAACCATTATTGATCCAATACTATTGTGTTGTGATAATAATGGGGCTATGGCGTTAGCCAAGGAGCCTAAGACCCATCAGCGGTCCAGACACATCCTGAGGCATTTTCATTTGATCCGGGAGATTGTAGATCGCCGCGAGATCGAGATTAGGAGAGTAGACACAAAGAATAACACCACGGATCCACTCACCAAGGACCTCCCTCAGCCGCAGCATGAGCAACTTTTTGAGATGTTGGATATGAGATACGCCAATAACTGGCCTTAGTGCAAATGGGAGATTGTTGGATATATGTATGCCCTAGAGGCAATTATATGATAGTGGATTTATTTATACATGTATATATATATATATATATATATATATATATATATATATACAGATGACATTCTTGCTCGACATGATAGTATGCTATCTGGTTCTTTTTTATCTGACATGTTGACTTGATCATGCTTTTATTCATTTACACATGTTGATAAAGCCCTAAGGATATTTCCGTGACTACTGAGATTACGGGAGATCATACTAGTAGGACGTCTGTAGTTTATAAGCATATCCTGAAATGTCCCTAGTCGTAGGTGTATCGAGATGGGGCATCGATATACCAGAGTAGACTAGCGTATATGATACTGGACCCATATGATGGGCGATGGATGTTCCCATATCCAATGATGTTTGACATCGAGATCATATATGGGTGCACAGTGAAGACTGGGTACACTGGACAGACTCACCGAGAACTCCTATATGGTATTATATCTATCGTCAGATAGCAGTTCTCAGGTGACACTGGTACATGTTAGTCTGTAGAACCGAGATCGTCATAGAGTCTTGTGTGTTCTCCCACTGTACTTTGATTACCACCCTACCACGGATCGACTGAGTCGTGCAAACATGTGGCTTTTGGGTATAGTCCCGAGACACATGAAGACGATGAGCGATAGGAGGGGTTTTGTCTCTCCCGGTATTGGAAGTTGATGTTGTGCAGTGCTCGATTGGCTATATCAGTAAATCTCTGGCCAGGGCTGTTGAGATTTACTGATAAGTGTTATCAGTAGTTTCTCGATCTGTTATAGACCATTCATCGGCACGACTTATTAAGTTATTGGGGTCGACGTTACCATCCCTAGACTCGATATGCAGCATATCTGACGAAGAGACCGGACTGTACGGTAGTGTTGTCTGTTGGCTCGACTGGAGTTGTGACAGGTTCCTTATTTTCTTCTGATCGCTCAATACCCGGGTGGCCGTTATGTTTAGCTGACCTCTTGTGGCTTGGGGGTGCTTGATATGATCATCACCCACTGCTGGCGTATTGACGAGTCTTACAGTCCTACAATGGAGTTTCCTAGCCCAGGCAAAACAATGTGGTGTGCATATGAGATATGCGCGGGGACCCGATTAAATGTGCGTATGTGATACCGTATATTAATCGGGCGGTTTGCTATTGGTCGGGTGGTATGAGATATGACCGGTTTGCTAAATCAAATGTTGATTTAACATTGACCATTAGCTTTTTCACTTTAGACCCTTTTGTCTTTTGTTGTATGCATGCATGTATGCACATGTTTACATTGATGCACATATAGATGTGCATGCACACATACATGCATACACTTTGTGTGTCATGGTTATTGATACACTTGATGGTGGCAATATAAAACTCACATGTTAGTAAATATATATTGGTATTTGTTTTTGAGATAAATGGAAATGGAAGATAATTCATGGTGGAATATTTTATTTCTCCACTAAACTTTTCCTTAACCATGAGTTAACTTTCCATGGCCAATTTAGCTCCAAAAGAAATATCTAGTTATTTATTAACTAGGGTTAAGAATGAGAAGTGGAATATATATATATTTTCTATTCTCATTTTTATCCTAACCTTTATCATTATCTTGAGCTCTCATATTGCCTTCTTCTTCTTCCTCTCTCTCTTGATCTCTAGGTTTTGATAGTGAGTGAAAGAGTGATCAAGTTAGGGTTTTGAAGTGAGCAAACAAACTACATCATCATTCTATACTACTCTTGCCCATTAGTTTAGAGTGTTAGCTTCAACTTCATCATTTGATTAAGTGGACCTAGGAGCTTGGACAAAGAGCACTCCGGGTGGATCGTCGTGGACTTGGAGGATCTCAAGCAAGATTCTTCCAACTTTCAAGTAGCCAAGGAGTCTAGCTAAGGGAGCTACAAAGGTTGTATTCTCTTTTCTTAGTGCTTTACTGCTTGTGGAATGAAATAGTTTTTTTGCTACCCTAGTTTTTCTAGTATGATCCTTAGGTTAATTTCTTTAGCACCCTCTAATTTTTTAAATATGGCATGTGTGATGCTACCAAAATCTAGTAGTGGTGCTAAGGAAACCCTTCATGCGCCGCACTCGTAGGGGGTATAGGATGACCCAAGGAAGGGTGCTCAAGTTACCAGATTCCGTGAATTGCTGGGTGGCCTATTCACTTTGTTGACTGGGGTTGCCTCACTTCTAGGATTGGCGGGTAACTTGCAGTGCTCATAGGGGTCTAGGTTTTTCATTGCACGGGCTATCCACACGACTGGGAACATCGTGTCTCATTTATATATATTGGTAGATATTGTATATGTTTTGCACCCACGCTAGTCCATCCCCCACTCTGTCGTTAGTTAAGTAACCTAACGGGGCATGACGGGGACCTGTGGCGAATGCGGATAGCATATACATACATTGTATTTTCGTTCTTTTCTGGTGTGATAGGGATTAACTGATGAGACCGCATTAATTTTTACTAATGCAAGAAAATAAACATAAAAGAGGTTAGAACAAATTTCGAAAAACTATAGTCATATTCTTTCTCTTTTCATAGTGGTATTCGTTTAGGAATATCCAGCACCTCATTCGAGGAGGCAAGAGCCTAGATCCCTTCGCGGGGAGTGGGCTCTTGAGTAAAAGTTTATACTGTAGATTACTTGGTTTTCTTCAAAAGCACAAGTTTTCAAGAGCGGAGCCTAAACCACTCCTTTTGAAAACTACTCGGTTCCTCCAACGATATCAAGTTCATTACGTTAAAGGGTTTTTCACCAAAAACCCAGCTGTATCCCTCCGTCATTTCAGATAATTAGTACTTAGTATTTGTGCTTTGTTTTTTGATTATTCGTCAAGGCGTAGTGAACGGTAGCTAAGTAATGATTCACTGTTGCATAGATAATGCGATTGGTTAGGACAGTCGCATGATTTTTTTTATTATTCATCAAGGGTCATGCGGGTGGGATTAATGCAATCTTGGATAACGACGGGTTGAACTTGACTAGGATCTTTTGGTTTGTTGATTATTCGTCAAGGTCATTAAGGTCCTAGGGGAAAAAAACCACATCGGGAGTTTCAAATTTACAGGAAACTTGCTAGTGCTGCATACCTTCTGGAGTGTGATGACTAGAGTGGCTTCCATCTAGTTTATCATGCAATGATAGATGGATCCAGATCCCACTGATGAGTAGGATTACTCTTGGGAGATATTTTTCACTTCACAATTAGCTGATCTATTATGTGCGTAGAAAGGTGTTAACGGGGCTACGCCTCTACGGAAATGAGGTTTATTTTAATTAGGTCCGTACGAGAGTACTGGGAACCTCTTTCGGAGTATCAACACCGGCCTAGCTGAATGGTTAGCGAACTTGTAAGGTGTTAATGATCCCATCTAATTCTCTTTTTAAAGTTCGAAGAAGAATTTGCGAAAACAGTGGGAGCCATCATGATTAGATAAACTAATAGCCAATCTAATCTTACAAGAGCACACGTTGAGTGTTTCTTTTCTCTCTCTCCATGTAGCAACCAATTCATGCCTTAATCAAGATAATAAAATGTATCGCTTGACTGATCCGAATTCTTATTCGGGGCTGGGGAACGTCGGTTCGGCTCTAACTTATGACAATAGTCATGTGAATGAGCAAAGGAAAGAGGATTGCATGAATTCCTTGATGACCCTAACGAAGAATAAGCATATTATTGTGGCTCCTTCAGGTGTTCTTGTTATTGAAAACTGTTTTTTGGTTAGTCCTACCTCCTGGGTACTAGATACCGGATCAGGATCCTATATCTGTAATTTATTTCAGGGACTGAGAAAAAGTAGAATGGTTGAACCTGGTGTTATGTCCTTCAGAGTAGGGACCGGAGCACAAGTTGATGTTGCTGCCGTCGGTGAATATCACCTAGCATTGCCAAGTGGCAATACTATGATTTTGAACAATTGCTACTATGTACCTTCCATGCTTTGCAACATCATATCAATTTCTTTACTTGATAAAGATGGATATAAGTTTGTTCTAGTTAGAAATATCATGAACATTTACCTTAATCAGGTATTGGTTGCAAAAGATACACTGTGTAATGGTATCTATGTTCTAAATTAAAACATAGTTTTCAATATACAAAACACACGCAAGAGGAAGTGTTCAGAAGTGAATGAATTCTACTTGTGGTATTGTAGACTTGGTCATATCAATGAGAAAGGACTATCTAAGTTACATAAAAATGTATATTTAAATCCATTCGAATTTTCATCCTATGAAACTTATCAATCTTGTCTCAGTGGAAAGATAACCAAATCTCCGTTCACCGGACATGGAGAAAGAGCAACAGAACTCTTGGGACTCATACACAGTGATGTATGTGGTCTAATGTCTATACATGAAAGGTGTGGGTTCTCGCACTTCATTACATTCAATGACGATCTCTCTAGATTTGGATATGTGTATCTTTTGAAACACAAATCTGAAACTTTTGAGAAATTCAAAGAATATAAGAACGAAGTAGAGAATCAGACTGGCAAAAGTATCAAGATCCTCAGGTCTGATAGAGGAGGGGAGTACTTAAGCACAGAATTCCTAGAATACCTAAAAGAAAATGGAATTCTCTCTCAGCTTACTCCTCCGTATACATCACAGCACAACGGTATATTGGAGCGAAGGAATCATACCCTATTGGATATGGCACGCTCCATGATGAGTAGTGCCGAGTTGCCTCTTTCATTTTGGGGACATACGCTTCAAACAACAACATATCTTTTGAATTAGCTTCCAACCAAATCCGTGCCTACCACTCCATATTCATATGGAGTGGTAAGAAACCATGTCTTAAATTCATTAAGACATGGGGTTGTCCGGCTTATGTTAAAATGCAAAAACCGGACAGACTAGAGGTACGATCAGTTTTATGTAAATTTGTAGGATATCCTAAGAATTCATTAGGATATCTGTTCTACCACACTGAGGAACAGAAGGTGTTTGTATCTCACAACGCCACCATTTTAGAAAGGGAATTTCTTGCAAAAGAAATTAGTGGGAGTACGATAGAACTGGAAGAAATTTCTGAACCACAAACTGAAACTGAAGATTTAGTGGAACCGCTAGATTTAGTAGTCCCAGACGAACTTCAGCCACTCTGCAGATCTAGTAGGATTTCTCATCTGCCCGAGAGATACTACGGTTTTCTCATAAACGGAGATCGAGAGGATTGCATCTTGGAAGAAGATGATCCTACTAGTTTCAAGCAGGCTATTATCAATAGGGACTCTGATAAATGGCTGGATGCTATGCGATACAAAATGGAGCCCATGTACACCAATAAATTATGGACCTTGGATATTGCTCCACCTGGGGTAAAACCCGTTGGATGGAAATGGAACTACAAAAAGAAGATTAGTGTAGATGGACAGGTGGAAACCTATAAGGCTAGACTTGTTGCCAAAGGTTTTCGTCAAAGACCATGTGTGGACTATGACGAAACCTTTTCTCTACTGGCTATGCTCAAATCCATTCGGATCCTACTTGACATTGCTGCCTTCCATGACTATGAAATCTGGCAGATGGACGTAAAAACGGCTTTTCTAAACGGAAGTTTGGAAGAGTGCGTTTATATGGATCGGCCGGAGGGATTTGTAGACAGTGGGAGCAGCGGGAGAGTGTACAAGTTGCTTAAATCCATTTATGGATTAAAGCAGGTGTCGCGGAGCTGGAACATCTATTTTGATGAAACCGTCAAGGAATTTAACTTTATCAAAAACGAGGATGAGCCTTGTATATATAAGAAAATTGTAGGACGAACTGTCGTATTCCTAGTCTTGTACGTGAACGACATTCTTTTGATAGGAAATGGAATTTCTATGCTACAATCGGTCAATCTGTTCTTGTCATAAAGTTTCTCCATGAAAGACCTGGGTGATGTCTCATACATCGTGGGGATTAAGATCTACAAAGATAGATCCAAGAAATTATTCGGACTTTCACAGTCCAGGTACATAGAGACTGTACTAAAGAGATTTAGTATGGAAGATTCCAAGCGCGGTAACATACCCTCATTGCACGGAATCACCCTCTCCAAAGAGATGTCTGGCAAGACTGATGAGGAGAGGGTTTGCATGAGCATTATACCCTACGCTTCGGCGGTAGGATCTATAATATATGCGATGCTATGTACCAGACCAGATGTAGCTTACGCGCTTAGCGTGGTGAACCGGTATCAGTCAAACCCAAGAGAGAACCACGGGACAGCAGTGAAGAACATTCTTAAGTACCTGAGAAGGACTAAAGAACTATTCCTAGTATTCGGTAATAGGGACCTCCAGGTGGAGTCCTTTACCGACTCGAGCTTCCAGAGTGACAAGGATGACAGCAAGTCTGTCTCGGGTTTTGTGTTTGCACTCAACGGATGGGCGGTCTACTGGAAGATCTCCAAATAGGACACCGTAGCAGATTCGACAATGGAGGTTGAATACATTGTGCCAATAATGCGGCAAATGAAGCGGTCTGGATTAAGAAATTCATTACTGATCTTCAGGTGGTTCCATCCATTGTTAATCCAATACTTTTGTATTGAGAAAAAATGGAGCTATGTTTGTAGCGAAGGAACCACGGTCCAATCAGAAATCCAGACACATCTTGAGGCGGTATCACCTGATCAAGGAGATCGTTGATCACCGGGAGATCGAGGTGTGGAGAGTAGACACAAAAGACAACACGGCGGATCCATTCATCAAGGCCCATCCTCAAGCATAGTTCGAGAGACTATTTGAGATGTTGGGTATGCGATACGCCAACAGATAGCCCTAGTACAGATGTTGGGTACTCGATATGCCAATATATGGCCTTAGTGCAAGTGGCAGATTGTTAGATATGTATGCCCTAGAGGCCATTATTGTATATGTATACATGTGGATTCTTGAACATATATATGTACAGGACAATCTTGCTCGATATGATAGTATGCTATTTGGTTTGCCTTTTTCATTGTAGGGTTACCTATCGCGGCAGCAAGGTTTCGGGAGGCATTGTTCTTGCCATTTTTAAAAAATTGCCGTATTAGCTAACCCTAACCCTAGAATCGTTACTAGAAAATCCGACGATACTAAATGTAAACACTTTACATCTAAGTGAACGAGGGAATACAACCTTTGTAAACCGGTCCTTCACTTCTAAAGCTCCATGTCGTAGTCCCTTCGCTGCAAATTATGAAGACCCGGACTCTAGTAAGGGTTCACATGAAGACACGAACAAACTTGCTCAATGTCTTCGAGGCCAAAGATGATCTATGTCGAAGAGACTCGAGCTCATGCTAGCTCTTCACTAATGGTGAAATTAGTGAAGCAAACACCCAGAACTAAATGGTTAATAGTAGAGGATGATGAAGTAGGAACTGGGCTCACTTTAGATTTATTTTTCTCACAAGGTTTCATCACATTGAAAAAACTAACAATTTTTTTCTCTTGAGGAAGAAGAAGAAGTGATGAAGAGATGAATGAGGGAGTGATGTTAGAATTGCAACCATGGTGAATTAGTGTCATACACTAACACTTGTAGAGACTAAACCATGGTGTAGGGTAATGGTTATGTTAACAAATATCTTAAACATGACAAAATGTGTGGACTTAGTCAATGTTCTACAAGCTTCATCCAAGCTCTAAGCCATGATAATTTCCACCATTTTGAATTACTTAATAAATAAATATAAACCTTAACATTAAACCTACCATAGTGTGAGCCCATACATCTATGTTGCATGTGTAACCTTGCATGACACATAAATATATATCACATATATATTTTGTGCAAAAAGAAAACAATACAATTAACATATATCACATATATGTTAAGTGTATCATAAGTGAGAAAAATGAATACATAAGTGAGCTAATATTAGTTAATATATTGAAATATATCAAATATATAATTATACATTAAATTATTAAATCAACACTTGATTTAATAATCCATCTATATGTTGTTTAACCGACTAATATCAAATGCAACAACTTATCGAATCAACACTTGATCCGATAACCCGGCTATATCACATATAACCGACCAATATCACAAGTCGCGAGAATAGAATGCGGTATCACATACGCACATTAATCTCGGTCCCGCACATATCGCATATGCGCTCCTACTCCGTTTCGTATGAACCAGGAAACCTCTGTGTAGGACTCTAAAGACTCGTCAATACGCCGGCAGTAGGTGATAATCATATCAAACACCTACAAGCCGCAAGCGGTCTGCTAAACGTAATGGCCAACCGGGTACTGAGCGATCAGAAGATCAACAAGAAAGCCTACTCATACTTCTGTGAATCCAATCAGTAACACTACCGTACAGTTCGGTCTCTTCGTCTGATATGTCGCATATCAACAGCCTGGGGGTGGTATAACGTCAGACCCCAATAGCCTGATAAGTCATGCCGATGCAAGGTCCATAACGGTTCAAGAAACTACTGATAACACTTACCAGTAAATTTCAGCAACCCTGGCTAGGGATTTCCTGTTATAGCCAATCGAGCATAGCGCAACATCAACTCCCAATACAGGGAGAGACGAAACCCCTCCTATCGCTCATTGCTTCCATGTGACTAGGGACTGTACCCAAAAACCACCATTTTGCACGATCTATTGACCGTGGTATGGTGGAAATCAAAGCACAGTGGGAATCACATAAGACTCTATGACGATCTTGGGTCTACAGACTAACTTGTACCAGTGTCACCAGAGAACTGCTATCCGACGATAGGTATAATACCATCTAGGAGTTCTCGGCGAGTCCGTCCAATGTACCCAGTCTCCACTGAGCACCCGTATACCTTCTCTAATGTCAAACACCAATGGATATGGGATCATCCATCGCCCATCATATGGGTCGAGAAGCGTATACGCTAGTCTACTCTGGAGTATCGATGCCCTGTCTCGATACTCCCACGACTAGGAACTTGTTGGTTATATGTATGCCCTAGAGGCCATTACCGTACATATGATGTATATTGTAGTGGATGCTTGGATATATATAGGGAGGACTTTCTTGCGCGACATGATAGTATGCTATCTGGTTGCTCTTTATCTTAACATGTACACTTATTGTCTCTCTGTTACATGTTGATAAAGCCCTTAGGATGAGTTCTTGACTACCAGGATTATTATGCAGATCATACTAGTGGGGATAGGGTAGCCGATAAGTACATCCTTCAAATGTTCCTACTCGTGGGAGTATCTAAACAGGGCATCGATGCTCCAGAGTAGACTAGCGTATACGCTTCTCGACCCATATGATGGGCGATGGATGATCCCATATCCATTGGTGTTTGACATCAGAGAAGGTATACGGGTGCTCAGTGGAGACTGGGTATACTGGATGGACTCTCTGAGAACTCCTAGATGGAATTATACCTATCGTAGGATAGCAGTTCTCTGGTGACACTGATATATGTTAGTCTATAGACCCGAGATCGTCATAGAGTCTTGTGTGATTTCCACTGTGCTTTGATTTCCACCGTACCACGGTCAAAAGATCGTGCAAAACGGTGGCTTTTGGGTACATTCCCGAGTCACATGGAGGCAATGAGCGATAGGAGGGGTTTCGTCTCTCCCGGTATTAGGAGTTGATGTTACGCTATGCTCGATTAGCCATAACATAAAATCCCTAGCCAGGGTTGCTAAGATTTATTGGTAAGTGTTACCAGTAGTTTCTCGAACTTTTATAGACCTTTCATCGGCATGACTTATCAGACTATTTGGGGCTGACGTTATACCACCCCCAGGTTGTGATATGCGACATACCAAACGAAGAGACCGGACTGTACGGTAGTGTTACTGATTGGATTCACAGGAGTACGAGTAGGCTTGCTTGTTGATCTTTTGATCGCTAAATACCCGGATGGCCGTTACGTTTAGCAGACCGCTTGTGGCTTGTAGGTGTTTGATATGATCATCATCTACTGCCGGCGTATTGACGAGTCTTTAGAGTCCTACACAGAGGTTTCCTGGTTCATGCGAAACGGAGTAGGAGCACATATGTGATATGTGCGGGACCAAGATTAATACGTGTGTGTGATGCCGCATTCTATTCTCGCGATTAGTGACATCGTAGGTTATATGTGATAGAGCCAAGTAATCGGATCAAGTGTTGATTCGATAAGTTGTTGCATTTGATATTAGTCAGTTATATGTAATATAGCCGGATTTATAAATTAAGTGTTGATTTAATAATTTAATGTAGAATTATATATTTGATATATTAAATTATATTAACTAATATTTGCTCACTTAAGCTTTTCTTTTTCTCACATTTGATACACTTAACATATATGTGATATATGTTAATTGTTTTCTTTGCACACAAAATATATATATGTGATATATATTGTTGTGACATGTTAGGTTACACTTGCAACATGTATGTATGAGACTTATACCATTCTAGAGTTTATGTTTGGGTTTTATTTATCATTAAGTAATTCATAAAAGATTTGGAATGAGTCATGGTTGAAGCTTGGAGAAGCTTATAGAAAACATTGACCAAGTCCACTCTTTTGTCATTACTTAAGATATTTCTTAACCCAACCCTTAACTCATATCTATGATTTATTCTCTACATGAGTTAGGCATGACACTAACTCATTCATGGTTGCAATTCTAACCTCACTCTCTCATTCATTTTCTTCATCACTTCTTCTTCTTCTTCAAGAGAAAAAGCTTGCTAGATTTTTCGAAGTGATGAAACCTTGAGAGAAAAATAAAAATAAAGAGAGCCCACTTCCTACTTCATCATCCTCTACTACTTGCCATTTAGTTTAGGGTGTTTTCTTCACTAATTTACACAATTAGTGAAGAGATAGCATGAGCTAGTGTCTCCTCGACGTAGATCATCTTCGGCTTCGAAGACCTCAAGCAAGCTTGTTCCGTACATCTTGTGGAGCCTCTCTAGAGTCTGGGAGTTCATGATCACAGGGAAGGGACTACTACACGGAGTTATTGAAGTGAAGGACCGGTCTACAAAGGTTATATTCCTTGTTCACTTTAGTTTGTAAAGAGTTTACATATCATGTTTAACCCTAATTCTCTAGTTCGATTACTTGGTTGGTTTGTTTAGCACCCCAAATTTTTAAAGTAGCATGATTGATGCTCGCCAAAACCTTGCTAAGGTGCTAAGCTAACCCTACAGTGGTATCAGAGCCATGCTAGAGCATTTGGCGTTGTCTAGACGAAATTTAAAGTCCGATCGAAACTCCGAAAACCCGATTATACCCCCTTTCTGGAAATTTTTCAAAAAGTTGGATTTTTCCATGTTAAAAATACTCAGAAAATCATGCAGGGAATTCTATGGACACACCTGAAGAACGAAACCCTAACTCGTCTAAGTGACCGTGGATCCGCGGCCAAAACATGAGTTTGGCGGCGGATTCGCGACGCCACTTGAGAGGCTTGGGTCGGGCCCTTCAGCTGTTGGTCCGTAGGTGTTGTGGCATGTCTCTGGTTAACTTTAGCTGTGCTCAAGTGTTGAGCTCTATGGGAATTTTTGGGAATTCGTTGCATCGATCGAATTATTTAACTTCGTCTAGCTATATGTGATTGTGATACAATATTTGGAATCGACAGAATTGGTTATGAGATAACTAGTTTGAATTTTATAAATCTAGCGGTTTAGTCTCATTTGATCGGTTGCCACGGTATTTTGATGTTGATCAAAAGTCCGTCGCAATTACGTAGTGTACGCGGATACTCGCCGGGTAACCTTATTAGATAGCCACACCCCATAGCCCCGACCAAGTGACTGTAGGAGAACCCCGTCGCAAAAAAAAGCATCTGTTCGGGTGCTCGCGGCCGCGGTGTTCCACCTTAGTGCACTTCGTCGACGGCATTGGGGGGTGCGGCCGTCTAATAAAGTTTCCGACGAGCATTCGATTAGGTTATCGGGAATTTTGTTGAATTACCCGACAGGTTATTGGAAAGTGTTTTCAATATCGAGACTAGAATGCGGGGTTTATAATTGTTAGGCATGCGATGTCTAAAGAATTCATTAGGTTAGGCATGAAATCCAATATATGTGATACGTTGGGTTTATGATGTCTAAGGTGGTTGCCGATTCCAATTGTTGTAGTTTTTCACTTTCTTTTCTGCGACCGTAATTGTAATATGTTCTGTATGGCCGGTTTCGATGCTATATGTCAACGACAATTGGGATACGCATATTTACTTACGTTGATGACATGTGATGCTATATGTTGCTTTGATATGTTATATTGGATCGTCGTGTGCTGAACAGCCGGGGTTTTTTTTTATGTGAGATGAGAGTTTTTCATTTTCATTCATGTAAAAGCTTGTATGTAATATTCTTTTATTGGGGCACTTCCGGGTTGAGGATGATGTCACCATTGATGTATATTATTTACTTTTCCGCATTAGGATAGACCCAAGGCGGGGAGCACAAGTAACCGGGTTCTAGGGTCCAGTGGGAGACCATCCCAAGGAGTTGAGACCGGGTCACATAACTCTAGAATTGGTAGGGTTGCTTGCCACTCTCGTAGGGGGTCTAGGGATGTGGGTTTGGCTATTCATCGCGACCGTGGAATCCGTGTTTTATACAGGCTTAAATTAAAACACGGAAATCCTAGTATATCCAACCCCTTCGTAGAGCCGTGTATTGTAAGTGATCCGAACCTGCCCGGAGCGAGCCCCCCTTAGAGGCAAGTGAAGATATTTCATATGTTATCTTCTGCTGCTCTGTGATGTGGTCACTGTGATATGTTCAGACGAATGCCTATATTATATATGAGATATAATTAATATTGCTGCTTTCGTTTCATATGTGATGCCAGGGAAGCATATTATTATGGGACTTCATTAATGAGATTAATGAAATTAAAAGAAAAGGAAACCTAAAGATATTGTAGAAACTTGTTTAAAACCTGGTAGCTCTAGTTCTTGCTTTGCATAGCGGTATTCCTTGTAGAATATCCAGCACCTTATTCGATAAGGAAAGAGCCGAGATCCCTTCACCGGGAGTGACCTCCTTAGCGAAACTAGCAGATGCTACAAACGCAGTTTGTCTTTTGATTGCTTTTATGGTTTTTTCTTTGCATAGTGGTATTTCTAAAATATCCTGCACCTTATTCGATAAGGAAAGAGCCGAGATCCCTTCACCGGGAGTGACCTCTTTAGCAAATCTAGTAAAAGCCTCTAAAACACTCCTTTTTCAATATCACTCGATTCTACAACGATATCAAGTTCATTACGCAAAGGGTTTTCTTAAAAACCTGCGTAACCCTCCGTCATTTCAGATAAGTACTACTTAGTATTCATGCTATGTTTGTTGGCTTACGTCAAGACGTAGTGTGCGGTAACTAACTAGTGCTTATCAGTTTAAGCATATGATGATATTGGATTAGGGTAGTCGTACGACTTTGTTGGCTTTCGTGAAGGGTCGTGCGAGTGGGTTTAATTCAATCAAGAAATGTACGAATTGAACTTGACTAGTGGACTATGGTTTGTTGGCTTTCGTCAGGTTATAGGACGTTAGGGGCAAAACATTATCGGGAATTTCAAGTGTTGAAATTTGCAATGAGATTGCATACCTTCTATAAGATAGTTGGATCCTGATATCCACTACGATTAAGAGTTACTCCTGGGAGAGTTTTACACATTACAATTAGCTGATCAAGTGGGTGTCTAGAAAAGCGTTAACGGGGTTATGCCTCTGGTAAAACGAGGTTTATTTTAATTAGGTCCATGCGAAAGCACGGGGAACCTCCTTCAAAGTACCGACACTGGCCTGGCTGGAAGATTGGCGAACTTGTAAGGTGTAATTAATCTCGGCTAGTCTTACCTTTTAGGGTTTGAAGGAAGATTTGACTAAAACAGCGGGAGCCATCCTGATTAGATAAAATAATAACCAATCTAATCTTGTAAGAGCGCACGCAGAGTGTTTTCTTCTCTCTCTCTCCTGGTAGCGACCATGTCATACCTTAATCAAGATAATATGGATGCATTGACCGAACCTACTTATTATACCGAGCTAGGGAACGTTGGTTCCGCTCTAACTTATAATTGTTATAAGTCCGGGCAGGAAATAGGGGAATATCCAGATTCCCATGCCACCCAATCGAAGAATGTGCATATTGATGCATCTTCTTCGGGCGTGATCATTACCGAGAACTGTTTCTCAGTATCTTCTACGTCCTGGGTATGTGATACCGGAGCAGGATCCCAAATATGTAAGAGTTACATGGGCTACAGAAAGGTAGAGAACTGAGAATGGTGATATGTCTTTAAGTGTTAGAGAATGATGCAATTGTTGCAGCCAAGTCTGTTGGCAGATATCACCTTGTATTAGATACATTGATTCTGAACAAATGTTATTAAATACCGAACCTGATATGCAACATTACATCAGTTTCTTTATTGAGTTAAAGAAAGATATAATTATGTATTAGAGGATAATGTTGTGAACATTTTCCTGAATCAAGAGTTGATTCGATCAGGCACGTTATATAATAGCATATACGTTCTAAATCAAATCACTGTTCAAAGTATCTAGAACACACACAAGGGGACTAGTTCAGAAATGAAGGAATCCTTCTTGAGGCATTGTAGACTAGGTCATATCAATACGACACGACCAGCTAAGTTATATAAGGATGAATATGAGAATCTGTTAGAATTTTCATCTTATGATACTTTCCAGTCTTGTCTCAAAGATAATATGACCATAGCTCCGTTTACTTGAAACAGAGAAAGAGTTAATGAACTCTTGGGATTGATACATGATGATGTATGTACGTCCCCTGTCTACACAATGCCAGGAATGGTTCTTCGTACTTCATTATATTCACTGATCTTCTCTTAGGATTCGGACATATGTTCCTGTTAAAACACAAGTCTGAAACTTTTGAGAAATCCAAGGAATATAAGCCTGAAGTTAAAAAAACAGATGGGTAGAAGTAGTAAAGTCCTACGATATGATCGAGGAGGAGAATACTTTGGGCATGGAATTCCAGGATTTTCTAAACAGAGAATGTGATTCTCACTCAGCTTACTCCTTTGGTACACCACCGTACAAACGGTGTATCGGGGCGGAGGTATTGCACCCTATGAGATATGGCGCACTCTATGATGAGTACTGCTGAGTTACCTGTTTCCTTTTGCTGTTATGCACTTAAGAAGCTCCATACTTATTTAATGGGGTTTCGTCCAAATCAGGGCCTGTAGGGTTCCTAGGCACATTCATGAGGTTCTACAAGGTATCAACCATGCCAAAATCAAATTTTTTATGTGCCGAACAACCCTATGCAAGATCGTTTACTAGAGGTAAGGCGAAACTAAAAGCAAGCAAACTACTTTGCTACTAAGTGAAAGGGATTACAACCTTTGTAGATCCGGTCCTTCACTTCTAAATCTCCGTGTTGACGTCCCTTCGCTGCGATCATCAGGATCCCGGTAAGGCGAAACTAAAAGCAAGCAAACTACTTTGCTACTTGATCGGCTAATTGTAAAGTGCAAAACTCTCCCAGGAGTAACAATTACTCGCAGTGGGTATCGGGATCCAACTATCATATAGAAGGTATGCAATCACATTGCAAATTTCAACACTTGAAATTCCCGATAAAGGTTTTTACCCCTAGCACCTATGACCTTGGCTATGGTCAACAAATCATAAGCACTAGTCAAGTTCTACCCATTATTTCGTGATTAATTAGACCCACCCACATGACCCTTGGCTAAGGTCAACAAAGTCACATGACTGTCCTAACTAATCGCATCATATGCTGTGTAGGAAGACATCACTTAGCTACCGTACACTATGCCTCGGCTATGGTCGACAAACGCAGCACGAATACTAAGTACTCTACTTCCTAAAATGATGGAGGGTTGCGGATGGTTTTTAATAAAACCTTTAACTCTTTGAACTTGATTTCGTTGCGGAATCAAATGGTTTTTAAATGGAGTGTTTTTTTTAAGGCTTTTCTAGTTTTGCTAAAGGGGTCACTCCCGGTGAAGGGATCGTCGGCCCTTTCCTCATCGAATTAGGTGCAGGATATATCATATATACCGCTGTGCGAAGCAAAAACTATAGAAGCAATCAGAAGACAAACCGAGCGTTGCAGCATCTGCTAATTATTGCTAAAGAGGTCACTCCCGGTGAAGGGATCGTCGGCTCTTTCCTCATCGAATAAGGTGCTGGATGTTCTACAAGGAACACCGCTATGCAAAGCAACAACTGGAGCTACCTAATTCTTTTGAAATTCGATTCCACAACATCTTTTAGGTTTATTTTCTTTCATTAATCACATTAATGAATGTCCCATCATTTAAGTCCACCTAAACATCACAGATAAATACAACGTACGCTTATGCCATCCGCATTCGCCTCGATGTCCCGTCTGCACCGTTAGGTTAGGTAACTAACGGCAGAGCGGGGCAGGGCTAGCGCAGGTGTAAAACATAAGCAACGTCTATACAATATATCATATATACTATATACAGTATGTAGGGTTCCTAGGCACACTAAAGAGGTTCCACAAAGCATCAACCATGCCAAAATCAAATTTTTCCATGTGCCGAGAAACCCTAATTGAGATCGTTAACTAGAGGTAAGGCGAAACTAAAAGCTAGTAAACTACTTTACTATAAAGTGAAAGGGATTACAACCTTTGTAGATCCGGTCCTCCACTACTAAAGCTCCGTGATGATGTCCCTCCGCTGCGATCATCGGGATCCCGGACTCTAGCAATGGTTTCGTCGGAGAAATGAGCGGGCTAGGTTGTAGACTTCGGTGCCGAAGATGATCTACGTCGAGGCGACTCAAACTCAAGCTCCATCTTCACTAGGTCATGAAACTTGTGAAGATAACACCCTATACAACATGGCAAGTGGTAGAGGATGAAGAAATAGGAAGTGGGTTCACTTTGGATTTGGATTTCTCACTTGATTTCATCACTTGGAATTTTCTAGTAAGCTTTCTTCACCTCATGAAGAAGATGAAGAAGAAGAAAAGAAAATAAATGAATTAATTGTGAAAAGAAAATTCAAGTGAAGACTTATCATAATGCAACTATGGGTTAGTAAACTCATGTAGAGAGCAAACCATAGTTTAGGTAATGGTTATGTCAAAAGAAAAAACAAAATGGTTAAGATTTTTTAAAGAAGCTTGAAAATATCATGAAGCTTCTAGCAAATAACAAATAAAGCCACCATTTAGTTTTTACAAAATGAATAAAGAAAATTAAAACCCTAACCATTAACTAAACATGGTGTAAATCATACACATACCCAAGTTTGCATGCATCATCAAACATGATACAAACTAGTGCACAAAAATATATCATATATACAATGTGCACAATCTAGTGAGAAAAATAATCTTAAATGAACCAATGCTAGTTAATGTAAAGTAATATATCAAATATATAATTATACATTAAATCATTAAATCAACACTTGATTTAATGATCCGGTCATACTCCATATAACCGACTAATATCAAGTGTATCAATATATCGAATCAACATTTGATTCGGTAACCCAGCTATATACTATATAACCGTCCGATGACACAAATCGCGAGAATAGAATTCAGTATCACATACTGGTATTATTCTCGGTCCCGCACATATCTCATATGCGCTCCTATTTCGTTTCTCTTGAGCCAGGAAACCTCTGTGTAGACTCTAAAGACTCGTCAATACGCCGGTAGTAGGTGATGATCATATCAAACACCCACAAGCCGCAAGCGGTCTGCTAAACGTAACGGCCACCCGGGTATTGAGCGATCAGAAGATCAACGAGCAAGCCCGCTCACACTCCTGTGAATCCAACAAGTAACACTTACCGTACAGTCCGGTCTCGTCGTCTGATATGTCGCATATCTCGCCTAGGGGTGGTAAACGTCAGACCCTAGTAGCTCGATAAGTCATGTCGATATGAGGTCTATAAAAGTTCGAGAAACTACTGGTAACACTTACCAGTAAATCTCAGCAACCCTGGCCATGGATTTCCGGTTATAGCCAATCGAACACAGCGCAACATCAACTCCTTATACCGGGAGAGACGAATCCCCTCCTATCGCTCATTGCCTCCATGTGATTCGGGACTGTACCCAAAAACCACCGTTTTACACACCCTCTTGGACGTGGTAAGGTGGAAATCAAAGCACAGTGGGAATCACACAAGGCTCTATAACGATCTCGGGTCTACAGGCAAACCTGTACCAGTGTCACCAGAGAACTGCCATCAGACGTAAGGTATAATACCATTTAGGAGTTCTCGGCGAGTCCGTCCAGTGTACCCAGTCTCTACTGAGCACCCGTATATCATCTCTGATGTCAAACACCAATGGATATGGGATCATCCATCGCCCATCTGTATGGATCGAGAAGGTATACGCTAGTCTACTCTGGTATATCGATGCCCCGTCTCGATACACCCACGACTAGGGACCTTGAAGGATGTACTTATGGACTACTATGTCCCCACTAGTATGATCCGCATCATAGTCCAGGTAGTCAAGTACACATCCTAAGGGCTTTACCAACATGTAACAGAGAGACAATCAGTGTACACGTTAAGGTAAAGAGCAACCAGATAGCATACTATCATGTCGAGCAAGAAAGTCCTCCCTATATATGTCCAAGCATCCACTACAATATACATCCTATGTATAGTAATGGCCTCTAGGGCATACATATAACTAACAATCTCACACTTGCACTAGGGCCATCTGATAGCAGTGGTTGTAGTATTTCATACTCAACCATCCCATAAAAGTCTCTCTCCGGGAAAAGGCCTTTTGTGAGTGGATCCGCCGTATTGTCCTCTGAGTCTACTCTCCTAACCTCGATCTCCTTGGAGATCAACCATCTCCATGATCAGGTGATACTGCCTTCGAATATGTCTTGATCACTGATGGGACAGACGTTCCTTGGCATAAGCCACAACTCCATTGTCACACAATGGGAGGAACTAAGTTCATCTCATGAACTAATATACACCCAGACAACCTCTTTGGTAGCATCTTAAGTAGCGATGTATCCAGCCTTTATCGTCTAGTAAGCCACGGTATCTAGCTTGGAACTCTTCCAACATACCATCCCTTTACTAAGGGTAAAGACAATGCCTGTGACTGACATTCAGTCGTCCTTATGACCCTGGAATCTTTCCAGTGATTCTCCCCAGGATCGATTGATACCATCTCACTACAATTAGTGAGTATCCTAATATCCAATTAGATTTATCTCATAGATCCAAAACATAAGATTTAGCAGGTATCACATTGATCCTGTATGGAGAATCCTTGTGATAAGCGGAGATTGACCGAGCGTAGCATAGGAAACTCCTTCCCCATCAAGAGTATGCCATCCGAGTACTCTACGAGGATCACCACCATACTCCCTACTACCTTTTTGTAAATACAAGGTTCATCTACCATTTTGATAATGTCAAACTCTTTGACTAACTCATCAAAACAGATGTTCCAACTCCGCGATGCCTGCTTTAATCTGTAAAGCAACTTGCACACGTTTCCGCTACTCCCACTGTCTACAAGCCCTCTGGCTGTGTTCTTATCGACGTTCTCTTGTAAATCATTATTTAGAATATCAGTCATGGCACCCAACCACCATATATCGTAGTCATGGTATGTGGCAATCGCAAGTAGGATCCGGATGGGCTTAAGCGTAGCCACTGGAAAAGGTTTCATCATTATCCACGCCTAGTCGATGACGAAAACCTTTAACAAGTATAGCTTTGAAAGTGTCAACTTTTCCATCTACACCAAGCAATCTTCTCAAGATATACTTGCTCCTGATAGGGATTTAACCCTTCAGATATAGCAACCAAAGTCCATACTTTGTTGGTGTAAATGGATTCCATCTCAGATCGCTAAGCATCCAGCCATTCTTACAGAGTCCCTACTCTCGATGGCCTGCTCGAAACTAGTTGGGTCATCATCTCATGATGCATTCCTCGCTCCCACTGTCATCGAGAAACCGAAGTATCTCTCAGGCGGATTAGGAACCCTACCAGATCGGCGGAGAGGCTGAGGTTCGTCGGGGACTATTGAATCCTTTAGTTCTGTCAAATCATCAGCTGCAGTTTTGTATAGCTGGAACCTTTCCAGTTCTACAGAATTGACCTTGCCTCGATCTTGTCCGGATTTTGCTTTTGACAATGGCCGGACAATCCCAAATCTTAACTTACTTAAGAGATAGGTTCTTCCCATACTATATCTTATATGAAGTGGTAGACACTTATTTGATTGGAATCCAATTCAATAGGTATGCAGCTTCTCAAGTGCATAACCCCCAAAAGAAATAGGTTACTCAGTAATGCTCATCATAGAGCACACCATATCTAATATGGTGCGATTGCTCCGCCCCGATATACCGTTGTGCTATGGTATATTTAGAGGAGTAATACTGAGAGAGAATCTCATTCTCCTTTAGAATAGTCCAGGAATTCTATGCACAAGTATTCTCCTCCCTGATCTTATCATAGGACATAATACTTATACCCGGTTTTTGGTTCTCTACTTGTAACTTATATTCTGTGAATATCTCGAAAGCTTCGGACTTATGTTTCAACAGAAACATATGACTGAATCTTGAGAGATCATCAGAGAATGTAATGAAGTACAAAGAACCGGTCCTGGCATGTGCAGACAGGGGACCTTACATACATCATCATGTATCAATCCCAAGAGTTTACTAACACTTTCTCTGTTTCCAATAAACAGAGCTATAGTCATCTAATCTTTGTGACATGACTGGCAAGTTTCACAAGATGTAAATTCAAACTGATTTAAATATGCATCTAAAATGTAACTTAAGCTAGTCGGGTCACATTGATATGACCTAGTTTACAATGCCTCAAGAAGAATTCGTTCATCCCTGAACTCTTCCTCTTGTGTGTGTTCTGTATACTAAGAACTGTAGTTTGATTTAGAACGTCAATGCTTTTAGATAACGTGCCTGAACCGATATAGGAAATGTACAAAACATTATTCAACAATACAAAATTATATCCTTCTTTAATAAATAAAGAGATTGATATGATTTTGTATATCAGGTTCGGTATCTAATAGAATTTGTTCAGAATCAATGTATTTGGAAATACAGGGTGACAGTGACCAACAGACTTGGCTGCAACACTTACACCGTTTTCTGTCTCATGAAACTTATCACCCGTTCTCAGTTCTCTACCTGTATGTAGCCCATGTAACGGATTACATTTGTGGGATCCTGATCCGGTATCTAATACATAGGACGTAAAGGATACTGAGAAACAGTTCTCTGTAATGAACACACCCAAAGAAGATGCATCATCATGCACTTTCTTCGTTTGGGCGGCACGGGAATTCTGGTATTCCCCAATTTCCTGCTCTGTCTTATAACAATTATAAGTTGGAGCGGGACCAACGTTCCCCTGCTCAGTATAACAAGCGGGTTCGGTCAATATATCCGTATTATTATCTTGATTAAGGCGTGACATGGTCGCTACCTGGAGAGAGAGAGAAGAAAACACTCAGCGTATCTCTTGCAAGATTAGATTGGTTATATATTTTATCTAATCAGGATGGCTACCACTGTTTTTATCAAATCTTCCTTCAAACCCTAAAAGGAAAGACTAGCCAGGATTAATTACATGCTACAAGTTCGCCAATCTTTCAGCCAGGCCAGTGTCGGTACTTTGAGGGAGGTCCCCCGTGCTTTCGCACGAACCTAATTAAAGTAAACTTCGTTTTCCCAGAGGCGTAACCTCGTTAACACCTTTCTAGACACCTACTCGATCGGATAATTGTAATGTGTAAAACTCTCCCAGGAGTAACAATTACTCGCAGTGTGTATCGGGATCCAACTCTCTCATAGAAGGTATGCAATCTCATCGCAAATTTCAACACTTGAAATTCCCGATAATATTTTGCCCCTAGCGTCCTATGACCTTGACGCAGGCCAACAAACCATAGTCCGCTAGTCAAGTTCAACCCGTCATTTCTTGATTGAATTAAACCCACCCGCACGACCCTTGACGCAGGCCAACAAAGTCGCACGACTACCCTAATCCAATCTGCATCATATGCATAAACAGATCAATACTAGTTAGCTACCGCACACTACGCCTTGACGCAGGCCAACAAACGTAGCACGAATACTAAGTAGGACTTATCTGAAATGACGGAGGGCTACAACAGGTTTTCCTGAAAACCTATTGCGTAATGAACTTGATATCGTTGTAGAATCAAATGATTTTAAAATGGAGTGTTTTTTAGGCTTTTCTAGTTTTGCTAAAGGGGTCACTCCCGGTGAAGGGATCGTCGGCCCTTTCCTCGTCGAATGAGGTGCAGGATATATCATATATATCACTATGCAAAGCAAGAACTATAGAAGCAATCAAAAGACAAACCGAGGGTTGTAGCATCTGCCAGTTATTGCTAAAGGGGTCACTCCCGGTGAAGGGATCTCAGCCCTTTCCTCATCGAATAAGGTGCAGGATGTTCTACAAGGAACACCACGATGCAAAGCAAGAACTGTAGCTACCTGTTTTTGAAAATTCGATTCCACAACATCTTTTAGGTTTCTTTTTCTTTCATTAATCATATTAATGAAGTCCCATTATTTAAGTCACCTAAACATCACAGATAAATACGACGTACACTTATGCCATCCGCATTCGCCTCGATGCCCCCTCGTGCACCGTTAGGTTAGGTAACTAGCGGCATAGCGGGGCAGGGCTAGTACGGGTGTAAAACATAAGTAACGTCTATATGATATATCATATATACTATATATAATATCTATCACAGCACATCAAATGATCACATCACAGATATCGCAGCAGAAGAAACATATGAAACATTGGATATACTAAGACGTCCGTGCTTTATTTTGAGCCTCTATAAAACACGGATTTCACGGTCGTGATGAATAGCCAATCCCACAACCCTAGACCCCTACGAGAGCGGCAAGCAACCCTACCAATTCTAGAGTTAGGAGACCCGGACTCGACTCCTCGAGATGGTCTCCCACTGGACTCCAGAACCCTATTACTTGTGCTCTCCTCCTTGGGTCTACCCTAGTGCGGAAAAGTAAATAATATACATCAACGGTGACATCTTCCGCAACCTGGAAGTGCCCCAATAAAAGAATATTACATACAAGTTTTTACATGAATGAAAATGAAAAACACTCATCTCACATAAAAAACCCCGGCTATTTAAACACGACGATCCAATATAACATATCCAGCAACACATAACATCACATGTCATCAACGTAAGTAAATATGCCCATCCTAATTGTCGTTGGCATATAGCAACGAAACCGGCGATATCACATATTACACTTATGGTCACAGAAAAGAAAGTGTAAAACTACAACAGTTGGAATCCGCAAACTCTTTAGACATTGTATGCCCAAGTAAATGAATTCCTTAGACATCGCATGCCTAAAAATTATAAATCCCACATTTCAGTCTCAAAATCGAAAACTGTTTTCAATATCAAGTCGGGCAATTCAACAAGATCCCTGATATGTGATCGAATGCTCGTCGCAAACTTTAGTAGACGGCCGCACCCCCGATGCCGTCGACGAAGTGCACCAAGGCGGAACACTGCTGCCGCGAGCACCCGAACAGATGCTTTCGGTGACGAGGTTCTCCTACAGTCACTTGGTCGGGGCTATGGGGTGTGGCTGTCTATTATGTTTACCCGGTGAGTATCCACGTATACTACATGATTGCGACGGACTTTTGATCGCATCAAAATTCCGTGGCAACCGATCAAGTGAGACTAAACTACTAGATTTATAACATTCAAATCAGTTATCTCATAATTACTTGTGGATTCTAAATATTGTATCACATTCCAGATAAATAGAAAATGTTAAACTTTCCGATCGAACAGTCAAACACCCAAGTTTTCCCGAAAAGCTCAACACATGAAATAAGTTTAAAAAACATCCACTTCATTCCACAGTACCAACGGTCCAGCCGTAGAAGGGTCAAGCCAACGCCTCACATGTGGCACGCCGTACTGTCCCAAACCCTAAGGTTCAAAAGGCAGTTCAAGACGGTTACATAATCGAGTTAAGGTTTGTTGTCTTCTAGAGGGTCCATCGTGTTACTTGCGCTACTTAGAATGTCCTTAAACCACGGAAAAATCCAACACTTGGAAATTTCCCGGCAGGGGAAAAAGTGGGTATTTATATCCGGTCGAACTTTTTAACATGTTCTAAAATACCCGGAAAAACACAGACAAAGTTAAACTTCCCGATCGAATCGACGAACTCCCAATACAACCCAGAAAACTCAACTCTTGAGTATAAATTAAAAATACCCATAAAACACAGGAATCATATAGGAACCTTACTGTGCAAACAGTGGTCAAAGAAGCTACAGTGTGGACGCGGAACCGCCGCGCGACCTAGGGTACGGCCGCGGTTCCGCAGCTGCTTGATGGAGTTTGGCACACGTGTTGCACAGTAATTCATAGAAATCCCTGCTGATTTTTTTGAGTATTTTTAATTAGGAAAAATCCCAGTTTTGAAAAAATTCACAGAGAAGGGTTTTGATTAGGGTTTCGGGGTTCGATCGGGTTTCTAACATCGTCTACACAACGCCTAAATCTCTAGCTAGGCTCTGATACCACTGTAGGGTTCCTAGGTACACTCAAGAGGTTCCACAAGGCATCAACCATGGCAAAATCAAATTTTTCCATGTGCCGGGAAACCCTAATTGATATCGTTAACTAGAGGTAAGGCGAAACTAAAAGCTAGTAAACTACTTTACTATAAAGTGAAAGGGATTACAACCTTTGTAGATCCGGTCCTCCACTTCTAAAGCTCCGTGATGATGTCCCTCCACTGCGATCATCGGGATCCCGGACTCTAGCGATGGTTTCGTCGGAGAAATGAGCGGGCTAGGTCGTAGACTTCGGTGCCAAAGATGATCTACGTCGAGGCGACTCAAACTCAAGCTCCATCTTCACTAGGTCATGAAACTTATGAAGATAACACCCTATACAACATGGCAAGTGGTAGAGGATGAAGAAATAGGAAGTGGGTTCACTTTGGATTTGGATTTCTCACTTGATTTCATCACTTGGAATTTTCTAGTAAGCTTTCTTCACCTCATGAAGAAGATGAAGAAGAAGAAAAGAAAATAAATGAATTAACTGTGAAAAGAAAATTCAAGTGAAGACTTATCGTAATGCAACCATGGGTTAGTAAACTCATGTAGAGAGCAAACCATAGTTTAGGTAATGGTTAGGTCAAAAGAAAAAACAAAATGGTTAACACTTTTCAAAGAAGCTTGAAAATATCATGAAGCTTCTAGCAAATAACAAATAAAGCCACCATTTTGTTTTTACAAAATGAATAAAGAAAATTAAAACCCTAACCATTAACTAAATATGGTGTAAATCATACACATACCCAAGTTTGCATGTATCACCAAACATGATACAAACTAGTGCACAAAAATATATCATATATACAATGTGCACAATCTAGTGAGAAAAATAATCATAAGTGAACCAATACTAGTTAATGTAAAGTAATATATCAAATATATAATTATACATTAAATCATTAAATAATCACTTGATTTAATGATCCGGTCATACTCCATATAACCTACTAATATCAAGTGTATCAATATATCGAATCAACATTTGATTCGGTAACCCGACTATATCCTATATAACCGTGCGATGACACAAATCGCGAGAATAGAATTCAGTATCACATACTGGTATTATTCTCGGTCCCGCACATATCTCATATGCGCTCCTATTTCATTTCGCTTGAGCCAGGAATGCTCTGTGTAGGACTCTAAAGTCTCGTCAATACGCCGGTAGTAGGTAATGATCATATCAAACACCCACAAGCCGTAAGCGGTCTGCTAAATGTAACGGCCACCCGGGTATTGAGCGATCAGAAGATCAACGAGCAAGCCCGCTCACACTCCTGTGAATCCAACCAGTAACACTTACCGTACAGTCCGGTCTCGTCGTCTGATAAGTCGCATATCTCGCCTAGGGGTGGTAAACGTCAGACCCCAGTAGCTCGATAAGTCGTGTCGATATGAGGTCTATAACAGTTCGAGAAACTACTGGTAACACTTACCAGTAAATCTTAGCAACCCTGGCTAGGGATTTCCGGTTATAGCCAATCGAACACAGCGCAACATCAACTCCCTATACCGGGAGAGACGAATCCCCTCCTATCGCTCATTACCTCCATGTGATTCGGGACTGTACCCAAAAACCACCATTTTGCACGCCCTCTTGGACGTGGTAAAGTGGAAATCAAAGCACAGTAGGAATCACACAAGACACTATGACGATCTCGGGTCTACAGAATAACCTGTACCAGTGTCACCAGAGAACTGCCATCTGACGTAAGGTATAATACCATCTGGGAGTTCTCGGCGAGTCCGTCCAGTGTACCCAGTCTCTACTGAGCACCCGTATATCATCTCTGATGTCAAACACCAATGGATATGGGATCATCCATCGCCCATCTGTATTGGTCGAGAAGGTATACGCTAGTCTACTCTGGTATATCGATGCCCCGTCTCGATACACCCACGACTAGGGACTTTGAAGGATGTACTTATGGACTACCATGTCCCCACTAGTATGATCCGCATCATAGTCCAGGTAGTCAAGTACACATCCTAAGGGCTTTACCAACATGTAACAGAGAGACAATCAGTGTACACGTTAAGGTAAAGAGCAACCAGATAGCATACTATCATGTCGAGCAAGAAAGTCCTCCCTATATATGTCCAAGCATCCACTACAATATACATCCTATGTATAGTAATGGCCTCTAGGGCATACATATAACTAACACAGTATCTATCTGAACATATCATATGTTCACATCACAGATAACGCAGCAGAAAATATCATATGAAAATATTGGATATACTAGGACGTCCGTGTTTTATTTTGAGCCTATATAAAACACAGATTCCACGGTCGTGATGAATAGCCAATCCCACACCCCTAGACCCCTACGAGAGCGGTAAGCAACCCTACCAATTCTAGTGTTAGGAAACCCGGACTCGACTCCTCGAGATGGACTCCCACTGGACCCTAGAACCCGGTTACTTGTGCTCCCCTCCTTGGGTCTATTTGTAACATCTTAGGATGTGTTTAGTGACTAATTATATTTAAATAATGGGTTTTTAATAAAAAGTTTACCAAATTGTGTTTCAAGTAATTTTCCTAATTTAATAAAAAAAATTCTAGAATTTTTCTAGGCTTGCACACACATGTGCATGTAAACTAGGGTTTTTAAATGAGGTATTACCATGATTAGTAACCATGGTGGGTTAATCATGGGGATTAAGTCTTTTGGGTTTCAATTAAGTTTAATTAGTTAATTAATAGTTGCTTTAATTTGAATTTCCTTAGGGTGTTGACTTGGTGAGAGAGAGAGAGTGCATCATGGCTTAAGCCATGCTTGCAATTAATGAGGAGAGAGAGAGTGAGGGGTTGACATTGGTGGTTATGATTTCCTCTCATTTGTTTTGTTCTTTCTCACAACTTCACTCACACACACACACCCACTTGCCTCACAGCAGCAGCAGCAGCAAGCATCCACAGCAGCAGCAGAAGACTTCACAGCAGCAGCAGCAATCATCTCAGCAACAGCAACAGCACCAGTAGCAGCAGTTAGCAGCAGCAACAGCCACACCTCCAGCTGCAGCCCCTTCCCTTCACTTCTTCTTCTTCCTCCAGCTCCCTAGGGTCGAGTGTGGGGTATATTTCCTAAACTTACTCCCTAGTTTACTTGTTTAGTGTAGTTTTGCTTCGGTTAGTGGTTATTGATGCGATTTAGTGCGATATGAGGTGTTTAGTGAGAACCTTGGCCAAGTGATGTGTGTTTTGGTTTCAGTAGGTTGATAGAGTGTTGTTAAGCCCATTTTAACCCAGCTTAAACCCCAATTGCACTAAAATACCACCAGATCCCTATTTGATGCAAATTCATCGTTTTTAAGCAAAATTTGAGTTTCTGAAAACTGCTATCGACCCGGTGAGTTCAGAATAATTTTGAGAAGACTGCTGTATGTTGGTTAGGTGCTGATCCCCCAGGTAGAACCCAACCCCCAAATTCCGTACAGTGGCCGCCGAAAAATTCGATCTGGCCGCAATTTGTGGCCAGATGGGGAGGGTTTGGGTTGGGTTTTGGTCCTATGGGTGTCTGCTGCTGTGTGGAGTTTTGTGATATATATATTTTTGTAAATTAAGTTCTGTATAAAAATCTGGGACTAAATACCTGTTTTCCGTATTTCTAAAACCTTCGCGACACGCGTGATACGTGTGTGGGTTTGGGGTTTCTGCGTATCGCGACGCGTCAGGGTAGTTTCAGGCGCGTGATCACACGTTTTAGCGTATCGCGCACACGCACGATTGGGTTACTACACGGGTGTCTAGTTGGACCGTAATATCACGTTTTTGTGAAATTGAGCTTATGTGTCATATATGTTATGTTATTCTAGGTTCGCAGGCGAGTGAGACGGACGCTGCGAAGAAGGGCAAGCAAGTCGTCGGCTACACTTAGCGCGAGACTTCGGTGAGTAGATTTAACATCTACGGGGATATCGCCCGCATGGCGTTATGCGTCAGGGCTGATAGGACCTTATTATTATATATTGCATTTACCTCATGGACTGTCATTGCATATTGCATTCACTGCTGTATGTATGCTTAGAATTGATACAACACCGCACTGTTACTAACGGTTCATGTTGCACGAGCACTAATCTGCATGCTACACACACACCGTTAGTAATTGCCATGACACACTCACTGTAGAACTGCCATGATTATGTTGCTGTAGTTCATTTCATATATGGTTCGATATGACTTTCATGGAAATTGGGAGCCGCATGATATCTTTAAAAACGGAAACTAATTTTAAAAGCGGTTTTCCCTTATACCTATATCATGGATTGATGTACATAGCACATCGCATTAGATTTACTTCTTGGTGTTGGATTTTCATGTGATTTCTGGGTTTTGAGGACCGTGGGATTTTTAAGAAAAGATGCACTATTTGAAAACCCGGTTCCTCGTGATATGATATTTTGGTGCGTCCACCACGCGTTTTCTCGGTGCTGAGACGTGTGCTTGAAACCCGATTCGAGGAGATGGATGATCCGTTTGCTGGTTCGTGGTGGACCCGGTATGGTTCCCCGGGGCGAGAAATGTTTTTCGTGGAGTAGACGATGAGCCTGGCAGGGTGGCGAGTACCTACCGGTGATTGGTTGGACCTGGCGGTTATCCGGAGGATACTGACCAGAGTCGAGAGATGGATGCGGGATGATCCGTACTGCCGGGGCCGAGGTCCGATACCGCAGACGGAGCCCGTGGGCTGATCCAGACTAACGGAGCCCGATATATGAAGATTTGCGTGTCGATGCTGGACACGAGTACTTTATGATATTTTGGGTGCCGATGTTGGGCACTCGTGATTTCTCAGAGATTTACAGGATTTGAGGGCCGATGGGTGTGCCGGCGCCTAAGTTATTTGGGATTTAGGTGCAGTTGTGGGCACCGATTGTTTTCCACGTTGGTATTTCGTGTAGATGTTGTTTATCCCATGCTCAGCATTGATTACCATATATCTCATCCTGTAGTTATTTTACCTGACAGAGCATCTGCATGATTATTGCACATACTGCTTATTTCGCATTGATATCATCTGCTGGCATTTGTTAGAGTAGCGCAATACGTGCATACTCGCGATTACCTTTATATGTTATCTCTATTCACGAGTTGGCAAATCACCCCCGTTGTGCCACAGTATTTGAAGGTTGCCCTTAGCATAGTCACGGCAGGCTGTCTTTTGCATCTTTTGGCTACAGATACTAGTACAGTTGCGGCGAGAGCTGTTGTGCATTTATGTGGGTTGTGGTATCTGATTACTTTTATTGTATCCCTTTTTGTATCTAGTACTCTCCATCTACCATTTATGTACTGGACATAGATGCTGTGTGAGGACGATGATGTATATTTTGTATTCTGGTGTCGAGCTCGTTGGAGCCAACTGTTTTTATATGCAGTTTATATTCTGTGATGTTTACTTATTGCTCATTCTTCGCTACGGCGTCGTATATTACTCTTGTGATGATGGTTTCCGCCGTTGGGCATGATTGCTCCCGTTTGGGAATGTTTTGTTTCATTATATCGCATTTTACTCATATCCTCTTTTATACCCGGTCTCGGGGCTACTTTTACAAAGGAAATGCTGCCAAAATTATTTAAATGATTAAGTAACTTTAAAAGAACTTATTGAACTAATTAAGGTTTTCTAAATGTTTTAACTAAATGTTTTCAACACTCACTATGTTTAATTGGTTTTGATTTCTGGGTTCGGCTTACTTAGTCGCGTTACGCCTTTAGACGTAGCGTGGTTAAGTGCCGGTCACGAGTCGAAATATTCGGGTCGTGACAAAGTTGGTATCAGAGCGTAGGTTTTACCTTTCGGAGTGTAGGATGACCTTGGTATGATGGAGTAGGTAGCTGAAGCAGAGTGGCGTAGCGTGTGTATGTTCCGCGGCATACTCACGACACGGTACTCCGCCAAGGCGACCTTAGGACTTATTGATTTAAATTCCTTCTTGAGTATATATATATATTCTTGTGATTCGATTTCCGTATTCTTATCGGATCCTAATTTCCTTTCAGCCATTATGCCGCCAAAGACTACGAGGGCGTAGAGAACGGTCGCGAGGGCCAAGATTCGAGTTGACTCGTCCGAGACGAGGACTGATCCGGGCAGTGCACCCGTTGTACCCGAGCAGACTGTTCCTCCTGTGACAGATCAGATCACCACGCTAGGGGCTGGTGTGCAGGAGATACGCCAGACGGTGGGATCCAGCATGCAGGAGATGCGCCAGATGATAGGATCACTAGTTGAGACGCTTCGAGCACAGCGACAAGAGGTAGCTCCACCCGTTCCAGAGACCGCGATGGTACCTACCGTACAACCAGTTTCCCCTGTAGCCACGGAGGTGATTACAGTATCGCTGTCAGAGTTCATGAGGCTGAAGCCTCCGGTCTTCACAGGCACCGATACAGCCGAGGACCCACAGTCTTTCATCGACAGGATGGCCCGGATATGCCGTTCTCTCATATGCGCAGATACGAGATAGGCTGAGTTCGCGAGCTTTCGCCTGGAAGGTCTTGCACAGAAGTGGTGTGATTCAGTTGAGAAGGGTAGAGCAGCAGGTCTTCCTCCTATGACCTGGACGGAGTTCGTGACAGTATTTCTAGCCCGTTTCCTTCCCCAGAGTGTTAGGGATGCCCGAGCACGCAGATTTGAGTCCTTGCGCCAGACGCCAGGGATGACAGTGGCAGAGTATGACGTGCTGTTTACAGAACTAGCAGCTTATGCCCCGTATTTAGTGGCTACCGAGGAGTTGCGAGTCAAGAGATTTGTTCGAGGCTTGCTTACACCACTATTCCTTGCGATCAGCGCGCAGCACTACGAGACCTATGCAGCAGCTATGGACGCAGCCCTATTTGTCGAGGAGCGCCTTGCTGAGACTTCGGTAGTTCCAGAGCCGAAGAGAGTTCGTACTAGTATATCCTCACGGAGGCAGTCATTCAGACGCCGCGACAGGTATCGTTATGGTACGAGGAGTAGCAGAGATTCGGGACGAGGCCAGATGTTTAGTTCGTATCCCAAGGAGAGTCAGCAGTCGCCGTGGGGTTGCTTTAGATGCGGCAGTCTACTTCACCTCGTTAAAGATTGTCCTGAGATACACCGGAGGGAGGCGGCAGCACCGCATGTTACCTTACCATCTTCACCACCCCAGAGGGCGTTGCCTGTTGTACCTACCGTTGCTCCGCGCCAGACTCATACGCAAAGAGGTCATGGGGGTGGAGGAGTTGCTCAGAGAGGACGGGATGACCGAGGCAGAGGGCAGTCAGTCGGAGGTGGTGGACAGCCGCGGGTTTTTGCTTTGATGCATCAGGACGTGCAGGCGTCTAATGCGGTGGTTTCAGGTATCCTTCTAGTATGTTCAGTTGATGCACACGTATTGTTCGATCCCGGATCCACGCACTCGTACGTATCCACACACTTTGTGCCAAGTTTGGGTAGAGAGTCCGGTTTGCTTGATCAGCCACTTGTTGTGACCACTCCTGTAGGAGAGTCGTTTGTTGCTAGGCACGTGTTCCGATCCTGTACCATCTGTATTGGCGAGAGAGAGTTGCCTGTCGACTTGATCCTTCTCGAGATGTTGGACTTCGACGTTCTTTTGGGCATGGATTGGTTAGCCACGTGCTATGCTTCTGTGGACTGCCGTGAGAAGACAGTTAGATTTTGTTTTCCCGGCGAGTCGGTTTTTGTTGTGTTGGGGGACCGTGGTGCCGCCCCTCACAGTGTGATTTCTTCTTTTCGCGCTGGACAGCTTTTGAGGAAGGGATGTCAGGGATTTCTCACCCATGTTTGCGATGCTAGTGCTACACAGGTTCCATTGGATCAGGTTTCGGTTGTTAGCGAGTTCCCTGATGTGTTCCCTGACGAGCTTCCTGGGCTACCGCCCGAGCGCGACATTTTTTTCTGTATTGATTTGGTTCCTGGCACGGGGCCTATTTCCATACCGCCTTATCGGATGGCCCCTGCGGAACTTAGAGAATTGAAGGGTCAATTGCAAGATTTGCTGGATAAGGGACTTATTCGACCCAGTGTTTCTCCTTGGGGTGCTCCAGTCCTGTTCGTCAAGAAGAAGGACGGCAGTTTGCGTCTGTGTATCGACTACCGCCAGCTGAACAGGGTGACAGTGCGGAACAGGTATCCTTTGCCACGCATCGACGATTTGTTCGACTAGCTTCAGGGGGCAGAGTACTTTTCGAGGATCGATTTACGATCGGGCTATCATCAGTTGCGGGTTCGACAGGAGGACATTCCCAGGACGGCTTTCCGTACGCGCTACGGCCATTATGAGTTTTTGGTGATGTCGTTCGGACTCACCAATGCGCCAGCAGCATTCATGGACTTGATGAACCGTATTTTCCGGCCATATTTGGATCTGTTCATTATAGTGTTCATTGATGATATCTTGGTGTATTCCCGGAGTAGTGAGGAGCACGAGCAGCACCTACGGATTACACTGCAGACTTTAAGGGAGCCCCAGCTTTATGCGAAATTCTCCAAGTGTGCTTTCTGGCTGGACAGCGTAGACTTCTTGGGGCATGTGATTTCACGAGACGGTATATGTGTGGACCCGAGGAAGATCGAGGCCGTGCAGCGTTGGCCCAGACCCACATCGGTTATGGAGATTCGCAGCTTTTTGCGGTTGGCCGGTTACTACAGGAGATTTGTGCAGGACTTCTCTAGTATCGCTACCCCTTTGACCGGGTTGACCCGGAAGGGAGTTCCTTTCGATTGGACGGAGGAGTGCGAGCACAGTTTTCAGCAGCTACGGACTCGGCTGACGACGGCACCGGTATTATCATTACCTTCAGGCTCAGGAGGATTTGTGGTCTATTGTGATGCTTCTCGAGTGGGGCTAGGGTGCGTTTTGATGCAGCATGACAGGGTGATCGCGTATACTTCGCGACAATTGAAGAACATGAACAGAACTACCCCACTCATGATTTGGACATTGCTGCAGTGGTCTTTGCACTTAAGAACTGGCGACATTACCTATACGGCGAGTCGTGCCAGATATTCACGGATCACAAGAGTCTAAAATATATATTTCAGCAACGGGACCTGAACCTTAGACAGCGCCGATGGATGGAGTTAGTGAAGGATTACGACTGCGAGATCTTATATCACCCGGGCAAGGCAAATGTGGTGGCGGATGCTTTGAGCAGGAGGCCCGAGGGTAGTCTATCTTGTTTGAGCTCAGTACAGGGCCAGTCGTCGGCAGATTGGCAGATATTATGCGACAGCCGAGTACAATTCGAGTTCACGCTGATTGGAGGACAGATCGCGCATGTTCGTGCACGCCCACGGTTACTTGACTGCATACATGAGGCACAGCGCAGTGATGACCGATATTCGGAGATCATGGCACAGATTGGACAGGGCAGATTTTCCGAGTTCGTGATCGATGATCAGGGGATACTACGATTTGGGACTAGACTGTGCGTACCAGATGCTGAGGGACTGCGGCGTGAGATTCTTGAGGAGGCACATCGATCGGTATATAGTGTCCATCCCGGTTCCACCAAGATGTATCATGATATGAGAGATGTTTACTGGTGGGACGGAATGAAGAGAGACATCGCAGATTTTGTGTCGAGATGCCTGACTTGTCAGCAAGTCAAGGCTGAGCACCAGAGGCCCACGGGAGAGCTACAGCCGTTACCCATTCCGGAGTGGAAATGGGTGCAGATTTCGATAGATTTCGTTGTGGGTCTACCCAGGACTAGTCGAGGGTATGACTCCATCTGGGTGATCGTGGATCGTTTGACGAAAGCGGCTCACTTCTTACCGATGAAGACGACTTTCGGATTTGCTCAGTATGCCCAGATCTACGTCGACGAGATTGTGCGACTGCACGGAGTCCCGACGTGTATTGTGTCCGACAGAGGCACCCAGTTTACCAGCCGATTATGGCAGAGGCTTCAGGAGGCCTTAGGCACTCGCTTGAGTTTCAGCACAGCATTTCATCCGCAGACCGATGGACAGTCAGAGCGGACTATTCAGACTCTCGAGAACATGCTCAGAGCTTGTGTATTAGATTTCGGAGGTAGCTGGGATCATCACTTACCCTTAGTAGAGTTCTCCTACAATAACAGCTACTAGGAGACCATTCAGATGGAACCATTTGAGGCTCTTTATGGGAGGAGATGCAGATCGCCCGCCTGTTGGACAGAGCTCAGTGAGAGCAGTATCTTAGGGCCACAGATTGTTGAGGAGACGACCGCGAAGATCCAGTTGATTCGCGATAGGATGAGAGCAGCCCAAAGTAGGCAGAGATCTTATGCGGACCGTTGGCGACGCAGACTTGAGTTTTCTTTTGGTGATCATGTTTTCTTGAGGGTCTCCCCAATGAAAGGTGTGATGAGGTTTGGGAAGAAGGGGAAGCTCAGTCCCAGATATATGGGCCCCTTCGAGATCCTCGAGCGTGTTGGTGCAGTTGCGTACCGGTTAGCCCTTCCGCCCAGTTTTCCAGATGTGCACCCCGTATTTCACGTATCGATGCTCCGTAGATATCTTCATGATCCTTCGCATGCGATTCAGCATCCGACGATCCAGCTTGAGCGCGACCTTTCCTATGCAGAACAGCCGGTGATGATCTTGGATCGACAAGTGAAGAAATTGAGATCAAAGGACATTCCATCAGTCAAGGTACTTTGGCGTGGTCAGGATCATGAGGAGGTCATTTGGGAGACCGAGAGCGAGATGAAGAAGAAGTATCCCCATCTTTTCGAAGGTACGTGTAGTTAGATTTTGAAATTCGGGGACGAATTTCTTTAAGGGGGAGAGATTGTAACACCTTAGGATGTGTTTAGTGACTAATTATATTTAAATAATGGGTTTTTAATTAAAAGTTTACCAAATTGTGTTTCAAGTAATTTTTCTAATTTAATAAATATTTTTCTAGAATTTTCCTAGGCTTGCACACACATGTGCATGTAAACTATGGTTTTTAAATGAGGTATTACCATGATTTGTAACCATGGTGGGTTAATCATGGGGATTAAGTCTTTTGGGTTTTAATTAAGTTTAATAAGTTAATTAATAGTTGCTTTAATTTGAATTTCCTTGGGGTGTTGACTTGGTGAGAGAGAGAGAGTGCATCATGGCTTAAGCCATGCTTGCAATTAATGAGGAGAGAGAGAGTGAGGGGTTGACATTGGTGGTTATGATTTCCTCTCATTTGTTTTGTTCTTTCTCACAACTTCACTCACACACACACACCCACTTACCTCACAGCAGCAGCAGCACGCATCCACAGCAGCAGCAGCAGACTTCACAGCAGCAGCAGCAAGCATCTCAGCAGCAACAACTGCACCAGTAGCAGCAGTTAGCAGCAGCAACAGCCACAACTCCAGCTGCAGCCCCTTCCTTTCACTTCTTCTTCTTCCTCCAGCTCCCTAGCGTCGAGTGTGGGGTATATTTCCTAAACTTACTCCCTAGTTTACTTGTTTAGTGTAGTTTTGCTTCGGTTAGTGGTTATTGATGCGATTTAGTGCGATATGAGGTGTTTAGTGAGAACCTTGGCCAAGTGATGTGTGTTTTGGTTTCAGTAGGTTGATAGAGTGTTGTTAAGCCCATTTTAACCCAGCTTAAACCCCAATTGCACTAAAATACCACCAGATCCCTATTTGATGCAAATTCATCGTTTTTAAGCAAAATTTGAGTTTCTGAAAACTGCTATCGACCCGGTGAGTTCAGAATAATTTTAAGATGGCTGCAGTATGTTGGTTAGGTGCTGATCCCCTAGGTAGAACCCGACCCCCAAATTCCGTACAGTGGCCGCCGAAAAATTCGATCTGGCCGCAATTTGCGGCCAGATGGGGAGGGTTTGGGTTGGGGTTTGGTCCTATGGATGTCTGCTGCTGTGTGGAGTTTTGTGATATATATATTTTTGTAAATTAAGTTCTGTATAAAAATCTGGGACTAAATACCTGTTTTCCATATTTCTAAAACCTTCGCGACACGCGTGATACATGTGTGGGTTTGGGGTTTCTGCGTATCGCGACGCCTCAGGGTAGTTTCAGGCGCGTGATCACACGTTTTAGCGTATCGCGCACACGCGCGATTGGGTTACGACACGGGTGTCTAGTTGGACCGTAATATCACGTTTTTGTGAAATTGAGCTTATGTGTGATATATGTTATGTGATTCTAGGTTCGCAGGCGAGTGAGACGTACGCTGCAAAGAAGGGCAAGCAAGTCGTCGGCTACACTTAGCGCGAGACTTCAGTGAGTAGATTTAACATCTACGGGGATATCGCCCGCATGGCGTTATGCGTCAGGGCTGATAGGACCTTATTATTATATGTTGCGTTTACCTCATGGACTGTCATTGCATATTGCATTCCCTGCTGTATGTATGCATAGAATTGATACAACACCGCACTATTACTAACGGTTCATGTTGCACGAGCACTAATCTGCATGCTACACACACACCGTTAGTAATTGCCATGACACACTCACTGTAGAACTGCCATGATTATGTTGCTGTAGTTCATTTCATATATGATTCGATATGACTTTCATGGAAATTGGGAGCCGCATGATATCTTTAAAAACGGAAACTAATTTTAAAAGCGGTTTTCCCTTATACCTATATCATGGATTGATGTACATAGCACATCGCATTGGAGTTACTTCTTGGTGTTGGATTTTCATGTGATTTCTGGGTTTTGAGGACCGTGGGATTTTTAAGAAAAGATGCACTATTTGAAAACCCGGTTCCTCGTGATATGATATTTTGGTGCATCCACCACGCGTTTTCTCGGTGCTGAGACGTGTGCTTGAAACCCGATTCGAGGAGATGGATGATCCGTTTGCGGGTTCGTGGTGGACCCGGTATGGTACCCCGGGGCGAGAAATGTTTTTCGTGGAGTAGACGATGAGCCTGGAAGGGTGGCGAGTACCTACCGGTGATTGGTTGGACCTGGCGGTTATCCGGAGGATACTGACCAGTGTCGAGAGATGGATGCGGGATGATCCGTACTGCCAGGGCCGAGGGCCGATACCGCAGACGGAGCCCGTGGGCTGATCTGGACTGACGGAGCCCGATATATGAGGATTTGTGTGTCGATGCTGGACACGAGTACTTTATGATATTTTGGGTGCCGATGTTGGGCACTCGTGATTTCTCAGAGATTTACAGGATTTGAGGGCCGATGGGTGTGCCGGCGCCTGAGTTATTTGGGATTTGGGTGCAGTTGTGGGCACCGATTGTTTTCCACGTTGATATTCCGTATAGATGTTGTTTATCCCATGCTCAGCATTGATTACCATATATCTCATCCTGTAGTTATTTTACCTGACAGAGCGTCTGCATGATTATTGCACATACTGCTTATTTCGTATTGATATCATCTGCTGGCATTTGTTAGAGTAGTGTAATACGTGCATGCTCGCGATTACCTTTATATGTTATCTCTATTCACGAGTTGGCAACTCACCCCCGTTGTGCCACAGTATTTGCAGGTTGCCCTCAGCATAGTCGCGGCAGGCTGTCTTTTGCATCTTTTGGCTACAGATACCACTACAGTTGCGGTGAGAGCTGTTGTGCATTTAGGTGGGTTGTGGTATCTGATTACTTTTATTGTATCCCTTTTTGTATCTAGTACTCTCCATCTACCATTTATGTACTGGACTTAGATGCAGTGTGAGGACGATGATGTATATTTTGTATTCTGGTGTCGAGCTCGTGGGAGCCGACTGTTTTTATATGCAGTTTATATTCTGTGATGTTTACTTATTGCTCATTCTTCGCTACGGCGTCGTATATTACTCTTGTGATGATGGTTTCCGCCGTTGGGCGTGATTGCTCCCGTTTGGGAATGTTTTGTTTCATTATATCTCATTTTTACTCATATCCTCTTTTATACCCGGTCTCGGGGCTACTTTTACAAAGGAAATGCTGCCAAAATTATTTAAATGATTAAGTAACTTTAAAAGAACTTATTGAACTAATTAAGGTTTTCTAAATATTTTAACTAAATGTTTTCAACACTCACTATGTTTAAATGGTTTTGATTTCTGGGTTCGCCTTACTTAGTCGCGTTACGCCTGTAGACGTAGCGTGGTTAAGTGCCGGTCACGAGTCGAAATATTCGGGTCGTGACACTATCCTAAAGCGGAAAAGTAAATAATATACAACGGTGACATCATTCTCAACCCGGAAGTGCCCCAATAAAAGAATATTACATACAGTGAATTTTACATGGATGAAAATGAAAAACACTCATCTCACATAAAAACCGCCGGCTATTCAACTACGACGATCCAAAATAACATATCCAGCAACACATAACATCACATGTCATCAACGTAAGTAAATATGCCCATCCCAATTGTCGTTGACATATAGCAACGAAACCGGCGATATCACATATTACACTTACGGTCGCAGAAAAGAAAGTGTAAAACTACAACAGTTGGAATCCGCAACCTTTTTAGACATCGCATGCCTAACCAAATGAATTCTTTAGACATCGCATGCTTAACAATTATAAACCCCGCATTTCAGTCTCTAAATCGAAAACTGTCAATATCAAGTCGGGCAATTCAACAATCCCGACATCCTGATCGAATGCTCGTCGCAAACATTAGTAGACGGCAGCACCCCCGGATGTCGTCGACGAAGTGCACTAAGGCGGAACACCGCTGCCGCGAGCACCCGAACAGATGCTTCTGGCGACGGGGTTCTCCTACAGTCACTTGGTCGGGGCTATGGGGCAGGGCCATCTATTCAGTTTACCCGGTGAGTATCTGCGTATGCTACGTGATTACGACGGAGTTTTCATCACATCAAAATTCCGTAGCAACCGATCAAATGAGACTAAAGTGCTAGATTTATAACATTCAAATTTTGTTGATTCCAATTATTGTATCACATTCCAGATAAATAGACAATGTTAAACTTTCCGATCGAATAATCAAACACCCAAGTTTTCCCAATAGCTCAACACTTGAGGGGAGATTAAAAACATCCATTTCATGCCACAGTACCAACGGTCCAGCCGTAGAAAGGTCAAGCCAACGCCTCACATGTGGCACGCCGTACTGCCCCAAACCCTAAGGTTCAAAAGGCAGTTCAAGACGGTCACATAATCGAGTTAAGGTTTGTTGTCTTCTAGAGGGTCCATCGCATTACTTGCACGATTTAGACGTTCTTAAACAACGTAAAAATCCAACACTTGGAAATTTTCCGGCAGGGGAAAAGGTGGGATATTGATATCCGGTCGAACATTTTAACACGTTCTAAAATACCCGGAAAAACAAAGTAAACAAAGTTAAATAATCCAATCGAATCATCGAGTCCCCAATACAACCCAGAAAACTCAACTCTTGAGTATAAATTAAAAATTCCCAGAAAATACAGGAATTTCATAAAGAAATTACTGTGCAAACCACGTGGCATGATTCACCATTATGGCCGCGGAACCGCCGAGCAAGCCAGGGTGGGGCTGCGGTTCCGTGGCACATTGGTCGATATGGGGGCACGTGCTGCACAGTAACTCCTAGAAAACCCTGCTGAATTTTTTGGATATTTTTAATTCACAAAAATCCACAGTTTCAAAAAATGTACAGAGAAGGGTATCGATTAGGGTTTCGGGGTTCGATCGGGTTTCTAACTTCGTCTATACTTCGCCTAAAGCTCTAGCTAGGCTCTGATACCACTGTAGGGTTCCTAGGCACACTCATGAGGTTCTACAAGGCATCAACCATACCAAAATCTAATTTTTTATGTGTCGAACAACCCTATGCAAGATCGTTTACTAGAGGTAAGGAGAAACTAAAAGCAAGCAAACTACTTTGCTACTAAGTGAAAGGGATTACAACCTTTGTAGATCCGGTCCTCCACTTCTAAATTATCCGTGTTGACGTCCCTCCGCTGCGATCATCGGATCCCGGACTCTAGCAATGGTTTCGTCGGAGAAATGATCGGGCTAGGTCATTGACTTCGAGGCCGAAGATGATCTACGTCGGGGAGACTCGAACTCAAGCTATTCCTTCACTTGGTCAAAAACTTTGTGATGATAACACCCTATACTACATGGCAAGTAGTAGAGGATGAAGAAATAGGAAGTGGGTTCCCTTTAGAATTGGATTTCTCACTCTTTTTCTCATGGCACCATTGGAGCTAGCAAGCTTTTGATGGAGCTTGATGAAGAAGAAGAAGAAGAAAAGAATAAAGAATAATGAATCCAAATGAAACTTATCCTTTTAATTATGGCACCATGGTTGAGTTAAGCCCTCATGCTTAACTCATGTAGAGAATTAACCAAAGTATTAGGTTAAGGGTTGGGTTAACTAATATCCTAAGGAAATGACAAAGGAGTTGACTTTGTCAATCTTTCTTCAAGCTTCATGAAGCTTGATAATTTTGACCAAAGTCTCATCTCTTTTGTTATTTGTTAGGAAATTAGTAAACCCTAATTTAACCTTGATTTGGTTTAAGTCTCATAAACACATCTTGTATGTATCATCAAACATGATACAAACATGTACACTTGCATATATCACATATAAACAATGTGCACAATCTAGTGAGAAAATCAATCTTAAGTGAACCAATACTAGTTAATGTAATGTAATATATCAAATATATAATTATACATTAAATCATTAAATCAACACTTGATTTAACGATCCGGTCATAACCGACTAATATCATGTGTAACAACTTATCGAATCAACACTTGATCCGATAACCCGGCTATATCGCGTACAACCGATCAATGTCACGAATCGCGAGAATAGAATACGGTATCTCGTATCGTATTAATCTCGGTCCCGCACATATCTCATATGCGCTCCTATTTCATTTCTCTTGAGCCAGGAAACCCCTGTGTAGGACTCTAAAGACTCGTCAATACGCCGGCAGTAGGTGATGATCATATCTAACACCCACAGGCCGCAAGCGGTCTGCTAAACGTAACGGCCACCCGGGTATTGAGCGATCAGAAGATCAATGAGCAAGCCTGCTCACACTCCTGCGAATCCAATCAGTAACACTTACAGCACAGTCCGGTCTGTTCGTCTGATATGTCGCATATCTCGCCTAGGGGTGGTAAACGTCAGACCCCAGTAGCTTGATAAGTCATGCCGATGTAAGGTCCATAACAAGCATGAAACTATTGATAACACTTACCAGTAAATCAGTGCAACCCTGGCCAGGGATTTCCAGTTATTGCCAGTCGAGCATAGCGCAACATCAACCCCCAATACCGGGAGAGACGAATCCCCTCCTATCGCTCATTGCCTCCATGTGAATCGGGACTGTACCCAAAAACCACCTGTTTGCACGACTCAGTAGAGCCGTGGTAGGGTGGAAATCAAAGCACAGTGGGAGACACACAAGACTCTATGACGATCTCGGGTCAACAGACTAAGCTGTACCAGTGTCACCAGAGAACTGCCATCTGACGTGAGGTATAATACCATCTGGGAGTTCTCGGCGAGTCCGTTCAGTGTACCCAGTCTCCACTGAGCACCCGCATACCGTCTCTGATGTCAAACACCAATGGATATGGGATCATCCATCGCCCATCACATGGGTCGAGAAGATATACGCTAGTCTACTCTGGAATATCGATGCCCCGTCTTGATATTCCCACGACTAGGAACATTGAAGGATGTACTCATGGACTACCCAGGCCCCACTAGTATGATCTACATCATAGTCCTGGAAGTTGAGTACACATCCTAAGGGCTTTATCAACATGTAACAGAGAGACAATAAGTGTACATGTTAAGATAAAGAGCAATCAGATAGCATACTATCATATCGAGAAAGAAAGCCCTACCTATATATGTCCCAGCATCCACTAGAATATACATCTCATGTATAGTAATGGCCTCTAGGGCATACATATAACTAACAGGGCCTACCACTACATATAAGATATGGAATGGGAAGAGACCATGTCTTAAGCGAGTTAAGATATGGGGTTGTCCGGCCTATGTTGAAAGGCAGAATCCGGACAAGCTCGAGGCAAGGTCAGATATGTATAAGTTTGTCAGGATATCCCAAACATTAGTGAGGGAATATCTTCTACCACTCTGAGGAGCAAAAGGTGTTTTGTTTCCCACCATGCTACCTTTTTGGAAAAGTAATTTCTTGTGAAGAAATTAGTGGTCATGAGGTAGAACTGGAAGGAGTTCCATCCAGACAAACTACAGCTGATGATCTGGTAGAACCAAAGGATTCAATAGTCTCCAACGAACTTCAGCCTCTCCGTGAATCTGGTAGGGTTCCTCATCCACTTGAGAGATACTAAGGTCTTCTTGGTGACAGTGGGAGCGAGGATTTGCATCATGAGATGATGGCCTAACTAGGTTCAGGCAGGCCATCACGAGTGGCGACTCTGTGAAATGGCTGGATGCTATGGATTAAAGATGGAATCCATGTACACTAACAAAGTATGACTATGCATGTTACACCTGAAGGAGTAAAACCCATTGGGAGCAATTGGATCTTAAGAAGATTCTTTGTGTAGATGGAAAAGTTGAGACTTTCAAAGCTATGCTTAAGTCCATCAGGATCAAAACAAGCATCGCGGAGTTGGAACATCTGTTTTGATATGGCAGTCAAAGATTTTGACTTCATCAAAAAAGATAGATGAACCTTGTATATACAAGAAGATTGTAGAGATTAAGGTGGTCTTATACGTATTGTACGTAGATGACATACTCTTTATAGGAAAGGGTTTCCTATGCTACACTCGGTCAAGCTCCTCTTATCACGGGATTCTCAATAGAAGATTTGGATGATACCTGCTACAACTTATGGATTATGATCTATGGTGATAGATCTATGTGGATGTTGGGAGTGTCCTAAATCCAGGTACATAAACACCATTCTAAAGGGGTTTAGTATGGACGATTCTAATCGTGGTAGTTCGCCCACTTACTCATGGATCACTCTCTCCAAAAAGATGTCTCTCGAGACTGATTTGAAGAGAGCTCGCATGCAAGAGATACCCTATGCTTCGGCAGTAGGCTCTATCAGAGTATGCGATATTATGTACCAGACTAGATGTAGATGACTCACTAGGTGTAGTGATCAGGAATCAATCGGATCTTGGGTGAATCACTGGAAAGCTGTGGAGGACATTCTTAAGTACTTGAGAAGCACTAAAAGAAATTTCTTGGCTCCAGCTTCCAGAGTGATAAGTTCGACTGAGAGTCGGTCACAGGCATTGTCTTTACCCTCAGTGCAGGGACGGTATGTTGGAAGAGTTCCAAGCTAGATACCGTGACATACTAGACGATAAAGGCTGAATACATTGCTACCAATCATGCTGCCAAAGTGGCTGTCTGCGCATTTCTTGTTCATGAGATGAACAAGGTTCCTACCATTGAGCATCCAATAACTGTTATTGTGACAACAACGGAGTTGTGGCTTAGGCCTTGGAACGCCGGTCCTATCAGCGTTCCAGACATATTCTGAGGCAAGTATCACCTAATCAGGGAGATGGTTGATCTCCAAGGAATAGTGGTAAGGAGAGTAGACACTAAAGGATAACACAGCGGATCCACTCATAAAGACCTTACCCCTAAAGAGACTTTTACGGGATGGTTGAGTATGGGATACTACAACCACTGCTAAATTGTTGGGTATGGGATACTATAACGGATGGCCTTAGTGCAAGTGGGAGATTGTTAATTATATGTATGCCCAACCGGCCATTACTGTATATGTGATGTATATTGTAGTGGATGCTTGGACATATATAGGGAGACTTTTTTGCTCGACATGATAGTATGCTATCTGGTTGCACTTTATCTTAATATGTACACTTATTGTCTCTCTGTTACATGTTGATAAAGCCCTTAGGATGAGTACTTGACTACCAGGATTATGATGCAAATCATACTAGTGGGGACAGGGTAGTCGATAAGTACATCCTTCAAATGTTCCTAGTCGTGGGAGTATCGAGACAGGGCATCGACACTCCAAAGTAGACTAGCGTATACGCTTCTCGACCCATATGATGGGCGATGGATGATCCCATATCCATTGGTGTTTGACATTAGAGAAGGTATACGAGTGCTCAGTGGAGACTGGGTATACTGGACGGACTCGCTGAGAACTCTTAAATGGTATTATACCTATCTTCGGATAGCAGTTCTCTGGTGACACTGGTACAGGTTAGTCTGTAGACCCGAGATCGTCATAGAGTCTTGTATGATTCCCACTGTGCTTTGATTTCCACCTTACCACGGTCAAGAGATCGTGAAAAACGGTGGCTTTTCGGTACAGTCCCGAGTTACATGGAGCAATGAGCAATAGGAGGGGTTTCGTCTCTCCCGGTATTGGGAGTTGATTTTGCGCTATGCTCGATTAGCTATAACATGAAATCCCTGGCCAGGGTTGCTGGGATTTATTGGTAAGTGTTACCAGTAGTTTCTCAAACCGTTATGGACCTTGCATCGGCATAACTTATCAGGCTATTGGGGTCTGACGTTATACTACCCCCAGGCTGTGATATGCGACATATCAGACGAAGATACCGGACTGTACGGTAGTGTTACTGATTGGATTCGCAGGAGTATGAGCAGGCTTGCTTGTTGATCTTCTGATCGCTCAATACCCCGGTGGCCATTACGTTTAGCAGACCGCTTGCGGCTTGTGGGTGTTTGATATGATCATCACCTACTGCCGGCGTATTGACGATTCTTTAGAGTCCTACACAGAGGTTTCCTGGTTCATGCGAAACGGAGTATGAGCACATATGTGATATGTGAGGGACCGAGATTTATGCATGTATGTGATGCCGCATTCTATTCTCACGATTACTGACATCGTTGGTTATATGTGATATAGCCAAGTTATCGGATCAAGTGTTGATTCGATAAGTTGTTGCATTTGATATTAGTTGGTTATATGTAATATAGCCGGATTATTAGATCAAGTGTTGATTTAATAATTTAATGTAGAATTATATATTTGATATATTAAATTACATTAACTAATATTAGCTCACTTAAGATTTTCTTTTTCTCACATTTGATACACTTAACATATATGTGATATATGTTAATTGTTTTCTTTGCACACAAAATATATATATGTGATATATATATATATATATCGTGTCATGTTAGGTTACACTTGCAACATGTATGTATGAGACTTATGCCATTTTAGGGTTTATGTTTGGGTTTTATTTGTCATTAAGTAATTCACAAAAGATTTGGAATGAGTCATGGTTGAAGCTTGTAGAAAACATTGACCAAGTCCACTCTTTTATCATTGCTTAAGATATTTCTTAACCCAACCCTTAACTCATACCTATGGTTTATTCTCTAGATGAGTTAGGCATGACACTAACTCACCCATGGTTGCAATTCTAACCTCACTCTCTCATTCATTTTCTCATCACTTCTTCTTCTTCTTCAAGAGAAAAAGCTTGCTAGCTTTTTCTAAGTGATGAAACCTTGTGAGAAAAATAAAACTAAAGAGAGCCCACTTCCTACTTCATCATCCTCTACTACTTGCCATTTAGTTTACGGTGTTTGCTTCACTAATCTACACAATTAGTGAAGAGATAGCATGAGCTAGTGTCTCCCCAATGTAAATCATCTTCGACTTCGAAGACCTCAAGTAAGCTTGTTCCGTACATCTTGTGGAGCCTCTCTAGAGTCCGGGAGTTCGTGATTGCAGTGAAGGGACTACTACACGGAGCTATTGAAGTGAGGGACCGGTCTACAAAGGTTATATTCCTTTTTCACTTTAGTTTGTAAAGAGTTTACATATCATGTTTAACCCTAATTCTCTAGTTCGATTACTTGATTTGTTTAGCACCCCAAATTTTTAATGTAGCATTATTGATGCTTGCGAAAACCTTGCTAAGGGGCTAAACTAACCCTACAGAACTATTATAGGGTGTACTTGTGGACTACCCTTGGCCCCACTAATATGATCTCTATCATAGTCCTGGTAGTCAAGTACACATCCGAAGGGCTTTATCAACATGTGAGAGCAAGACAGTATCACATATACAAGTCAATATGTTAAGACAAAGAGCAACCAGATAGCATACTATCATATCGAGCAAGAAAGTCTTCACTGTATATGTCCAAGCAACCACTACAATATACATCCCATGTACAGTAATGGCCTCTAGGGCATACATATAACTAACAATCTCCCACTTGCAGTAAGGCCATCTGTTGCAGTATCCAATACCCAACAATTTAGCAGTAGTTGTAGTATCCGATACTCAACCATCCCAAAATCTCTCAAATAGTATTTGGGAAAGTAGGCCTTGGTGAGTGGATCCACCGTGTTAACCTCAAAATCTACTCTCCTTACCTCGATCCCTTAGAGATCAACTATTTCCCTGATCAGGTGATACTTGCCTCAGAATATGTCTGGAACGCTGATGGGACGTTCGTTCCTAGGCCAAAGCCACAACTCCATTGTTTTGACAATAACAATTATTGGACGCTCAATAGTAGGAACCATGTTCATCTCATGAACAAGAAATGCCCAGACAGCAACTTTGGCAGCATCATCGGTAGCAATGCATTCAGCCTTTATCGTCTAGTATGTCACAGTATCTAGCTTAGAACTCTTCCAACATACCGTCCCTCCACCGACGGTAGAACAATTCCTGTGACTGACTTTCAGTCAAACTTATCAGTCTGGAAGCTGGAACAATGAACATTCTTTTAGTGCTTCTCAAGTACTTTAAGAATGTCCTCCACAGCTTCCAGTGATTCTCCCAAGATCCGATTGATTCCTGATCACTACACCTAGTGAGTCAGCTACATCTGGTCTGGTATATCATCGCATACATGATAGAGCCTACTGCCGAAGCATAGGGTATCCCTTGCATCCGAGTGATTCCTTTGTAAGTGGACGAACCACCACGCTTAGAATCCTCCATACTAAACCCCTTTAGTATGGTGTTAATGTACCTAGATTTGGGACACTCCCGACATCCACTTAGATCTATCACCATAGAACATGATCCAAAAGATGTAGTAGTATCATCCAGATCTTCCATGGAGAATCCTCGTGATAAGAGAAGCTTGACCGAGTGTAGCATAGGAAACCATTTCCTATCAAAAGTATGTCATTTACGTACAATACGTAGAGGACAACCTTACTCTCTACAACCTTCTTGTATATACAAGATTCATCTACCTTTTTGATGAAGTCAAATTCTTTGATTGCCACATCAAAACAGATGTTCCAACTCCGCGACACGCGCATTGATCCTGATGGACTTGAGCATAGCTTTGAAAGTCTCAACTTTTCTATCTACACCAAGAATCTTCTCAAGACCCATTTGCTCCCAATGGATTTTACCCCTTCACGTGCAACATTCAAAATCATACTTTGTTGGTGTACATGAATTCCATCTTTGATTGCATAGCATCCAGCCATTTCACAGAGTCTCCACTCGTGATGGCCTGTCTGAACCTAGTTAGGCCATCATCAACCATGATGCAATCCTCGCTCCCACTGTCACCGAGAAGACCGTAGTATCTCTCAAGTGGATGAGGAACCCTACCAGATTTGCGGAGAGACTGAGGTTCGTTGGAAACTATTGAATCCTTTGGTTTCCCCAAATCATCAGCTGTTAGTTTGTCTAGCTGGAACTCCTTCAATTCTACCTCATGACCACAAATTTCTACATAAGAAATACCTTTTCTAAAAAGGCGGCGTGCTGAGAAACAAAACACCTTTTGCTCCTCAGAGTGGTAGAAGATATTCCCTCGCAAATATTTAGGATATCCTACGAACTTATACAGAACTGACCTAGCCTCGAGCTTGTCCAGATTTTGCTTTTCAACATAGGCCGGACAACTCCATATCTTAACTCGTTTAAGACATGGTCTCTTCCCATTTCATATCTCATATGTAGTGGTAGGCCCTGATTTCGATAGAACCCCATTTAATAGGTATGCAGCTTCTTAAGTGCATAATACCTAAAAGGAAACAGGTGTTGGAGATAGTGCCCTCAGAGTCAATAATTGGATCACAGGCACGTGATTGCAATGATTGAGGGAGGACCTATGCCGATAGGACAGTCTTACTCAAGATGATAGTATGCTATCTGTTTTATCTTTATCATCGTGTACTGGTTTAGGTGACCTTATAGGTCACTATTGCACATTGATAGAGCCCCTAGGATTCTTGCTTGACTGCCAGCAGTATGAGGGCGATCATATACGTGGGAGCTGGGGTCTATAAGCACATCCTTAAACGGTCCCTAGTCATGGGAGTTTCGAGATAGGGCATCGATACTCCATAGTAGACTAGTGTATACAGTCGAGACCCCGACGAGGGGCGTTGGCCGGTCTCACAAGCCACTGGTGTCAGTTGGTTCACCTAAGATGTATACAGGTGCTCATTGGGTTATGAGTACACCGGACAGGACTCGCCGGGAACATGCTAGTTGGTCTTATACCAGACGTCAGATAGCAGTTCCCTGGTGACATGTGTACAGGTTAGTTCATCGACCTGAGATCGTCATTTATCTCGTGTGAGTTTCCACTGTACTTTGATTACTACCCTACCATGGCTCAAAGGAGTCATGCAAACAGGTTTTAGTTGGGTACAGTCCCGAGCCACATGGAGGCAGTGAGCGGATCTGCAGGGGTTCGTCTCTCCCGGTATTGGGGGTGAGGTTGCGCTTTGTCGAGGAGAGCTATTACACGAAGTCCTTGGCCAAGGCAGGTGATTTACTGGTAGGAATTCCAGTAGTATCTCAGGGTGTTCTGGGCTACACTCCGACACGACTTGTACCGCTTTTGGGGGTCTGACTTTTACCAACCTCCTAGGCCCGCCATGCGATGCTTATAGACGAACGGACCGGACTGTACGGATATTGTCACTGACAGGCTCAGTAGGGTGTCAGGATGAGTTCGCTCATCGACGTCCCTTTTGGTCAATACCTGGTAGCCTGTTACGTATGGCTAATACCTCTGACGTGCTAGTGGTTAAATCCACAATCAATGTATTGACGAGTCTTTAGAGTCCCCCACAGACCGTTTCTCAAGTTTCGGGCAAAACGCTGTAGAGGCCGTATAGAGATATGGCAGGGTTCGATCATATACGTGCGGTATTGCACGGATCATGATCGGACGGATAATACTAGCGGGCTTTGGTTTAACCCGGATCCTAGTATTGTACAGTGTAGATTTTGTCTTATTGCATTTGTATTCGGTCGGAATACAAATGCGGGTATGTATATACTGTTAGTTGTATGTATGCCCTAGAGGCCAGTATTGTACAGATGATGTATATTATATTGGATGCTTGGACATATATAGAGATGACTTTCTTGCTCGATATGATAGTATGCTATCTGGTTGCTCTTTATCTTAATATGTATACTTGTCTCTTTATACTGTCTTATAGTTACATGTTGGTAAAGCCCTTAGGATGTGTACTTGACTACCTGGACTATGATGCGGATCATACAAGTGGGGACATGGTAGTCCATAAGTACATCCTTCAAGGTCCCTAGTCATGGGTATATCGAGACGGGGCATCGATATACCAGTGTAGACTAGCGTATACGCTTCTCGACCCATGAGATAGGCGATGGATGATCCCATATCCATTGGTGTTTGACATTAGAGATGGTATACGGGTGCTCAGTGGAGACTGGGTACACTGGACGGACTCTCCGAGAACTCCCAGATGGTATTATACCTCACGTCAGATGGCAGTTCTCTGGTGACACTTGTGCAGGTTAGTCTGTAGACCCGAGATCGTCATAGAGACTTGTGTGATTCGCACTGTGCTTTGATTTCCAACTTACCACGTCCACGAGGGCGTGCAAAACGGTGGTTTTTGGGTACAGTCCCGAGTCACATGGAGGCAATGAGTGATAGGAGGGGTTTCGTCTCTCCCGGTATTGGGTGTTGATGTTGCGATGTGCTCGATTGGCCGTAACAGGGAAGTCCCTGGCCAGGGCTGATTAGAGATTTACTGGTAAGTGTTATACCAGTAGTTTCTCGACCCGTTATGAGCCTCACATCGGCACGACTTATCGGTTATTAGGGTCTGCCGTTTACCACCCCTAGACCTGATATACGACATATCAGACGAGGAGACCGGACTGCACGTATAGTGTTTCCGGTTGGCTCGACGGGAGTTGTAGCAGGTTCGCTTGTTTTCTTCTGATCGCTCAATACCCGGGTGGCCGTTATGTTTAGCTGACCGCTTGCGGCTTGGGGGTGCTTGATATGATCATCACCCACTGCCGGCGTATTGACAAGTCTTAGAGTCCCACAAAGGAGTTATCTAGTCCAGGCGAAACGTTGTGGTGCGCGTATGCGATATGCGCATGGACCCGGTTAAAATGCGCGTATGAGATACCGTATATTAATCGGGCGCTTGCTTTTGGTCGGGTCGTATGTGATATGACTGGGTTGATAAATCAAGTGTTGATTTATCATTTAACCATTAGCTTCTCACTAGAAATCCTTTCTTGTCCTTTTTGGATGTATGCATGCATGTATGCATTCATTCTTGTTCATGCACATATGGATGTGCATGCACACATGCATACATACATCATTCTATCATGGTTGTATATACATAGAAAATGGTGGCAATATAAGACTCACACCTTGGTTATTTATACGGATAATTATTTCTATTTGTGTTAAAACAAAATGAAAAAAGGAAAGGATAATTCATGGTTTGTTTCTACACTCTTCTTTGACCTAACCATGCTCACCAACTTTTAACCATGGATTAACTTTCCTTTTATGTTTTAACTCAAATTAAATAATATCTTTATCATTTAACAATGGTTTGAGATGAGAAGTGAAAAATATATACATATATTTTCTATTTTCTTTCATGAGATTATCTTTTTCTCTTCTTCTTAAAAAGGCCATCATCTTCTTCAACCTTGCTCTTTTGCTCTCTAGATCTTTCAAGTGAGCAAAATACTTAACAAAATAGGATTTTGGAGTGAGAAAAAGAACCACAAAACCATTCTACCCAAGTCTTGCCCACTTGTTTAGAGTGTTTGCTTCATTTCTTTCTCTTGATAAAGTGAAGTTGCAAGCTTGGACAAAGGAGCTTCGGGTGGATCGTCGTGGATGTTAGAAGACCTCAAGCTAACCGTTTTACAACCCTCAAGTGGCCAAGGAGTCTAGCGTAGGGAGCTACAAAGGTTGTACTCTTTAAACCCTAGCCTTTGTTGCTTATGATGGTGTTTAATGTTTTGAAACCCTAATTTTCTAGGATTGATTCTTTGCGACTTTACTTAGCGCCCTAAAAATTTAATCTTTGTGACATGTGATGCTTCCAAACCCTTCATAGGGTGCTATGTAAACCTAACATTTGTATCAGAGCCGACCTAGAACATTAGGCGACACTTTAGCGAAGTAAAAACTCTGATCGAACCGAAATACGGATTTTTGGGACACTCTCTGGACATTTTTTGAAAACTGTTATTTTCCAAAATTAAAAATATGCAAAAAATTCAGTAGGGAAATCTAAGACAAACTGTGAAATACGAAGCTGTGAACAGTAAACCCTAGCGCGGAACCGCGGCCAAAGCTTGCTTAGGCCGCGGCTCCGCGGCCGTACAGTTGCCTCATTGCCTCATTTTTGTACAGTGTTTTTACTACCTGCTTGTGTATATTTTTGGGTATTTTTAAATCTGGTTTAAGTGTTATTTGTTCTGGAGATTGTTTTGGGTTCAATGATTCGATCGGAATTTTAACTTCATGTTTTTTCCGGATAATTAGAAAGTATTGAATTGTTCGAACGAGTGTCGTTTGCTTACTTTTCACGGGGTTTAAATCATTCGGAAATATGTGCAAGTTTTGTGGTGGACCCTCTAGAAGACAACAAACCTTAACTGGATTATGTGACCATCTTGAACTGCCTTTTGAACCTTAGGGTTTGGGGCAGTACGGCGTGCCACATGTGAGCTGTTGGCTTGACCCTTCTACGGCTGGACCGCTACTACTGTGTCACACTCCGGGTTTTTGAACTCCGCTCAAGTGTTGAGCTTTAGGGAATTTTGGGTAATTTGATCATTCATTCGAAAACTTTAATACTGTCTATTTATCTGGAATGTGATACAATATGTGGAATTCATATCGTTAGGCATGAAATACGAAGTATGTGATATTTCGCATTTACGATGTCTAAAGAGAATGTGGATTCCAAATGTTGTAGTTTTACACTTTCTTTTCTATGATCGTAAGTGTAGTATGTCAATATCGCCGGTTTCGTTGCTATATATCAACGACAATTGGGGTACGCATACTTACTTACGTTGATGATATATGATATTATGTGTTGCTGAGATATGATGTGCAGGATTGTCGCGATTGAATAGCCGGGGGTTTTATGTGAGATAAGAGTTTTATTTTTCATTCATGTAAAATTCAAATGTAATGTAAAATTCTTTTATTTGGGGCACTTCCGGGTTGAGGTTGATGCCACCAGCGTTGTATATTATTTACTTTTCCGCATTAGGATGGACCCAAGGAAGGGAGCACAAGTGACCGGGTTCTGGGGTTCAGTGGGAGGCCATCTCGAGGAGTCGAGACCAGGTCTCCTAAACTCCAGAATTGGTAGGGTCGCTTGCCGCTCTCGTAGGGGTCCAGGGTGTGGGCTTGGCTATTCATCGCGACTGTGGAATCCGTATTTTCTATTGTTGGCTAAATACTAAATACGGACATCCTAGTATATCCCACATTATATCTATGTTTCTGCTGCGATATCTGTGATGTGATCATTTGATATGGTGTGATGGATGCAGTATATAGTATATATGATATATTATATAGACGTTACTTATGTTTTACACCCGCACTAGCCCTGCCCTACTCTGTCGTTAGTTACCTAACCTAACGGTGCACGAGGGGACATCGAGACAAATGCGGATGGCATAAGTGTACGTCGTATTTATCTGTGATATTTAGGTGACTTAAATGATGGGACTTCATTAATGTGATTAATGAAAGAAAAGAAACCTAAAAGATGTTGTAGAATCAAATTTTCAAATAAAAGAGTAGCTACAGTCTTGTTTTGCATAGCGGTATATATGATATACCCTGCACCTTATTCGATAGGGAAAAAGCCGAGATCCCTTCACCGGGAGTGACCTCTTTAGCAAAACTGGCAGATGCTACAACACTCGGTTTTCTTTTGATTGCTTTTGGAGTTTTGCTTTGCATAGTGATATATATGATATATCCCGCACCTTATTCGATGAGGAAAGAGCCGAGATCCCTTCACCGGGAGTGACCTCTTTAGCAAAACTAATTAAAGCCTCAAAATCACTCCATTTCAAAATTCACATGATTCTACAACGATATCAAGTTCATTACGCTCATGGTTTTTCTGAAAAAACCTGTGTAGCCCTCCGTCATTTCAGATAAGTACTACTTAGTATTCATGCTGCGGTAGTTTGGCCTCCGTCAAGGCGTAGTGTATGGTAGCTAACTAGTGCTTATCTGCTAGTATATGATGTGATTGGATTAGGGTATTCGTACGGCATAGTTTGGCCTCCGTTAAGGGTCGTACGGATGGGTTTAATTCAATCAAGAAATGACGGGTTGAACTTGACTAGCACCCTATGGGTAGTTTGGCCTCCTTCAAGGTCATGGGACGCTAGGGGCAAAAGCATTATCGGGAATTTCAAGTGTTGAAATTTGCAATGAGATTGCATACCTTCTATGTGATAGTTGGATCCCGATACCCACTGCGAGTAATTGTTACTCCTAGGAGAGTTTTCCACAGGACAATTAGCCGATCAAGTAGGTGTCTAGAAAGGTGTCAACGAGGTTACGCCTCTGGGAAAACGAGGTTTACTTTAATTAGGTCCGTGCGAAAGCACGGGGAACCTCCCTCAAAGTACCGACACTGGCCTGGCTGAAAGATTGGCGAAATTGTAGGGTGTAATTAATCCCGGCTAGTCTTTCCTTTTAGGGTTTGAAGGAAGATTTGATAAAAACAGTGGGAGCCATCCTGATTAGATAAGATAATAACCAATCTAATCTTGCAAGAACATACGCTAAAGTGTTTTCTTCTCTCTCTCAAGGTAGCGACCATGTCAGGCCATAATCAAGATAATAATATGGATGTATTGACTGAACCCGCTTATTATACTGAGCAGGGGAACATTGGACCCGTTCTTTCTTATAAGAGTTATAAGACTGAACAGGGAATAGGAGAATATCTGAATTCTCAAGCCGCCCAAAAGAACATGCATGTTGATGCATCTTCTTCAGGTGTGTTAGTTATTGAGAACTGTTTCTCAGTTCACCCTACGTCCTGGGTATTAGATACCGGATCAGGATCCCACATATGTAAATTGTTACATGGGCTACGGAAAGGAAGAGAACTGGGAAAAGGTTATCATTCCGTTCAAGTAGGGAATGGGGCAAATATTGCAGCCAAAGCAGTTGGTGAATATCACCTAGTATTACCAAGTGGTGATACACTGATTCTAAATGAGTGCTATTATATACTGAACATGATGTGCAACATTATATCAGTTTCTTTATTAAGTAAAGAAGGATATAATTTTGTAGTAAAGGATAATGTTATGAACATATTCCTAGATCAAAAGTTGATTGCATCAGGCTCGTTACATAATGGCATATTCATTCTAAATCAAAATACAGTCCTCAATATACAAAACACACACAAGAGAAAAATGAAGGAATCCTTCTTGTGGCATTGTAGATTTGGTCATATCAATACGACACGACTGGCTAAGTTACATAAAGATGGATATTTGAATTCGTTCGAATTATCATCTTATGATACTTGCCATTCATGTCTCAAAGGCAAGATGACCAAAACTCTGTTTACAGGACACGGAGAAAGAGTTACGGAACTCTTGGGACTGGTGTATAGCGATGTATGCGGTCCCATGTCTATACATGCCAGGGATGGTTCTTTCTACTTCATTACATTCACTGACGATCTCTCAAGATTCGGATATGTGTTTCTACTGAAACACAAGTCTGAAGCTTTTGAGAAATTCAGAGAATATAAGCATGAAGTAGAGAACCAAACGGGCAAAAATATTAAGATCCTTCGATCTGATCGAGGAGGAGAATACATAAGCAATGAATTCCTAGATTATCTAAAAGAGAATGGGATTCTTTCTCAGCTTACTCCTCCTTATACACCACAGCACAACGGTGTATCGGAGCGGAGGAATCGCACCCTATTAGATATGGTGCGCTCTATGATGAGTACAGCTGAGTTACCTATTTCCTTCTGGGGATATGCACTGGAGACAGCTGCATACCTATTGAATAGAGTTCCAACCAAATCAGTGCCTACCACTCCATATGAGATATGGAATGGGAAGAGACCATGTCTTAATTTTATTCAGATATGGGGTTGTCCGGCCTATATTAAAACACAAAATCCGGACAAGCTCGAGGCAAGGTCTGTTCTATGTAAGTTTGTTGGATATCCCAAACATTCGCGAGGGTATATCTTCTACCACTCCGAGGAACAAAAGGTGTTTGTTTCTCGACATGCCACTTTCTTAGAAAAAGGTTTTCTTATGAAACAGATTAGTGGCATTGAGGTAGAACTAGAAGAAGTTCCAGCAGAACAAACTACAACAGATGATTTGGTAGAACCAGAGGATTCAGTAGTACCCGACGAACCCCAGCCTCTCCGCCAATCTAGCAGGGTTTGTCATCCGCCTGAGAGATACTACGGTTTTCTCATTGATGGTGGAAGCGAGGATTGCATCATGGAGGATGATGATCCAACTAGCTTCGAGCAGGCCATCACGAGTAGGGACTCAGTGAAATGGCTGGATGCAATGCGGTCCGAGATGGAATCGATGTACACCAACAAAGTATGGACTTTGGAAGTTGCTCCTGAAGGGGTAAAACCCATTGGGAGCAAGTGGATCTTCAAGAAAAAACTTGTTGTAGATGGGAAAGTGGAGACTTTCAAAGCTAGACTTGTTGCAAAGGGTTTTCGTCAAGGACCAGGTGTGGACTATGATGAAACCTTTTCTCCAGTGGCTATGCTTAAATCCATCCGGATCATTCTTGCCATCGCTGCATATCATGATTATGAAATCTGGCAAATGGATGTTAAGACCGCCTTTCTAAACGGTGATTTAGAAGAGTGCGTGTACATGACTCAGCCAGAGGGCTTCGTAAATAGTGGGAGCAGCAGGAAGGTGTGCAAGCTGCTTAAATCCATTTATGGATTAAAGCAAGCATCGCGGAGTTGGAACATCTGCTTTGACGTCGTTATCAAAGAGTTTGATTTCGTCAAAAACGTAGATAAACCTTGTATCTACAAGAAGGTGGCAGAGAGTAAGGTTGTCTTCCTCGTATTGTACGTGGACGACATACTCTTGATAGGAAATGACATTCCTATGCTGCAATCAGTCAAGCTATTCTTATCACAAAGATACTCAATGAAAGATCTAGGTGATGCCTCCTGCATATTAGGAATCAGGATCTATAGAGATAGATCTAAAAGGATATTGGGATTGTCCCAGTCCAGGTACATTGACACCATACTAAAGAGGTTTAGTATGGAAGAATTCAAGCGTGGGAACTTACCCACGATCTCTGGAGTCACTCTCTCCAAAGTGATGTCTCCCAAGACTGATTTGGAGAGAGCTCTCATGCAAGGGATACCCTATGCTTCGGCTGTAGGCTCTATCATGTACGCGATGCTGTGTACCAGACCCGATATAGCATACTCACTAAGTATAGTGAGCAGGTATCAAGCTGATCCTGGAGAGAGTCACTGGACAGCTGTGAAGAGCATTCTCAAGTACTTACGAAGGACTAAAGAGATGCTCTTGGTGTATAGTAACGGAGAACTCCAAGTGGAGTCCTTTACCGACTCAAGCTTCCAAAGTGATAAGGACGACTCTAAGTCGCAGTCAGGATTTGTCTTTACCCTTTACGGAGGGGCGGTTAGCTGGAAGAGTTCCAAGCAGGAAACAGTGGCAGACTCGACGATGGAGGCTGAATACATCGCTGCCAACGATGCTGCCAAAGAGGCTGTCTGGATCAAGAAGTTCATTACTGAACTTGGAGTGGTTCCATCCATTGAGCATCCAATACCTTTGTATTGCGATAACAATGGAGCGGTGGCTTTGGCCAAGGAACCCAGGTCCCATCAGCGATCCAGGCATATTCTGAGGCGGTATCACCTGATCCGGGAGATAGTTGATCGCCGGGAGATCGAGGTCAGGAGGGTTGACACGAAGAATAACACAGCGGATCCACTCACGAAGGCCATTCCCCAGATACAGTTTGAGAGACTCTTCGGGATGCTCGGTATGCGATACTACAGCAGCTGGCCCTAGTGCAAGTGAGAGATTGTTAGTTGTATGTATGCCCTAGAGGCCAGTATTGTACAGAAGATGTATATTATATTGGATGCTTCGACATATATAGAGATGACTTTCTTGCTCGATATGATAGTATGCTATCTGGTTGCTCTTTATCTTAACATGTATACTTGTCTCTTTATACTGTCTTATAGTTACATGTTGGTAAAGTCCTTAGGATGTGTACTTGACTACCTGGACTATGATGCGGATCGTACTAGTGGGGACATGGTAGTCCATAAGTACATCCTTCAAGGTCCCTAGTCATGGGTATATCGAGACGGGGCATCAATATACCAGTGTAGACTAGCGTATACGCTTCTCGACCCATGAGATGGGCGATGGATGATCCCATATCCATTGGTGTTTGACATCAGAGATGGTATACGGGTGCTCAGTGGAGACTAGGTACACTGGACAGACTCGCCGAGAACTCCCAGATGGTATTATACCTCACGTCAGATGGCAGTTCTCTGGTGACACTTGTGCAGGTTAGTCTGTAGACCCGAGATCGTCATAGAGTCTTGTGTGATTCCCACTGTGCTTTGATTTCCACCTTACCACGTCCATGAGGGCGTGCAAAACGGTGGTTTTTGGGTACAGTCCCAAGTCACATGGAGGAAATGAGCGATAGGAGGGGTTTCGTCTCTCCCGGTATTGGGGGTTGATGTTGCGCTGTGCTCGATTGGCCGTAACAGGGAAGTCCCTGGCCAAGGCTGATTAGAGATTTACTGGTAAGTGTTATACCAGTAGTTTCTCGACCCGTTATGAGCCTCACATCGGCACGACTTATCGGTTATTAGGGTCTGACATTTACCACCCCTAGACTTGATATGCGACATATCAGACGAGGAGACCGGACTGCATGTGTAGTGTTGCCGGTTGTCTCGACGGGAGTTGTAGAAGGTTCGCTTGTTTTCTTCTGATCGCTCAATACCCGGGTGGCCGTTACGTTTAGCTGACCGCTTGCGGCTTGGGGGTGCTTGATATGATCATCACCCACTGCCGGCGTATTGACGAGTCTTAGAGTCCCACAAAGGAGTTACCTAGTCCAGGCGAAACGTTGTGGTGCGCGTATGCGATATGCGCATGGACCCGGTTAAAATGCGCGTATGAGATACCGTATATTAATCGGGCGGCTTGCTTTTGGTCGGGTCGTATGTGATATGACTGGGTTGATAAATCAAGTGTTGATTTATCATTTAACCATTAACTTCTCACTAGAAATCCTTTCTTGTCCTTTTTGGATGTATGCATGCATGTTTGCATTCATTCTTGTTCATGCACATATGGATGTGCATGCACACATGCATACATACATCATTCTATCATGGTTGTATATACATAGAAAATGGTGGCAATATAAGACTCACACCTTGGTTATTTATATGGATAATTATTTCTATTTGTGTTAAAACAAAATGAAAAAAAGGAAAGGATAATTCATGGTTTGTTTCTACACTCTTCTTTGACCTAACCATGCTCACCTAATTTTAACCATGGCTTAACTTTCCTTTTATGTTTTAACTCAAATTAAATAATATCTTTATCATTTAACCATGGTTTGAGATAAGAAGTGAAAAATATATATACATATATTTTCTATTTTCTTTCATGAGATTATCTTTTTCTCTTCTTCTTAAAAAGGCCATCATCTTCTTCAACCTTGCTATTTTGCTCTCTAGATCTTTCAAGTGAGCAAAATACTTAACAAGATAGGATTTTGAAGTGGGAAAAAGAACTACAGCACCATTCTACACAAGTCTTGCCCACTTGTTTAGAGTGTTAGCTTCATTTCTTTCTCTTGATAAAGTGAAGTTGCAAGCTTGGACAAAGGAGCTTCGGGTGGATCGTCGTGGACGTTAGAAGACCTCAAGCTAACCGTTTTACAACCCTCAAGTGGCCAAGGAGTCTAGCGTAGGGAGCTACAAAGGTTGTACTCTCTAAACCTTAGCCTTTGTTGCTTATGATGGTGTTTAAAGTTTTGAAACCCTAATTTTCTAGGATTGATTCTTTGTGACTTTACTTTGCAGCCTAAAAATTTAATCTTTGTGAAATGTGATGCTTCCAAACCCTTCATAGGATGCTATGTAAACCTAACATATACAGTCGCGGGGTTTTCCTGTAATTTATTACGGGATCGTTTTTCTGAAGTTGCCAGTTTGCTTTCCGGTTTCGGCCATTTTCCTTTGTTTCTTTCTTTGGCTGAATTTTGGTGGAGTGGGTTATTTGCAATTGTGAATAGGGAAGACTTTTAGTGGCACATGGTTGCTTCATGATTATGCATCATCATTGCTTGACTTGTGTGATGGGATGTGAGATGGTTGTTTATGAGTGTGGACTTTTGTTGTGATCATTTTATTCTCTCATCATTCTTTCTTACATTATTGATCCACTCTCCCTCCTCTCTCATTTTGGTATGAGTCATGGCCGGCCAGGGGTGGTCCAAATTTTTTGTGAGGCATTTTTATCTCTTCATGCTTGTAAAATCCCCTTGTTCATCTCAAAAAGCTTTCATCTCATTCCTCCACCAAAACCATGGCAACTTCAACCCCAATAGAGACAAAGAGTACTACAGTTAGCCTACAGCATTCTTAGACACGTCGGCTCGCCAACTTTGTGCCCGAGTTGCCTCTGTCCAGAGGTGGGAGCCCGTAAAAGAACCCGGCGATGTGGTGCCCTTTCCGACAAGGAGATGAAGACTGCAGATTCCGCGGGGAGATCGGGATGGAGGCCGAAGACCGAAGGACACGGATCGCTCGGTATAGCATTCCACCCATTCTCTTGTTTGCTAGAAGTAGGTTAATGGCCCGATCCGGGATTTTAGTGCGCGGTAGTGCCGGTTTACAAGTTTTGTAAAAGTTGCGTTTCCGCATTTTGGCCTCGGATTGACGGCCGGGGCGCTGTCATGCACTTACACTGGTATCAGAGACACGCCATTAACCTAGTCTAGCTTGCTCTAATGTGTTTAGAACTTCGATCGATCGGATTTTCCAAAAACCGTATTTTCTAGCATCAATTTCAGTCGAATTTTTTTTGGCTCGAAAAATTATTTGGAGCAATACAGAAATTCATACAGGTATTTTTAAGCATACTGTAAAATTCGATACAGTGATTCCTCAGAAGGACCGCGGAACCGCGGCCAAACCCCTGTTCTGGCCGCGGTTCCGCGGCGGGAAAATGTAATCATCGTACCAAATTTTCACAGTAGCATTCTGAGTTGAAAATGGGGGTTTTGGTATATTATTTTTGGGCCCAGATTTATTTTGAGTGCTACAGTAGTGCTTGGGGCCCACTTCGGAAAATTTAGTCGATCGAAAATTTTAAACATGTTAGTTCACAGTATTTACATTATATCTGCGACCGTGAATGTCACTTGATCGGTAAATCCAGTCTAACTGCTATAGCCCTTTTAGACGGATTTGTGAACGTGACATTCACGTTGATGTTCTGTGTTGTGCTGTGATGTTGCGGATTGTCGTGGGGGATAGCCTGGATGCAATGTTAGTACAGTTTGGTGTATCATGTACATTTGATATTGCGGGGCGAGCGTCCTACATATGGACTGCCGTCATTGCCTGTTTGTATATTATTCTTTTGGGGCACGACCGGGCTGAGGTCGATATACCCGTTGTATATTTTACTTTCTGTACTAGGATTACCCCGCGGAGGGGTGCACGGATAGCCGGGTTCTAGAGGGCAACGGGCCCGCATCTCATGGCGATGAGACGGAGGGGGCTTCACTCTAGAATTGGCGGGCTATTCGCTGCATTCATAGGGGGTACAGGTTGACCCAAGGAGGGGTGCCCAAGTTACCGGATTCCGTGAAGTGCTGGGTGGTCCATTCACGTTGTTGAAGGGGGCTGCCTCGCTTTAGGTTTTGGCGGGTAACTTGCCGCGCCCGTAGGGGTTTAGGATTTCATTGCACAGGCTATCCACACGACCAGGGGAACGTCGGGTTTCAGTAGCGGCTCTATGAAACCCGGGGATCCCAGATATCTGTATTGTTCTGTGATGCTTATTACATTTCTGTGATGTTGCATTTTATCACGCCTTGAGCGAATATTATATATTGATATATATACTAGTAGATGTTGTATATGTTTTGCATCCGCGCTAGTCCAGTCCCCGCTCTGTCGTTAGTTAAGTAACCTAACGGGTGATGACGGGACCCAGTGGCGAATGCGGATGGCATATATGTACATCATTATTTTCGTTCTTTATTGGTGTGATCAATTGATGGGACTGCATTAATTCGGATCAATGCAAGATAAACAAACCTAATCTGATGTTGTTGGAATATTTTTCAAAAAAAGTTGTTATTGCAAGGACGTTCTCTTTTGTTTTGCACAGTGGTATTCGGTTATGAATATCCAGTACCTCAGTCGACGAGGCAAGGGCCGAGATCCCTTCACCGGGAGTGACCCTTTAGACAGAAGTTTGCGTCAGGGTAATAACTTCACTATAGCCGATTGCCTTTTGCTTTGCATCGTGGTATTCAGTTGGAATATCCTGCACCTCATTCTACGGGGAAAGAGCCGAGATCCCTTCACCGGGTGTCACGACCCGAAAGAGCACGTAACTGGCCCTTGAACCATATGAGGTCTATAGGACTCCATCTGATCCAAGTAAGCCAAATGCCCAGAAATCTAATACCATTTTAAGAATAAATAAACAACAAGCAATATACTATACAACGCCGAATGGCGAGGATCAAAATTTAAAAGAAACCCAGATAAGCATGAAAACTGTAACACTACTAAGCGCGACTCTAAGGTCGAAATAATACATCACTAGTGTCTGAGTCTGAAACAATATACAAGTTTTTGGTTGATAGAATTTCAAGATACAATGAACAATACAAGTACAATGGCGGTTCTGATACAAAGAACCCACCTACCAAGCAAATCACCCGCAAAGGAAAACAGTGTGCCAGAAGTGCCGCTATGGAACCTGTCCGGCAAGCCCTACAAGAACTGTGGCACAACGGGGGTGAGTTACCAACTCGTGAATAGAAAATATCTACAAGCAGAAATCGAATGCAAGACATAATCCTAAGTCAATACAATCAGTATATAATACAACCCTCAAGAGTAAGTTTGAAGTATGAAAATGTGGCAGTATAACATCTAATCATGTAGGTAGTGCCAAGTACTCGTGCCAGTGCCTCAGATAATAACATGTCATAATGTAAGGTATGTCTGCATGAAGTAAACATGATGAAGTATCAAAAGGATATCAATACACATATATTAGCATCCCATTCCACTAATATTGGTGTAAGGGTATATATAACAGCGCCCTCGTACTCTGTTATATATACAAATGAAGTATGATCAATGTAGTCAAGGTCTGTATGTAATCAATGTCTGTATAAACGTGGAACCCGTCCACCCGTCACCCAATGACAATAAACATGGAACCCGTCCACCCGTCACCCAATGACAATAAACGTCATGCATGCAAATATGAGGATATAATCAAAATCATGGAAATCATCATGAAACCCGTGCCTAGCATCGACACGTAAATCCTCATCTATCGGGCTCCGTCAGTCCGGATCAGCCCACGGGCTATGTCTGCGGAATCGGCCCTCGGCCCCGGCAGTACGCCCATATCCATCCATCGACTCTGGTCAGTATCCTCTGGATAATCGCCAGGTCCAACCAATCACCGGTAGGTAGTAGTCCCTCTGCCAGGCTCACCGTCTACTACACAGCGAAACCGTTCTCGCCTCGGGGTACCATACCGGGTCCACCATGTACCCGTAATCGGCCTCATCCAACTCCTCGATTCGGATTCACATATATCACTCTAGCACCGAGAAAACACATGGTGGACGCACCGAAATATCATATCAAGGGAAACCGGGTTTTTAAATAATTAACTATTCTCTTTTGAAATGTCCACGGTTCCCTAAATCCAGAATAAACATGGAAGCAACATATCTCAATGCGTAATCTAAACAAGTATGAAGATATCAATGTATGTGTACAAGTGTGGGTATGTGGCATATAAATGAAATGCAAGTATAACAGTATATCATGCAACATGGAATTAATAGTATCCACATACAAGGTCATATCCTGATGCAACAATGCTACTGTGTAGTGACATGGCAATTATCGATGAAGAAGTGTGTGGGCCGGCAAGCAAGTGTACGTGGAACATACGCATCATCGATAATGGTGTTAGTGTCCTATCAACATGATAGTAGTATAGCAGTAAACATATGCAAGGCAATGTGAATAGCAGGAATATGCGGAAATTGAATAATCAACGTAACAGTAGAGAATCTACACCCATATGTATATGTCATGCAATTATGCCATTTGAAATAAGAATGACTCGGGTCTAGTTTAACATCTATTATGCAAACTACGGATCTAAGTACCAAGTCAATCGGGAGGGGTATGGAAACCACCTAAATCTGAGTCGATATACAAATATATATATATACAATAGTCGGTGATCTCGCCTCAATAGTATCACGTACGATACGGTATATCATTTAACATCCTCGAGTCATGAGTGCGGATCTAACATCAATAGAAAGCTCGTACGGTAAATCGTCGTACGGCATCCCAATAGCTGGGTACGGGTCAGTATCACACTCCTCTCATCAAATATCAGGTATCATTATCATCATATCACATAATCTGGGGTACAGATCTAAGTCTAGTACAAATCAATACCATCTATATAAGTATGAAAGCGGGGGTAAGCCACATGCCCAACGGCCCGGTAAGATCACATGTCGTACCGTAAGTACCAATCACATCACATCACCGATCTCACGGCACAATGCCCAAAATCATCGACTCATCTCCAATGTCATCCAATATCATCATCAACACTGTGTAAGTATAGTGAATATGCAAGGGTGCGCGTCGTGACTATGAACTATACTAGTTTATTGCTAACCCTAAGCTAACCATACTACACCTAACACAATATCCATGACACACTATAACTATCAAACATAATATATAGTATACCAATTACGGACTGCGGGGGTGCTATACGCCATCCACCCGACTTCCCCCAGTAGATATAATCTACTCACCTTGCGTCTTCATTTGTCGACGTCGCCACGCGCTTTACTTGTCGTCTCGAAGTCTTCATGGGGTACCTACACATCAAAGTATCGTATATGCGTATTAAAACCAAATCCAAGCTAACACGGCACACGAAACCCAAAGCGATACGATAAGGGCCTATAGGTTAGAACCTATGGGCACGCCTTCAAAACCATCAACAAATACTCGATATCGTCGTATAAACGCCAATTAGTCGAGGTAAATCACAATACACAATTCAGAACTAAAAATACGGAATACGGAAACACGAATCCAAAACAGCAACTTAGGAAATAGGCTCCAGATTCCACCATAGGTCAAATTAGACAAATCTATACATACCAGGGGCCTAATCTACAGATAAGGGAACACCAAAACCAAAACGAGGCAAATCCACCATGGTCTGGCCGCAAATTACGGCCAGAATGGATAAATCTGCGGCCGGGTATAGGAGGTAGGGGCTAGGGTCTTGGGTTTAGCTTCCTGGGTGCCTGCACATGTCACTGTCCAATCAATTTTAATTTAGGATGTCTCGGGTGATAGCAGATCTCAAATAACCTTCACAGATTCCACAAACTTTCCGATATCGGTTTCTAAATCCGTATTCCGGGCCTTAAGTCTCAGGTTGGGGTCTCAATTCATGCACTAGGGTGTTGGTGTAGCCCCTACTGAACTCAATTTTACATTACAACTCATAATTTCCTCAAACCCTAACTAGGTTTTCTTTAAGTCCACAAAATCAACAATATCGGTTCAATCTAAACATGGGGGTATAAGTAATGCTAAAACTAATCTAATAGTCCAGAAAGTACCTCATTTGGCAACTCAAGAAAATTCTTGAGTTGCCCCTAGTGGCCAAAATCCTTGCTTCCTTGGTCCAATGTGTAGATCTTGAGCTTGTGCACACTTTTAATGAAATGAGAGTGGGGTTTTGGAGTTGTTTTCATGGTGATTTGAGGAGTTGAAGAGGGGAGGGAGAATGAGGTGCAGGAGCAGCAGCAGCAAGCAAAGAAGAGGGAGAGAGAAATGGTGAAGACAATGGAGGAATGGCTAAGTCTTGGTCAAAGAATCCCATACCTCTCTCTCTCTCTCTCACCAACTACTAAATTCTTTAATATAAACCCATTTTCCATTTCTTTTCTTTTCTCTAAAAATCCTTCTCCCAAGAATAGTAAACCCAATGTGAACCATGGCAAGAAAATGCACAAGTGTGAAAAGTGATATGTGCATGTTTTGCACAAAAAGCTAGAAAAACCGATTAGCGATTTTTAATCGCGATTAGCACTAAATTAGCATATAACTAACCAATTAAACTTAGAAATGGCATAATTCTCTAATTTACTCTATTTTAGAATTTTCCATAATTTTTCCCTATTTATTTGTATTGAATTATACCGAATTATTAAAATATTCAATAAAATAATATTAAATTATAAATATTCCCTAAAAATAATATTTCTATTATTTTGAAATGTTACAATCTACCCCCCTTAAATAAATTCGGTCCCTGAATTTAAATTTAAACCCCCAACACTAAAATATTTCAGCAAAATCCAAAATGTCGGGGCTCCGAAAACATCAATACATAGCGAATATCATCGAAGTGTACTGCTCTACTAGAAATCAATCCACAAAAATGTATACAAGAATATCCGGTGCGTCTGGTGCGCACGGAAACAAAATCCATTTATGTGTCATACAGGTGAACAAAACAACATCTAGGTGCAACTGGTGTGCACGAAACATCTGTCGTAGGCAACGTGTGTGCCTGACAGCAAATCAGGCGCATTTGACATGCACGAAGAATTTCAATTTAGTGCATCTGGCGTGCACCAAGATCGTATATCAAAACCAAATCATAAGTACCGTCGTCGGTAGTGCCTTCTTCAAGGTCGAGAAGGAGTCGGTGCATCCAATGCTAGCAGCGCAAGATATCTACTTGCCTCTTGCTCACGGTCTGGCGTTCTCTGACTCTGGGTCCTTATCTTCTCTGCGGATCACCTACCTCACTGTAAATCAGCTCATCGGCCCTGTCAGGTGTGCTAATGGGGACGATTCCGTTCTGGCATTTCTCTGGTCATCTCTCGGTCAATCCTCACGACCACTCGTAAAGCAGTATGTCATTGGCGTCGGCCTCTGGCTCTCTGAATGCACATCACGCATCTGATCCTGGGTGCAAACATCATTGCAGTAATGTCCTGGAAGGAATCCTGCTCAAGGTCTCTTCCGATCTTGCCTATGCCGAACTGTACGGAGGCTGTCTCTCTTGCATAATCTCTTCTCACTCGATGGACATCTGTGTCCTCAGCACAACATTTTCTCGGAAATTGGTCGCATCCCAACGCCTCTGTAAGCATATCAGGTCTCTAGTCTCGACGGGAAGTAATGACAGCTCGTCAGCGTCTCGCACGAACCTCTGGTTCCACTTGTCTCTATCGTCGTCCACTATGGCGTCACGCCATGCTATCTACGCACTGCACTGTTCTCGGCCACAGTCAATCCGAAGTCTCTCGCACGGACTCGAAATCGCGTACTCTGTAGCTTCACCATTCTATAGAAGATGTCTGGCCGAACAGTTCCTCGGGAGCGCGTCCCAACCATCGGAGGAATACTCAATACTCGTCCGTCCTTGATCAATTCGCAACGCATCCGGGTAAGGTCCTTTATCCGAACCTGGTCAACTACTTTGTCGACGATGCTAAACTCTGGCCTGCTAGGTGTGCGCAATATGACCACTCCTGCGTCTAGGTCTTCTCGTATCGTATTCCAGAAAGGTCCTGTCTAGGTTTCTCTCTCAAATCTCGTTCCTGCCGAATTGCCCGAAAGTCATCATCCATTGCTGAAGCTAATTCTTATTCCGGAGCGGCTGCATACTTATCGCGCTTCTTTCTGGAAGATATATCCATATACAACGCCTCTGGGTGCGTATCACATCTCTGATGTCAGCGGAGTGGGACGTCATCTCGTCGAAATCTCTTGCGAACTCTTTTCTTCACTCTGCTTCAATGTCGACTGATTCGGACTCGTCTCATCGTGGCTGCATGGACTGTGCTCCAACGGCTATACTCGTATCTGGAGTCTCCCAAGCAATGCATCCCATCACATGATATCCGAATGATGTCGAAACATTCGATCGACTCGTCAGAACCTCATAATCCCCCAAGAGATCAACATCTTGAGTACAGTTTAATAGTATCGAGTACATGCCACAGCTTCGGTGGTCCAGCCGTAGAAGGGCAAACCCAAGCCTCACTAATGGCGCCGCGGAACTGCCGCAAACCCTAAGGTTCAAAGGCTTTCACACGGTCATTAAGTCGAGTTAGGGTTTCATTCTTCTAGAGGGTCCATAGAATCACCTGCATGTCTTCCTATATACTTAAACTTGGAAAATGGGCTCCTGATATTCGATCGTCTCTATCGACTCTCAACGAACCTGCGTAAAGTCGTCTCTAGCTGGAATAATCTATCTGATGACCTCGCATCGGTAAACGAACGAACCACATGTCCTAGTCATTTATCCTCAGGTGACCAGCGACCGTCCATCATATCTCTAAGTATATGCTCCTGCTGCAGTAGCTCCAACCATCCGGCAATATCTCGTCATTTGCAGCAACAACTGGCTCATTCGCCTGTACGCCGAACAACGCCTCAATCCTCCAGGAAAGGCGATACATTGGCGGTCATCTCCGAATCGGTCTACTCTAGATCTGAGTAAGACCTTCCACACTGGAAATCTTCAACTCAACTGGGCCCGCTCCGGCGCATAAATCGGACGAATCACCTTCGTCTCTCAAATCGGGTAGACTAGCTATCATTTGTCTCATATCTGCCTGGAAGCTTCGGCGATCTCAGCTCGTAAGCTCCGGGAGCGACATCCTGTCAATCTCAGCAACAGCTGGTCCACCTGTCTGTACGGTAGGCGACATCATAATCTCTGAGGTATGTTGTACATCAACAGTCCTCTCTCAACTGGCAGCTCTAACAATGGCCCGATCATCCGGTGCAAGACCAAGCACTCGCCTCCACTAGAGGTCACAGTCACCAAAACTAACTCGAGACGTTCCCATGTCACCAGAAAACACAATGGTCGGCCCTCGTACCAAACGAGCTCGCACCGACAGTAACCCTAGCAGCAGCCCAAACTGCGCTCAAACATGGCGACAGGAACCTCAATCGAGTATCGAAGAGAGCAGATCAATGGCAAGAAAGAGAACAACAGATCCAAAATGGATACATGATCATAAGAAGGAACAACATCAATGAAGGTATGATCATGAAACTAATAGTATCGAGGATCTCAAATGGATGTATAATCATGGATATGAAGAGAATCACTGATCTCGAAAATATGTACATCCTAAGGTTCCTTAAGCGGAGTGGCGTGTCGTAAGTTTGCCGCGGAACATACCCACGGTACGTCACTCTACTTTAGTCACCTATTCCATCAACCAAGGGTCATCCTACGCGACGAAAGTTCGGATCTAATACCCCCTCAACTAAGTCTAAGTTCCGTAAGGTCAAGCCTAAGTTCCGTATATATATAGACTCCCTAGGCTCCACATAGTCAAACTTAGACTCGAACCAAGGTCAACCTGGCTTTGATACCAACTTTGTCACGACCCGAAAGAGCACGTGACTGGCCCTTGAACCATATGAAGTCTATAGGACTCCATCTGATCCAAGTAAGCCAAAAGCCCAGAAATCTAATACCATTTTAAGAATAAATAAACAACAAGCAATATACTATACAACGCCGAATGGCGAGGATCAAAATTTAAAAGTAACCCAGATAAACATGAAAACTGTAGCACTACTAAGCGCGACTCTAAGGTCGAAATAATACATCACTAGTGTCTGAGTCTGAAACAATATACAAGTTTTTGGTTGATGGAATTTCTAGATACATTGAATAATACAAGTACAATGGAGGTTCTGATACAAAGAACCCACCAGCCAAGCAAATCACCCGCAAAGGAAAACAGTATGCCAGAAGTGCCGCTATGGAACCTGTCCGGCAAGCCCTGCAAGAACTGTGGCACAACGGGGGTGAGTTGCCAACTCGTGAATAGAAAATATCTACAAGCAGAAATCGAATGCAAGACATAATCCTAAGTCGATACAATCAGTATATAATATAACCCTCAAGAGTATGTTTGAAGCATGAAAATGTGGCAGTATAACATCTAATCATGTAGGTAGTGCCAAGTACTCGTGCCAGTGCCTCAGATAATAACATGTCATAATGTAAGGTATGTCTGCATGAAGTAAACATGATGAAGTATCAAAAGGATATCAATACATATATATTAGCGTCCCATTCCACTAATATTGGTGTAAGGGTATATATAACAGCGCCCTCGTACTCTGTTATATATACAAATGAAGTATGATCAATGTAGTCAAGGTCTGTATGTAATCAATGTCTGTATAAACGTGGAACCCGTCCACCCGTCACCCAATGACAATAAACGTGGAACCCGTCCACCCGTCACCCAATGACAATAAACGTCATGCATGCAAATATGAGGATATAATCAAAATCAATGAAATCATCATGAAACCCGTGCCTAGCATCGACACGTAAATCCTCATCTATCGGGCTCCGTCAGTCCGGATCAGCCTACGGGCTATGTCTGCGGAATCGGCCCTCGGCCCCGGCAGTACGCCCATATCCATCCATCGACTCTGGTCAGTATCCTCTGGATAACCGCCAGGTCCAACCAATCACCGGTAGGTAGTAGTCCCTCTGCCAGGCTCACCGTCTACTACACAGCGAAACCGTTCTCGTCCCGGGGTACCATACCGGGTCCACCATGTACCCGTAATCGGCCTCATCCAACTCCTCGATTCGGGTTCACATATATCACTCTAGCACCGAGAAAACACATGGTGGACGCGCCGAAATATCATATCAAGGGAAACAGGGTTTTTAAATAATTAACTATTCTCTTTTGAAATGTCCACGGTTCCCCAAATCCAGAATTAACATGGAAGCAACATATCTCAATGCGTATTCTAAGCAAGTATGAAGATATCAATGTATGTGTACAAGTGTGGGTATGTGACATATAAATGAAATGCAAGTATAACAGTATATCATGCAACATGGAATTAATAGTATGCACATACAAGGTCATATCCTGATGCAACAATGCTACTGTGTAGTGACATGGCAATTATCGATGAAGAAGTGTGTGAGCCGGCAAGCAAGTGTACGTGGAACAAACGCATCATCGATAATGGTGCTAGTGTCCTATCAACATGATAGTAGTATAGCAGTAAACATATGCAAGGCAATGTGAATAGCAGGAATATGCGGAAATTGAATAATCAACGTAACAGTAGAGAATCTACACCCATATATATATGTCATGCAATTATGCCATTTGAAATAAGAATGACTCGGGTCTAGTTTAACATCTATTATGCAAACTACGGATCTAAGTACCAAGTCAATCGGGAGGGGTATGGAAACCACCTAAATCTGAGTCGATATACAAATATATATATATACAATAGTCGGTGATCTTGCCTCAATAGTATCACGTACGATACGGTATATCATTTAACATCCTCGAGTCATGAGTGCGGATCTAACATCAATAGAAAGCTCGTACGGTAAATCGTCGTACGGCATCCCAATAGCTGGGTACGGGTCAGTATCACACTCCTCTCATCAAATATCAGGTATCATTATCATCATATCACATAATCTGGGGTACAGATCTAAGTCTAGTACAAATCAATACCATCTATATAAGTATGAAAGCGGGGGTAAAACACATGCCCAACGGCCCGGTAAGATCACATGTCGTACCGCAAGTACCAATCACATCACATCACCGATCTCACGGCACAATGCCCAAAATCATCGACTCATCTCCAATGTCATCCAATATCATCATCAACACTGTGTAAGTATAGTGAATATGCAAGGGTGCGCGTGTGGTGTAAACCTATTCTAGGGTTCGTGACTATGAACTATACTAGTTTATTGCTAACCCTAAGCTAACCATACTACACCTAACACAATATCCATGACACACTATAACTATCAAACATAATATATAGTATACCAATTACAGACTGCGGGGGTGCTATACGCCATCCACCCCACTTCCCCAAGTAGATATAATCTACTCACCTTGCGTCTTCATTTGTCGACGTCGCCACGCGCTTTACTTGTCGTCCCGAAGTCTTCATGGGGTACCTACACATCAAAGTATCGTATATGCGTATTAAAACCAAATCCAAGCTAACACGGCACACGAAACCCAAAGCGATACGATAAGGGCCTATAGGTTAGAACCTATGGGCACGCCTTCAAAACCATCAACAAATACTCGATATCGTCGTATAAACGCCAATTAGTCGAGGTAAATCACAATACACAATTCAGAACTAAAAATACGGAATACGGAAACACGAATCCAAAACAGCAACTTAGGAAATAGGCTCCGGATTCCATCATAGGTCAAATTAGACAAATCTATACATACCAGGGGCCTAATCTACAGATAAGGGAACACCAAAACCAAAACGAGGCAAATCCACCATGGTCTGGCCGCAAATTCCGGCCAGAATGGATAAATCTGCGGCCGGGTATAGGAGGTAGGGGCTAGGGTCTTGGGGTTAGCTTCCTGGGTGCCTGCACATGTCACTGTCCAATCAATTTTAATTTTGGATGTCTCGGGTGATAGCAGATCTCAAATAACCTTCACAGATTCCACAAACTTTCCGATATCAGTTTCTAAATCCGTATTCCGAGCCTTAAGTCTCGGGTTGGGGTCTCAATTCATGCACTAGGGTGTTGGTGTAGCCTCTACTGAATTCAATTTCACATTACAACTCATAATTTCCTCAAACCCTAACTAGGTTTTCTTTAAGTCCACAAAATCAACAATATCGGTTCAATCTAAACATGGGGGTATAAGTAATGCTAAAACTAATCTAATAGTCCAGAAAGTACCTCATTTGGCAACTCAAAAAAATTCTTGAGTTGCCCCTAGTGGCCAAAATCCTTGCTTTCTTGGTCCAATGTGTAGATCTTGAGCTTGTGCACACTTTTAATGAAATGAGAGTGGGGTTTTGGAGTTGTTTTCATGGTGATTTGAGGAGTTGAAGAGGGGAGGGAGAATGAGGTGCAGGAGCAGCAGCAGCTAGCAAAGAAGAGGGAGAGAGAAATGGTGAAGACAATGGAGAAATGGCTAAGTCTTGGTCAAAGAAGCCCATACCTCTCTCTCTCTCACACCAACTACTAAATTCTTTAATATAAACCCATTTTCCATTTCTTTTCTTTTCTCTAAAAATCCTTCTCCCAAGAATAGTAAACCCAATGTGAACCATGGCAAGAAAATGCACAAGTGTGAAAAGTGATATGTGCATGTTTTGCACAAAAAGCTAGAAAAACCGATTAGCGATTTTTAATCGCGATTAGCACTAAATTAGCATATAACTAACCAATTAAACTTAGAAATGGCATAATTCTCTAATTTACTCTATTTTAGAATTTTCCATAATTTTTCCCTATTTATTTGTATTTAATTATACCGATTTATTAAAATATTCAATAAAATAATATTAAATTATAAATATTCCCTAAAAATAATATTTCTATTATTTCAAAATGTTACACCGGGAGTGACCTATTTAGCAAAGGTTTTCGTCACTATATTTTTATAAAAAGCTATCCGGTTCCTTCAACGATATCAAGTTCATTACGTTAAAGGTTTTTCGCCAAAAACCATTCATAGCCCTCCGTCATTTTAGAAAGGTAGCACTTAGTATTCATGCTATGTATGTTGGCCTTTGTTAAGGCTTAGTGTATGGTAGCTATTTGTTACTTTTCTGTAGCATAGATAGATGCGTTGGTTCGGGACAGTCGTACTACTATTTTGGCCTTCGTCAAGGGTATGTACGGGTGGGTTCAAATTAACCTGGATAATGACGGGTAGAACTTGACATGTGACTTATGATATGTTGGCCTTCGTCAAGGTCATAAGAGCATGGGGCAAAAATCACATCGGGAGTTTCTAAAGAAACTGAAACTTGCCAGATATGCGTATACCTTCTGGAGTGTGATAACGTGAGTGGATTCCATCACGTTATCATGCGATGATAGTTGTATCCCGATTCCCACTGACGAGTTGGTTTTTTCCTCGGGTGATCCCGACTAATTCTTCTTTCAGGTTTGGAGGAGAATTTGAGGTTACAGTGGGAGGTTTCCTGATTAGATAAAGTGACAACCATTCTGATCTAGGTTAGAGTGCACGCTGAGTGTTTCTTTTCTCTCTCTCTTTGGCAGTGACCATGACCCGACCCTAGACCATGACTCAGTGACCAAAATTAACCGAACCATCTTAAACACCGGCTTTCGGATTGTCAGAATTGCAAACCTCATTGCCACTCCTACTTTTACCCTTTTCTCCAGAACACCCCGTATTACTACGAACGTCCACTTCCATTGGATAAAACCATCGTATGGTTATATACGAACTCGAAGGAACTTGTTCCAGATTCGAGGATGGTTTCTGGTTCTGGAGAAAATGAATAGGACTATTCAATTGTCTTTTTCTTTTACCTTCTCTCAGGTTGCGAGTGCTCCTTGGATTAGGGGATAGTATGTAAGTCCACGTTACCTCTCCCGGTTCTTTCGGGCTTGCGGAAACGATGAAAAACGATTTTTAGGGTCTAGGTAACATGGACTAGCAAACCCGGATCTTTGCTAAACTACACACTGGCAACTAACAAGAGCTTTACCTACTCGGTTAGGGGGTTATACCTTAACTTGAACTCCTTCTCTTAGATTCCTTGTGGTGGTTGGATGGTTCTCTCCTCGTCGCCTTCTCTTGCCGAAGATGGATCCACCTGAGGGTCTCTACCTTGAGCTCCTTCCTCGATCTTGAGGTAACTAAAGTATTAGGCTTGCTAGACCTTCAACCTTAGGATGAGTGGAGATGAGTTTTGGTGTTTTATCTCCAAGGAAATGATTCTCAACTCATGAGAAGGATTTTCCTTGAGCTAGAGGAAGATGAAGAGCAAAGGATGAGAGAGAATGAAAATGAGATTATGATAGAGATTTTTACAACCATATCACATATAAGTGAATTAATAATTAACAATATTAATCAAAATGAAAAAGGTGATGGTTGGTTTGATATGACCATTATCATTTCACATTTAATGTGTTTTGCAAAGATCAAAGAACATCTTTGCTTGAAATGATGATGGTCAAAGTTTCAACATTGGTCAACAAGTCAATCTTGGTCAAAAAGTCAACAACCCTAACCATAACTCAATTTCCTTTTAATTAACATTATTAATTGATATTTCACATGTTCATTAGGGTTTGGTAAACGACAACCGTCAACTGTGCATACACACCCGTACCAAAACCCTAATGAGAATCCTCTGCCTCTGCCTCAGTCAACTGTGCATACACACCCGCATCCATGTTCCGAGGAACATGAATACCATGAGATAAAACTAATCCCAATACATATGCTAGGATCTGTCTTAAACCAAAGCCCGCTAGCAATAACTGTCCGGACACTAAACGTGCGCAAGTGCGCGGATGTGAACGAACCGCGGCGCAAAACCATGCGACTTCTACTCTGTTTTGCCCAAAGGCGAATAACCCTATGTGTGGGACTCTAAAGACTCAACACTACGCTGGCAGTGGGTTTAACCACAGACCGCAAGCGGCACTAGTTGTACGTAACGGCCCCCAGATAGATGCCGATAAGAAGACTGATGAGGCGAACCCATCCGAACTCCTACTGAGCCTGTCTGTGACAATCTGCGCACAGTCCGGTCTGTTCGTCTGAGAATATCGCATGGCGAGCCTAGGGGGTGGTAAACGTCAGTCCCCTAATAGCGGTACAAGTCATGTCGGAGTGCAGCCCAGAATACCCTGAGATAACACTGGAAACCTACCAGTGTATCTCGCTTGCCCTGGCCAGGGACGACTATGTGTAATGGCTCTCCTAGACACAGCGCGATATCAACTCCCAATATCGGGAGAGACGAATCGTATCTAACCGTCATTGCCTCCAAGTGCTTTGGGACTGCACCCAACGACTACCTGTTTGCACGACTCTTTTGAGCCGTGGTAGGGTAGTAATCAAAGTACAGTGGGAACACATTCGAGGCGAAGTGACAGTGTCAAGTCAGCGGACTAAGCTGTACTCATGTCACCTGGGAACTGATAACTGACGATAGGTATAGTACCAACCAACAGTTCCCGACGAGTCCTGTCCAGTGTACTCATAACCTAACGAGCACCCGCATACTATCTCAAGTACGACGTACAGACGGCTGTGGGACAGACCGTCTTCCGTGCTGGGATGAGAAGCGCATACGCTAGTCTACTCCGGAGTATCGATGCCCTGTCTCGATAGTCCCACGACTAGGGACCTGCATAAGGATGTGCTTTTGGATTACCCAGCCCCCACGAGTGTGACTGCCATCACAACGCTGTTAATCAAGCAAAGATCCTAAGAGCTCCACTAATGTGTATAGGCGAAATGTTAAAAGAAATACATGTACACACATTGAAGTAGAGACAAACCAAGTAGCATACTACCATTTTTTGAGCAAGATTGTCTATACAATGGTGAATATCCCAAGCTTCCATTAAGTAATATACAAACTAGTATGATACAGTAATGGCCTCTAGGGCATATACAGTAACAATCTCCCACTTGCACTAAGGCCATGTACTGGTGTATCGAATACCTATCATCTCGATCAGCCGCTCGAACTGAGTCTGGGGTAAGGCCTTGGTGAGTGGATCTGCAGTGTTATCTTCTGAAGCAACCCTCCGAACCTCGATCTCCTGGCGATCCAAGATCTCCCTGATCAGGTGATACCGCTTCAAGATGTGTCTGGATTTCTGATGGGACCTGGGTTCCTTCGCTAAAGCTATCGCCCCGTTGTTGTCGCAATACAGAGGTATTGGATCAACAATGGACAGAACCACCTGAAGTTCTTTCCAGAACTTCCTCATCCAGACGGCTTCTTTTGCGGCATCAGATGCAGCGATATATTCCGCTTCCATCGTCGAGTCAGCAACGGTTTCCTGTTTGGAACTCTTCCAACACACCGCCCCTCCATTGAGGGTAAAGACAAAACCCGACATGGACTTGGAATCATCCTTGTCACTCTGGAAGCTGGAGTCAGCAAAGGCCTCAATCTGGAGGTCTTTTCCGCCATACACCAAGAACATCTCCTTAGTCCTTCTCAGGTACTTGAGAATGTTCTTTACCGCTATCCAGTGCTTCTCCCCAGGGTTTGACTGAAAACGGCTTACCACACTCAGTGCATAAGCTACATCTGGTCTGGTACACAACATCGCATACATTATAGAGCCTACCGCAGAAGCGTAGGGTATAATAGACATGCGATCCCTTTCCAAATCAGTCTTGGGAGACATCTCTTTGGAGACGGTGATCCCGTGACAAGCCGGTAGATTACCGAGCTTGGAATCTTCCATACTGAATCTTTTCAGTATGGTGTCGATGTACCTGGACTGTGAAAGTCCTAATATCCTCTTGGATCTATCACGATGGATCCGGATCCCCAGAATGTAAGAGGCATCACCCAGGTCTTTCATGGAGAACCTGTGTGACAAGAATCCTTTGACAGATTGTAGCATAGGAATGTCATTTCCTATCAAGAGAATGCCATCCACGTATAAAACGAGGAATACGACAGTTCGTGCTACAAATCTACTATAGATGCATGGTTCATCTGGATTTTTGATAAAGCCAAATTCTTTGACCGTTTCATCAAAATAGATGTTCCAACTCCGCGATGCCTGCTTTAGTCCATAAATGGACTTAAGCAACTTTCACACCTTTCCACTGCTCCCACTCTGAATGAAACCCTCTGGCTGGTCCATATAGACACACTCCTCTAAACTTCCATTTAGAAAAGCGGTATTTACGTCCATCTGCCAAATCTCATAATAGTGGAAGGCAGCAATGGCAAGAAGGATCCGAATGGATTTCAGCATAGCCACTGGAGAAAAGGTTTCGTCATAGTCCAAACCAGGTCTTTGACGAAAACCCTTTGCAACAAGTCTAGCCTTATAGGTCTCCATCTACACCAATCTTCCTTTTGAAGATCCATTTGCATCCCACGGGTTTTACCCCATCTGGAGCAACGTCCAAAGTCCATACTTTGTTGGTGTACATGGACTCCATTTCGGTCCGCATTGCATCCAGCCATTTTACCGAGTCAACGCTCTGAATGGCCTGCTGGAAGCTAGTCGGCTCATCATAATCAATGATGCAATCCTCTCTATCCCCCTCTATGAGAAACCGTAGTATCTCTCGGGCAGATGAGATTGCCTACTACTCCTGCGGAGCGGTGCAGGAATGTCCTGTTCTTTCGAACCCTCTGGTTCTACTAAGCATTCAGTAATAGTCTGTGGTTCTGGAATTTCTTCCAGTTCTATTGCAATCCCACTAATCTGATTTTCCAAAAATTCAGTTTCCAAAAACTAGGCATGACGAGAAACAAAAACCTTTTGTTCCTCTTCGCAATAGAAGAAATATCCCTTGGAGTCCTTTGGATATCCCACAAACTTGCACTGTACTGAGCGTGCCTCGAGCTTGTCTGCATGCTGCTTTTTGACAAAAGCTGGACATCCCCATGTCTTAATATGTTTAAGATAGGGTTTCTTCCCACACCACATCTGATATGATGTGGTAGGCATTGTCTTAGTTGGAACTCGGTTCAAAAGATATGCAGCTGATTCTAGTACATATCCCCAGAATGATCGCGGTAACTCAGCGTTACATATCATGGAACGTACCATATCCAATAGGGTCCGGTTCCGTCTCTCCGATACACCGTTATGTTGTGGAGTGTATGGAGGAGTAAGCTGAGAGAGAATTCCATTCTCTTTTAGGTAATCCAGGAACTCGGCACTCCAGTATTCACCACCTCGATCAGATCTCAGTGTCTTGATACTTTTGCCGGTTTGTTTTTCTACTTCATTCTTATATTCCTGGAATTTTCCAAAGGCTTCGGATTTATGTTTCATTAAGAAGACATATCTGTACCTTGAAAAGTCATCCGTAAAAGTAATGAAGTAAGAATAACCGCTTCGCGCATGTGTAGACATTGGACCGCACACATCACTGTGTATGAGTCCCAAGAGCTCGCTTGCTCTTACTCCGTGTTCAGTAAACGGAGTCTTTGTCATCTTTCCTTTGAGACAGGATTGACAAGTTGCATATGATTGATATTCGAACGGATCCAAATATCCTTCTGTATGTAACTTAGTCAACCTTCTCTCATTGATGTGACCCAGTCTACAATGCCATAAGAAAGCATGATTTATCTCTGGAGACTTTCTTTTGTGTGTATTGTGGACATTGAAAATCTGTGGTTGGTTTAATACGTATATACCATTGCTTAATGTACCTGACCCAATCAAAACTTGATTAAGGTGAATGTTTACAACATTGCTTACAAATGCAAATTCATAACCTTCTTTAGATAATAAAGATACAGATATGATATTACAGGTTGCATTAGGTACAAAATAACAATCACGCAAAACCAAAACATGCCCATCTGACAATCCCAGGTGATAGTCCCCCACGGACTCAGCATCCATGCCAGCTCCGTTTGCGACTCTGAGGGTCAATTCACCTGCCTTCAAAACCCTACGCCTTCTCAGTGCCTGCAAAGAATTATAGATATGAGATCCTGATACGGTATCCAATACCTAGGATGTAGAGTTTATTGATAGACAGTTTTCAATAACATACACACCTGAAGCCGAAGCCGCAACTTGCTTCGGATCCTGGTTTCTGGCCTTCCAAACCCTGCAATCCTTTTTCCAGTGTCCACTCTTGTGACAGTAAAAGCATTCTTCCTTTCCCACAAGCTTTCCCACTACCTTTGTTGCCTTTGCCTTTCCCTTCGTATCCACTTTACTAACACCGCCCCTTGGTTTGGCGGGGGCTTTCTTCTTCTTTCCCTCGGCTTTCGCCTTGGACATAGAAGAGGAAGATCCTCCTGCAAACAAAGTGGATGTTTCCCTACCTTTCTGTAGGGTGCCCTCTGCACTCCTCAACATGTTGAGAAGCTCCGGAAGTTCAACCTCTTTTCCTTGCAAGTTGAAGTTCAGGATAAACTGGGCGTAAGTGGAAGGAAAAGACTGGAGAATCAAGTCCGTATAGAGCTCGTTCTCTAACGTGGTCCCAAGGTCCGCGAGCACTTCAATGAAGCCAATCATCTTAAGCACGTGTTCCGCTACCAATGATCCGACGGCCAATCTCGTCGAAAACAACTTTTTCGAGACTTCGTATCGGGCGATACGAGATTTCTCTCCATACAGTTCTTTTGTATGAAGAAATATGGATTCCAGGTCCATATTCTCGTGCCTCCTCTGATGTTCATTGTCCATAGAGGCAAGCAAGAGGCACTTGGCCTTCGCGCAGTCAATCTCCCATATCTTACGGATTTCTATATCCACGACGCTGGAGGTGGGACCTGGGACAGGGGAAGCTTTGGTGGTAAGGAGATACCCCAACTTGTCATAAGTGATTGCCATTTTGACATTCCTGAGCCAATCTTTGTAGTTTGTCCCTTTCAGTATATTTTTATCTAGTAATGTCTTAAGTCCGGTCATGTCGATTGGTCGCTGCAATTAGGAGACAGAGATGAAACACTTTAGCATGATGCTCTTGCAAGTTTAGAGTGGTTTTTAATTTGTCTAAACAGGATGGCTCCCACTGTCTCTCGAATCCCTCCTCAAACCAAAAAGGAAGAATTAGTCGGGATCAATCTCACCGTACAATACTTGCTTAACCGTTCAGCCAGGACAGTGTTGGTACTTCGAGGGAGGTTTTCCAACGCTTTCGCGAAGTTCCTTAATTAAATAACCACTTTTCCCTGGGGGCGTAGCCCCGCTAACACCTTTCTAGACACCTACTTGGTTTATAGCATTGATCGTTAAGTGAGAAATTTTCCCGAGGAGTAGCATATACTCACAGTAGGATCGAGATCCAAATATCATCATGCGATAAAACTGAAGGAATCCTACCAGAATCATCACACTCCAAATGGTATGCAGCACTAGCAAGTTTCAGTTTCTTTTGAAACTCCCGCTGTGTATTTTTGCCCCATGGTCTTATGACCTTGACTTTGGCCAACAAATCATAAGTCACATGTCAAGTTCTACCCGTCATTCTCCAGGTTAATTTGAACCCACCCGTACCTACCCTTGACTTTGGCCAACAAGGCAGTACGACTGTCCCAAACCAACTTATCTATCTATGCTGCATATGAATATGCAATAGCTACCAATCACTGTGCCTTGACTTTGGCTAACAAACACAGCTTGAATACTATTGACTATCCATATGAAATGACGGAGGGCTACGAATGGTTTTAGCGAAACCGTGAACGTAGTGAACTTGATATAATCGATGGAACGAGATAGCTTTTAAAAGGAGTGGTTCAAGCTCCGCGTTTAAAAGTTGGTTTTTGAAAAGAACCGAGTGGTTTTGAAAGTGTTCTAACGACTTTTACTTGGTTTATTTTCTTGCATTAATTTAATGCGTCCCATCATTTAATCCTACCATTGCAGAAAACAACGAAAATATGACGTACGCTTATGCCATCCGCATTCGCCACGGGGCCCCGTCATTACCCGTTAGGTTACTTAACTAACGACAGAGCGGGGGTTGGACTAGCGCGGATGAAAAACATAAGCAACGCCTAAATAGATATCATATATAGATATATACATTTGTCACATGCAATGATAGCCATTCCACATCATAGATGAATACTTTGGATATACTAGGAATCCGCGAGTCGTTCGAGCCTGCAACGAAAAGCAGATTACATGGTCGCGATGAATAGCCAATACCCCACCGTAGACCACTACGGGTGCGGCAAACTAACCGCCAAGTACCCGAAATGAAGCAACCTCCCTCAACAACGTGAGTAGGACACTCGGCACTTGGAGATACCCGGTAGTTTGTGCACCCCACCTTGGGACTATCCTAGGAGCAAAAACAGTAAAAAGAAATTATACAATGGCGGCTACAACCTCATCCCGGATGTGCGTCCATACAAATAATATTACATCAAATTTACATATTACATGAATTGAAAGATAAACAAAACTCTCATCTCACAACCCCCGTCTATTCATCCGCGACAATCCAATGAATTCATATACACAAACCATCAACATTACAGATCACAGATATGTATAACCCCCACTAATCGACGTATAGCGATTAGCAGACGTTCAATACATATATAACATCACGGATATAACCCATTAGCCAAAGTCTACAGAAAATCGATCAAAATACGGATTTGTAACCACCCCAAAAACAAATTTGTTCTCTGGAAATTCTGGGCAGAAACAAACCATCATAAAAATCACAAAACCCCATTACAAGAACACTGCAAGAGAAACGACCCACGGCCGAGTCAACTCGGCCGCGGATCCACATCAAGAGAATGATCTTGCCGCGGTTCCGCGGTGAGTTGGCCGAGTCACTGGATCGTTTTTCTTGGGTGTTCTTTAAAAACCCTGAGCCGATTTTTAGTACATGATTTATTATTTTTTGAGCAGAAAATAAAATCGACAGAAAGTTCAATTTTCCGGGGTGTTTTGCGGTTTTTTTGTCCGATCGAAATTCTAGATACTTTGCTAACAAGCTAGTGTGTGTTTAGCTAGGCTCTGATACCACTGTAAGTCCACGTTACCTCTCCCGGTTCATTCGGGCTTGCGGAAACGATGAAAAACGATTTTTAGGGTCTAGGTAACATGGACTAGCAAACCCAGATCTTTGCTAAACTACACACTAGCAACTAACAAGAGCTTTACCTACTCGGTTAGGGGGTTATACCTTAACTTGAACTCCTTCTCTTGGACTCCTTGTGGTGGTTGGATGGTTCTCTCCTCGTCGCCTTCTCTTGCCGAAGATGGATCCACCTAAGGGTCTCTACCTTGAGCTCCTTCCTCGATCTTGAGGTAACTAAAGTATTAGGCTTGCTAGACCTTCAAACTTAGGATGAATAGAGATGAGTTTTGGTGTTTTATCTCCAAGAAAATGATTCTCAACTCATGAGAAGGATTTTCCTTGAGCTATAGGAAGATGAAGAGCAAAGGATGAGAGAGAATGAGAATGAGATTATGATAGAGTTTTTTACAACCATATCACATATATGTGAATTAATAATTAACAATATTAATCAAAATGAAAAAGGTGATGGCTGGTTTGATATGACCATTATCATTTCACATTTAATGTGTTTTGCAAAGATCAAAGAGCATCTTTGCTTGAAATGATGATGGTCAAAGTTTCAACCTTGGTCAACAAGTCAACCTTGGTCAAAAAGTCAACAACCCTAACCATAACTCAATTTCCTTTTAATTAACATTATTAATTGATATTTCACATGTTCATTAGGGTTTGGTAAGCGACAACCGTCAACTGTGCATACACACCCGTACCAAAACCCTAATGAGAATCCTCTGCCTCTGTCTCAGTCAACTGTGCATACACACCCGCATCCATGTTCCGAGGAACATGAATACCATGAGATAAAACTAATCCCAAAACATATGCTGGGATCTGGCATAAACCAAAGCCCGCTAGCAATAACTGTCCGGACACCAAATGTGCGCAAGTGCGCGGATGTGAACGAACCCCGTCGCAAAACCATACGACTTCTACTCTGTTTTGCCCAAAGGCGAATAACCCTCTGTGTAGGACTCTAAAGACTCGACACTACGCTGGAAGTGGGTTTAACCACAGACCGCAATCGGCACTAGTTGTACGTAACGGCCCCTAGGTAGATGCCGATAAGAAGACTGATGAGGCGAACCCATCCGAACTCATACTGAGCCTGTCTGTGACAATCTGCGTACAGTCCGGTCTGTTCGTCTGAGAATATCGCATGGCGGGCCTTGGGGCGTGGTAACCGTCAGTCCCCTGATAGCGGTGCAATTCGTGTCGGAGTGTAGCCTAGAACACTCTGAGATAACACTGGAAACCTACCAGTGTATCTCGCTTGCCCTGGCCAGGGACGACTATGTGTAATGGCTTGTTCAGTTGATAAAACTGCATATTTAATATGACAATTTTCCTACTATTTTTATATAATAAAAGGTGTTTATTATAATATATGATACATATGTTAGTTATATGTATGCCCTAGAGGCCATTACTGTACATTGGATGTATATTGTAGTGGATGCTGGGACATATATAGGTAGGACTTTCTTGCTCGACATGATAGTACGCTATCTGGTTACTCTTTGTCTTAACGTGTATACTTTCTGTCTCTCTGTTACATGTTAATAAAGCACTTAGGATTTGTACTCGACTTCCAGAACTGTGACGCAGATCATACTAGTGGGGCCTGGATAGTCCATGAGTACATCCTTCAATGTTCCTAGTCGAGGGAATATCGAGACGGGGCATCGATATTCCAGAGTAGACTAGCGTATATCTTCTCGACCCATACGATGGGCGATGGATGATCCCATATCCATTGGTGTTTGACATCGGAGATAGTATGCGGGTGCTCAGTGGAGACTGGGTACACTGAACGGACTCGCCGAGAACTCCCAGATGGTATTATACCTCACGTCAGATGGCAGTTCTCTGGTGACACTGGTACAGCTTAGTCTGTTGACCCGAGATCGTCATAGAGTCTTGTGTGTCTCCCACTGTGCTTTGATTTCCACCCTACCATGGCTCTACTGAGTCGTGCAAACAGGTGGTTTTTGGGTACAGTCCCGATTCACATGGAGGCAATGAGCGATAGGAGGGGATTCGTCTCTCCCGGTATTGGGGGTTGATGTTGCGCTATGCTCGACTGGCCATAACAGGAAATCCCTGGCCAGGGTTGCAGTGACCTACTGGTAAGTGTTATCAGTAGTTTCACACATGTCATGGACTTCACGTCGGCATGACTTATCGAGCTACTAGGGTCTGACGTTTACCACCCCTAGGCGAGATATGCGACATATCAGACGAACAGACCGGACTGTACGGTAAGTGTTACTGGTTGGATTCACAGGAGTGTGAGCGGGCTTGCTCGTCGATCTTCTGATCGCTCAATACCCGGGTGGCCGTTACGTTTAGCAGACCGCTAGCAGCTTGTGGGTGTTTGATATGATCATCATCTGCTGCCGGCGTATTGACGAGTCTTTAGAGTCCTACACAGAGGTTTCCTAGCTCAAGCGAAACGAAATAGGAGCGCATATGAGATATGTGCGGGACCGAGAATAATACCAGTATATGATACTGTATATGATTCTCGCGATTTGTAACATTGATCGGTTATATGCGATATAGCCGGGTTATCGGATCAAGTGCTGATTCGATAAGTTGTTACTATTGATATTAGTCGGTTATATGCGATATGACCGGATCGTTAAATCAAGTGTTGATTTAATGATTTAATGCATAATTATATATTCGATATATTACTTTGCATTAACTAGTATAGGTTCACTTAAATTGGATTTTCTCACTTGATGTGCATATTGTATATGTGATATATTTTTTGTGCACATGATTGTATCATGTTTGATGATACATGTTTACTTGGTTAAGTGTAAAGAATTAAACCATGGTTAAGTTTATGATTAGGGTTTTCTTTTTTCTTACTTATTTATTCATTTATTTATTCTTTTTGTTTATTTTGGAAAAAGAAAATGATAAAGATAAATGAATGGTGGCTATGTTTGTTTTTAGTTGAAGATTCATGAAGCATTGACTAAGTCACCATTCTTGTCTCATGCTTAACCCTAACCATTTATACTAACCCTAGTTCATTCTCTACACTTAACCAAGGGTTAGTATATGATAAGTATTATATTTCTTTTCTATTTTTATTAACTTATCATATTCATCTTCATCTTCTTCTTCATCTTGAACAAGAAGAAAACAATGCCACCATCAATGGCAACTTGAGAATAAGAGTGAGAAATCCAATTCTAAAGTGAACCCACTTCCTATTTCTTCATCCTCTACCTCTTGCCAAGTAGTATAGGGTGTTTTCTTCACAAGTTTCATGACTTGGTGAAGTGAGAGCTTGATCTAGTGATGCCTCGACCTAGATCATCTTCGGCATCGAAGCCGACGACCAAGCCCGCCCATTTCCTCGATGAAGCCAATGCTAGAGTCCGGAATCCGATTTGGACAGCGGAGGGACATCATCGCGGAGCTTAGGATGTGGTGGACCGGATCTACAAAGGTTGTAACCCCTTTCCTTTTAGATAAACTCTTTTACTTGCATCGCATAACCTATATATCTAGTTAACGATCCGTATTAGGTTTTCTCGGCACATGTAAAATTTCAATTGGGCATGTTTGATCACTTGTGAGACTTCATTAGTGTGCCTAGGAACCCTACAGTGGTATCAGAGCCTGGCTAGAGCCTTAGGCGATGCGTAGACGGAATTAGAAGTCCGATTGAACCGAAACCCCAATCGCATTTTGCTCTCTGGACATTTTTGAAAAACGTGGTTTTTTCCAAATTAAAAATATGCAGAAAACTCAGTACAAGATTCTAAGAATTACTGTATAAAACGGGGCCCCTGAATCCATTAAAGCGCGGCGGAACCGCGGCATTAGCATGCTAATGCGGCGGTTCCGCGGCCCTTTTGTCTCCTCTTGCAATAAATTTTTCACAGTAATTCCTAGTTTGCAGTGCTGGTTTTCCTGGGAATTTTTAATATTTTTTCAAGAGTTGAATTTTCTGGGTTGTATTGGGGACTCGGTGTATCGATCGGATTGTCTAATTTTGTCAGTGTGTTTTTCCGGGTATTTTTAGAATATGTTAAAAAGTTCGAACGGATATAAATACCCACTTTTTCCCCTGCCGGGAAATTTCCAATTGTTGGATTTTTCCGTAGTTTAACGACATTCTAAGTAGTGCAAGTAACGCGATGGACCCTCTAGAAGACAACAAACCTTAACTCGATTATGTGACCGTCTTGAACTGCCCTTTGAACCTTCGGGTTTGGGGCAGTACGGCGTGCCACATGTGAGGCGTTGGCTTGACCCTTCTACGGCTGGACCGTTGGTACTGAGGCACGAACTGAATGTTGTTAGACTTATTTCATGTGTTGAGCTGTTTCGGGAAAACTTGGGTGTTCGAATGTTCAATCGGAAAGTTTAACATTTTCTGTTTATCCGGAATGTGATACAGCAATTGGAATTCAAAAAAGTTATGTGATAACTGAATGAATGTTATAAACATAGCACTTTAGTCTCACTTGATCGGTTGCCACGGAATTTTGATGTGATCAAAAGTCCGTCGCAATCACGTAGCGTACGCGGATACTCGCCGGGTAAACTTAATAGACAGCCTCACTCCATAGCCCCGACCAAGTGACTGTAGGAGAACCCCGTCGCCGAAAGCATCCATTCGGGTGCTCGCGGTAGCGGTGTTCCGCCTTGGTGCACTTCGTCGACGGTATCAAGGGTGCGGCCGCCTACTAAAGTTTGCGACGAGCATTCGATCAGGATGTCGGGAATCTTGTTGAATTGCCCGACTTGATATTGAAAAGAGCTTTCGATAATGAGACTAAAATGCGGGGTTTATAATTGTTAGGCATGCGATGTCTAAGTTATTCATTTGGTCAGGCATGCGATGTCTGAGGAGGTTGCGGATTCCAACTGTTGTAGTTTTACACTTTCTTTTCTGTGACCGTAAGTGTAATATGTGATATCGCCGGTTTCGTTGCTATATATCAACGAAAATTGGGATACGCATGTTTGCTTACGTTGATGACATGTGATGTTATGTGTTGCTGGTTATGTTATATTGGATCGTCGTGTTTGAATAGCCGGGGGTTTTTTATGTGAGATGAGTGTTTTTCATTTTCATTCATGTAAAAACTTGTATGTAATATTCTTTTATTGGGGCACTTCCAGGTTGCGGAAGTTGTCACCGTTGATGTATATTATTTACTTTTCTGCACTAGGATAGACCCAAGGAGGGGAGCACAAGTAACCGGGTTCTAGGGTCCAGTGGGAGACCATCTCGAGGAGTCGAGTCCGGGTCTCCTAACCCTAGAAATGGTAGGGTTGCTTGCCGCTCTCGTAGGGGTCTAGGGGTGTGGGATTGACTATTCATCACGACCGTGGAATCCGTGTTTATACTGGCTCGTATTGAAAACACGGACGTCCTAGTATATCCAATATTTCATTTGTTTCTTCTGCTGTGATTTATCTGTGATGTGATCATGTGATGTTCTGTGACAGATATTATATATAGTATATATGATATATTATATAGACGTTGCTTATGTTTTACACCCGCGCTAGCCCTGCCCCGCTCTGCCGTTAGTTACCTAACCTAACGGTGCAGACGGGACATCGAGGCGAATGCGGATGGCATAAGCGTACGTTATATTTATCTGTGATGTTTAGGTGGACTTAAATGATGGGATATTCATTAATGAGATTAATGAAAGAAAGTAAACCTAATTGATGTTGTGGAATCGAATTTCAAAATAAAAAAACAGGTAGCTACAGTTCTTGCTTTGCATCGCGGTGTTCATTATAGAACATCCTGCACCTTATTCGATGAGGAAAGGACCGAGATCCCTTCACCGGGAGTGACTCCTTTAGCAATAACTGGCAGATGCTACACACTCGGTTTGTCTTTTGATCGCTTCTATAGTTTCTGCTTTGCACAGTGATATATATGATATATCCCGCACCTCATTCGACGAGGAAAGGGCCGACGATCCCTTCACCGGGAGTGACCCCTTTAGCAAAACTAGAAAAGCCTCAAAAACATTCCATTTAAAAACCATTTGATTCCGCAACGAGATCAAGTTCAAAGCGTTAAAGGTTTTCATAAAAAAACCATTCGCAACCCTCCGTCATTTTAGGAAGTAGAGTACTTAGTATTCGTGCTGTGTTTGTTGACCATAGTCAAGGCACAGTGTACGGTAGCTAAGTGATGTCTTCCTACACCGCATATGATGCGATTAGTTAGGACAGTCGCGTGACTTTGTTGACCTTAGTTAAGGGTCATGTGGGTGGGTCTAATTAATCACGAAATGACGGATAGAACTTGACTAGTACTTATGATTTGTTGACCATAGTTAAGGTCATAGGTGCTAGGGGTAAAAACCTTTATCGGGAGTCTCAAGTGTTGAAATTTGCAATGAGATTGCATACCTTCTATATGATAGTTGGATCCCGATACCCACTGCGAGTAATTGTTACTCCTGGGAGATTTTTGCACTTTGCAATTAGCCGATCAAGTAGGTGTCTAGAAAGGTGTCAACGGGGTTACGCCTCTGGGAAAACGAGGTTTACTGTAATTAGGTCCGTGCGAAAGCACGGGGAACCTCCCTCAAAGTACTGACACTGGCCTGGCTGAAAGATTGGCGAACTTGTAGAGTGTAATTAATCCCGGCTAGTCTTTCCTTTTAGGGTTTGAAGGAAGATTTGATAAAAACAGTGGGAGCCATCCTGATTAGATAAAATATATAACCAATCTAATCTTGCAAGAGCGCACGCTGAGTGTTTTCTTCTCTCTCTCTCCTGGTAGCGTCCATATCACGCCTTAATCAAGATAATAAAATGGATGTATTGACCGAACCCGCTTGTTATACTGAGCAGGGGAACGTTGGTCCCGCTCCAACTTATAATTGTTATAAGACAGAGCAGGAAATAAGGGGAATACCAGAATTCCTATGCCGCCAAAACGAAGAAAGTGCATATGATGCACCTCCTTCGGGTGTGTTCATTATAAAGAACTGTTTCTCAGTATCCTCTGCATCCTGGGTATTCGATACCGGATCAGGATCCCAGATATGTAATCTGTTACATAGGGCTACAAAAGGGTAGAAAAACTGAGAAAGGGTGATAAGTTTCATGAGACAGAAAACGGGGCAAGTGTTGCAGCCAAGTCTGTTGGTCACTGTCACCCTGTATTACCAATACATTGATTCTGAACAAATGCTATTAGATACCGAACCTGATATACAAAATCATATCAGTCTCTTTATTAGTAAAGAAATGATAAAATTTTGTATTGATGGATAATGTTTTGAACATTTCCTATATCAAAAGTTGATCGGTTCAGGCACGTTATCTAAAAGCATTGACGTTCTAAATCAAACTACAGTTGCTAGTATGCAGAACACACACAAGAGGAAGAGTTTAGAAATGAACAAATCCTTCTTGAGGCATTGTAGACTAGGTCACATCAATGCGACCCGACTAGCTGAAGTTACATTTTAGATGCATATTTAAATCAGTTTGAATTTACATTTTATGAAACTTGCCAGTCATGTCATAAAGATTAGATGACCCTGTTTATTGGAAACAGAGAAAGAGTTAATGAACTCTTGGGACTGATACATGATGATGTATGTAAGGTCTCCTGTCTACACATGCCAGGAATGGTTCTTTATACTTCATTATATTCTCTGATAATCTCTCAAGATTCAGACATATGTTCCTGTTGAAATACAAGTCCGAACCTTTTGAGATATTCACAGAATATAAGTTAGAAGTAGAGAACCAATACGGGTATAAGTATTATGTCCTATGATAAGATCAGGGAGGAGAATACTTGTGCATGGCATTCCTGGACCATTCTAAAGGAGAATGAGATTCTCTCTCCGTATTACTCCTCTGAATACACCACAGCACAACGGTGTATCGGGGCGGAGCAATCGCACAATATTAGATATCGTGTGCTCTATGATGAGTATTACTGAGTTACCTATTTCTTTTTTTGGGTTGTGCACTTGAGAAGCTGCATACCTATTGAATTGGGTTCAAATCAAATCAGTTGCCTACCACATCATATGTGATATGGAAAGGGAAGAGCCCATATCTTAAGTTAGTTAAGATTTGGGGTTGTCTGGCCTATGTCAAAAGCAAAATCCGGACAAGATCGAGGTAAAGTCAGTTGTGTAGAACTGGAAAGGTTCCAGCTATACAAAACTGCATCTGATGATTTGACAGAACCAAAGAATTCAATAGTTCCCGGCGAACCTCAGCCTCTCCCCCGATCTAGCAGGGTTCCTCACCTGCTTGAGAGATACTTCGGTTTCTCGATGACAGTGGGAGCAAGGATTGCATCATGAGATGATGACCCAACTAGATTCGAGCAGGCCATCAAGAGTAGGGACTCTGTAAGAATGGCTGGATGCTTAGCAATCTGAGATGGAATCCATATACACCAACAAAGTATGGACTTTGGTTGCGATATCTGAAGGGTTAAATCCCCATCAGGAGCAAGTATATCTTGAGAAGATTACTTGGTGTAGATGGACAAGTTGAGACTTTCAAAGCTAGACTTGTCAAAGGTTTTCGTCATCGACCAGGCACGAATAATGATGAAACCTTTTCCAGGGACTATGCTTAAGTCCATCCAGATCCTACTTACCACGGCTACATACCATGACTACGATATCTGGTGGTTGGGTGCCATGACTACTTTTCTAAATATTGATTTAGAAGAGAACGTCTATAAGAACACAGCCAGAGGGCCTCGTAGACAGTGGGAGCAGCGGAAACGTGTGCAAGATGTTGTATGTGATGAAGCAGGCATCGCGGAGTTGGAACATCTGTTTTGATGAGTTAGTCAAACAATTTGACATCATCAAAATGGTAGATGATCCTTGTATATACAAAACGGTAGTAGAGAGTGAAGTGGTCATCCTCGTATTGTACATGGACAACATACTCTTGATAGGAAAAGAGTTTCCTATACTACGATCGGTCGATCTCCTCTTATCACATGGATTCTCCATATAGGATCAAAGTGATACCTCCTAAATCTTGAGTTTTCATCTATGAGATAGATGTAATTGGATGCTAGGATTCTCACTAGATGTAGTGAGATGGTATCAATCAATCCTGGGGAGAATCACTGGAAGGGTTCCAGGGTGATAAAGATGACTGAATGTCAGTCACAGGCATTGTCTTTACCCTCAGTAAAGGGACGGTATGTTGGAAGAGTTCCAAGCTAGATACCGTGGCAAACTAGACGATAAAGGCTGGTAACATCGCTATTAAAGATACTACCAAAGAGGCAGTTTGGGTGTATATTGGTTCATAAGATGAACTAGGTTCCTGCCATTGTATGACAATGGAAGTGTGGTTTTGGCCCTGGAACCCTGGTCCCATCAGTGACCCAGACATATTCTGAGGCAGCATCACCTGATCATGGAGATAGTTGATCTCCAGGATGATCGAGGTTAAGAGAGTAGACTCAGAGGACAACACGGCAGATCCACTCACGAAGGCCTTTTCCCAAAGAGAGACTTTTAGGGGATGGTTGAGTATGTGATACTGCAACCACTGCTACAGATGGCCCTAGTGCAAGTGGGAGATTGTTAGTTATATGTATGCCCTAGAGGCCATTACTATACATTGGATGTATATTGTAGTGGATGCTGGGACATATATAGGTAGGACTTTCTTGCTCAACATGATAGTACGCTATCTGGTTGCTCTTTGTCTTAACGTGTATACTTTCTGTCTCTCTGTTACATGTTGATAAAGCCCTTAGGATGTGTACTCGACTTCCAGAACTGTGATGCAGATCATACTAGTGGGGCCTGGATAGTCCATGAGTACATCCTTCAAAGTTCCTAGTCGAGGGAATATCGAGACGGGGCATCGATATTCCAGAGTAGACTAGCGTATATCTTCTCGACCCATGCGATGGGCGATGGATGATCCCATATCCATTGGTGTTTGACATCGGAGATGGTATGCGGGTGCTCAGTGGAGACTGGATACACTGAACGGACTCGCCGAGAACTCCCAGATGGTATTATACCTCACGTCAGATGGCAGTTCTCTGGTGACACTGGTACAGCTTAGTCTGTTGACCCGATATCGTCATAGAGTCTTGTGTGTCTCCCACTGTGTTTTGATTTCCACCCTACCACGGCTCTACTGAGTCGTGCAAACAGGTGGTTTCTGGGTACAGTCCCGATTCACATGGAGGCAATGAGCGATAGGAGGGGATTCGTCTCTCCCGGTATTGGGGGTTGATGTTGCGCTATGATCGACTGGCCATAACAGGAAATCCCTGGCCAGGGTTGCAGTGACCTACTGGTAAGTGTTATCAGTACTTTCACACATGTCATGGACTTCACGTCGGCATGACTTATCGAGCTACTGGGGTCTGACGTTTACCACCCATAGGCGAGATATACGACATATCAGACGAACAGACCGGACTGTACGGTAAGTGTAACTGGTTGGATTCACAGGAGTGTGAGCGGGCTTGCTCATCGATCTTCTGATCGCTCAATACCCGGGTGGCCATTACGTTTAGCAGACCGCTTGCGGCTTGTGGGTGTTTGATATGATCATCATCTGCTGCCGGCGTATTGACGAGTCTTTAGAGTCCTACACAGAGGTTTCCTAGCTCAAGCGAAACGAAATAGAAGCGCATATGAGATATGTGCGGGACCGAGAATAATACCAGTATATGATACTGTATATGATTCTCGCGATTTATAACATTGATCGGTTATATGCGATATAGCCGGGTTATCGGATCAAGTGCTGATTCGATAAGTTGTTACTATTGATATTAGTCGGTTATATGCGATATGACCGGATCGTTAAATCAAGTGTTGATTTAATGATTTAATGCATAATTATATATTCGATATATTACTTTGCATTAACTAGTATAGGTTCACTTAAATTGGATTTTCTCACTTGATGTGCATATTGTATATGTGATATATTTTTTGTGCACATGATTGTATCATGTTTGATGATACATGTTTACTTGGTTAAGTGTAAAGAATTAAACCATGGTTAAGTTTATGATTAGGGTTTTCTTTTTTCTTACTTATTTATTCATTTATTTATTCTTTTTGTTTATTTTGGAAAAAGAAAATGATAAAGATAAATGAATGGTGGCTATGTTTGTTTTTAGTTGAAGATTCATGAAGCATTGACTAAGTCACCATTCTTGTCTCATGCTTAACCCTAACCATTTATACTAACCCTAGTTCATTCTCTACACTTAACCAAGGGTTAGTATATGATAAGTATTATATTTCTTTTCTATTTTTATTAACTTATCATATTCATCTTCATCTTCTTCTTCATCTTGAACAAGAAGAAAACAATGCCACCATCAATGGCAACTTGAGAATAAGAGTGAGAAATCCAATTTTAAAGTGAACCCACTTCCTATTTCTTCATCCTCTACCTCTTGCCAAGTAGTATAGGGTGTTTTCTTCACAAGTTTCATGACTTGGTGAAGTGAGAGCTTGATCTAGTGATGCCTCGACGTAGATCATCTTCGGCATCGAAGACGACGACCAAGCCCGCCCATTTCCTCGATGAAGCCGATGCTAGAGTCCGGAATCCGATTTGGACAGCGGAGGGACATCATCGCGGAGCTTAGGATGTGGTGGACCGGATCTACAAAGGTTGTAGCCCCTTTCCTTTTAGATAAACTCTTTTACTTGTATCGCATAACCTATATATCTAGTTAACGATCCGTATTAGGTTTTCTCGGCACATGTAAAATTTCAATTGGGCATGTTTGATCACTTGTGAGACTTCATTAGTGTGCCTAGGAACCCTACAACATATGAGGGTTTATCTGTAAAAATACTATTTTCATGTGTTTATATATTATAAATAACATTTTGTAGGAAAAAGTAAGCATATAATATCCATGTATCATTTGGCCCATTTAAATATGCTTACCTTATTAATACCTTTGACCAATTCTTAATGGTTAAGTTAATATCTCAGTAAAACAAACTCTACTAATATTGTTTCTTGAGTTATTGTGCAGAATTTTCAGGGCTGAAATCAAGGAAATCAAAGTTGGAAAATCAAATCTACCAAAGATATTCAAGAAACTAATTCTGGTAGAAATGTAGAAAAGATTTTCAAAGTCTAGATACTCAAAAGATTACCAAGTGTTACTGATATGAAGCTACAAAAATTAGAGGCCATGATCTCACCAAAAAGGGGCGGATCCGCGGCCAAACCTATCCAATGGCCGCGGTTCCGCCGTGGATTTGAAGAGTTGAAATATGGGATTGTGGTGGTTTGGATCCTAACAACTAGTTTCCTTATTAGGAAACGAGGGTTCTGGCTCTGTGACTATAAATAAAGACCGAGAGCCTCCTGGAAAAATTATCAAGCCGACGCGATCATGAAGTCCAAGACGGCTCACGCATCCAGGCTGGTCATCAACTGTTTGTCTACCTCCTTAGAAGAGATCGAGAAGCAACTAGAAATTGTAATCATTTTCTAAGGATTCAAGTGTAATGAATATTGTTGATTAATAAAGGTAGCTTTCTTTTTCTTATTCTATTTCTTCGTAGTTTAATCATGCAATTTCTTTCCATCTCTTTTTCTCCCAACATGCGCGAGTAATTCTCCGCTTGTTAGGGTTCGTAAGATTAGGGTAGGCTAATGGATGATGAACATCCCTAAACCCTTTTTAAGTCTTATAAAGTTTATGAACTTTATCAAAAGAATCATTAACATCCTAATCGGGCGCGCTAACAATTCTTTGTTAATCCCGACCGCGATTAGAGATTAGATTAATGATTGTTTTTGTAAAGGCTAGATATAAACGGAGTTCCGTGTCGAGATAAGGGTTAAGAGTGGGATTCTTTTTCCCTCCAAAAACCCTAATCTACACGCATCACCGTCGTTCTAGTTTTAAATATATTAATGGATAAAAAAGGTAACTTTTAATTAATCGTCCATAACTACTAAATCCAAACGAACCCTACAAGCCCCCTTATTATATTAACTACATCCCTAAAATATTCTAGATCTATATTTTAGCATTAGTGCTTAACGTAGATCTAGAAATCTTTCCACAAAATTCTTTATCTCTCCTCTCTTTTTCAACACATCTAAAGTAAGAGTAAACGATTCAACGTTTCCCAGTGGATGACCCGTACTCATCTCGGCCTAGCTATACGCGACACCGTTATTGATTGCGGTTAACTACTACAAACACACACTTTTTCGTACCAATCAAATGGCTCCGTTTCCGGAGATACGTGCGTAATTTTTTATTCTTACTATTTACGTTGAATTTTTATACGATCTGTATCATAAATAAAAAAACTGCAAATTATATATTTAACGATTATTGTGTGAATTTTGCGAGGGAATCTGGCGTCACAGACTTGAGGAAACAGGAGACAGATATATTCATTGAGATCCAAAGACGTAGAGAAGGCCACAGGAAAAAAATCATCAATTGATCTCTCCCTCTTGCGGCGGATCCGCGGCCGGAAGTGCACATCGGCGGCGGAAGCGCGGCCAGTTAGGAGATCTAGGGCTTGAGTCTTCTCTGGTAAGATTCTAACCTCCTTCTCTCTCCTCTGAAATCTAATAAAATATCTTTTCTGCAGGATTCTTTGCAAAATATCGCCGCTCAAAAATATTTTTGCAAAGTTTTGTTTTGCGGTTTGTTTTTGTATATTTTAATACGGATTTTTAAGGGGCAAGACCAAAATCCAGATTAGGCGGGGATTTCATCACCCTTCCTAAGCCCCATAAATCACAAACCGAGCATCTGCATCAACCCTACATTAATTTAAAAAATATCTAGACCAGACTCTAAGGACTGTCGCGCCCAATAAGGACAGAGGAAGGTCGTGGGTAATCTATCGCTTATCCGCATTTCTTTTGTGGTGACTAGGCAAGTGTGTCCAAGGCGAGTGGTTACTTAATTAGGACCACTACTTTTGTAGTGGGGAGCCTCCCACTCACCTGGCACTTACCTGGCTACACGGGTAGTAAAGAAGCGGTAGAGGATTGATCCTGCGGCTTGTCCTTTGGAAGTCTAGGAGCGGTCTAGAGACTGGACCTAGGTAACCATAGTTCTAGGGTTGTTTGTGCATTTTTGTGTGATTTGTCTAAATCCGTCATTTTTCAAAACAAACCAATTATTTTCTCCCCTTTTTACCCCTTCCCCCTTCTTCTCTTCTTATAATGGGTGACCTAAACAGAAGAACACTTGCCGAGCTTTGTTGTCCACAACCAGATATCTCTTATTTTCGTAATCCCTTCGGTATACCGTCCGGCTCTTCCATGTCCTTAAGTGATAATATAGAACAAGCAGGAAGAAATAGTTGGCCACCTCAGTCTAGGTCTTATCAACCGTATCCTAATCCTACACCTGTTTCAGTTCATACCCAAAGTGAGGAAGCCCCTAGACGAATGTCCATTGCTGAGCATATAGCTAGGGCTAGAGGCTAAAGTTTCACCCCGGACCAATATCAACCATCACCACCACTGTCCAGAGAAGAGTTTGATAGACGGTTTGTGGCATATAAGATGTCTATTGAAAATAGCCAACCAACGAACCCATATCAATATTCTTCTTATCATAACATTGATCCTACTCCTACCCAAGTTCCGCAACCATTCTATTCCTATCAATCCAATCTGACTTTTCCACATTCTCTAGACAGTCCTTCTAATCAGTCATTTGGGAGTTTTAATCATCCACAAGAATTTCAATCTTATCCCAAAACCTCTTATCGACCCAAGTCTAGTCTTGAGCAGACATTAGAAATTTTTTTGGAAATGTCGAACCAAACTAGGAAGGAAACAACAGAGTGGATGAAAGCAAAGAATTTCAAACCAGCCCAAAATTTTCAGTATATGATTCGGGCATAGGACAAAATGAGAATTTGGGTAGTGAGACAGAACTGTACACCATTCCTAATCAAACCTCCCCATTCCAAATTGAAATCCATAACTCCAGTTTCATAGATTCATCAAGTACTCCAAATAGAATGTCCGATAAGTTGTGTGACTTTGTAGTGTTTGATTTACCCGACTGTGAAGGGTCCATTTCAAGTGAAACCATACCCAACCCTTGTGATATCTACATCTCCACTCTTGAACCAAAACTGATTGAAAACTATACTTTTGATGAGGTGTTTGAGAATTTTAACCTTCACTTGAATGAGGTGATTGACGTTAGGGATATATTGATTGATGAACCCGAAATTTTGGATGATTTTGTCCCACCAATTCATCAGATCCTTTTACTTCCTTGTGGTCATCATCTTGAGCCTTTAATTCTTCCCGAACCCCAAATACGTCTTGAAGTTGATGATAAAGGTATACCCGAAGAAATACAGCCTCCATCTTCCACATCTGGCACAGCAACACTCGACACACCAATTTTTTTACCCATTTCACCTTCTACTTTCTCCGGTTCTTCTTCTGTTCCTATAGTTTCAGTGAGTTTTGATGAATCACAATCCGTTAATTCAAGTTCAGTAATACCAGAAATTCAACTTGATTTGGATATTTTTGAAAATGAGGTAGATGAGTTTTTCGAGTCCTCTACCTCAATGATTTTTGATGAATCAAGTAGGATAAATTCTGCCACAAAACTCTTTGACAGCAAAATGTTCAATCACACCATTGATAAAAGTTTTGAAGAACTTTTTGCTGACGAACTTGAATTTTTAAACAATACGGATTTTGTGATTGATCAATCTCCACCTATAAAGGTTGAACCGTCACCATTCCTTCTTCCTAATCATTCATATTCATCCTAATTCTTTCTTTTCTCTAATTTCAAATTCAAACACTTTCCAGACCACCCCTTATCCCTTCCCCATTTTTTCTTGACTCGATACAACACATTCTTCCACCGACCTATACGCTATACGGATAAAATCTTTGAAAGGTTGGTGTTAACTTTTAGTCTTTGTAAAGTCTTACTTTGACCAAATGACTCACCTCCTCTTAAAATGCTTCATATTGTCTAACCCATGTTTGAGGGGGGGTATATTTTTGGCTCTTGAACATAACTTTTGTCCTCAAATTTGTGAGCCAAAAATAAGTTTGGGGGAGGATTTTCACTTTCATATATTCTTGCCCCCATTAATAATGTCCTCCCAAGCTTACAGGTTTTTGTGATCGAGCAGATAGCAACAGTGAGGTCACTGTTGAAAACAAGTTTGGGGGAGGTTTGTGCTTATTTACGCATCACTTTGCATCATATTTTGCATAAGCACAACATTTTCAAAAAAATTTAAAATTTTTTCTTTTATAACAAAAGAGTAGAAATTGAAAAAAAAATTACATCCAAAAGATAGAAATAGTTTTAGAAAACAAAGAAAATTAGAAGTTTTCTTAAACGAACTGGTAATAAGTAGTTATGAGCTGTTGTCCCAAGGGTTAGTAAGATGAAGGAAGTCACTAATCTGAGAATAAAATAAGTCTGAAAAATAGTTTTTATTCTGAAAGCCAAACATTTGAATGTTGATACCCTACTATATGTACTTACACACGTCTTGAATCTCGGGATAGTAGAGGATACCTTGAAATGCTCTTGTCTTAAAGCCAAAGTATGAAGAAAATAAAAAATGAAGAAAATATAAAAATGGTGAAAAGAAAAAAATGAACACTGGTTTTGTTATCGCCAAGGCAGCAATAAAAAAATATAGCGAGGGTGCTTCATCACCTAGTGCCTTAGACCAACTGGTTTGGGAGTCACTGCTAAGCCTTAGGTGGTGCAAGACGAGGAAAATACTATCACCTAATCAGCAAGCACATGAGTAATCTGTCGGTTAGTACCTCAAGAAGTATTAACGGTCGCATGAAAATGTGCGAGCAAATCTAAATATTCATCAAATTAAAAAGTACAGAGGTAGATGGACAAGAGTATGATAGCTTGAATTGAATTCTCCGAGTGTAGGGATGTTCTATTCACACATGTAGTAGTATATGATCGATGTTGGATGAAAGATAAGAATGAAGAATAAAGACGATGTTTTATTGAGGGATGATGTGATTTCTAACATCTTTTCATGACTATTAAGATAGGGCTCATGACAACTGAAAAGCTAGTGTAGTTGGAAACTCTAAATTTTCAAAGTATTTCTTTTATGGTTCTTATCTTTATATGTAAATTTCACCATCTCTCTTTTATTATAGAATTTTGTGGGTGCAATCCGCTGAAAACCCTCAGGAGACAACACTCCTCCTACTAGGGAAACCTAGAGGTTTAACGGCTTGTTGCACGTGCTCAATGCAATCGTGTTTGCCTACGAAAATGTGCTTATTTTTCTCCTTTCTTTTCCTCCTTCTCTTGAATAAACTAGTTTGCTCGGGACGATCAAAGATAAGTTTGGGGGTATTTGTTCAGTTGATAAAACTACATATTTAATATGACATTTTTCCTACTATTTCTATATAATAAAAGGTGTTTATTATAATATATGATACATATGAGAGTTTATCTGTAAAAACACTATTTTCATGTGTTTATATTTTACAAATAACATTTTGTAAAATAAAGTAAGCATATAATATCCATGTAACATTTGGCCCATTTAAATATGCTTACCTTATTAATACCTTTGACCTATTCTTAATGGTTAAGTTAATATCTCAATAAAACAAACTCTACTAATATTTTTTGTTGAGTTATTGTGCAGAATTTTCAGGGCTGAAATCAAGGAAGTCAAAGTTGGCAAATCAAATCTACCAAAGATATTCAAGAAACTAATTCTGGTAGAAATGTAGAAAAGATTTTCAAGTCTAGATACTCAAAAGATTACCAAGTGTTACAGATATGAAGCTACAAAAATTAGAGGCCATGATCTCACCAAAAAGGGGCGGATCCGCGGCCAAACCTATCCAATGGCCGCGGTTCCGCCGTGGATTTGAAGAGTTGAATATGGGATTGTGGTGGTTAGGATACTAACAATTAGTTTCCATATTAGGAAACGAGGGTTCTGGCTCTGTGACTATAAAAAAAGACTGAGAGCCTCTTGGAAAAATTATCAAGCCGACGCGATCACGATGTCCAAGACGGCTTACGCATCCAGGCTGGTCATCAACTTTTCGTCTACCTCCTTGGAAGAGATCGAGAAGCAACTAGAAATTGTAATCATTTTCTAAGGATTCAAGTGTAATGAATATTGTTGATTAATAAAGGTAGCTTTCTTTTTCTTATTCTATTTCTTCGTAGTCTAATTATGCAATTTCTTTCCATCTCTTTTTCTCCCAACATGCGCGAGTAATTCTCCGCTTGTTAGGGTTCGTAGGATTAGGATAGGCTAATGGATGATGAACATCGCTAAACCCTTTTTAAGTCCTATAAAGTTTATGAACATTATCAAAAGAATCATTAACATCCTAATCGGGCGCGCTAACAATTCTTTGTTAGTCCCGACCGCGATTAGAGATTAGATTAATGATTGTTTTGGTAAAGGCTAGATATGAACGGAGTTCCGTGTCGAGATAAGGGTTAAGAGTGGGATTCTTTTTCCCTCCAGAAACCCTAATCTACACGCATCACCGTCATTCTAGTTTTAAATCTATTAAAGGATAAAAAGGGTAACTTTTAATTAATCGTCCATAACTGCTAAATCCTAACGAACCCTACAAGCCCCCTTATTATAATAATTACATCCCTAAAATATTCTAGATCTATATTTTTGCATTAGTGCTTAACGTAGATCTAGAAATCTTTCCACAAAATTCTTTATCCCTCCTATCTTTTTCAACACATCTAAAGTAAGAGTAAAAGATTCAATGTTTCCCAGAGGACGACCCGTACTCATCTCGATCTAGCTACACGCGACACTGTTATTGATTGCGGTTAACTACTACAAACACACACTTTTTCGTACCAATCATGGCTCTCCTAGACACAGCGCGATATCAACTCCCAATACCGGGAGAGACGGATCCTATCTAACCGTCACTGCCTCCAAGTGCTTCGGGACTGCATCCAACTACTACCTGTTTGCACGACTCCTTTGAGTCGTGGTAGGGTAGTAATCAAAGTACAGTGGGAACACACTCGAGGCGAAGTGACAGTGTCAAGTCAGCGGACTAAGCTGTACTCATGTCACCTGGGAACTGATAATTGACGATAGGTATAGTACCAACCAACAGTTCCCGACGAGTCCTGTCCAGTGTACTCGTAACCTAACGAGCACCCGCATACTATCTCAAGTACGACATAATCACGGCTGTGGGACAGACCGTCTCCCGTGCTGGGATGAGAAGCGCATACGCTAGTCTACTCCGGAGTATCGATGCCCTATCTCGATAGTCCTACGAATAGGGACCTGCATAAGGATGTGCTTGTGGATTATCCAGCCCCCACGAGTGTGACTGCCATCACAACGCTGGTAATCAAGCAAAGATCCTAAGGGCTCCACTAATGTGTATATGCGATATGTTAAAAGAAACACATGTACACACATTGAAGTAGAGACAAACCAAGTAGCATACTATCATTTTGAGCAAGATTGCCTATACAATGGTGAATATCCCAAGCTTCCATTAAGTAATATACAAACTAGTATGATATAGTAATGGCCTTTAGGGCATATACACTAACATAGTACACCCGTTACGCCTATTGGATAGTCTTCTTCCATACCTTAGGCTGGTGCCGAACGGTAGGGAATGAAGAAATATGATTAGCCTAAGTGTGGTGTACAGAAGGTATTAAGTTAAGACAAAGAAAGGGATTAGAAAGAGGGTAAAGTAAATTGCGACTGCTATTCACGACCAAACCAAGTATTTCATTACCACTCACACTTCACCTTTTTATTTCTCCGGGACATTCCGTATCACTACGAAGATCCACAGTTATTTGGATACTCCATCGTATGGTTATATACGAACCCGAAAGGAACTTGTTCCATTTCGGGGATGGATTCTGGTTCAGGAGAAATAGGAATAAGATTTATTCGGTTGTATTTTATCTTCACCTTCCCTCGCATTGCGAGTTCTCCTAGGATTAGGACAGTACACCCATTGTGCTTATTGGATAGTCTTCTTCCAAACCATAGGTTGGTGCCGAACGGTAGGGAAGGAAGAAAACCATTTGGCCTGAAGGGGTGTACAGAAGGTAATGACTAAAGACATATGAAGGGATTTGGAGAGATGGCAAAGAAACATACGGTTACAGTTGTGAATCTGATAATGGAAGAGGCATTACTAGGAATACCCGGATACCCCATCGAAACATTTCAATGTTTCAGTTTCACTGTGTACTGTTAAAAGAAAACTGATTTCCCAATTAGCCCTTGCTCCAGGGTATGTATTTACCATGTGTGATTCTTACATCTGTATGGTTTTACAGATGATGAGTGGGAGTAAGCTATTGGGAATTAGGTGATTATCCTCATTATATCGGAATTCATTGTAATTGGTGATATTTGAGGAAGTCACCTGGGTTCTTTGCCGGACGGCGAATATTTGGTTTTGAATATCCGTTGTTATGCACCAATTTCAAATTGATATATCTGTACGTTCATTTTTATGAAGTGAGATATAACTTTTTGAAATTATGTCGATGACATTTACCTATATCAATGGATGGTTAGGTAAGGAGCATTAAACAGCAGTGTAATTCTTCTTAACCATAAGTACAGTTGTCAACCTACGACGCACAGGGTTTGAGTTATTAGACTCATGGGACTTATACAGAGTATTGTATATTGTCCAGTGTCCATTAGGACAGAGGTGTTGGTCCTCGTACTGTATTCTGTTTACTTGTGACTTCTCTGGTTCTTAGACATGTGTTTCGTAGAAACACAAGGTCCAAGTTTTGAGAAGTTATAGGTATAAGAGTAAAGTAGAGAACCAGGTATTGCAAGTATCGGGATTCTTCAAGGTGATCGAAGATGTAGATACTTGTGTATGGTATTCAGTTGATAGTAATGATTAAGAGAACTTGCTTCTCTTTCAGGTTACTCATAATTGGAAGTACTCCTAAGTTGAGTAATGTTGATTGGCCTCTTTCCATTTAGTTGACATGCACTGGAGACAGCTGCATGATTTGAATCTGGTTCAATTAAATCAGTGCCTCTGTTTCTGTATTGGATATAGAACAGTTCATATCTTAACGATGTTAAGGTACGGGGAGTTGTCCAGCTTATGCTTAAAACCAGACTCTGGATAACTCCAGGCACGTTTCTGTAATGGCTGTTTGTGGGTTGACCCAGGCTATGACGAGGGTTGACTTTCTACCATCTGGAAGATCAATAGTGATATTGTTCTTGACTCGCCACAGTTTTAATAAAAATGGATTTTTTCAGAAAACAGTAGTGGGAGTATGGTAGAACTGGAAGTGATTACAGAACCGCAAACGATTACTGAAAATTTGATAAGAACCTAAAGATTCAATCTGGTTTGACATTCCATTGGCCACTCCGCAGATATGGTGGGTAACCTCAGGCACCCGAGAGGTACTCCAGTATGCTCAAAGCAGGGAAACAGGGAGGTTCTTGTTTACCCAGACTTGCCATTGCTGTTGTTCCAGACTGTGAGACCCGGCAGGAGGATGAGTATAGCGTCATTCTAAAGAAGCTTTAGAAGTGCACGTGTATATGATTCTACCAGTGGGTTGTCATAGTAAGTGGGAGCAGCGGAAGTATATTGGACAAGTGGCTTATGTCTATTTATAGACTAAAGCAGATATAGCGGAGATAGATCATCTATTTCTGATGTGACAGTCATAGGTTTGACTTCATCAGAATAGGGGATGGATCTGTTAAGAAGGTAGTAGGGTGTAATGTCCTGGTATTTGGATGACATACACAGAGTAGGAAGTGAAATTCCTATACTACGATCGGTTATACTTTGGTGGTCACACAGTGGTTTCTCCACATAAGACTTGGATATTATATCAGACATTCTGGTTACTAGCTCTATGGTTTTAAATCTAGATTTGGGTAGTCTCCCAATCTGGGTACTTAGACAGCATTCTAAAGGTGTTTTAGAATGGACGACTCCAGGCATGGTAGACTACCTGCAGGTGGTGGAGTCACCATCTCTAAAGGTGTCTTACAGACTAAAGGGGAGAGTGATGTCCATGATTGGCAGATCACTTGCTTAGGCAATTGAGTCAATCATGAGATGTCAAGTACCACACCAGATGTTGTTTTTGCACTAGATGCAATAAGCTGATATTGATCCAATCCTGGAGAAACATCCAGAAGCAGTTTTAGAACATAAGTGGATGTTCTACGGATATGATAACGACAGCCTCATTCAGGAGACAGTTATCATTCTAGGCTTCAAAGGTAACCTGGACAACAGGGTGGCCGTCAGCGTTATAGTTTTCCCTCTGACGAGGGGCAGTGTTTTGGACAGGTGATCCAAGCGGACACTGAGAGAGGCATGGCGCAGGATACTGATTAAGTTCAGTTGACAATACAGTCTAAGATTTGGATTTGGAGTTCATTTATGAGCTAGGTCCCATCAGACATCCAGACACATTCTAAGATAGGTGTTGCTTATTTCGGGAGATGGGTTTCTCCGCGAACTTGAGATTAAGAGAGACAAAGAAAGAAGCATCAAAGCGAATCCACTCACTGAGGCTATTCCTCGAGCGCAATAGTTTCACAAACGGGTTTTGTGAGACTGATTAGTAGAGAAGTTGGGTGTTCGGTATCACACGGGCTGTGAGTATGCGACATCGCAATAATTAGCCTTGAGTGCAAGTGGGAGATTGTTGGAGATAGTGCCCTCAAAGTCAATTATTGGATCACAGGCACGTGATTGCAATGATTGAGGGAGGACCTATACCGATAGGACAGTCTTACTCAAAATGATACTATGCTATCTGGTTTATCTTTATCATCGTGTACTGGTTTAGGTGACCTTATAGGTGACTATTGCACGTTGATAGAGCCCCTAGGATTGCTTGACTGCCAGCAGTATGAGGGCGATCATATACGTGGGAGCTGGGGTCTATAAGCACATCCTTAAACGGTCCCTAGTCGTGGGAGTTTTGAGACAGGGCATCGATACTCCAGAGTAGACTAGTGTATACAGTCGAGACCTCGACGAGGGGTGGTGGCCTGTCTCACAAGCCACTGGTGTCAGTTGGTTCACCTAAGATGTATACAGGTGCTTATTGGGTTATGAGTACACCGGACAGGACTCGCCGGGAACATACTAGTTGGTCTTATACCTGACGTCAGATAGCAGTTCCCTGGTAACATGTGTACAGGTTAGTTCATCGACCTGAGATCGTCATTTGTCTCGTGTGAGTTCCCACTATACTTTGATTACTACCCTACCACGGCTCAAAGGAGTCATGCAAACAGGTTTTAGTTGGGTAAAGTCCCGAGCCACATGGAGGCAGTGAGTGGATCTGCAGGGGTTCGTCTCTCCCGGTATTGGGGGTGAGGTTGCGCTGTGTCTAGGAGAGCCATTACACGAAGTCCTTGGCCAAGGCAGGAGATTTACTGGTAGGTATTCCAGTAGTATTTCAGGGTGTTCTGGGCTACACTCCGACACGACTTGTACCGCTTTTGGGGGTCTGACTTTTACCAACCTCCAAAGCCCGCCATGCGATGCTCATAGATGAACGGACCGGACTGGACGGATATTGTCACTGATAGGCTCAGTAGGGTGTCAGGATGAGTTCGCTCATCGACGTCCCTTTTGGTCAATACCTGGTAGCCCGTTACGTATGGCTAATACCTCTGACGTGCTAGTGGTTAAATCCACAACCAAAGTATTGATGAGTCTTTAGAGTCCCCTACAGACCGTTTCTCAAGTTTCGGGCGAAACGCTGTAGAGGCCGTATGGAGATATGGCAGGGTTCGATCATATACGTGCGGTATTGCACGGATCATGATCGGACGGATAATACTAGCGGGCTTTGGTCTAAGCCGGATCCTAGTATTATACAGTGTATATTTTGTCTCATTGCATTTGTATTCGGTCGGAATACAAATGCGGGTATGTATATACAGTCGCGGGGTTTTCCTGTAATTTATTACGGGATCGTTTCTCTGAAGTTGCCAGTTTGCTTTCCGGTTTCGGCCATTTTCCTTTGTTTCTTTCTTCGGCTGAATTTTGGTGGAGGGGGTTATTTGCAATTGTGCATGGGGAAGACTTTTAGTGGTACATGGTTGCTTCATGATTGTGCATCATCATTGCTTGACTTTTGTGATGAGATGTGAGATGGTTGTTTATGAGTGTGGACTTTTGTTGTGAACATTTTATTCTCTCATCATTCTTTCTTACATTATTGATCCACTCTCCCACCTATCTCATTTTGGTATGAGTCATGGCCGGCCACACTTGGATGGGGTGGTCCAAATTTTTTGTGAGGCATTTTGATCTCTTCATGCTTGCAAAATCCCCTTGTTCATCTCAAAAAGCTTTCATCTCATTCCTCCACCAAAACCATGGCAACTTCAACCCCAATAGAGACAAAGAGTACTACACTTAGCCTACAGCATTCTTAGACATGTCGGCTCGCCAACTTCGTGCCCGAGTTGTCTCGGTCCAGAGGTGGGAGCCCGTAAAAGAACCCGGCGATGTGGTGCCCTTTCCGACGGGGAGATGAAGACTACAGATTCCGCGGGGAGATCGGGATGGAGGCCGAAGACTGAAGGACACGGATCGCTCGGTATAGCATTCCACCCATTCTCTTGTTTGCTAGAAGTAGGTTAATGGCCCGATCCGGGATTTTAGTGCGCGGTAGTGCCGGTTTACAAGTTTTGTAAAAGTTTCGTTTCCGCATTTTGGCCTCGGATTGACGGCCGGGGCGCTGCCGTGCGCTTACAACAGGTAACTCAGCAATACTCATCATAGAGCGCACCATATCTCATAGGGTGCGATACCTCTGCCACGATACACCGTTGTGTTGTGGTGTATACGAAGGAGTAAGTTGAGAGAGAATCACATTCTCCTTTAAATGATCCTGGAACTCTATGCCCAAGTATTCTCCTCCTCGATCACATCGAAGGACTTAATACTTCTACCCGTATAGTTCTCAACTTCAAGCTTATATTTCTTGAATTTCTCAAAAGTTTCAGACTTGTATTTCAACAGGAACATATTTTCAAAATCCTAAGAGAAGATCAGTGAATATAATGAAGTGCGAAGAACCAACCTTGGCATTGTAGACATAGGACCATATACATCATCATATATCTGTCCCAAGAGTTCAGTAACTCTTTCTCTATTTCCAGTAAACGGAGTATAGGTCATTTTACCTTTGAGACAAGACTGGCAAGTGGCATAAGATGAAAATTCGAATAAATTCTCATATTCATTCTTATGTAACTTAACTAGTCGTGTCGCATTGATATGACCTAGTCCACAATGCCACAAGAAGGATTCGTTCATTTCTGAACTACTCCTTTTGTGTGTGTTCTATAAACTTTGAATTGCGGTTTGATTTAGAACATATATGCCATTACATAACGTGCCTGATCCAATCAACTCTTGATTCAGGAAAATGTTCACAACATTATCCTCCAATACAGAATTATATCCTTCTTTAACTTAATAAATAATCTGATGTAATGTTGTATATCAGGTTCAGTATCTAATGACATTTCTTCAGAATCTATGTATTTATACAAGGTGATATCTGCCAACTGACTTGGCTGCAACAATTGCACCATTCTCTAACACTTAGAGACATATCACCTAATCTCAGTTCTCTACCTTTCTGTAGACCATGTAACAGATTATATATGCGGGATCCCGATCCGGTATCACATACCCAGAACATAGAGAATACTGCGAAACAGTTCTTGGTAATGAACAAACCCGAAGAATATGCATCAACATGCTTATTCCTCGATTGGGTCGCGTAGAAATCCGGATATTCCACTATTTCCTGCTCGGACTTATAACAATTATGAGATAGAGCGGAACCAACGTTCCCTAGCTCAGTATAATAAGGAGGTTCGGTCAATGCATCCATATTATTTATCTTGATTAAGGCGTGACATGGTCGCTACCAAGAGAGAGAGAGAAGAAAACACTCTGCGTGCGCTTTTGCAGGATTAGATTGGTTATTAGTTTATCTAATCAGGATGGCTCCCACTGTTTTAGTCAAATCTTCCTTCAAATCCTAAAAGGTAAGACTAGCCGGGATTAATTACACCGTACAAGTTTGCTAATCTTTCGGCCAGGCCAGTGTCGGTACTTTGAGGGAGGTTCCCCATGCTTTCGCACAGACCTAATTAAAATAAACCTCATTTTCCCAGGGATGTAACCCCGTTAACACCTTTCTAGACACCTACTTGATCGGCCCTATTTTAAAGACAGACCCTATTTTCTAAAAACCACGATTCGTACTATTGCAAATGTCAAAATTGTATGACTCGTACTTATAAATGTTTATTCTTATATGTTGAGTTACAGTTCATTTTTCATATATTCTTGCTGTTCGCATCGCAGTGCATGCTTAATTGTGTTTTCATTGGTTATTATGAACCCATGCTGTCAGGACACCAGCACCATTACCGATGATGCGTATGCTCCACGTACACCTGCTTGCCGGCTCACACACATCATATTCGGTAATTTTCATGTCACGTACACATTACAAAACACCACTTTATTAGTATAAATTGTTAGCTGATAGTTTCGACATAGTACTAATGTGCTTGCTTTTATATGATAGCTTAGACATTGCATTTATTACTGTGATACTTCATGCATGTTTATTTTCATTTGTCATGCAATATTATGGGGCTTTATGCCGGTATTCACTGTTTATTGACTTTTGATTATGGGATTCGGATTTTCCATAAGATTTATGGATTTGGAGAAACCATAAGGATTTTATAAACTCATTATCATTTTCAAAAGATAGAAATTGCGGTTTTCTCGTAATATGATGTGAGATATGTCAACCATGAGTTTTCTCGGTCCTTGAGCAATATCATACACCCGATTCGAAGAGGAGGAGGAACCGTCTGCGGGCATGGTGGACCCGGTGCGGTAACCCAGGGCAAGATGGTCGCAGATGATGGCGTTGAGCCCGGCAAGGGAGCACTACCGACCGGTTATTTGTGACGCGGCGGATATCCAGAGGATAACGACGTAGTCGTGAGATTTGATTATATGGGCTAGTTCGGATTGCCGGAGCCCGGGGACAGTCCGAATTGCCAGTGCCCGAGATATTGAAACATTGATATTTTATGATATGGGCCAGTCCGGATTGCCGGAGCCCGAGATATTGAGATATTGGGATATATATTTTCTGTCGATGCTTGACACAGATTCCTTGTTGATTTCATTGATGATACTTCGATTTTATGCAGAAATCTCACAGAGATAAGAAAACAGTTTTCTCATTTAGATGTATTCTGTTTTCATGAATTCATATATCATATATATGATATGTTGTTACCTGAGGCACTGACACGAGCACTTGGTATTACACTTATGTATATATGTTTACCCTTGCCGTTATTTAGATGCTTCAGGTTATATTTTGAGGATATATTATTGTATGTCCTAGGATAGAGTCATACATGCGATTTCTTCTCAGTGATGTTTTCTACTCACGAGTTGGTAACTCACCACCGTTGTGCCACAGTTTCTTACAGGTTTTTCCGTACAGGTTTCGTTGCGGCTTGCTGGAACACTACTTCTTTCCGGGTGATTGCTTTGGTAAGTGGGTTCTCTTGTATCGTAACCACCTTAGAAGACCAATGTCTATTCTTTCGACCTTAGAGTCATGCTTGTATTATTATGGTTTTCTGGTGGATATTGGTTTTCTTCTGAGATTTGATCCTCGCCCTTCGGCGTTGTATATTATATTTCTTGCGTGGTTGTGTCCACCAATTGGCAAAGAGCTAGCTCCCACTTAGGGATGCCTTTATTCATTATGTATATTATTCATGTTTGTACCCATTTGGGGCCAGTATTTACAAAGGAGACTCTGCCGAGATTTTCGAGAAAATATGATGTTGCTTTTAAATGTTTAATGCCATTTATTTTATTTAAACAACTTGCTTTAAACGAGTTTTCCTTCACTTCTTATTTAAAATGGTTTATATTTCTGGGCTTTTGGCTTACTTGAATTAGGTGGGTTCCTATAGACTTCACATGATTCAAGTGCCGGTCACGTGCTATTTTGGGTCGTGATAAAGTTGGTATCAGAGCGCTAGGTTTAACCTTGGTTCGAGTCTAGATTTGATTATGCGGAGTCGGGTGTATATATATATATATATATTCGGAACCTAGGCTTGACCTTACGGAACTTAGACTTGGTCGAGGGGGTATTAGACCCGAACTTTCGTCGCATATGTTGACCTTGGTTGATGGAGTAGGTGATTTAAGTAGAGTGACGTACTGTGTGTATATTTCGCGGCATACTTACGATACGCTACTCCGCTTAAGGAGCCTTAGGATGTACATTTCTTTGCACCGCATTTTATTCGTTCATATGATCTTTCCTCATCGATATCGGTTGGTGGTTTTGTTACCATGATTGCATAGGCAGAGAGAGCTGCGGCTAGAGTTGCGGTCAGCATGAGCTCGTCTTGGACGAGGTCTGACCAGGGCGTAATTCCGGTGACAAACGAGTGCATAGATATGTCGTTTTATTGTGTTTTTCGCGCCATGAGCGTTTGATGGATTGCTTTTACTAAAATTTCTCGAACGTGCAGATTAGCACTAGAGGATTGGGCCACTGCTAGAGCCCGGCTAGAATGTGATGACCGAAAATGTATCATCTATTCTTGAGGATTGAGGCACTTTCATCATGCGGACGAATGAGCCAGTTGCTGCTGCAACTGACAAGATATCGCCCCAGATGTTTGAAGCTATGCAGCACGAGTTGTACTGAGAGATATGATAGAAGATTGCTAGTCACCCAAGGATGAATGATTAGGACATGTGGTTCGTTTGCATACCCCGATGCGAGGTCATCAGATTGATTGATTTTAGCTAGAGGAGACTTCACGCAGGTACGTTGAGAGTCGACAGAAAACGATCGAATACCAAAAACCCATTTTTCTAAGTTTAAGGTATTCGAAAAAACATGCAAGTAATTCTGTGAACCCTCTAGAAGAATGAAACCCTAACTCAACATAATGACCATGGAAACGCTTTTGGACCTTAGGGTTTGCGGCAGTTCCGCGGTGCCATTAATGAGGCTTGGGTTTTCCCTTCTACGGCTGGTCCATAGGTACTGTGGTATGTAATGGATATTATTAAACTGTGCTCAAGCGTTGAGATCTTGGAGAATTATGGGACTTTGATGAATCGATCGAAAAGTTCAATGTTGTTCGGATATCATGTGATGGGATACATTACTTGGGAGACTCTAGGTATGAGTATAGCCATTGTAGCGCAGTCTGTACAGCTACGAAGAGACGAGTCCGAATCAGTCGACATTAAAGAAAAGTGGACGAAGAGGTTCATACGAGATTTTGATGAGATGGCATTCCACTCCGTTGACATCAGAGATGTGACACGCATGCAGAGGCGTTAAATATGGATATATCTTCCAAAAGGAGTCATGATGAGTATGCAGCCGTTCTAGAACAAGAAATAGATTTATTAAAGGGTGATAACTCTGGGCAGTTCAGCAGGAACGAGATTTGGGAGAGACCCCGACAGGATCTTTCTGGAAATACTAAACGAGAAGAGTTGGACCCAGGATTGGTCGTATTACGCACACCGAGTAGGCCAGAGTTTGGCATCGTCGACAAGAAATGTTATGAATGACCATGATAGATGGCCAGAGATCTTTAGAGGATGTGCCAGAGCGGAACTGTTTCCGTCATCATTTCCATATTGGGCCATTGAGCCGAGGAGCTATGTAACTAGCAATTCGCAGTGAGAGAAGAGAGCCTACAGGCACCAGGCATCAGGCCATGAACAGGAGGCAAGTGGATATCTTGCTCTGCTAGCTTTGGATGCACCGACACCTTCTGATTTTGAAAGAAGGACATATCGACGGCAGTGTTTACAATTTGCGACTTGGTGATTCGAATATCACGTGTCCGTCATTTTGGATTTCGGTATTTTGGGCGATCTATTTGCATGATTAAGATTTTGTGCACCACGGTTGCACTCGACTTCGATTTGATGTCATTCGAGATGTTGATTTTGATTTCATGCCTGTGGTATGCATGTGATTTGACTTGTTCCTTCGGTGTAGTTTTCATGCACTTCAGCATTTTGATTCGATTTTGTTCATGCTGATGCACGTGGTTGTGAGATTATATACCACGGTATACCTGATTTGGATTGATGAATGATGTATACCGTCGATTTTGATTGTGATATTTGATATTTGTTTTAGTACACCTTGTGCATTTGATTTGGATTTTTGCGCATACTCAGCGCACTTGATACGATTTCGGTGTACCCCAGATGCACTAAATCGGGATTCTTCGTGCATATCAGATGCACTTGATATTGTTGTCAGGCACACCGTTGCCCTTGACAGGTGTTTTCATGCACACCCGTTGCACTTAGATTTTATTCTGTTCTTATGTATGACACATTCATTGATTTCGATTTCTGTACGCACCAGACGCACGTGGCATTCTTATACACATTTTGGGATTGGTTCCATTTGGAACAGTACGTTTTTATGATATTTACTAATTGGTATAATAACTGAGCAGGACTAGTCAAAGGACAGTACCTGAATATGTTTTTGCATGCATCGATAGTTACCGAAGGGATTTCCAAAAAGGAGCAATAGTCTCAGTATTTATCTACATGTCCGCGATGACACGAAATATTTTACAAAGGAAACCTTTCTAAATTATTTCAAAACGGCGGGACGTGTATGTTTGTAGGGTTACTAGGCACTCTCACAAGGGTCTATAAGGCATCAACCATGCCCGATTTAAATTTAGACGTGCCGAACAACCCTAACCAAGATCTTTAAACTAGAGATTAGGCGAAACAAAGCATGTTAAACACTTTAACATCTATGAGTTTGGGATTACAACCTTTGTAGTCCGGTCCTTCGCTTCATAAGCTCCGTGTTGAGGTCCCTTCGCTGCGATCATCATGTACCCGGACTCTAGAGGGGCTCCACGAAGAGAATGATGCAAACTTGCTTCCGATCTTCGATAACTAAGATGATCCACCTTGAAGTTTCTTTAACACAAGCTCTCACTCACAAATGAAGTGAACACCCTAATCTAAATGGCTAGGATAGATTAGGATGATGAAGTAGGATTTTAGCTCTCATTTATTTTCTATTTCTCACTCAAAATCATCGCTAATGAAAAATCTAGTAAGCTTTTCCATCCAAAAGAAAAAGGAAGAAGAAGAACAATTCTCTTTGTGATGAATACTGAATTGTGGTGAGGTTAGAAATGCAACCATGGGTTAAGTATGATAACTTAACCCATGTAGAGAATGAATCATGGTCAAGGGTTGAGTTGGGTTAACAAAATATCTACAAAAATATCATAACAAAATATCTTTGCATAAACAAAAACAAAAGCGTCTAGAAGCTTCTAGAAAAATTAACCCAAATCAAACCTTAATCATGTTTAATCTCCATTAATCATGTTGCATTAATAACCCTATCAAGTTACAATATTATATATCACATATACAATATTTATTGTAACAAAATAAAATAAAACAATTAACATATATCGCATATATATCAATGTATTATCCGAGTGAGAAAAAGAATCTTTTAGTGAGCTAATATTAGTTAATGTAATTTAATATATCAAATATATAATTATACATTAAATTATCGAATCAACACTTGATCCGATAATCCGGCTATTTCACAAATAACCGACTAATATAATCTGTATCAATTCATCGAATCAACACTTGGTCCGATGGCCCGGCTATATCACATATACCCGGCCGATATCTCATATCACGAGAATCTAATACGGTATCACATACTCGTATTATTCTCGGTCCCACACATATCATATATGTGCTCCTACTCCGTTTTGCCTGAGCCAAGAAACCTCTGTGTAGGAATCTAAAGAATCGTCAATACGCCGGCAGTAGGTGATGATCATATCAAACGCCCACAAGCTGCAAGCGGTCCGCTAAATGTAACAGCCACCCAGGTATTGAGCGATCAGAAGATCAACAAGCAAGCCTGTACATTCTCCTGCGAATCCAATCAATAACACCCCCGTACAGTCCGGTCTCTTCGTCTGATATGTCACATATCTCGCCTAGGGGTGGTAAACGTCAGACCCCAGTAGCTTGATAAGTCGTGTCGATATGAGGTCTATAACAGTTCGAGAAACTACTGATAACACTTACCAGTAAATCTCAGCATCCCTGGCCAGGGATTTCCAGTTATAGCCAATCGAACACAGCGCAACATCAACTCCCTATACCGGGAGAGACGGATCCCCTCCTATCTCTCATTGCCTCCATGTGATTCGGGACTGTACCCAAAAGCCACCTTTTTGCACGTCCTCTTGGATGTGGTATGGAAATCAAAGAACAGTGGGAATCACACAATACTCTATGATGATCTCGGGTCTACAGACTAACCTGTACCAGTGTCACCAGAGAACTGCCATATGACGTGAGGTATAATACCATCTGGGAGTTCTCGGCGAGTCCGTCCAGTGTACCCAGTCTCTACTGAGCACCCGTACACCATCCTTGATGTCAAACACCGATGGATATGGGATCATCCATCGCCCATCATATGGGTCAAGATGCGTATACGCTAGTCTACTCTGGTGTATCGATGCCCTGTCTCAATACACCTTCGACTAGGAACAGTTATAGGATATACTCGTCGACTACCATGGCCCCACTAGTATGATCTCATCATAGTCCCAGTAGTCGAGTACATATCCTAAGGGCTTTATCAACATGTAACATAGAGACAATCAGAGTACATGTTAAGATAAAGTACAACCAGATAGCATACTATCATGTCGAGCAAAAAAGTCCTCCCTATATATGTCCAAGCATCTATTACAATATACATCGTATGTACAGTAATGGCCTCTAGGGCATACATATAACTAACATTCTCCCACTTGCACTAGGGCCATCTGTTGTGGTATCACATACCCAACAATTAGCTATGGTTGAAGTATCTCATACTCAACCATCCCATAAAAGTCTCTACTGGAAAAAAGGCCTTTGTGAGTGGATCCGCACTGTTGTCCTCTGTGTCTACTTTCCTAACCTCAATCGCCCTGGAGATCAACCATCTCCATGATTAGGTGATACTGCCTAAGAATTATATCTGGATTTCTGATGGGACGGGGTTTCCTTGGCAAAAGTCACAACTCCATTGTCTCATAACGGTAGGAACGAAGTTCATCTCATGAACTTATATCTATCCAGACTGCCTCTTTGGTAACGATGTATCTTGCCTTTAATCGTCTAGTATGTCACGGTATCTAGCTTGGAACTCTTCCAACATACCGTCCCTCCACTGAGGGTAAAGACAATGCCCGCGACTGACATTCAGTCAACCTTACCACCCTGGAACCATTCCAGTGATTCTCCCCAGGATCGATTGATACCATCTCACTACAACTAGTGAGAATCCTAACATCCAATTAGATCTATCTATTAGATCAAAACCCAGGATTTAGGAGGTATCACTTTGATCCTATATGGAGAATCCTTGTAATAAGCGGAGATTGACCGTATCATAGGAAACTCCTTCCCTATCATGAGTATGTCATCCACGTACTCTACGAGGATCACCACCATACTCTCTACTACTTTTTTGTATATACAAGGTTCATCTACCATTTTGATGAAGTCAAACTCTTTGACTACCACACAAAGTAGACGTTCCAACTCCGCGATGCCTGCTTTATCACATAAAATATCTTGCATACGTTTCCGCTGCTCCCACTATCTACGAAGCCCTCTGGCTGTGTACTTACAGACGCTTTCTTCCAAAACATCATTTAGAAAAGCAGTCATGACACCCAACCACCAGATATCGTAGTCATGGGATGTAGCAGTAGCAAGTAGGATCTGGATGGACTTAAGCATAGCTTTGAAAGTCTCAACTTTTCCATGTACACCAAGTAATCTTCTCAAGATATACTTGCTCCTGATGGGGATTTAACCCATCAGATAAAGCAACCAAAGTCCATACTTTGTTGGTGCATAAGGATTCCATCTCAGATCGCTAAGCATCCAGCCATTCTTACAGAGTCCCACTCCTGATGGCATGCTCAAAACTAGTTAGGTCATCATCTCATGATGCAATCCTCGCTCCCACTGTCATAAAGAAACCGAAGTTTCTCTCAGTTGGGTGAAGAACCCTACTAGATCGGCGGAGAGGCTGATGTTCGTTGGTTACTATTGAATCCTTTGGTTCTACCAAATCATCAGCTGCAGTTTGTATAGCTGGAACTCATTCCAGTTCTACCTCATGACCACTAATTTCTTCTCAAGAAATTCCCTTTCACAAAGGTTGCATGTTGGGAAACAAAACATCTTTTGTTCCACGGTTTGGCAGAAGATATTCCCTTGCAAATGCTTGGGATTTCCAACAAACTTCTACAGATCTGACATTGCCTCGAGCTTGTCCGGATTATGCTTTTAGACATGGGCCGGACAACCCCAAATCTTAACATACATAAGATATAGGCTCTTCCCATTCCATATCGCATATGAAGTGGTAGGCAACTGATTTGATTGGAATCCTATTCAATAGGTATGCAGCTTCTCAAGTGCATAACTCCCAAAAGGAAATAGGAAACTCAGTAGTACTCATCATAGAGCGCACCATATCAAAAAGGATGTGTTTGCTCCACCACGATACACCGACGTGCTGTGGTGTATACGGAGGAGTGATGCTGAGAGAGAATCTCATTCTCCTTTAGAATAGTCCAGGAATCTCCGTGCTCAAGTATTCTCCTCCCTAATCTCATCAAAGGACATAATACTTGTACCCGTTTTTGGTTCTCTACTTCCAAATTATATTCTATGAATATCTCAAAAGTTTCGGACTTGTGTTTCAACAGGAACATATGTCTGAATCTTGAGAGATCATCAGTGAATTTAATAAAGTACAAAGAACCGGTCCTGGCATGTGTAGACAAGGGACCTCATACATCATCATGTATCAATCCCAAGAGTTCACTAACTCTTTCTCTGTTTCCATTAAACAGAGCTGTGGTCATCGTATCTTTGTGACATGACGGCAAGTTTCACAAGATGTAAATTCAAACTAATTTAAATATGCATCTAAATGTAACTTCAGCTAGTCGGGTCGCATTGATATGACCTAGTCTACCATGCCTCAAGAAGGATTCGTTCATTTCTGAACTCTTCCTCTTGTGTGTGTTCTGTATACTAAGAACTGTAGTTTGATTTAGAACGTCTATGCTTTTAGATAACGTGCCTGAACCGATCAACTCTTGATATAGGAAATGTTCAAAACATTATCCAACAATACAAAATTATATCCTTCTTTACTAATAAAGACACTGATATGATGTTGTATATCAGGTTCGGTATCTAATAACATTCGTTCAGAATCAATGTATACTGTTAATACAGGGTGATAACTACCAACAGACTTGGCTGCAACACTTGCACCGTTTCTATCTCATGAAACTTATCACCCATTCTCGGTTCTCTACCTCTCTGTAGCCCATGTAACAGATTACATATGCGGGATCCTGATCCGGTATCACATACCCAGGACGTAAAGGATACTGAGAAATAGTTCTCGGTAATGAACACACCCGAAGATGATGCATCAGCATGCACTTTTTCGTTTGGGCGGCACAGGAATTCTGGTAATCTCCAATTTCCTGCTCTGTCTTATAACAATTATAAGCTGGAGCGGGACCAACGTTCCCCAGCTCAGTATAACAAGCGGGTTCGGTCAATACATCTGTATTATTATCTTGATTAAGGCGTGACATGGTCGCTACCTGGAGAGAGAGAAGAAAACACTCAGCGTATGCTCTTGCAAGATTAGATTGGTTATTTAATATATCTAATCAGGATGTCTCCCAATGTTTTAGTCAAATCTTCCTTCAAACCCTAAAAGGAAAGACTAACCGGGATTAATTACACGCTACAAGTTCGCCAATCTTTCAGCCAGGCTAGTGTCGGTACTTTGAAGGAGGTTCCCCATGCTTTCGCACGGACCTAATTAAAGTAAACCTCGTTTTTCCCAGGGGCATAACCCCGTTGACACCTTTCTAGACACCTACATGATCGGCTAATTGTTGTAGGGTTCCTAGGCACACTCAAGTGGTTCCACAAGGCATCAACCATGCCAAATTCAAATTTTCCGGTGCCAAGAAACCCTAAACTAGATCGTTAACTAGAGATTAGGCGAAACAACAAGCTAGCAAACAACTTTGCTACTAAGTCAATGGGAATACAACCTTTGTAGATCCGGTCCTCCACTTCTTTAGCTCCGTATTGACGTCCCTACACTGCGATCATCGGGATCCCGGACTCTAGCGATGGTTTCGTCGGAGAAATGAGCGGGCTAGGTCGTTGACTTCGAGGCCGAAGATGATCTATGTCGGGGAGACTCAAACTCAAGCTATTCCTTCACTTGGTCAAAAACTTTATGAAGAGAACACCCTATACTACATGGCAAGTAGTAGAGGATGAAAAAATAGGAAGTGGGTTCACTTTAGAATTGGATTTCTCACTCTTTTTCCCATGGCACCATTGGAGCTAGCAAGCTTTTGTGGAGCTTGATGAAGAAGAAGAAGAAGAAAAAGAATCATATCAATAATAAAAACAATCCAAATGAAACATATCCTTTCAATTATGGCACCATGGTTGAGTTAAGCCCTCATGCTTAACTCATGTAGAGAATTAACCAAAGCATTAGGTTAAAAGTTGGGTTAACTAATATCTTTAAACAAATGACAAAATGGTTGACTTTGTCAATGTTTATCAAGCTTCATGAAGCTTGATAACTTTGACCAAAGTCTCACTCTTTTGTTATTTGCTAGGAAAATAGTAAACCCTAATTTAACCTTGATTTGGTTCAAGTCTCATACACACAACTTGTTTGTATCATCAAGCATGATACAAACTTGTACACTTGCATATATCACATATAAACAATGTGCACATTCAAGTGAGAAAATCAATCTTAAGTGAACCAATACTAGTTAATGTAAAATAATATATCAAATATATAATTATACATTAAATCATTAAATCAACACTTGATTTAACGATCCGGTCATATTGCATATAACCGACTAATATCAATAGTAACAACTTATCGAATCAACACTTGATCCGATAACCCGGCTATATCGCATACAACCGATCAATGTCACAAATCTCGATAATAGAATTCAGTATCACATACTGGTATTATTCTCGGTCCCGCACAGATCACATATGCGCTCCTATTTCTTTTCGCTTGAGCCAGGAAACCCCTGTGTAGGACTCTAAAGACTCGTCAATACGCCGGCAGTAGATGATGATCATATCAAACACCCACAAGCCGCAAGCGGTCTGCTAAACGTAACGGCCACCTGGGTATTGAGCGATCAGAAGATCAACGAGCAAGCCCGCTCACACTCCTGTGAATCCAACCAGTAACACTACCGTACAGTCCGGTCGCTTCGTCTGACATGTCGCATATCTCGTCTAGGGGTGGTAAACGTCATACCCTAATAACTCGATAAGTCGTGTCGATATAAGGCTCATAACGGGTCGAGAAACCACTGGTAACACTTACCAGTAAATTCCTAAAGTAGCCTTGGCCAAGGACTTCCTGTTATAGCCAATCGAGCACAGCGCAACATCAACTCCCTATACCGGGAGAGACGAAACCCCTCCTATCGCTCATTGCCTCCTTGTGACTCGGGACTGTACCCAAAAACCACCGTTTTGCATGCCCTCTTGGATGTGGTAAGGTGGAAATCAAAGCACAGTGGGAATCACACAAGACTCTATGACGATCTCGGGTCTACAGACTAACCTGCACCAGTGTCACCAGAGAACTGCCATCTGACGTAAGGTATAATACCATCTGCGAGTTCTTGGCGAGTCCGTCCAGTGTACCCAGTCTCCACTGAGCACCCGTATATCATCTCTGATGTCAAACACCAATGGATATGGGATCATCCATCGCCATCTATATGGGTCGAGAAGGTATACGCTAGTCTACTCTGGTATATCGATGCCCCGTCTCGATACACCCACGACTAGGGACCTTGAAGGATGTACTTATGGATTACCATGTCCCTACTAGTATAATCCGCATCATAGTCCAGGTAGTCAAGTACACATCCTAAGGGCTTTACCAACTTGTAACAGAGAGACAATCAGTGTACACGTTAAGGTAAAGAGCAACCAGATAGCATACTATCATATCGAGCAAGAATGTCCTCCCTATATATGTCCAAGCATCCACTACAATATACATCCTATGTATAGTAATGGTCTCTAGGGCATACATATAACTAACAATCTCCCACTTGCACTAGGGCCATCTGATAGCAGTGGTTGTAGTATCCCATACTCAACCATCCCATAAAAGTCTCTCTCTGGGAAAAAGGCCTTTGTGAGTGGATCCGCCGTGTTGTCCTCTGAGTCTACTCTCCTGACCTCGATCCTTTGGAGATCAACCATCTCCATGATCAGGTGACACTGCTTCAGAATATGTCTGGATCACTGATGGGACGGGCGTTCCTAGGCATAAGCCACAACTCCATTGACTCACAATGGTAGGAACGAAGTTCATCTCATGAACTAATATACACCCAGACTTCCTCTTTGGTAGCATCTTTGGTAACGATGTGTCTTGCCTTTAATCATCTAGTATGCCACGGTATCTAGCTTGGAACTCTTCCAACATACCGTCCCTTTACTGCGGGTAAAGACAATGCCTACGACTGACATTCAGTCGTCCTTATCACCCTGGAACCTTTCCAGTGATTCTCCCCAGGATCAATTGATACCATCTCACTACAACTAGTGAGTATCCAAACATCCAATTAGATCTATCTCATAGATCCAAAATCCAGGATTTAGTAGGTATCATCTTGATCCTATATGGAGAATCATTGTGATAAGCGGAGATTGACCGAGCGTAGAATAGGAAACTCCTTCTCCATCTAGAGTATGCCATCCACGTACTCTACGAGGATCACCACCATACTCCCTACTACCTTTTCGTTTATACATGGTTCATCTACTATTTTGATGATGTCAAACTCTTTGACTAATACATCAAAAACATACGTTCCAACTCCGTGATGCCTGTTTTATTACATAAAACATCTTGCACACGTTTCTGCTGCTCCCACTGTCTACGAGGCCCTCTGGCTGTGTACTTATAGACTCACTCTTCTAAAACATCATTTAGAAAAGCTGTCATGGCACCCAACCGCCAGATATCGTAGTCATGGTATGTAGCCGTGGCAAGTAGGATCTGGATGGACTTAAGCATAGGCCCTAGAAAAGGTTTCATCATTAGCCACAACTGGTCTATGATGCAAACCTTTAACAAGTCTAGCTTTGAAAGTCTCGACTTTTCCATGTACACCAAGTAATCTTCTCAGGATATACTTGCTCCTGATGGGGATTTAACCCTTCAGATAAAGCAACCAAAGTCCATACTTTGTTGGTGTATAAGGATTCCATCTCAGATCGCTAAGTATCCAGCCATTCTTACAGAGTCCCTTTACTCTCGATGGCCAGCTCGAAACTAGTTGGGTCATCATCTCATGATGCAATCCTCACTCCCACTGTCATAGAGAAATCGAAGTATCTCTCGGGTGGGTGAGGAACCCTACCAGATCGGCGGAGAGGCTGAGGTTCGTTGGTAACAATTGAATCCTTTTGTTTTATCAAATCATCTGCTGTAGTTTGTATAGCTGGAACCTTTCCAGTTCTACATAACAGACCTTGCCTCGAGCTTGTCCGGATTTTGCTTTTAGACATAGCCCGGACAACCACAAATCTTAACCAACTTAAGATATGGGCTCTTCCCTTTCCATATCACATATGAAGTGGTAGGCACTGATTTGATTCGAACCTAATTCAATAGGTATGCAGCTTCTCAAGTGCATAACCCCCAAAACGAAAAAGGTAACTCAGCAGTACTCATCATAGAGCGCACCATATCTCATAGGGTGCTATTGCTCCGCCCCGATATACCATCGTGCTATGGTGTATACGGAGGAGTAATGCTGAGAGAGAATCTCATTCTCCTTTAGAATCATCAAGGAATTCCGTGCTTAAGTATTCTCCTCCCTGATCTCATCATAGGACATAATACTTATACCCGTATTTTGGTTCTCTACTTCCAACTTATATTCTGTGAATATCTCAAAAGGTTCGGACTTGTGTTTCAACAGGAACATATGTCTGAATCTTGAGAGATCATCAGAGAATGTAATGAAGTACAAAGAACCGGTCTTGGCATGTGTAGACAGGGGACCTTCATATATCAACATGTATCATCCCAAGAGTTTACCAACTCTTTCTCTGTTTCCAATAAACAGAGCTGAGGTCATTATATCTTTGTGACATGACTGGCAAGTTTCATAAGATGTAAATTCAAACTGATTTAAATATGCATCTAAAATGTAACTTAAGCTAGTCGGGTCACATTGATATGACCTAGTCTACAATACCTCAAGAAGGAATCATTCATTTCTGAACTCTTCCTCTTGTGTGTGTTCTATATACTAGGAACTGTATTTTGATTTAGAACGTCAATGCTTTTAGATAACGTGCCAGAACCGATCAGCTTTTGATATAGGGAATGTTCAAAACATTATCCAACAATACAAAATTTTATTATTTCTTTACTAATAAAGAGACTGATATGATTTTGTATATCAGGTTCGGTATCTAATAACATTCGTTCAGAATCAATGTACTGGTAATACAGGGTGACAGTGACCAACAGACTTGGCTACAACACTTGCACCATATTCTGTATCATGAAAATTATCACCCATTCTCAGTTCTCTACCTTTCTGTAGCCCATGTAACAGATTACATATGCGGGATCCTGATCCGGTATCTAATACCCAGGACATAAAGGATACTGAGAAACAGTTCTTTATAATGAACACACCCGAAGGATATGCATCTCATGCACTTTTTTCGTTTGGGCGGCACGGGAATTCTGGTAATCCCCAATTTCCTGCTCTGTCTTATAACAATTATAAGTTGGAGCGGGACCAACGTTCCCCAGCTCAGTATAACAAGCGGGTTCGGTCAATATTCCGTATTATTATCTTGATTAAGGCGTGAAATGGTCGGTACGTGGAGAGAGAGAGAAGAAAACACTCAGCGTGCGCTCTTGCAAGAATAGATTGGTTATTATTTTATCTAATCAGGATGGCTCCCACTGTTTTTATCAAATCTTCCTTCAAACCCTAAAAGGAAAGACTAGCCGGGATTAATTACACGCTACAAGTTCGCCAATTTTTCAGCCAGGCCAGTGTCGGTACTTTGAGGGAGGTCCCCCGTGCTTTCGCATGAACCTAATTAATGTAAACATCGTTTTCCCAGAGGCGTAACCTCGTTAACACCTTTCTAGACACCTACTTGATCGGCTCATTGTAATGTGTAAAACTCTCCCAGGAGTAACTCTTACTCGCAGCGGGTATCGGGATCTAACTATCTCATAGAAGGTATGCAATCTCATTGCAAATTTCAACACTTGAAATTCCCGATAATATTTTGCCCCAAGCGTCCTATGACCTTGACAGAGGTCAACAAACCATAGGCTGCTAGTCAAGTTCAACCCGTCATTTCCTGATTGAAGTAAACCCACCCGCACGACCCTTGACAGAGGTCAACAAGGTCGCATGACTACCCTAAATCAATCACATCATATGCTTATACAGATAAGCACTAATCAACTACCGCACACTACGCCTTGACAGAGGTCAACAAACGCAGCACGAATACTAACTATTACTTATCTGAATTGACGGAGGGCTACGACAGGTTTTTAAGAAAACCCTTTGCATAATGAACTTGATATCGTTGTAGAATCAAATGATTTTAAAATGGAGTGTTTTTTAGGCTTTTTCTAGTTTTGCTAAAGGGGTCACTCCCGGTGAAGGGATCGTCGGCCCTTTCCTCGTCGAATGAGATGCGGGATATATCATATATATCACTGTGCAAAGCAAGAACTATAGGAGCAATCAAAAGACAAACCGAGGGTTGTAGCATCTGCCAGTTATTGCTAAAGGGGTCACTCTCGGTGAAGGGATCTCGGCCCTTTCCTCATCGAATAAGGTGCAGGATGTTCTACAAGGAACACCGCGATGCAAAGCAAGAACTGTAGCTACCTGTTTTTGAAAATTCGATTCCACAACATCTTTAGGTTTCTTTTCTTTCATTAATCACATTAATGAAGTCCCATCATTTAAGTACCTAAACATCACAGATAAATACGACGTACACTTATGCCATCCGCATTTGCCTCAATGTCCCCTTGTGCACCGTTAGGTTAGGTAACTAACGACAGAGCGGGGCAGGGCTAGCGCGGGTGTAAAACATAAGTAACGTCTATATAATATATCATATATACTATATACAGTATCTATCATCACATATCAAATGATCATATCACAGATATCGCAGCAGAAGAAACATATGAAACATTGGATATACTAGGACGTCCGTGTTTTCAATACGAGCCTGTATAAAACACGGATTTCACGGTCGCGATGAATAGCCAAACCCACACCCCTAGACCCCTATGAGAGTGGCAAGCAACCCTACCAATTCTAGAGTTAGGAGACCCGGACTCGACTCCTCGAGTTGGTCTCCTACTGGACTGTTGAACCCGGTTACTTGTGCTCTCCTCCTTGGGTCTATCCTAGTGCGGAAAAGTAAATAATATACATCAACGGTGACATCTTCCGCAACCTGGAAGTTCCCCAATAAAAGAATATTACATACAAGTTTTTACATGAATGAAAATGGAAAAACACTCATCTCACATAAAAAACCCCGGCTATTCAGAATGCGATGATCCAATATAGCATATCCAGCAACACATAACGTCACATGTCATCAACATAAGTAAACATGTGCATCCCAATTGTCGTTGACATACAGCAACGAAACCGGCGATATCAAATATTACACTTACGATCGCAGAAAATAAAGTGTAAAACTACAACAGTTGGAATCCGCAACCTCCTTAGACATCGCATGCCTAACAGTTATAAACCCCACATTTTAGTCTCTATATCGAAAACACTTTTCAATATCTAGTCGGGCAATTCAACAAGATTCCTGATAAACTGATCGAATCCTCGTCGCAAACTTTAGTAGACGGCCGCACCACTGGATGCCGTCGACGAAGTGTACTAAGGCGGAACACCGTTGCCGCGAGCACCCGAACGGATGCTTTTGGGGACGGGGTTCTTCTACAGTCACTTGGTCGGGGCTATGGGGCATGGCTGTCTATTAAGTTTACCCGGCAAGTATCCGCGTACGCTACGTGATTGTGACAGACTTTTGATCGCATCAAAATTCCGTGGCAACCGATCAATCGAGACTAAAGTGCTATGTTTATAACATCCAAATCAGTTATCTCATAACTACTTGTGGATTCCAAATATTGTATCACATTCCAGATAAATAGAAAATGTTAAACTTTCCGATCGAACAATCAAACACCCAAGTTTTCCCAAAACAACTCAACACATGAAATAAGTTTTAAAACATTCACTTCATGCCTCAGTACCAACGGTCCAGCCGTAGAAGGGTCAAGCCAACGCCTCACATGTGGTACGCCGTACTGCCCTAAACCCTAAGGTTCAAAGGGCAGTTCAAGACGGTCACATAATCGAGTTAAGGTTTGTTGTCTTCTAGAGGGTCCATCGTGTTACTTGCACTACTTAGAACGTTCTTAAACCACGAAAAAATCCAACACTTGGAAATTTCCCGGCAGGGGAAAAAGTGGGTATTTACATCCGGTCGAACTTTTTAACATGTTCTAAAATTACCCGGAATAACACAGAGACAAAATTAAACAATCCGATCGAATCATCGAGTTCCCAAAACAACCCAGAAAAACTCAACTGTTGAGTATCAATTAAAAATTCCCATAAAATACAGCATGTACAGAAGGACATTACTGTTGAAAGCACGTGGCATAATTCACCAATATGGCCGCGGAACCGCCGCCCAAGCCAGGGTGGGGCCGCGGTTCCGCGGCGAAATAGTCGATTTGGGATAACGTGCTTCACAAGAACTCTAACAAAACCCTGCTGAATTTTTTGACAATTTTTAATTAGGAAAAATCCACTGTTTCAGAAAATGTACAGAGAGGGTTAAAAGTTAGGGTTTCGGGGTTCGATCGGATTTCTAACATCGTCTACTGTTCGCCCCAAGCTCTAGCTTGTCTCTGATACCACTGTAGGGTTCCTAGGCACACTCAAGAGGTTCCACAAGGCATCAACCATGCTAAATTCAAATTTTCCGGTGCCGAGAAACCCTAAACTAGATCGTTAACTAGAGATTAGGCGAAACAACAAGCTAGCAAGCAACTTTTCTACTAAGTGAATGGGAATACAACCTTTGTAGATCCAATCCTCCACTTCTTTAGCTCCGTGTTGACGTCCCTCCGCTGCGATCATCGGGATCCCGGACTCTAGCGATGGTTTCGTCGGAGAAATGAGTGGGCTAGGTCGTTGACTTCGAGGCCGAAGATGATCTACGTTGGGGAGACTCAAACTCAAGCTATTCCTTCACTTGGTTAAAAACTTTATGAAGAGAACACCCAATACTACACGGCAAGTAGTAGAGGATGAAGAAATAGGAAGTGGGTTCACTTTAGAATTGGATTTCTCAATCTTTTTCCCATGGCACCATTGGAGCTAGCAAGTTTTTGTGGAGCTTGATGAAGAAGAAGAAGAAGAAAAAGAATCATATCAATAATAAAAACAATCCAAATGAAACTTATCCTTTCAATTATGGCACCATGGTTGAGTTAAGCCCTCATGCTTAACTCATGTAGAGAATTAACCAAAGCATTAGGTTAAAAGTTGGGTTAACTAATATCTTTAAACAAATGACAAAATAGTTGACTTTGTCAATATTTATCAAGCTTCATGAAGCTTGATAACTTTGACCAAAGTCTCACTCTTTTGTTATTTGCTAGGAAAATAGTAAACCCTAATTTAACCTTGATTTGGTTCAAGTCTCATACACACAACTTGTTTGTATCATCAAGCATGATACAAACTTGTACACTTGCATATATCACATATAAACAATGTGCACATTCAAGTGAGAAAATCAATTTTAAGTGAACCAATACTAGTTAATATAAAGTAATATATCAAATATATAATTATACATTAAATTATTAAATCAACACTTGATTTAACGATCCGGTCATATTGCATATAACCGACTAATATCAATAGTAACAACTTATCGAATCAACACTTAATCCGATAACCTGGCTATATCGCATACAACCGATCAATGTCACAAATCTCGAGAATAGAATTCAGTATCACATACTGGTATTATTCTCGGTCCCGCACATATCTCATATGCGCTCCTATTTCGTTTCGCTTGAGCCAGGAAACCCCTGTGTAAGACTCTAAAGACTCGTCAATACGCCGGCAGTAGGTGATGATCATATCAAACACCCACAAGCCGCAAGCGGTCTGCTAAACGTAACGGCCACCCGGGTATTGAGCGATCAGAAGATCAACGAGCAAGCCCGCTCACACTCCTGTGAATCCAACCAGTAACACTACCGTACAGTCCGGTCTGTTCGTCTGATATGTCGCTTATCTCGTCTAGGGGTGGTAAACGTCAGACCCCAATAACTCGATAAGTCGTGTTGATATGAGGCTCATAACGGGTCGATAAACTACTGGTAACACTTACTAGTAAATCCCTAAAGCAGCCTTGGCCAAGGACTTCCTGTTATAGCCAATCGAGCACAGCGCAACATCAACTCTCTATACCGGGAGAGACGAAACCCCTCCTATTGCTCATTGCCTCCATATGACTCGGGACTGTACCCAAAAACCACCGTTTTGCATGCCCTCTTGGACGTGGTAAGGTGGAAATCAAAGCACAGTGGGAATCACACAAGACGCTATGACGATCTCGGGTCTACAGACTAACCTGCACCAGTGTCACCAGAGAACCGCCATCTGACGTAAGGTATAATACCATCTGAGAGTTCTTGGCGAGTCCGTCCAGTGTACCCAGTCTCCACTGAGCACCCGTATATCATCTCTGATGACAAACACCAATGGATATGGGATCATCCATCGCCCATCTATATAGGTCGAGAAGGTATACGCTAGTCTACTCTGGTATATCGATGCCCCGTCTCGATACACCCACGACTAGGGACCTTGAAGGATGTACTTATGGACTACCATGTCCCCGCTAGTATAATCCGCATCATAGTCCAGTTAGTCAAGTACACATCCTAAGGGCTTTACCAACATGTAACAGAGAGAAAATCAGTGTACACATTAAGGTAAAGAGCAACCAGATAGCATACTATCATATCGAGCAAGTAAGTCCTCCCTATATATGTCCAAGCATCCACTACAATATACATCCTATGTATAGTAATAGCCTCTATGGCATATATATAACTAACAATTGTAATGTGTAAAACTCTCCCAGGAGTAACTCTTACTCGCAGCAGGTATCGGGACCCAACTATCTCATAGAAGGTATGCAATCTCATTGCAAATTTCAACACTTGAAATTCCCAATAATATTTTACCCCTAGCCTTCTATGACCTTGACAAAGGCCAACAAAATATAGGATGCTAGTCAAGTTCAACCCGTCATTTCCTGATTGAATCAAACCCACCCGCACGACCTTTGACAAAGGCCAACAAGGTCGTACGACTACCCTAATCCAATCTGCATCATATGCATAGACAGATAATTACTATTCAGCTACCGCACACTATGCCTTGACAAAGGCTAACAAACGCAGCACGAATACTAAACAATCCTTATCTGAAATGACGGAGAGCTACGACAGTTTTTTAAGAAACTTTGCGTAATGAACTTGATATCGTTGTAGAATCGAGTGATTTTAAATGGAATGTTTTTGAGGCTTTTGTAGTTTTGCTAAAGAGGTCACTCCCGGTGAAGGGATCGTCGGCTCTTTCCTCATCGAATAAGGTGCAGGATATTTCATAAATATCACTACGCAAAGCAAAAACTATAGAAGCAATCAAAAGACAAACCGAGTATGTAGCATCTGCTTGTTTCACTAAAGAGGTCACTCCCGGTGAATGGATCTCGGCTCTTTCCTTATCGAATAAGGTGCTGGATGTTCTACAGGGAACACTGCTATGCAAAGCAAGAACTAGAGCTACCAGTTTTTAAACAAGTTTCTACAACATCTTTAGGTTTCTTTTATTTCATTAATCTCATTAATGAAGTCCCATTTTATTATGCTTCACAAGCATCAGATATGAAACGAAATCAACAATATATAATATATATCTCATATATATAATATAAACATTCGACTCAGGCAGTAATATGATCTCATCACAAAACATAGCAGCTGAAGAACATATATGAAATATTGGATATACTAGGAGGTCCGTGTTTTTAATACGAGCCTGTATAAAACACGGATTCCACGGTTGCGATGAATAGCCAAACCCACATCCTTAGACCCCTACGAGAGCGGCAAGTATGCCTGCTAGTTCTAGAGTTAGGAGGCCCGGTCTCGACTCCTCGGGATGGTCTCCCACTGGACCCTGGAACCCGGTTACTTGTGCTCCCTGCCTTGGGTCTACCTAATGCGGAAAAGTAAATAATATACAATGGTGATATCATCCTCAGCCCGGAAGTGCCCAAATAAAAGAATATTACATACAAATGAATTTTACATGAATGAAAATGAAAACTCTCATCTCACATAAAACCCCCCGGCTATTCAGAACACGACGATCTAATATAACATATCACAGCAACACATAATATCTCATATCATCAACGTAAGTAAGTATGCATATACCGATTATCGTTGATGTATAGCAACGAAAACCAGCGATACAACTACATACTACACTTACGGTCGCAGAAAAGAAAGTGTAAAACTACAACAGTTGGTATCCGCAACCTCCTTAGACATCGCATGCCTAACAATTATAAACTCCGCATTTTAGTCTATTTTATCGAAAACTCTTTTCAATATCAAGTCGGGCAATTCAACAAGATTCCTGACATCCTGATCGAATGCTCGTCGCAAACTTTAGTAGACGGCCGCACCCCCGGATGCCGTCGACGAAGTGCACTAAGGCAAAACACCGCTGCCGTGAGCACCCGAACGGATGCTTTTGGCGACGGGGTTCTCCTACAGTCACTTGGTCGGGGCTATGGGGCGTGGCTGTCTATTAAGTTTACCCGGCGAGTATCCGTGTACGCTACGTGATTGCGACGGACTTTTGATCGCATCAAAATCCCATGGCAACCGATCATCTGAGACTGAAGTGCTAGATTTATAACATTCAAATTAGTTATCTCATTACTACTTGTGGATTCCAAATATTGTATCACATTCCAGATAAATAGACAATGTTAATCTTTCCGATTGAATAAATAAACACCCATGATTTCCCAAATAGTTCTCAACACTTGAAATTAGTTTAAAAACATCCATCACATGCCACAATACCAATGGTCCAGTCGTAGAAGGGTCAAGCCAACGCCTCACATATGGCAACGCCGTACTGCCACAAACCCTAAGCTTTAGAGGCGGTTCAGACGGTCACATAATCGAGTTAAGGTTTGTGTTTTTCTAGAGGGTCCACCGCATTACTTGCACGACCTAGAACGTTCTTAAACTACGGAAAAATCCAACACTTGGAAGTTTTCCATCAGGGGAAAAAGTGAGTTATTGATATCCGTTCGAACTTTTTAACACGTTCTATAAATTACCCGGACAAGCTAAACGAAGTTATACTTTCCGATCAAATCAACGAGTTCCCAATACAACCCCGAAAACTCAACACTTGAGTAAGAATTAAAAACTCCCAGAAGAATCAGGAAACACATACGGTTGTTACTGTGCAAAACCAAAACCCTAATTCCACCGTAGCGCCGCGGAACCGCCGCGCAAGCAAGGGTATTGCCGCGGTTCCGCGGCGCAATAATGGTATTTTGGGTTCGTTTTCCACAGTAATCTATCAAATCACCTGCTGAATTTTCTGAGCATTTTTAATATGAAAAATGTCAACTTTTGAAAAAAATTCCAGAAACTAGGGTTTTACGGGTATTCGAAGTTCGATTGGACTTTAAATTTCGTCTAGATTTCGCCTAAAGCTCTAGCTTGGCTCTGATACTACTATAGGGTTACTAGGAACTCTCACAAGGGTCTATAAGGGATCAACCATGCCCGATTTAAATTTAGACGTGCCGAACAACCCTAACCAAGATCTTTAAACTAGAGATTAGGCGAAACAAAGCATGTTAAACATTTTAACATCTAAGAGTTTGGGATTACAACCTTTGTAGTCCGGTCCTTTGCTTCATAAGCTCCGTGTTGAGGTCCCTTCACTGCGGTCATCATGTACCTGGACTCTAGAGGGGCTCCATGAAGAGAATGATGCAAACTTGCTTCCGATCTTCGATAACTAAGATGATCTACCATGAAGTTTCTTTAACACAAGCTCTCACTCACAAATGAAGTGAACACCCTAATCTAAATGGCTAGGATAGATTAGGATGATGAAGTAGGATTTTAGCTCTCATTTATTTTCTATTTCTCACTCAAAATCATCACTAATGAAAAAGCTAGTAAGCTTTTCCATCAGAAAGAAAAAGGAAGAAGAAGAACAATTCTCTTTGTGATGAATAATGAATTGTGGTGAGGTTAGAAATGCAACCATGGGTTAAGTATGATAACTTAACCCATGTAGAGAATGAATCATGGTCAAAGGTCGAGTTAGGTTAACAAAATATCTACAAAAATATCATAACAAAATATCTTTGCAAAAACAAAAACAAAAGCTTCTAGAAGCTTCTAGAAAAATTAACCCAAATAAAACCTTAATCATGTTTAATCTCCACTAATCATGTTGCATTAATAACCCTAACATGTTAAAATATTATATATCACATATACAATATTTATTGTAACAAAATAAAATAATACAATTAATATATATCGCATATATATCAGTGTATTATCCGAGTGAGAAAAAGAATCTTTTAGTGAGCTCATATTAGTTAATGTAATTTAATATATCAAATATATAATTATACATTAAATTATCGAATCAACACTTGATCCGATAATCTGGCTATTTCATAAATAACCGACTAATATAACCTGTATCAGTTCATCGAATCAACACTTGATCCGATGACCCGGCTATATCACATATACCCGGCCGATATCTCATATCGCGAGAATCTAATATGGTATCACATACTCGTATTGTTCTCGGTCCCGCACATATCATATATGTGCTCCTACTCCGTTTTGCCTGAGCCAAGAAACCTCTGTGTAGGACTCTAAGAATCGTCAATACGCCGGCAGTAGGTGATGACCATATCAAACACCCACAAGCTGCAAGCGGTCGGCTTAACGTAACAGCCACCCAGGTATTGAGCAATCAGAAGATCAACAAGCAAGCCTGTACATTCTCCTTCGAATCCAATCAGTAACACTCCCGTACAGTCCGGTCTCTTCGTCTGATATGTCGCATATCTCGCCTAGGGGTGGTAAACGTCAGACCCTGGTAGCTTGATAAGTCGTGTCGATATGAGGTCTATAACCGTCCTAGAAACTACTGATAACACTTACCAGAAAATCTTAGCAACCCTGGCCAGGGATTTCCAGTTATAGCCAATCGAACACAGCGCAACATCAACTCCATATACCGGGAGAGACGAATCCCCTCCTATCGCTCATTGCCTCCATGTGATTTGGGACCGTACCCAAAAGCCACCTTTTTGCACGCCCTCTTGGACGTGGTATGATGGAAATCAAAGAACAGTGGGAATCACACAAGACTCTATGACTATCTCGGGTCTACAAACTAACCTGTACCAGTGTCACCAGAGAACTACCATCTGACGTGAGGTATAATACCATCTGGGAGTTCTCGGCAAGTCCGTCCAATGTACCCAGTCTCTACTGAGCACCCGTACACCATCCTTGATGTCAAACACCGATGGATATGGGATCATCCATCGCCCATCATATGGGTCAAGATGCCTATACGCTAGTTTACTCTGGTGTATCGATGCCCTGTCTCGATACACCCTCGACTAGGAACAGTTATAGGATGTACTCGTCGACCACTGTGGCCCCACTAGTATGATCTCATCATTGTCCCAGTAGTCGAGCACATATCCTAAGGGCTTTATCAACTTGTAACATAGAGACAATTAGAGTACATGTTAAGATAAAGTACAACCAGATAGCATACTATCATGTCGAGCAAGAAAGTCCTCCCTATATATGTCCAAGCATCCATTACAATATACATCGTATGTACAGTAATGGCCTCTAGGGCATACATATAACTAACAGTGTTAAACAGGATATATATATATATATATAGTAATTTTCTTACAATAAACGTCCGCTACTGTGCCGTGATACGCGCATCACACAGCGACTTGAAAAAGGATTGGCATGCATTTATTTCATATGTTTTGACGAGTTTACAATGATGCGTACTATGTATATGTTATTGTTTTGATGTAAATTATGTTGGTTTTCGTATTAGATTTTGACATTGGTGTCTTCACCATAACTCCGATGATTGCGGGATGCTTGACAGAGTTTTGATTTTCAGTTGTATACTCATTTCTATGCGCATGCTGTTAGTGTATATGCCCTAAGGGCCATCATTGTATCATACTAGCTTGTATATTACTTAATGGAAGCTTGGGATATTCACAGTTGTATTAACAGTCTTCCTCAACATAGTAGTATACTACTTGGTTTATATCTATCTTAATATATGTATATGTTTCTTTTTGTATATCGCGAATACATATTGATAGAGCCCTTAGGATCTTGCTTGACTACCAGCGTTGTGATGGCAGTCACACTAATGGGAGATGAGTAGTCTACAAGCACATCCTTTTTCTGGTCCCTAGTCGTAGGATTATCGAGACAGGGTATCGATACTCCACAGTAGACTAGTGTACACGCTTCTCATCCAAGCAAGGGAGATGGTCTGTTCCACAGCCATTAGTATGTTATACTGGAGATAGTATGCAGGTGCTCGTTGGGTTACGGGTACACCGGACAGGACTCACAGGGAACTGTTGGTTGGTATTATATCCGTCGTCAGTTAACAGTTCCCAGGTGACATGAGTAAAGCATAGTCCGTTGACTTGATACTGCTGCTTCGTCTCGAGTGTGTTCCCACTGTTCTTAGATTGCTACCCTACCACGGCTCAAAGGAGTCGTGCAAACATGTAGCAGTTGGGTGCAGTTGTAACACCTTAGAATGTGTTTTGTGGCTAATTATATTTTAATATATATTTTTTAATAAAAAGTTTACCAAATTGGTTTTCAAATATTTTTTCCTATTTAATGAATATTTTATTAGATTTTTCCTAGGCTTGCACACACTTGTGCATGTTAACTAGGGTTTAGAGATGGGGTTAGACCATGATTAGCAAGCATGATGGATTAACCCATTCTCTTTAAGTTAATTATTATTGTTTAAGTGTTTTGGGTTTAATAGTTATGGTTATTAAAATAAAATGAAAAAGGGTTTTAATTTGAAATGTTGACTTTGTGTGAGAGAGAGGGCATGGGGAGCAAGGTGTGAGCCATGGCTCATTTATGAGGGAAGAGAGAGATGGGGGGTCTTGGCTTTGTTCTCTCAATTCTCCTCTCATTTTCTCTTACTCTCATTCTCTCTCACAAACACAAACACACACACACACACCCACACCCCTATAGCAGTGGCAGCAGCAGCACCAGAGGCAGCAGCAGCACCAGAACATCAACAACAACAACAACAGAGACAGCAGCAGCCATCATCAGCAGCAGCAGGCAGCAGCAGCAGCAGGCAGCAGCAGCAGGCAGCAGCAGCAGCAGCAGGAGCTCCAGCTACTTACAGCAGCTCCATACACTTCTTCTCCTGCTCTCTAGGGTTCATTAGGGTATAATTTCTTAACCGAATTTCCTAGTTTGCTTAACTTGTGCGTAGTTTAGCTACGGTTTGCATTTAAAGCTAGTTTAGTGCTAATTAAGGTGATTTATGTGGAATTTTGGTTAGAATGTGATTGTGTTAGTTAACCTAGCCTATTTTAGTGTTGTTAGGGTTACTTCAACTGAGTTTTACCCTGGATTTCACTAAAATACCATAGGGTTTGCTTTTTGTGCAAAATTGGTGTTTTTAAGCGACATTGTGGCATTCTGTGATCTGCTATTGACCCAGACCCTTCAGGACAAAATTGAGCAAACTGGAGTATGTACACTAGGTATAGATACCACCACCTGAACACGAGCCCCTATCTCTAAACCCAGGCCGCCAATTTAATCAAATTGGCCGCAAATTGCGGCCATGAGGGGGCGTTAGGTCTTGTGGTTTTGGGTAGGGAACTCTGCAGTGTATTGTAATGTTTTGGCATGTATAGTTTTGTTAGTTTTGACCTGTAGGAAAATATGGGACAATATATCGTATTTCATGTCTGTTGTGTTTGCGCGATACGCGCGATACGTGAGTGGGTTCTGCGATCCAGTGTGTCGCGGCGTGTCGCTGTAGTTTTAGACGCGTATGCACATGTTTTAGCATATCGTGCACACGCGCATTTAGTTCGCGACGCGAGTTTCTCATTTGGGTTCGGTATCGCGTTTTGCGAGGTATTTACTTATATATGTATTCCTTGTCTTATTTTCAGGTTTGCAGGCGGGGACTACGGACACGGCTACAGAGGGAGATTGGTGGTAGGATTCACCTAGCGTGGAGCGTAGGTGGGTAGATTTAACATCTACAGGGGAATCGCCCGCATGGCGTTATGCGTCTGGGCTAGAATTCTATTACTTGTCGCATATTCTACGTCATTGTTAGAATTGCGCCTTTACCTTATTTCCTTGATATAGTTGTACTGTGACTAGCAGCCATAGGACACTGCACATATTATTGACGGTTCATGTTGTACGAGCACGGATTGTATGCTACACACACACCGTCAATAATTGCCATGTCACACACAAACCGTTATAAACACTATATTGCTTAGTTAGGGACTTTACGACATCGATTCACATTAGTTATCACGTTTTGACTTTTAGTTACCGATATACCTTACTCACTTATTCCACTCATACCCGGAGGGGGTACACTTCATCAGTTCTTATTGGTAGATACCTATACATTGCTACGCCTGTATGTTACACACATATTCAGTTGCAGTCACATATTTACCTTTACTGATGTTACTTAGCTGTACCTTATTGATTTCACATACATATGGTTTCAGCTACACATTCTCATCTATATGCTCGCATTTCAGATATATCGCATATATTTATTCCTGGATTTGCGCATTGTTTATTGGGATTTTACATGATGTTTTCTGGATTTGGGAACCGTGGGAGTTCATGAAATTATGCATACATTGAAAAACCCGGTTTCCTTGATATGATATTTGCGCAGCCACCATGAGATTTATCGGTTCTGATTATATACTCCATACGAGGTATGGTTGCCGTATGAGGGTACATGGTGGGACCCGGTATGGTTCCCCTCGGCAAGATGATCGATGGACTTTGCCGATTGAGCCTGGAGGCGGGCGAGTACCTACCGGTGACAGTACCAATGACTCGGCGGGGATCATGGAGATACCGTTGGGAGTCATGCACGTATGCATACGTCGAAAGGTGAGGGTCAGAGCTAGGCACTCGTGCTTTCAAGATAGCGTATGATACGTACCTATCAGGATTTCTGTGTCGATGCTTGGCACATTGTTTTCATGATATTTCTTTTAAACACCTTTGTATATATAACAGGGGATTTAGCCGTTGTTATATATACCCTTACACCAATATTAGTGGAATGGGACGCTAATATATGTGTATTGACCCCATCATATTTATTTCTGCATATATGTATATTTAGGATGCTAGAATCTTACTTGAGATTTTGACTTGGGATATCAGGTGATTCATTGAGATTGGACATACATATAGGATTACTGATTTGTACATTCAGGATATAGGAGATTACTCGATATTGTACATTGTGGAGACGTGAGACTTATATGATGTGAGAGCCCTACATGGCGGCTGATTTGAGGAATTGGGATTTGAGTGTCTTGATGGATTGTGATCCTACCACGATGACAGGATTCCGTGGGATGACATATTTTACTCCATACCTCATACCTTTCCACTTATGCAATGTTCCATGTATTAGGAGTACCTGTTACTGTACCCTTCATGATTGCTGCATATTTGCATTCTCATATCCCTATTGTATGGTTATTGCATACCACTGTCATGTTACTATTGCTTCACATATTGATTGTACCTGCTAGTGTACTTTCCATTATTCTGCATTCACATGACATGTTATTACTGTAATCGCATATCTTAGATTGATGATGTACGTACATTCCTGCGATTACCTGCATATGTTATCTACTATTCACGAGTTGGCAACTCACCCTCGTTGTGCCACAGGTGTTGCAGGTTGTCCCCCAGAGTAGTCGAGGCAGGCAATTCAGCTATTCATCTATCATCTTTTGCTACAGATACCGCATCGGCTCACAGTATACTATTTTGCTTAGGTGGGTTTTGGTGGTTATCTGTATTTTGTATTGTACATTCGTTGTATCTTGTACTCTCCATCTACTATTATGTTGTTGACTTAGAGACTTGGTGAGGACGATATTGTATATTATTTGCGGATTTGTTGTCTTTTATATACAGCTTTCTCTCTATTGCCTTTATTTCTTCGCTACGGCGTCGTATATTTGTGTTGTATTCATCTTGATCTAGTTTTTACAAAAGGGGGGTGTTGCCAAAATTTTAAAGAAAGAAAGTAGGACTTTTAAAGAATTTGGGTTGCGATTTCAAATGTTTCTAATACTTTTCTTATCTTTTCCGTATTTTCTTGGTTTAGATTTCTGGGTTTTGGTTTTCTTTTACTGCATTACGTCTTTAGGCGTTGTGTAGTATTAGGGCCGTCACGTGCCAATCTCGGGTCGTGACAGCAGTCCCGAAGCATATGGAGGCAGTGGCGGTTAGATAAGATTCGTCTCTCTCGGTATTGGGAGTTGATATCGCACTGTGTTTTGAGAGCCATTACGCAAAGTCCCTGGCCAGGGCAAACGAGATTTACTGGTAGGATTTCCAGTAGCTTCTCAATGTGTAATGGGCTTCACTCCGACACGACTTATACAGCTTTTAGGGGACTGACGTTTGTCGCCCTCTAGGCCCGATATGCGATTGTCTTATACGAACAGACTGGACTGTACGGAGATTGTCACATTAGGCTCAGTAGGAGTTCGGATGGGTTTCCTCACCGGCCTTCTTATCGACATCTACCTGGGGACCGTTATGTACAGCTAGTGCCGTTTGCGGCCTGTGGTTAAACCCACTGCCAGTGTAGTGTCGAGTCTTTAGAGTCCAACACAGAGAGTTTCCCTACTTCAGGCGAAACGATATAGAGGTTGTATGGTTTTACGACAGGGTTCGGACATATACGTGTACTTGTGCACGTATGATGTTCGGACAGATTATACTAGCGGGCTTTAGTTTAAGCCAGATTCTAGTATTGGATTATTGGATTTATGCAGTCTCAGAATATCCTTGTTTTACGGATGGTAGGGGCATTCATGTAATTAGTCGAAAAGTTTCTAGAAGAAAGGTGAGGTGGAGAGCTTATGTGTATTTTGCATTAAATGAATTAGTGACTCATGAGATGATTCATCCAAATGAGTTAATGAAGCATTAATTGTTTTAATGACTCATTAGATGATTCATTCATTTGTATTAAATGAAACATGAAGATATTTGTGCAAGATATTTGTGCAAGATATTTTATGCTTCATAATATATACACAATTGAGTTATAATTCATTTCATTCTCACAAACACATTCTCTCTCCTCAAACTCTCCTCTTCTTAAACCTAACCCTAATCCTCTCATGTGTTGAGATCCCAAGGGTTAGCAAGACTAATAGATCCTTAATCCACTTCTATATCTTTTAGGTCACTTGGATTAACAATCCTAGCCACTTAATTACCTCAAGTGAGAGGTTAAATCTTAGAGGAAGAACTCTCGGGTGGATCTTCTATCACATCGAGGAGGCCGACGAGGAGGTGAACAACAAGAACAAGAAGGACTAGTATCTTGAGGTATAATCATCCATCATGGTAGTTTAGCATTTCTAGATTGTTTGTTAGTTAGGGTTTAGCAAAAATCCGTAAATGATTGTTTTACCTATTCCGCCTCCCCGCATCCTGTGGGGTGTCTAATATCGGCTTACAGTGGTATCAGAGCCTAGCGAAACCATAACTAACATGTTAGAAAAGTCTTTAGAAATTCGATCGCAAAATGAACCCGAAAAAACGACATTTTCACATAGTTTCTGCCGATTTTCAAAACGTGTTCTAAAAATTTTTCAGGGACCCTTAAAAATACAAGCAGGTTTTTTTTTAAGAATTGTGAAGAAATTTAGGATCGTGACTCGACCAAACCACCGCGGAACCGCGGCCGATACAAGCGATCCGCCGTGAATCCGCGGCCGAGTTGACACCGAGTCAACCCAAACTTGCTCAGTTATTCTGTGTTGATGTTATATTTTCTGGGATGTTTTGTTTCTGCTCAGGTTTTATATGCACAGAGAATTGTTTGAGTGGATTCATAAGTATTGCTTGATCGAAATTCTAAGATGTTTGGCTAACTGGATTATATCTGTGTTGTGTTTAATGTGTTCGTAAACCTCCCCTAACTGCCAGTATGTCGGTTAGCAGGGGGTTGCGCATTTCTGTAATGGTTTTTACTGGTTTGTGAATATGAACTTGTTGGATTGTCTTGAATGGATAGCCAGGGATGTGAGACGAGTGTTTCTTTCATTCAAATGTAAATTGTAATTTGTTGTAATATTCTTTTGCGGGGCACATCTGGGTTGAGGTTGTAGCCACAGTTGTATTATTTCATTTACTGTTTTCTGCTCCTAGGATAGACCCAAGATGGGGTGCACAAACTACCGGGTACTTTGAAGTGTTTAGTGGCATACTCACGTCGTTGATGGAGACCGCTTCACTTCGGGTACTTGACGGGTAGTTTGCCGTACCCGTAGGGATCTAGGGTGGGGTTTTGGCTATTCATCGCGACTATGTAATCCGTCTTTCTTTGCAGGCTCAAAAGGAATGCGAATTCCTAGAAAATCCAATATGTTCATCTGTGATCTGGAATGCCTATTATTGCGTCTGACGAATGTACAATATCTATATATGATATCTAGTAGGCGTCACTTATGTTTTGCACCCGCGCTAGCCCAGCCCCCGCTCTGTCGTTAGTTAAGTAACCTAACAGGTGAATGACGGGGCCCAGTGGCGAATGCGGATGGCATAAGAGGACGTTGTATTTTCGTTGTTTTCTGCAATGATAGGTTAATTGATGGGACGCATTATATTAATGCAAAGAAAATAAACCAAACTTGAATCGTTGGAACAGTTTAAAAGAAATCACTCGGTTATTTTAAAACAGAAGATATTTTTTTAATTGCGGAGCTTAAACCACTCCTTTTAAAAGCTATTAGGTTCCTTCGATCATATCAAGTTCATTACGTTCACGGTTTCGTCAAAACCATTCGTAGCCCTCCATCATTTCATTTAGGTATTCAGTAGTATTCAAGCTATGTATTGTGACCAACGCCAAGGCATAGTGTTTGGTAGCTGCTGGGTATTCATTTGTTGCATAGATAGATGAGTTAGTTTGGATCAATCGTACTACCATTAGGCCAACGTCAGGGGTATGTACGGGTGGGTTCAAATTAACAAGATAATGATGGGTAGAACTTGACTTATGACTTATGACATTTTGACTAACGCCAAGGTCATAAGAGCATGGGGCAGAAATCCATATCGGGAGTTTCTAAAGAAACTGAAACTTGCTAAGAGATTGCTTACCATTTGGAGTATGATAATTTTGGTAGGATTCCTTCAGCTTTATCACACGATGATATTTGGATCCCGATCCTACTGTGAGTATATGCTACTCATCAGGAAATTCTTTCACTTAACGATCAATGCTATAAACCAAATAGGTGTCGAGAAAGGTGTCAGCGAGTCTGCGCCCCCAGAGAAAATAGGTTTTTTAATTAAGGAACTTCGCGAAAGCGTCGTAAAACCTCCCTCGAAGTACCGACACCGGCCTGGCTGAACGGTTAAGCATGTATTGTACGGTGCGAATAGTCCTGACAGTTCGAGAGGCTATTCGAGATGATAGGTCTTCGATATGCCAGTATATGGCCCTAGTGCAAGTGGGAGATTGTTAATGTATATGCCCTAGGGGCCATTATTGTATCATACTAGCTTGTATATTACTTAATGGAAGCTTGGGATATTCACAGTTGTATTAACAGTCTTGCTCAACATAGTAGTATGCTACTTGGTTTATATCTATCTTAATATGTGTATATGTTTCTTTTAGCATATTGCGAATACATATTGATAAAGCCCTTAGGATCTTGCTTGACTACCAGCGTTGTGATGGCAGTCACACTAGTGGGAGCTGGGTAGTCTACAAGCACATCCTTTTTTAGGTCCCTAGTCGTAGGATTATCGAGACAGGGCATCGATATTCCAGAGTAGACTAGTGTATACGCTTCTCATCCAAGCAGGGGAGATGGTCTGTTCCACAGCCATTAGTACGTTGTACTGGAGATAGTATGCAGGTGCTCGTTGGGTTACGGGTACACCGGACAGGACTCGCAGGGAACTGTTGGTTGGTATTATACCAGTCGTCAGTTAACAGTTCCTAGGTGACATGAGTACAGCATAGTCCGTTAACTTGATACTGCTGCTTCGTCTCGAGTGTGTTCCCACTGTTCTTAGATTGCTACCCTACCACGGCTCAAAGGAGACGTGCAAACAGGTAGCAGTTGGGTGCAGTCCCGAAGCACTTGGAGGCAGTCGGGTTAGATAGGATTCGTCTCTTCCGGTATTCGGAGTTGATATCGCACTGTCTTTGGAGAGCCATTACGCAAAGACCCTGGCCAGGGCAAACGAGATTTACTGGTAGGATTTCCAGTAGCTTCTCAAGGTGTAATGGGCTTCACTCTGACACGACTTATACAGCTTTAAGGGGACTGACGCTTGCCACCCATAGGCCCGATATGCGATAGTCTTAGACGAACAGACCGGACTGTACGGAGATTGTCACATCAGGCTCAGTAGGAGTTCGGATGGGTTTACTTATCGACATCTACATGGGGACCGTTACGTAAAGCTAGTGTCGCTTGCGGCCTGTGGTTAAACCCACTGCCAGCGTAGTGTCGAGTCTTTAGAGTCCCACACAGAGAGTTTCCCTGCTTCAGGCGAAACGATATAGAGGTCGTATGGTTTTATGACAGGGTTCGGACATATACGTGTACTTGTGCACGTATGATGTTCGGACAGATTATACTAGCAGGCTTTAGTTTAAGCCAGATTCAAGTATTGGATTATTGGATTTATGCAGTCTCAGAATATCCGTGTTTTACGGATGGTAGGGGCATTCTCGTCATTAGTCGAGAAGCTTCTAGAAGAAAGGTGAGGTGGAGAGCTTATGTGTATTTTGCATTAAATGAATTAATGACTCATGAGATGATTCATCCAAATGAGTTAATGAAGTATTAATTGTTTTAATGACTCATTAGATGATTCATTCATTTGTATTAAATGAAGTATGAAGATATTTGTGCAAGATATTTGTGCAAGATATTTTATGCTTCATAATATATACACAATTGAGTTATAATTCATTTCATTCTCACAAACACATTCTCTCTCCTCGAGCTCTCCTCTACTTAAACCTAACCCTAATCCTCTCATGTGTTGAGATCCCAAGGGTTAGCAAGACTAATAGATCCTTAATCCACTTCTATATCTTCTAGGTCACTTGGATTAGCCATCCTAGCCACTTAGTTATCTCTAGTGAGAGGTTAAAGCTTGGAGGAGGAACTCTCGATCTTCTATCACATCGAGGAGGCCGATGAGGAGGTGAACAACAAGAACAAGAAGGACTAGTATCTTGAGGTATGATCATCTATCATAGTAGTTTAGCACTTCTAGATAGTTTGTTAGTTAAGGTTTAGCAAAGATCCGTAAAGTTAGTCGATTTTAACTTGAACAAAATGATTGTTTTACCTATTCCACCTCCCCGCATCCTGTGGGGTGTCTAACGTCGACTTACACATCCATTACACTATGATGTGTTTTATGTATTTATGATTTTGGAGCCTCGATAACTCGATCATTTTATTGAAATGTTTTAGTATTTGAGGGGTTTAAATTTAAATTAGGGGACCGAATTTATTTAAGGGGGGAAACTGTAACATTTCAGAAAAATAAAATATTATTTTGGGATGTTAAAGTATTAAAATAATAAATATTATGAATATTTTAATGTGTGGAGATTAGTTTTAATGATGTGGTATAATTATATACCGATAGATTGGAAAATATTGGAAAATTTAATTGAATGGTGATTTTTGTAGAGATTTATGTGATTTAGGCAAATTATAAATTTTTATAATTAATTATATACAAGTTTATTTCTAAACTTGATTAATGTTCACTAATCATGCATTTATCTTGATTAGGCTTCATGACATGCACCATGTCACATTTTCTAAAAATACTTGTTACATTTTTATGAAACATGATTTCAAGTCTTCATTGTGCATGGCTTCATTGTGGTTTTTGCAATTGTTTTACAAAACAAAACCATAAGAAAAGAAAAGAAAAAGGAAATTTTAAAGAAATGGGTATGGGCAAGAGAGAGAAGAGAGAGAGAGGTGAGGGGTCATTTGACCATGGCTCACATTTGTTTATCCTTCATTATCTTTATCATTTCCCTCTCCTCTCTCACCCCTTGGCTGCCCTCTCTCCTCCACCTCCTTTACCCTCTCACAACACCACCAAAATCACATCAAAACACTTCATTCCCTTCATTAAATACATGCACAAGCTCACTACAAGCATGGGGAACCAAGAAAGTTTAGATTTTGAGCACTTGGGGCAACTCAAAAAAATTCTTGAGTTGCCAAATGAGATAATTCTTTCACCATTATCTTGGTAACTAAGTTTTTATAACCAATAATTTAGTTTAGAAGTGATTTGGTGGGGTTTAGTGATGTATAAAAATTCCAAGATCAAGTTTAGGGATTCTTGTATAGTGAAGAGGCAGTTGAGGTGTAATTGGTGACTACAAACCCTCCCCCATAGTGTTAAAATCTAGATTAAACCAGGGCCTTGACTTAAACTTGAGATTCGATAACGAAATATCGGTTTTGTGAGAAATTGAGGCCTACAGCGAATCTGGTGTGACCTAAGACTTTTACTAGAAAAACTAGCAACCCCTAGAGACCTATACTAGACACTAGGAGACCACCCTGAGGAGTCAAAAACCTAACTCCTACTTTTGGCCGAGCAGGCCGGAATTTTGGGCAGTGTGGCCGGCCAAGTTGTGGACGTTGGTGCTAGGATTTGTTCTGTAGCTCATATACCCCCTATACAATACCCCGGTACTTTTTGTTTAACCTAATTTCACCTGAACTAAAATCTTGGACCAGTTTTCTAAGTTGTTGTTTATGTTTTATGGGTTGTAATGACTTGATGTTTTGATATTTGGTTTTGTATCTGTCACTTGACGTTTGTACGTCGATATCGGGTGTTGTTTGGTTGATTTGCGTGAGTAGACCATAGGTTTTAACCTATGTGTGATTCGCGAGTCGTTTTGGTTTTGAATTGGACGTTTTGATGCGATACGATATATGTGATATGTAGGTACCCTCACGTGGACTTCGGACGATGAAGAAGAGGATGACGACATCGACTTCGGTAAGCAAGGATCAAGGTGAGTAGATATATATCTACGGGGGATGTCGGGTTGATGGTGTATAGCAACCCCGCACTTTCGTAGGGTAGAATGCGAATGCGATTTATATATTTATTTATATGTGTTAATGTGAGACGCGAATGCTTAGAGAGAAAGTAACTTAGTTTAGTTTCTTAGTCGTGAAACCCTAAAGTAATGATTGGCACACGCGCACACACGCGCATACAATTGATTTTCTTGTGCGTATATGGGGATATATATATATACATATATATGTGAGTATGTATGTATGTATGTGTGTGTGTGTGTGTGTGTCTATATATACACACGGATGATAGGGATAGTATGTGATATGAGGTGAGGAGTTGATAAAATCGGGCATGATGCCGTGAGAGGTTGATAAGTGATTGAGCCGTGATGTGGCATATGATATGGTATACGACATGATATTATAGTGGATCGACGGGCGATGTGTTTTCATACACACGATTATGTGTGTGTGTATGTGTGTGTGTGTGTGTAATTGATGGTATCGGAATGTACTAGACTTTAGATCAGTACCCCGAATTCAGGATATGATGATAAGGATACCAGATGAATAATGAGTTATATGTGATATTTGACCCGTACCCCGATTTAGGATGACATACGATGGATTTTACCGTACGAGGTATAAATGTGATGATTGATCCGCACTCTTGATTTTAGGATGTCGTACTGTATGTTTCATCGTACGTGACGCTATTGAGGCGAGATCACCGATTACTAGATATATATATTGGCTCAGACTTAGGTGGATTTCCTTACCCTTTCGATTAGTCTCTTAGTTTAGTCCTGTAGTTTATCAGGTAGATGTTAGACTGGGCTCGAGTCATACTTATTTTCAAAACTAACGAATCGTGAGAATTTTAAAGACAGGCCCTATTTTCTAAAAACCACGATTCGTGCTATTGCAAATGCCAAAATTGTATGACTCGTACTTATAAATGTTTATTCTTATATGTTGCGTTACTGTTCATTTTCCGTATATTCTTGTTGTTCGCATCGCATTGCATGCTTAATTGGGTTTTCATTAGTTATTATGAACCCATGTTGTCAGGACAACAACACCATTACCGATGATACGTATGCTCTACGTACACCTTCTTGCCGGCTCACACACATCATCATCGGTAATTTTCATGTCACGTACACATTAGAAAACACCACTTCATTAGTATAAATTGTTAGCTGATAGTTTCGACATAGTACTAGTGCGCTTGCTTTTATATGATAGCTTAGACAATGCATTTATTACTGTGATATCTCATGCATGTGTATTTTCATTTGTCATGCAATATTATGGGGGTTTTTACCGGTATTCACTGTTTATTGACTTTTGATTATGGGGTTCGGATTTTCCATAAGATTTATGGATTTGGAGAAACCGCAAGGATTTTATAAACTCATTATCATTTTCAAAAGATAGAAATTGCGGTTTTCTCATGATATGATGCGAGATATGTCCACCATGAGTTTTCTCGTCCCTTAAGCAGTATCATACACCCGATTCAAGGAGGAGGAAGAACCGTCTGCGGGTGCATGGTGGACCCGGTGCGGTACCCCGGGGCAAGACGGTCGTAGATGATGGCATTAAGCCCGGCAGGGGAGAACTACAAACCGGTTATTTGTGACGGGGCGAATATCCGGAGGATACCGACATAGTCGTGAGATTTTATTATATGGGCCATTCTGGATTGCCGGAGCCCAGGGCCAGTCCGGATTGCCGGAGCCCGAGATATTGAGACATGAGATTTTATGATATGGGCCAGTCCGGATTGCCGGAGCCCGAGATATTGAGATATTGGGATATATATTTCGTTTCGATGCTTGACATGGATTCTTTGTGGATTTCATTGATGATACTTCGATTTTATGCAGAAATCTCATAGTGATAAGAAAACATTTTTCTCATTTAGATGTATTCTGTTTTCATGCATTCATAGATCATATATATGATATGTTGTTACCTGAGGCACTGACACGAGCACTTGGTATTACACTTATGTATAGATGTTTACCCTTGCCGTTATTTAGATGCTTCAGGTTATATATTGAGGATATATTATTGTATGACCTAGGATAGAGTCATACATGCGATTTCTTTTAGGTGATGTTTTCTACTCACGAGTTGGCAACTCACCCCCGTTGTGCCACAGTTTCTTGCAGGTTTTGCCGTACAGGTTTGGTTGCGGCTTGCTGCCACACTACTTCCTTCCGGGTGATTGCTTTGGTAGGTGGGTTCACTTGTATCGTGACAACCGTAGTATATGTATTTATATTCAGTTGTATCTAGTAAACTCCATCAACCAGACTTGTATTATTGATAGACTTAGAAGAATAATGTTTATTCTTTCGACCTTAGAGTCGCGCTTGTGTTATTATGGTTTTCTGGTGGATATTGGTTTTCTTCTGAGTTTTGATCCTCGCCCTTCGGCGTTGTATATTATATTGCTTGCGTGGTTATGTCCGCCAATTGGCGAAGAGCTAGCTCCCTCTTGGGGATGCCTTTATTCATTATGTATATTATTCATGTTTGTACCTGTTTGAAGCAAGTATTTACAAAGGAGACTCTGCCGAGCTTTTCGGGAATATATGATGTTGCTTTTAAATGTTTAATGCCATTTATTTTATTTAAACCACTTGCTTTAAACAAGTTTTCCTTCACTTCTTATTTAAAATGGTTTAGATTTCTGGGCTTTTGGCTTACTTGAATTAGGTGGGGTCCTATAGACTTCACATGATTCAAGTGCCGGTCACATGCAATTTCGGGTCGTGACAGATAATATTCCGCCCCTAACCTCCTATGACGTTGACAAAGGCCAAAAAACCATAGGATGCTAGTCAAGTTCAACCCGTCATTTCCTGATTGAATTAAACCCACCCGCATGACCCTTGACAAAGGCCAAAAAGGTCACACGACTACCCTAATCCAATCGCATCATATACTTAAACAGATAAGCACTAGTTAGCTACCGCACACTACGCCTTGAAAAAGGCCAACAAACGCAGCACGAATACTAAATACTACTTATCTGAAATGACGGAGGGCTACGATAGGTTTTTAAGAAAACCCTTTACGTAATGAACTTGATATCGTTATAGAATCGAGTGATTTTCAAAAAGGAGTGTTTTTTAGGCTTTTTCTAGTTTTGCTAAAGAGGTCACTCCCGGTAAAGGGATCTCGGCTCATTCCTTATCGAATAAGGCGCAGGGTGTTTCAAAAATACCACTATGCAAAGCAAAAACTATAAAAGCAATCAAAAGACAAACCGAGTTTGTAGTATCTGCTAGTTTCTCTAAAGAGGTCACTCCCGGTGAAGGGATCTCGGCTCTTTCCTTATCGAATAAGGTGCTGGATATTCTTCAAGGAACACCGCTATGCAAAGCAAGAACTAGAGCTACCAGTTTTTAAAACAAGTCTCTTCAACATCTTTTAGGTTTCTATTATTTCATTAATCTCATTAATGAAGTCTCATCTGTTATGCTTCCTAACCATCACATAAGAAACGAAAGCAGCAGTATTTATTAAATCTCATATATATAATATAGGCATTCATCTCTGAACATATCAAGCGATCACATCATAAAATATCAGCAACAGAAGAATCACATATGAAATATTGGATATACTAGGAATTCCGTGTTTTATTCAATCCAGTAAAAACGCGGATTCCACGGTCATGATGAATAGCCGAACCCACATCCCTAGATCCCTACGAGAGCGGCAAGCAACCCTACCAATTCTAGAGTTAGGAGACCCTATCTCGACTCCTCGAGATGGTCTCCCACTGGACCCTAGAACCCGGTTACTTATGCTCCCCGCCTTGGGTCTATCCTAATGCAGAAAAGTAAATAATATACATCAATGGTGACATCATCCTCAATCCGGAAATGCCCCAATAAAAGAATATTACATACAAGTTTTTACATGAATGAAAATGAAAAACTCTCATCTCACATAAAAAAAACCCGGCTATTCAAAACACGATGATCCAATATAACATATCACAGAAACACATAACATCACATGTCATCAACGTAAGTAAATATGCGTATCCCAATTGTGGTTGACGTATAGCAACGAAACCGGCAATACACCACATATTACACTTACGGTCGCAGAAAAGAAAGTGAAAAAATACAACAGTTGGAATCCGCAATCACCTTAGTTATCATAAACCCAATATATCATATACATTGGATTGCATGCCTAACCAAATGAATTCCTTAGATATCATATGCCTAATAATTATAAACCCCGCATTTTAGTCTCGATATTGAAAACACTTTCCAATAACCTGTCGGGTAATTCAACAAGATTCCCAATAATATGATCGAATGCTCGTCGAAAACTTTAGTAGACGGCCGCACCCCCGATCAAAGAAAGTGCACTAAGGCGGAACACCGCAGCCGCGAGCACCCGAACAGATGCTTTTTGGCGACGGGGTTCTCCTACAGTCACTTGATCGGGGCTATGGGGCGTGGCTATCTAGTAAGGTTACCTGGCGAGTATCCGCGTACACTACGTAATTGCGACGTACTTTTGATCCACATCAAAATTCCGTGGCAACCGATCAAATGAGACTAAACTGCTAGATTTGTAAAATCCAAACTAGTTATCTCATAACTATTTGTGGATTACAAATATTGTATCACAATCACAGATAGCTAGAAGAAGTTGAACTTTTCGATCGAATAAAAAAGAACCCAAAATTTCCCAACAAGCTCAACGCTTGAGCGGAGTTCAAAAAATACCCAGAACATGCCACAGCTCCTGTGAACCAGCCGTAGAAGGGTCAACCAATGCCTCACCTGTGGCACTGCTGAACTACCACAAACCCTAGGGTTTGATAGCGGTTCTGACGATCACAGAATCGAGTTAGGTTTTCGTTCTTCTAGAGGGTCCACAGAATCGCTTGCATGATTTTCTGAAAATTTTAAACTCGGAAAAAATCCAACTCTGGAAAAATTTCTAGCGGGGGAAAAATTGGGTTATTGATATCCGTTCGAACTTTTTAACATCGTCTAAATAACCCGAATACATGTTAGAATTACGACTACGAAACACTCCGAATTGCCTTTGCAAAAAGTTAACATCACATGAAAATTTAGCAAAACTAAACACCTGAAACACCAAAACCCAGACCCTGGAACACTGAAAAATTTGAATCCCAGAAGCCTTAATAGGGCCTGCCTGCTCGGTTTTTCCCTTCATATGCTCGGCCAAATTTCTAGCAATTGGGTTCAAATTTCTCCTGTGTTCATATTGCATCTCATACAACATTCTGCAGTTTTTTTAAAAAAAATTTAGAGCCCTTTAAAAATTCGACAGAAACTAGGATTTGGCGTTGCAAGTTTTGGAGTCGTTTCGGTTTCGTAATCTAACAAACATCGTCTAATTTTCTAGCATGGCTCTGATACCACTATAGGGTTACCTAACGCGGCAGCAAGGTTTCGAAAGGTATCGTCCATGCCATTTTAACAAAATTGCCGTATTAGCTAACCCTAACCCTAGAATCGTTACTAGAAAATCCGACGATACTAAATGTAAACACTTTACATCTGAGTGAATGAGGGAATACAACCTTTGTAAACCGGTCCTTCATTTCTAAAGCTCCATGTCGTAGTCCCTTCACTGCAAGTTGTGAAGACCCGGACTCTAGTAAGGGTTCACATGAAGAAACGAACAAGCTTGCTCAATGTCTTCGAGGCCGACGATAATCTACGTCGAGGAGACTCGAGCTCATGCTAGCTCTTCACTAATGGTGAAATTAGTGAAGCAAACACCCTAAACTAAATGGTTAATAGTAGATGATGATGAAGTAGGAAGTGGGCTCACTTTAGATTTATTTTTCTCACAATGTTTCATCACTTAGAAAAAACTAGTAAGCCTTTTCTCTTGAGGAAGAAAAAGAAGTCATGAAGAGATGAATGAGAGAGTGAGGTTAGAATTGCAACCATGGTGAGTTAGTGCCATACACTAATCCTTGTAGAGACTAAACCATGGTGTAGGGTAATGGTTAGGTTAATAAATATCTTAAGCATGACAAAATTAGTGGACTTAGTCAATGTTCTACAAGCTTCATCCAAGCTCCAAGCCATGGAAATTTCCACCATTTTGAATTACTTAATAAATAAATATAAACCTTAACATTAAACTTAGCATGGTGTGAGTTTCATACATCCATGTTGCATGTGTAACCTTGCATGACACATAAATATATATCACATATATATTTTGTGCAAAAAGTAAACAATACAATTAACAAATATCACATATATGTTAAGTATATCATAAGTGAGAAAAATGAATACTTAAGTGAGCTAATATTAGTTAATGTAATGTAATATATCAAATATATAATTATACATTAAATTATTAAATCACCATTTGATTTAATAATCCGGCTATATGCTGTATAACTAACTAATATCAAATGCAACAACTTATCGAATCAACACTTGATCCGATAACCCGGCTATATCACATATAACCGACCAATATCACAAGTCGCGAGAATAAAATGCGGTATCACATACGTGCATTAATCTCGGTCCCGCACATATCACATATGTGCTCCTACTCCATTTTGCATGAACCGGGAAACCTCTGTGTAGAACTCTAAAAACTCGTCAATACGCCGGCAGTAGGTGATGATCATATCAAACACCCACAAGCCGCAAGCGGTCTGCTAAACGTAACGGCCACCCGGGTATTGAGCGATCTGAAGATCAACAAGCAAGCCTGCTCATACTCCTACGAATCCAATCAGTAACTCTACCGTACAGTCTGGTCTCTTCGTCTGATATGTTGCATATCAAAAGCCTGGGGGTGGTATAACGTCAGACCCCAATAGCCTGATAAGTCATGCCGATAGTACAAGCTAGTCAGATAGCAGTTCTCAGGTAACATGACTATAAGTTAGTCTTCAGACCTGAGATCGTCATTTGTCCCGTGTGAGTTCCCACTGTACTTTGATTACTACCCTACCACGGCTCTACTGAGTCATGTGAACAGGTTTTAGTTGGGTACAGTCCCGAGCCACATGGAGGCAGTGAGAGATTGTTGGGGATTCGTCTCTCCTGATATAGCGAGTCGATATCGCATTGTGTTCGATTGGCCACCACCATAAGACCTTGGTCAAGGCAGTTAGGATTTACTGATAATTAGATCAGTAGTTTCCCGGATTGGTCCTGAGCCACGTCAGTATGAATTATCTGGTTATTAGGGTCTGACGTTTACCACCCCCTAGACCCAGAATGCGATACTTTCATACGAAGAGACCGGGCTGTACGGGGATAGTCACAGATAGGCTTTGTAGGGATCCGGATGAGTTTGCTCGTTGGCCTCCCTTTTCGACAGGTACCTGAGTAGCTATTACGTACATCTTATGTCACTGACGTGCTTGTGGTTATGGATTTATCCAGTAACTCACTGCCGGCGTACTGTCGAGTCTTTAGAGTCCAACATAGAGGGTTTCCCTAGTTCAGAAAAAATGATGTAGTAGCCGTATTGAATTAGACTTCCGATCAACTGATTGTATGTCACAACCCAAAAATATTAGCCCATGACCGGCACTTAAATCACGCAACGTCTAAAGGCGTAACATATTTCAAGTAAGCCGAAGCCCAGAAATCTAATCCTTATTAAATAAAATAAAGAGGTGAAGTTTTGAAAATAAGGTATGACGAAACCAAAAGTTTTCTTAAATACACAGTCAATGGGACATAAAAATGCAAATGGATTTACTAGTTGAAAAACATTTTTCGTCTTTTAAAAATTTGGGCCGCACCTCCTTTGTATATTTTGATCCAAAACCATAAATACATGATAATATAAAAGGCATCCCCAAGCGGGAGCTAGCTCTTCGCCAATCGGCGGATTCACAACCACGCAAGTCATAAAATAAGTATACGACGCCCAACGGCGAAGATCAGTGCAAAGAATAACGAAAATAAAGAAAGACATCAACCCACCAAGCGAACATATAACTCATCGCTCTAAGTCTCGCAACTATAAGTCTTTCTAAGTCTCACTACATATACAAATACTAGTTTCTGATTTGATGGAGTTAACTAGATACAACAGGAATAATAAATATAAGATGGGTAGGATCCAACATGTACCACCTACCAAAGAAAAACACCCAAATGCAGCTATGTGCCAGTGATGCCGCTACTGATCCATGCGGTCAACCTGCAAGAACTGTGGCACAAAGGGGGTAAGTTGCCAACTCGTGAGTAGAAAAGATCATCAGGTAGAAATCGAATAAAACAATGATTTCCTAGGTCAACTATATCATGAAGGTAATATTATGATATCTAGGGTAACCGTGTCTACATATATGCCAACAATAATCAATGCCAGTATGCATGTGGATATCATCCAACAATATAATAAATTCCTGTATGCATGTGGATCTCGTCCACTCGAAACATCATAAAAGCATATGCATGTAAATATATGAGGATATCAAAGAATGTGTGTCCATCAATGACACATCAAATCATGGAATCTAAGTGTCCAACACCGACACTCGAATCATCATGAAACCCGTATCCAGCATCGACACGTAAATCCTCATATCTCAGGCGCCGCATCCTCAGATTAGCCCTTATGTCTATCTTATCTCAGGCGCCGCATACTCTGATCGGCCCTCATCCATCTCATGACTCCGGTCGGTATCCTCCGGATAACTGACGATTCCAAATACTATCACCGGTAGGTAGTGGTCCCTCTGCCAGGCTCATCGTCATCCCCAAGAAATCTCTCTCTTGCCCTAGGATACCTTACTGGGCCCACCATGTACCTGCAGACGGTTCCTCCACTCCTCGAATCGGGTCTCGAAAAAAAATTCTCAGAACCGAGAAAACACATGGTGGACGTCTCGAAATATCATATCAAGAGAAACCGTGTTTTAAAAACAACACATAATTTCCTTTGAAATTTGACCACGGTTCTCAAATCCATAAATCTGAAACAATATATCTCAATGCGTATAATCATAAAGCATGATGTATGCGACATATGACAGAAATGTAAGTATATCCGTATATCATGCAACATGGAACAGTGATGTAACAATATCAGTATATCATGCGACATATCGTAATGATGTGAACATAGCAAGTAAATCATACAAGGAGTCATATCATGATGCAGCAATTCTACTGTGTAGTGACATAGTAATTATCGATGATGAAGTGTGTGAGCCGGCCGATCTGTGTAAGTGTAACATATGCATCATCGATAATGGTGTAGGTGTACTAACACCGGTATATGTAATGCAATGAGAATGACGTAAACGTAGCATAAGGTACATCATCAGCTTAATGGTATAAGGTATACATATCTAACATGACCGAGTCGGTGAACCTATCAATCGGCATCCAGCCTCACAACATCACGTATGGTATAATCCATCGTACGGCATCCTCTAGTCAAGGGTATGGATCAATCCTCAAATAACCTCATCACGTACGGTAATTCATCGTACGGCGGCATTAAACAATTTGCGATCCTAACAACCTATTTGACAATGAGGGTACGGACCTAACGTCTCCTACGGCTTATCACTCATGATTCACAACATTTTATATCTCTATATGCCTATATCCTAGGTCACATCCATAACAATCTCATATCAGGGGACCGGCAAAGGTATCAATCCTCTCTTATCGACCCACATCTGTATGCCGACATATCAATTAAGTTATCATAACACATCGTATATTCTTTTCATCACATTAAGTCATCTTACATCAAGTCAATTTTATATATACATTCTACCTTATACATCAAATTACATGCTACTCTAAAACCTATACCTATTCTAGTGCAACTACATATCTATAAGTCGTGATTCACATTCGCTTTTCATATCCCTAAAGATTTCATCTTATATCTCAATATATATATTCAATCACTCATATCATCTCTAACTATCTTTTTAACCATATCCCTATTTTTCTAATCTAGGTTTCTACGACTGTATCATATAGATCAATTTCCATTTATAATTTGCGGGGGTGATATACACCACCCACCCGACTTCCCCCGAGATATAGATCTACTCACCTTGATCCTTGCTTGCCGAAGTCGATGACGCCATGCTCCATCGTCTCGGAATCCACGCGATGGTGCCTACAATCAATACAAATCGCAAATGCTATTAAAATCGAGTTCGGAAAACCAATACGGCATACGGTGCGCTCATAGGTTAGAATCTATAGCCTACGCATGGAAAACAATCAAACAACCCTTGTTGTTGACGTACAAATGCCCAACAACCAAATACAATACCAAATACCAAAACCAAGCATTCCAAAATACGGAAAACATAACTAAAACCACTCACAATAGTTCCCAGATTCTCTCAGGTAAAATGGGGATAAACAAACAGTACTATGGGGTAGTATATGGAGTGTGTGAGCTACTCGACCAATTCCAGCACCAGATACCCAAAATTGGTCGGCCACATTGCCAGAAATTACGGCCTGCTCGGCCCAGCAGTCTCTGTTAGGGTTCGTCTGGTCTGGGTGGTTTCCTATTGTTCAGCCTAGGTCAATGGTATTGTTTGTTTTTCTCATAATTACCCTAGGTTGCTCCAGTTTCCCTGTAGGCACACAAAACTTCACAAAACCGGCATGGGATGATTCCTAAGTCAGTATTCTCTATACTAGGCCAGTAAAAACACCACTCAAGTCTTGTAACAGCCCCTAAACATCACCAAATCCACACCATCACCCAACCCTTTCTCTTGAAATTTCTAAATATCAAATACCCTAACCAAATCACATTCTAAACTAAACTAGAATACAAGAAAACTCAAACTAAACTAAATGGGAGAAGATATACCTCACTTGGGCAACTCAAGAAAAACCCTAGCTCTCCAATGTCTTCAAAATCCAACTTTGATTGGTCTAATGTGTTAAGGATGAAGTGGGGATCAACTTTTGTGAAACCCTAGCTCTCCAATGTCTTCAAAATCTAACTTTGATTGGTCCAATGTGTTAAAGATGAAATGGGGATTAACTTTTGTGAAGGGAGTATAGGGTTTTGATGAAGGTTTGGAGATGGATCTTAGGGGTAAAGGTGGAGGGAGATGAGGAGGAAGAAGATGAAGAAAATAATGGGGAGGAAATAATGGGAAGCCCCCCTCTTTCTCTTTCTTATTCCCACCCTCTCTCAAATCATTTCTCACTCACTCTCTCTCTCCAATCATTCTCTCTTTTACCCTATTCTCTTTTTCTTTTCTTTTTTTTAAAACACAAACCACATAATATCCCAAAAACAACACAACAGCACAACATGTAACCAAAATTCAACATGACATGGTGCACTAGCCATGGAAAACTGTAGAAACACGGATTTGGCTTAATTGCGATTAGCAGTGCACTAATCAATTTTCATCCAAACTCCATATAATAAATTATAAAAATGCCAAATCTGATAAATATATTTTTAAGTGAATAAATCATTTTAATCCCCAATTATTTCACAATTATTGGTATATATTTATACCATTTTACGAAAACCCCAATTTCGCAAATCGGGTAGTTTTCGCGAAATATATTATTTTAATATTAAATTCCAAAAATAATATTTTATATTTTCTGAAATGTTACAATCATCCCCCCTTAAATAAATTCGGTACCCGAATTTAAATTTATATCCCCAAATACTAAAACATTTCAATAATCAGCTCAAATCAACGGGGCTCCGAAATCACGGAATAAACAGAAATACCACAGCGCATCGCGTGCGCCTGAAGCCATGTATGAAACTCAAAACCGAACTCCGTCAAGCGTCATGCAAAGCATTAGATTTGCGCGTATGTCATCGGAGTTACCATGGAGATACAGATCTCGAAATCCACTACTGAAATCCAATATACACTAGTCAAATATTATAATATGTATATAGTACGCATCCTCGAAAATCTCCAAAAAATGAGTAAAATACATGCAAAATCTTTTCTGAATCGCCGTGTGATGCGTAACTCACGGCACAAGTGATGGACGCTCATTTGTAAAGTAATAAATATACGTTCATATATGTTTTGCTCAAATATACGTTCCGCCTTTTTGAAATATCCCAAAAGGTTTTCCTTTGTAAACATTCGTGTCGCTTACGGACACGTAGGAAATAGCGAGACTATAGCTCCTTTTTGAAAACCTCTTGTTAAACTTTTATGCATGAAAAGTACTCAGGTACTGTCCTCAGATCAGTCACGTTCGGCTACTACATAATATAGTACCTGTCATGAAAACAAAGTGCTCAAGACCAAAATCAGCCTCAAAAGGCGTATCCAACAATCACGTGTGTTTGGTGCGTACGGAAATCAAATCCAAATACAGGTGGCACAATATGCACAAAGCAAAACTAAGTGCAACAGGTGTGCACGAAAACATCTGTCCGGTGCAACGGGTGTGCACAACAACAACATCTAGTGCATTTATAGTGCATGAAAATCTCAATCCAGTGCATCCGATGTGCACAAAATCACATCTCATATCATGCGCCCAACATGCGCGAAAATCCAATTCAAGTGCATCCGTCATGCACGAATAAAATCTAAGTCAAGTGTATCCAATGCGCATAAAATCCAATATCAAGCGCCTAATATGCGCAAAAATCCAACCCAAGCGCGTCGGGTTAGTAAAAGCATTTAGTGCAGTAGCATGCACGAAAACGAACATTAAGTGCAAATGCGCACAAAAACATAAATCTGGTGAACAAAAGCTCAAAATACAAATCTAGTGCATCAAATGCACGAAATACAAATACGGTGCAACCAATGCACGGCGTATAAATCTAGTGCAACAAATACACGAAATACAATCAATAACTTAAATGTGTAAAAATCAACACCGAGTGTACCAAGGTGTTTAAAATAAAAAAACCGTATGCAACTATGTGCACAAAATCCGTATCAATGCACTGCAAGCAAATGTGACCTATACCGAGCACAAAAATTAAATTGAGTGCGTACTACATGCACAAAAATCAAATCATCCATATGAAATCCACGAAATCATAAACACATGCTACGAAGGTACAAAATCGACATCAAGTGCAATAGATATGCACAAATCGCAAATCAACACAACGGTGTATAAAATATATATCAAGTGCAATAACTATGCACAAAAATATAAATACCCAGCAAGTGCAGCCATAGTGCACGAAAACAGTATCATGAAACTCAATCATCAAAACTCAAATCCAAGCGATAAAAGCGTAATACTCGGATCACAAAGCAAATCGTAACAAATGACATTGAGGTACACCTCCTACAATGTCGAAAAATGTATCGGTGCACCTAAACTGGCGGAGCAAGAACATCCGCTTGCCTCTTGCTCACGGTCTGGCGTCATCTGTCTCTGGGTCCTCATCTTCTTTGTGGATTACCAATCTCGCAATCCGTCGGCTTGTCGGTCCGGTCCGGTGCACTAACGGGAACGATTCCACTCCGGCACTTCTCTGGTCAACTCTCGGCCAATTAGTATGATCACTCATAAAGCAGCACGTCACTGGCGTCGGCCTCTTATCCTCTGAATACACGTGACACAACTGATCCTCGGTGCAAATCTTATTGTGGCAGTGTCCTGGAAGGAGCCGGCTCAGGGTCTCTTCCAATCTCGCCTATGCCGAACTATACGGAGGCTGGTACTCTTACATAATCATCTTCTCGTTCTATGGACATCTGCGTTCTCAGCATAACATTTCCTTGGGAACTGGTCGTATTCCAACGCTTCTGTATACACATATGTTCTCTAATCTCAACAGGGAGTAACCACAGCTTGTTAACATCTCGCACAAATCTCTTGTTCCACTCGTCTTTATTATTGTCCGCTTTGACGTCACGTCATGCTATCTTTGTACTGCAATTGTTCTCGGCTACAGTCAATCCGGAATCTCTCACATGGACTCGAAATCATGAACTCGGTATCTTCATCACTCTGTAGAAGATCTTTAGCCGAACACATCCTCGGGAACTCGTCCTAATCATCGTAGGAATACTCTATATTCGTCCGTTCTCGATCAACTCACAACTCACCTGGGTGAGGTCTTCTATCTGAAGCTGGTCCACTTACTGATCTCCTATCGGATAATTCCACGAACAACGTCATCTCTGGATCGATCTACTCGGGATCTGATTAAGATTCTCCACACTGGAAATCTTCAACTCAACCGGGCCTGCGTCAGCGCATCAAATCAGACGAATCATCTCATTCGCTTGACTCAACTAAAGATAGACTAGCTGTCTACCATTGCATCTCTGCCTGAAAGCACCAGTGATCTCAGCTTGTAAGCTCTGAAAGCGACATCACATCAATCTCAGCAACAGCTGGGTCATCTATCTACAAGGTAGACGACATCACGGTCTCTGAGGTAGGTTGTACATCAATAGTCTCTCACAATCTAACAGCCTCTAACAATGGCCCGATCAACCGGTGCAAAACCGAACACTCGTCTCAAACGAGAGGTCACAACACAAACACTAACTCGAGACGTTCCCATGTCACCAGAAAACACAATGGTCAGTCCTCGTCCATAACGATCTCGCCCAGACCGCATCACCAGAAGCAGCTCAATCTGCGCTCAAACCATGGTGAAAGGAACCTCAATCAAGTATCAATGAGGATAGATCAAAGGTATGAAAGGAAACAACAGATCCAGAATGGATACATGATCATAAGGAGGAACGGGATCAATGAGGGTATGATCATGGAAACAAATAGAATCAAGGATCTCAAATGGATGTATGATCAAGAGAATGAAGAGAATCACAGATCTCAAAATATGTAAATCCTAAGGTTTCTTAAGTGGAGTATCGTATCGTAAATATGCCACGGAACATACGTACGGTACGTCACTCTACTCAAGGTACCTACTCCATCAATCAGGGTCAACCTATGAAACGAAAGTACGGGTCTAATACCCCCTGTTCAAGTCTATATTCCGTAAGGTCAAGCCTAGGTTCCGAAATAATTTACGCCCCAGACTCCATATAGTCAAACCTAGACTCGAACCAAGGTTAAACCTAGCGCTCTGATACAAACTTTGTCATGACCCGAAAATATTAGCCCGTGAACGGCACTTAAATCACGCAACGTCTAAAGGCGTAACATAATTCAAGTAAGACGAAGCCCAGAAATCTAAACCTTATTAAATAAAATAAATAGGTGAAGCTTTGAAAATAAGGTATGATGTAATCAAAAGTTTTCTTAAATACACAGTCAATGGGACATAAAAATGCAAATGGATTTACTAGTTAAAAAACATTTTTCGTCTTTTAAAAATTTGGGCAACACCTCCTTTGTATATTTTGATCCAAAACCATAAATACATGATAATATAAAAGGCATCCCCAAGTGGGAGCTAGCTCTTCGCCAATCGGCTGATTCACAACCACGCAAGTCATAAAATAAGTAAACGACGCCCAACGGCGAAGATCGGTGAAAAGAATAAAAAAAATAAAGAAAGATATCAACTCACCAAGCGAACATTGTTGGAGATAGTGCCCTCAGAGTCAATTATTGGATCACAGGTACGTGATTGCAATGATTGAGGGAGGACCTATCCCGATAGGACAGTCTTACTCGAGATGATAGTATGCTATCTGGTTTATCTTTATCATCGTGTACTACTTTAGGTGACCTGACATGTCGCTATTACACGTTGATAGAGCCCCTAGGATTCTTGCTTGACCACCAGCAGTATGAGGACGATCATATAAGTGGGAGCTGGGGTCTATAAGGACATCCTTAAAAGGTCCCTAGTCGTGGGAGTTTCGAGACAGGGCATCGATACTCCAGAGTAGACTAGTGTATACAGTCGAGACCCCGACGAGGGGTGGTGGCCGGTCTCACAAGCCATTGGTGTCAGTTGGATCACCTAAGATGTATACAGGTGCTCATTGGGTTATGAGTACACCGGACAGGACTCGCCGGGAACATGCTAGTTGGTCTTATACCTGACGTCAGATGGAAGTTCCCTGGTGACATGTGTACAGATTAGTTCATCGACCTGAGGATCGTCATTTGTCTCGTGTGAGTTCCCACTGTACTTTGATTACTACCCTACCACGCTCAAAGAAGACGTGCAAACAGGTTTTAGTTGGGTACAGTCCCGAGCAACATGGAGGTAGTGAGCAGATCTTCAGGGGTTCGTCTCTCCCGGTATTGAGGGTAAGGTCGCGCTGTGTCTAGGAGAGCCATTACACAAAGCCCTCGGCCGAGGCAGGAGATTTACTGGTAGGTATTCCAGTAGTATCTCAGGGTGTTCTGGGCTACACTCCGACACGACTTGTACCGCTTTTGGGGGTCTGACTTTCACCAACCCCCTAGGCCCGCCATGCGATGCTCATAGACGAACGGACCGGACTGTACGGATATTGTCACTGACAGGCTCAGTAGGGTGTCAGGATGAGTTCGCTCATCGACGTCCCTTTTGGTCAATACCTGGTAGCCCGTTACGTATTGGCTTATACCTCTGACGTGCTGGTGGTTAAATCCACAACCAAGGTGTTGATGAGTCTTTAGAGTCCCCCACATTCTGTTGCTCAAGTTTTCGGCCGAAACGCTGTAGAGGCCGTATGGAGATATGGCAGGGTTCGATCAGATACGTGCGGTATTGCACGGATCAGGATCGGACGGATAATACTAGCCGGTTTTGGTTTAAGCCGGATCCTAGTATAGTACAGTGTAGATTTTGTCTCATTGCATTTATATTCAGTCGGAATACAAATGCGGGTGTGTATACACAGTAGCGGGGTTTTCCTGTAATTTATTACGGGACCAGTTTTCTGGAGTTGCCAGTTTGCTTTCCGTTTCGGCCATTTTTCATTTGTATCTTTCATTGGCTGAAGATTGGTGGAGGAGGGCTTATTTGCAATTGTGCAAATAAGCATTTGTGGAGGGTGGTGATAGCATATTGTTGTATCATGATAGCTCTTCTTTGACCTTGACTTCTATCTTCATCATGGCTTGACTGTTGTAGGACATGATTGTTGATGATGATTAAGGGTGAGGTTGGTGGAGTGTTGGTGTTTCTTTGTGATCATTTTCTTCATATGATAACCATTCCTCTCTCTCTTGCATGATTAGTGAGTGGCTCCCCTCATTTTGACTCTTTCATTCTCTCCACCACAAAATGCATGGCCGGCCAAAGCTCATGGGGCTGTCCAAAATTTGAGATGTGGGATTTTGTTCTCTTTTGGCTTTAGAAAATTCCGACAACACCATCTCCAAAAGTTTATATCATTTCCTCCACCAAATGGCAACTCTCTCAACCCCAAAATGAGACACGAGTTCTACGCACATTCTACAGCAAACCTTGGGCACGTCGGCTCGCCAACTTCGTGCCCGAGTTGCCTCGGTATAGAGGTGGGAGCCCGTAAAAGAAGCAGGCGACGTGGTGCCCTTCCGGCGAGGTGGTGGAGACCGGACATTCCGCGGGAGATCGGGACGACGACGAGAAGACCGGAGGACACGGATCACTCGGTATATCTCTCTTCCCATCTTGTAGTTAGCTAGGACTAGTTTAATGGCCCGATCCGGGTTTTAGTGCGCAGTGGTGCCGGTTTGAAAAATTAAAGTTAACCATCGCTTCCGCATTTGGCCTGGGGATGGAGGCCGGGGCGCCGCCGTGCACTTACATTGGTATCAGAGCCTCGCCATTAACATAGTCTAGCTTTGTCTAATGTGTTTTACATTTCCGATCGAACAATTTTCCAAAAACCGTATTTTTCTTCACATCAGTTTCTGTCGAAATTTTTTGAAGTCCAAAAATTTTTCAGGTTGTTTCAGAATGATGTGTAGGACATTCTAAGAGTTCTGTGAAAATTTGGGCTCGTGAACAGTCCAAACCACTGCGGAACCACGGCCAAACCCATGCTTGGGCCGCGGTTCCACCGCGACTTGAACTGTTCAGTCCCCCAAAATTCTACAGAAAGCTCCTGAGTGGAAAATAGGTTTTCTGGAATGTTATTTTTTGGGCCCAGATTTCTTGATGTGATACAGTAGTACTTGGGGGCCCACTTGGTAAATTTGATCGATCGGATATTTAAAACACATTAGTTCACAATATTTACATTATATCTGCGACCGTGAATGTCACTTGATCGGTAAATCCTGTCTAACTGCTATAGCCCGGTATGACGGATTTGCGAACGTGACTTTCACGTTGATGTTCTGTGTATTGCTGTAATGTTACGGATTGGTCATGGGGGATAGCCTGGTTGCAGTGGTAGTACAGTTTTGTTGTATTATGTACATTTGATATTGCGGGGCGAGCGTCCGACATGTGGACTGCCGTCACTGCCTGTTTGTATTATTATTTTGGGGCACGACCAGGTTGCGGTCGATGTACCCGTTGTATGTATATTTTACTTTCTGTACTAGGATTACCCCACGGAGGGGTGCACGGATAGCCGGGTTCTAGAGGGCAACAATCCCGCATCTCATGGCATTGAGACAGAGGGGCTTTACTCTAGGATTGGCGGGCTATTCGCCGCACTCGTAGGGGGTACAGGTTGACCCAGGAGGGGTGCCCAAGTTACCGGATTCCGTGAAGTGCTGGGTGGTCCATTCACGGTGCTGAAAGGGGCTGCCTCGCTTCAGGTTTTGGCGGGTAACTTGCCGCGCCCGTAGGGGTCTAGGTTTTCATTGCACAGGCTATCCACACGACCAGGGGAACGTCGGGTTTCAGTAGTGGCTCTGTGAAACCCGGGGATCCCAGATATCTGTATTGTTCTGTGATGCTGTACATTTCTGTGATGTTACATTTTTTATCACGCCTTGAGTGAATATAATATATTGGTATATATATTAGTAGATGTTGTATATGTTTTGCATCCACGCTAGTCCAGTCCCCGCTTTGTCGTTAGTTAACTAACCTAACGGGTAATGACGGGACCCAGTGGCGAATGCGGATGGCATATACGTTCATCAGTATATTTTCGTTCTTTTTGGTGTGATCAATTGATGAGACTGCGTTGATTCGGATCAATGCAAGTTAAAAACAAACCTAATCTGATGTTGTTGGAACACTTTTCAAAAAGCTGTTATTGCAAGGACGTTCTCTTTTGTTTAGCATCGTGGTATTCAGTTGGAATATCCTGCTCCTCAGTCGACGAGGCAAGGGCCGAGATCCCTTCACCGGGAGTGACCCCTTGGACAGAAGTTTGCGTCAGGGCAATAACTTCACTATAGCCGATTACTTTTGCTTTATATCGTGATATTCAGTTGGAATATCCTGCACCTCATTCTACGGGGAAAGTGCCGAGATCCCTTCACCGGGAGTGACCTCTTTAGCGAAGGTTTTCGTCACTATATTTTTAAAAGCTATCCGGTTCCTTCAACGATATCAAGTTCATTACGTTAAAGGTTTTCGCCAGAAACCATTCGTAGCCCTCCATCATTTCAGTTAAATATTCGGTAGTATTCAAGCTATGTATTTTGACCTCACGCCAAGGCATAGTGTTTGGTAGCTGCCGGGTATTTATCTGTTGCATAGATAGATGCATTGGTTTGGGACAGTCGTACTACTATTTTGGCCTACGTCAAGGGTATGTACGGGTGGGTTCAAATTAACCTGGACAATGATGGGTAGAACTTGACATGTGACTTATGATATTTTGACCTCACGCCAAGGTCATAAAAGCATAGGGCAAAAATCACATCGGGAGTTTCAAAAGAACTGAAACTTGCCAGATATGCGCATACCTTCTGGAGTGTGATGACGTGAGCGGATTCCGTCACGTTATCATGCGATGATAGTTGGATCCCGATTCCCACTGATGAGTTAGTTTACTCCTCGGGTGATCCCGACTAATTCTTCTTTCAGGTTTGGAGGAGAATTTGAGATGATAGTGGGAGGTTTCCAGATTAGATAAATTGGTGACCATTCTGATCTAGGTTAGAGTGCACGCTGAGTGTTTCTTTTCTCTCTCTCTTTTGCAGCGACCATTGACCCGACCCTAAGACTATGACTCAGTGACCAAGTTGACCGAACCTTCTTAAAAACTGGCCTTTGGATTGTCAGAGTTGCAGACCTCATTGCCATTCCTACTTTTACCCTTTTCTCCAGGACACCCCGTATTACTACGAACGTCCACTTCCATTGGACAAAACCATCGTATGGTTAGATACGAACTCGAAGGAATTTATTCGAGGATGGTTTCAGGTTCTGGAGAAAACGAATAGGACTATTCAGTTGTCTTTTCCTTTTACCTTCTCTCAAGTTGCGAGTACTCCTTGGTTTAGGAGATAGTACACCTATTACGCAAATTGGATAGTCTTCTTCCAAACCTTAGGCTGGTGCCGAACGGCGGGGAATGAAGAAAACCAATTAGCATAACAATGGTGTGCAGAAGGTATTAAGTAAAGACAAAGAAAGGGATTAGTAAGAGGGCAAAGTAAATTGCGAATGATATTCACGACCAAACCAAGTATTTCATTACCACTCCCACTTCACCTTTGTATTTCTCCAGGATACTCCGTATCACTACGAAGATCCACAGATATTTGGATACTCCATCGTATGGTTATATACGAACTCGAAAGGAACTTGTTCCAGTTCGGGGATGGATTCTGGTTCAGGAGAAATAGGAATATGGTTTATTCAGGTGTCTTTTATCTTCACCTTCTCTCGCATTGTGAGTGCTCCTAGGATTAGGACAGTACACCCATTACGCTTATTGGATAGTCTTCTGCCAAACCATAGGCTGGTGCCGAACGGTAAGGAAGGAAGAAAACCATTTGGCCTAAGGGGTGTGCAGAAGGTAATGACTAAAGACATATAAAGGGATTTGGAAAGGTGGCAAAGAATTATACGGTTACAGTCATGAATCTTGAAGAGGCATTACTAGGAATACCGGGATACCCCATCGAAACATTTCAATGTTTCAGTTTCACTGTGTACTGTTAATGGAAAACTGATTTCCCAATTAGACATTTGCTCCAGGGTATGTATTTACCAGGTGTGATTCTCACATCTGTATGGTTTTACAGATGATGAGTGGGAGTAAGTTATTGGGAATTAGGTGATCATCCTCATTATATCGGGATTCGTTGTAATCGGTGATATTTGAGGAAATCACCTGGGCTGTTTGCCGGTCGGCAAATATTTGGTTTTGAATATCCGCTGTTATGCACCAATTTCAAATTGATATATCTGTACGTCTATTTTCATAGAGTGAAATATATTTTTTTGAAATTATGTCTATGACATTTACCTATATCAGTGGATGGTTGGGTAAGGAGCATTAAACAGCGGTGTAATTCTTCTTAACCATAAGTACAGTTTTCAACCTACGACACACAGTGAATGAGTTATCAGACTCAAGGGACTTATACAGAGTATTGTATGTTGTCCAGGGTCCATCAGGACAGAGGGGTTGGTCCTCGTACTATATTCGGTTTACTTATGACTTCTCTAGTTTTTAGACAGGTGTTTCGTGGAAACACAAGGTCCGAATTTTGAGAAGTTATAAGTATATGGATAAAGTAGAGAACCAGGTATTACAAGTATCAGGATTCTTCAAGGTGATCGAAGATGTAGATACTTGTGTGTGGTATTCAGTTGATAGTAGTAATTAAGAGAACTTGCTTCTCTTTCAGGTTACTCATAATTGGAAGCATTCCTAAGTTGAGTAACGCTGATCGGCCTCCTTCCATATAGTTGACATGCATTGGAGACAGCTGCATGATTTGAATCTGGTTCAATTAAATCAGTGCCTCTGGTCCTATATTGGATATAGAACAGTTCGTATCTTAACGATCTTAAGGTACGGGGAGTTGTCCGGTTTATGATTAAAACCAGACACTGGAAAACTCAAGGCACGTTTCTGTAATGGCTGTTTGTGGGTTGACCCAGGCTATGAAGAGGGTTGACTTTCTACCATCTGGAAGAACAATAGCGATATTGTTCTAGACTCACCACAGTTTTAAATAAATGGATTTTTTCAGAAAACAGTGGTGGGAGTATGGTAGAACTGGAAGTGATTCCAGAACCACAAACGATTACAGAAGATTTGATAGGAACCTAAAGATTCAATCTGGTTTGACATTCCATTGGCCACTCCGCAGATAAGGTGGGTAACCTCAGGCACCCGAGAGGTACTCCGGTAGCCTCAAGGACGGTGGCAGGGAGGTTCTTGTTTACCCACACTTGCCATTGCTGCTGTTCCAGACTGTGAGACCCGGCAGGAGGATGAGTATAGCGTCGTTCTAAACTTGCTTTAGAAGTGTACGTTTGTATGACTCTGCCAGAGGGTTGTCGTAGTCAGTGGGAACAGCGGAAGCATTGGTGGACAGGTGGCTTATGTCTATTTATAGACTAAAGCAGATTTAGCGGAGATAGATCATCTATTTCTGATGTGACAGTTATAGGTTTGACTTCATCAGAATAGGGGATGGATCTGTTGAGAAGGTAGTAGAGTGTGACGTCCTGGTATTTGGATGACATACACAGAGTAGGAAAAGAAACTCCTATACTACGATCGGTTACACTTTGGTCGTCACACAGTGGTTTCTCCACATAGGACTTGGATATTATATCTGACATTCTGGTTACTAGATCTATAGATCTAGATTTGGGTGGTTTCCCAATCAAGGTACTTAGACAACATTCTAAGAGTATTTAGAATGGACGACTCCTGGCACGGTAGTGTACCTGCAGATAATTGAGTCACCCTCTCTAAAGGTGTCTTACAGACTAAAGTAGAGAGGGATGTGCATGATTGGCAGATCACTTGCTTAGGCAATTGAGTCAATCATGAGATGTCAAGTACCACACCAGAAGTTGTTTTTGCGGTAGATGCAATAAGTTGATATTGATCCAATCCTGGAGAGACAGTCGGAAGCAGTTTTAGAACATAAGTGGATGTTCTAGGGATATGATAACGACAGCCTCATTCGGGGGACAGTTATCATTCCAGGCTTCCAAGGTGACCTGGACGACAAGGAGGTTGTCAGAGTTATAGTTTTCCTTCTGATGAGGGACAGTATTTTGGACAGGTGGTCCAAGGCAATACTGAAGGAGGCATGGTGCAGGATACTGATTAAGTTCAGTTGACGATACAGTCTAAGAAGTTTGGATTTGAAGTTCATTTATGAGCTAGGTCCCATCAGACATCCAGACACATTCTAAGACAGGTATTGCTCATTTCGGCAGATGGGTTTCTCCGCGAACTTGAGATTATAGAGAGACATAGAAAGAAACATCAAAGCGGATCCACTCACTGAGGCTATTCCTCGAACGCAATAGTTTCGCAAACGAGCTTTGTGAGACTGACTAGTAGAGGAGTTGGGTGTTCGGTATCACACGGGCTGTGAGTATGCGACATCGCAATAATTAGCCATGAGTGCAAGTGGGAGATTGTTGGAGATAGTGCCCTCAGAGTCAATTATTGGATCACAGGCACGTGATTGCAATGATTGAGGGAGGACCTATCCCGGTAGGACAGTCTTACTCGATATGATAGTATGCTATCTGGTTTATCTTTATCATCGTGTACTACTTTAGGGACCTGACATGTCGCTATTACACGTTGATAGAGCCCCTAAGATTCTTGCTTGACCACCAGGAGTATGAGGGCGATCGTATAAGTGGGAGCTGGGGTCTATAAGCACATCCTTAAAAGGTCCCTAGTCGTGGGAGTTTCGAGACAGGGCATCGATACTCCAGAGTAGACTAGTGTATACAGTCGAGACCCCGACAAGGGGCGGTGGCCGGTCTCACAAGCCATTGGTGTCAGTTGGATCACCTAAGATGTATACAGATGCTCATTGGGTTATGAGTACACCGGACAGGACTCGCCGGGAACATGCTAGTTGGTCTTATACCTGACGTCAGATGGCAGTTCCCTGGTGACATGTGTACAGGTTAGTTCATCGACCTGAGGATCGTCATTTGTCTTGTGTGAGTTCCCACTGTACTTTGATTACTTCCCTACCACGCTCAAAGGAGACGTGCAAACAGGTTTTAGTTGGGTACAGTCCCGAGCCACATGGAGGCAGTGAGCGGATCTTCAGGGGTTCGTCTCTCCCGGTATTGAGGGTGAGGTCGCGCTGTGTCTAGGAGAGCCATTACACAAAGCCCTCGGCCGAGGCAGGAGATTTACTGGTAGGTAATCCAGTAGTATCTCAGGGTGTTCTGGGCTACACTCCGACACGACTTGTACCGCTTTTAGGAGTCTGACTTTCACCAACCCCTAGGCCCGCCATATGATGCTCATAGACGAACGGACCGGACTGTACGGATATTGTCACTGACAGGCTCAGTAGGGTGTCAGGATGAGTTCGCTCATCGACGTCCCTTTTGGTCAATACCTGGTAGCCCGTTACGTATTGGCTTATACCTCTGACGTGCTAGTGGTTAAATCCACAACCAAGGTGTTGACGAGTCTTTAGAGTCCCCCAGATTCTGTTGCTCAAGTTTTCGGGCGAAACGCTGTAGAGGCCGTATGGAGATATGGCAGGGTTCGATCAGATACGTGCGGTATTGCACGGATCAGGATCGGACGGATAATACTAGCAGGCTTTGGTTTAAGCCGGATCCTAGTATAGTACAGTGTAGATTTTGTCTCATTGCATTTATATTCGCTCGGAATACAAATGCGGGTGTGTATACCCAGTAGCGGGGTTTTCCTGTAATTTATTACGGGACCAGTTTTCTGGAGTTCCCAGTTTGCTTTCCGTTTCGGCCATTTTTCATTTGTATCTTTCATTGGCCGAAGATTGGTGGAGGAGGGCTTATTTGCAATTGTGCAAATAAGCATTTGTGGAGGGTGGTGATTGCATATTTTTGTATCATGATAGCTCTTCTTTGACCTTGACTTCTATCTTCATCATGGCTTGACTTTTGTAGGACATGATTGTTGATGATGATGAAGGGTGAGGTTGGTGGAGTGTTGGTGTTTCTTTATGATCATTTTCTTCATATGATAACCATTCCTCTCTCTCTTGCATGATTAGTGAGTGGCTCCCCTCATTTTTACTCTCTCATTCTCTCCACCACAAAATGCATGGCCGGCCAAAGCTCATAGGGCTGTCCAAAATTTGAGATGTGGGATTTTGTTCTCTTTTGGCTTTGGAAAATTCCCACAACACCATCTCCAAAAGTTTATATCATTTCCTCCACCAAATGGTAACTCCCTCAACCCCAAAATGAGACACGAGTTCTACACACATTCTACAGCAAACCTTGGGCACGTCGGCTCGCCAACTTCGTGCCCGAGTTGCCTCGGTATAGAGGCGGGAGCCCGTAAAAGAAGCAGGCGACGTGGTGCCTTTCCGGCGACGAGGTGGAGATCGGACATTCCGCGGGAGATCGGGATGACGACGAGAAGACCGGAGGACACGGATCACTCGGTATATCTCTCTTCCCTTCTTGTAGTTAGCTAGGACTAGTTTAATGGCCCGATCCGGGTTTTAGTGCGCGGTGGTGCCGGTTTGAAAAATTAAAGTTAACCATCGCTTCCGCATTTGGCCTCGGGATGGAGGCCGGGGCGCCGCCGTGCACTTACAAACGTATAACTCATCGCTCTAATTCTCGCAACTACAAGTCTTTCTAAGTCACACTACATATAGAAATACTAGTTTCTGATTTGATGGAGTTAACTAGATACAGCAAGAATAATAAATACAAGAGGGGTACGATCCAACATGTACCACCTACCAAAGCAAAACACCCGAATACAGCTATGTACCAGTGATGCCGCTACTGATCCATGCGGTCAACCTGCAAGAACTGTGGCACAACGGGGGTGAGTTGCCAACTCGTGAGTAGAAAACATCATCAGGTAGAAATCGAATAAAACAACGATTTTCTAGGTCAACTATATCATGAAAGTAATACTATGATATTTAGGGTGACCGTGTCTACATATATGCCAACAATAATCAATGCCAGTATGCATGTGGATATCATCCAACAATATAATAAATGCCTGTATGCATATAGATCTCGTCCACTCGAAACATCATAAAAGCATATGCATGTAAATATATGAGGATATCAAAGAATGTGTATCCATCAATGACACATCAAATCATGGAACCTATGTGTCCAACACCGACACTCGAATCATCATGAAACCCGTGTCCAGCATCGATACATAAATCCTCATATCTCAGGCGCCGCATCCATAGATCGGCCCTTATGTCTATCTCATCTAAGGCGCTGCATACTCTGATCGGCCCTCATCCATCTCATGACTCCGGTCGGTATTCTCCGGATAACCGACAAGTCCAAATACTATCACCGGTAGGTAGTGGTCCCTCTGCCAGGCTCATCATCATCCCCACGAAATCTCTCTCTTGCCCTGGGATACCTTACCGGGTCCACCATGCACCCACAGACGGTTCCTCCACTCCTTAAATCGGGTCTCGAAAACAAATTCTCAGAACCGAGAAAACTCATGGTGGACGTCTCGAAATATCATATCAAGAGAAACCGGGTTTTAAAAATAACAATTAATTTCCTTTGAAATTTGACCACGGTTCTCAAATCCAGAAATCTCATCAAACAGCATATCTCAATGCGTATAATCATAAAGCATGATGTATGAGACATATGACAGAAATGTAAGCATATCCGTATATCATGCAACATGGAACAGTGATGTGACAATATCAGTATATCATGCGACATATCGTAATGATGTGAACATATGTGAACGTAGCAAGTAAATCATGCAAGGAGTCATATCATGATGCAGCAAATTCTACTGTGTAGTGACATAGCAATTATCGATGATGAAGTGTGTGAGCCGGACGATCTGTGTAAGTGTAGCATATGTATCATCGATAATGGTGTGGGTGTACTAACCCGAGTATATGTAATGCAATGAGAAGACGTAAACGTGGCATAAAGTACATCGTCAGCTAAATGCTATAAGGTATACGTATCTAACATGACCGAGTCGGTGAACCTATCAATCGGCATCCAGCCTCACAACATCACGTACGGTATAATCCATCGTACGGCATCCTCTAGTCAAGGGTATGGATCAATCATCAAATAACCTCATCACGTACGGTAATTCACCGTACGGCGGTATTAAAAAATTTGGGATCCTAACAACCTATATGACAATGAGGGTACGGACCTAACGTCTCGTACGGCTTATCACTCATGATTCACAACATTTAATATCTCTATATGCCTATATCCCAGGTCACATCCATAACAATCTCATATCAGGGGACCGGCAAAGGCATCAATCCTCTCATATCGACTCGCATCCGTAAACCGACGTATCAATCAAGTTATCATATCACTTCATATATTCTTTTTATTACAATAAGTTATCTTAAATCAAGTCAATTTTATATATACATTCTACCTTATACATCAAATGACATGCTACTCTAAAACCCATACCTATTCTAGTGCAACTACATATCTATATGTCGTGATTCACATTCACTTTTCATATCCCTAAAGCTTTCTTATCGTATCTCAATATATATATTCAATCACTCATATCATCTCTAACAATCTTTTTAACCATATCCTTAGTTTTCTAATCTAGGTTTCTACGACTATATCCTATAGATTGGTTTCCATTTATAATTTGTGGGGGTGCTATACGCTATCCACCCGACTTCCCCCGTAGATATAGATCTACTCAACTTGATCCTTGCTTGCCGAAGTCGATGACGCCATGCTCCGTCGTCTCGCGAAGGTACCTACAATCAATACAAATTGCAAATGCTATTAAAATCGAGTTCGGAACACCAATACGGCACACGGTGCGCCCATAGGTTAGAACCTATAGCCTATGCATGCAAAACAATCAAACAACCCTTATTGTTGACGTACAAACGCCAAACAACCAAATACCAAAACCAAGCATTCCAAAATACGGAAAACATAACTAAAACCACTAACAATAGCTCCCAGATTCTCTCTCTGGTAAAATGGGGATAAACAAACAGTACTATGGGGTAGTATATGGAGTGTGTGAGCTACTGGACCAATTCCAGCACCAGATATCCAAATTTGGCCGGCCACATTGCTAGAAATTCGGGCCTGCTCGGCCCAGCAATCTCCGTTGGGGTTCGTCTAGTCAGGGTGGCTTCCTATTGTTTAGCCTAGGTCAATGGTATTATTTGTTTTTCTCAGAATTACCCCATGTTGCTCCAGATTCCCTCTAGGCACACCAAACTTCACAAAACCGACATGGAATGATTCCTAAGTCCGTATTCTCTATTCTAGGCCAGTAAAAACACCACTCAAGTCTTGTAACAGCCCTTAAAAATCACCAAATCCACACCATCACCCAACTATTTCTTTTGAAATTTCTAAATATCACATACCCTAACCAAATCACATTCTAAACTAAACTAGAATACAAGAAAACTCAAACTAAACTAAATGGGAGAAGATATACCTCACTTGGGCAACTCAAGAAAAACCCTAGCTCTCCAAAGTCTTGATTGGTCCAATGTGTTGAGGATGAAGTGGGGATCAACTTTTGTGAAGGAAGTATAGGGTTTTGATGAAGGGTTGGAGACGGATCTTGGGGGTAAAGGCGGAGGGAGATGAGGAGGAAGAAGATGAAGAAAATAATTGGGAGGAAATAATGGGCAGCCCCCCCTCTCTCTCTTTCTTATTCTCACCCCCTCTCAACTCATGTCTCACTCTCTCTCTCTCTCTCTCTCTCTCCAATCATTCTCTCTTTTACCCTTTTCTCCTTTTCTTTTCTTTTTTTCAAAACCAAAACCACATAATACCGCAAAAACAACACAAGAACACAACATGTAACCAAAATGCAACATGACATGGTGCACTAGCCATGGAAAACTGTAGAAAAACGGATTTGGCTTAATCGGGATTAGCAGTGCACTAATTAATTTTTATCCAGACTGCATATAATAAATTATAAAAATGCCAAATCCGATAAATATATTTTTAAATGAATAAATCATTTTAATCCTCAATTATTTCATAATTACTGGTATATATTTATACCATTTTACGAAAACCCCAATTTCGCAAATCGGGTAGTTTTCGCGAAATATATTATTTTAATATTAAATTCCAAAAATAATATTTTATATTTTATGAAATGTTACATTGTACTAGTTAACCGGACTTTCGATCGGGATACGTATAGCGTTCCGATCAAATGATTGTACTAGTTACCCGGACTTTCGATCGGACGGTTGATAATACTAGCCTGCTCGGGATTGAGCCGGATTATTAAATCGGGTATTGATTTAATGATTTACGTATATGTATTTCGATATGTATATTCTTGTATTATGTTCTTTTTGTTATTCTATGTAACATTTCAAAAAATATAAAATATTATTTTTGGAATTTAAATAATTAATATAATAAATGCAATGAATATTATTAAAATATGAGAATTAGTTTTAATGATATGGTATAATTATATATGTATGGTTTGAAAAATATTTGGAAAATTAATATGATTATTGGTTTTGAAATAATTTGTGTGATTAGACATTTTATAAACTATTATATAATTGTTAGTATACAATTTTAATACTAAATTTGATTAATATCTCACTATTATGCATTAATTTTGATCATGTATTGTGTCATGCAACATGATATGTCGCAACACTTGTTTCATTTTTTATAACCATGCTTCATTTTCTACCTTATGGTTTTGATTTTTGTTTTAAAAATAAAAGGAAAAATAATTTCTGAGATATTTTAAGAGGGGGGACATGGAGGAATGGGCAAGAGAGAGAGAGAGAGAGAGAGAGAGAGAGAGAATGTGAACCATGGCACCTCATTCCTTCTCCACTTCATTTCATTACTCCTCTTCATTTCTCATCCTTCGTCTCCCTCTTCCTCCACCTCCTCTTCCACCATTCACAATCCCCTAAACCACCAAAAAACCTCACACTCCCTTCACTAAAATTGATTCCAACTTCTTTTTCAAGCATGATGGATGAATCAAGTGGGGGGGGGGGTTGAACACTTTGGACAACCCAAGAAATTTCTTGAGTTGCCAAATAAGGTAATCCTTACACTTCTAGTTAAGTTTTTTTAGTTTTCCTAATGTCCTAGTGTAGTTTAGAGTTAAGTTTATGTAGATTAGCGATGTTAGAATTTTCAAAGATGAGGTTAGGGGATAATTGGAGTTGTGGAAGTGTAATTGAGGTGTAGTAAGTGTTTTACATGACCTTAGTGACGTTTACTGGCCTAGACCAGAGACTAGATTCCAATACACAAACTTAGAATTTTCCCGATGTCGGTTTTCTTTGATCATTGATGCTCAGATGGAATCTGGAGCAACCGAGGTCTTTATAAGTAAAAAAAACTATATTGACCCAGTTAGACGACTAGAAGACCACCACAGAAAAATGAGACCCAAAACCCCCTTATAGAACCGACGACACCGGGAATTCTAGCATTCTCGCTGGCCAAATGTTGGTGTTTGATGTTGGGTTTTGTCCTGTAGCTCACTCCTCATAACTTAGCCTCTGTATTTTTTGTTGTTAGTGATATATACCCTAGAGGCCATTATTGTATCATACTGGTTTGTATATTACTTAATAGAAGCTTGAGATATACACGGATATAGTAACAGTCTTGCTCGAAATAGTAGTATGCTAGCTGGTTTGATTCTACCTCAATATGTGCATGTGTTTCATTTAGCATATCGCTTATACATATTGGTAGAGCCCTTAGGATCTTTGCTTGACTACCAGCGTTGTGATGGCAGCCACACTAGTGGGGGCTGGGTAGTCTATAAGCACATCCTTATGCAGGTCCCTAGTCGTAGGATTATCGAGACGGGGCATCGATACTCTAGAGTAGACTAGTGTATACGCTTCTCATCCCAGCATGGGAGATGGTTTGTCCCATAGCCATTAGTATGTCGTACTTGCGATAGTATGCAGGTGCTCATTGGGTTATAAATACACTGGACAGGACTCGTAGGGGACTGCTGGTGGGTATTATACCTATCGTCGGGTAGCAGTTCTCAGGTGACATGAGTACAGCTTAGTCTGTCGACTTGACACTGCTACTTCGCCTCGAGTGTGTTCCCACTGTTCTTAGATTACTACCCTGCCATGGCTCAAAGGATTCGTGCAAACATGTAGTAGTTAGGTGCAGTCCCGAAGTACCTGGAGGCAGTGGCGGTAAGATAGGATTCGTCTCTCCCGGTATTGGAGGTTGATATCACGCTGTGTTCAGAAATCCATTACATAAAGTCCTTGCCAAGGCAAGCGAGATTTACTGGTAGGTACTCCAGTATTTTCTCAGGGTGTTTTGGGCTACTCTCCGGCATGAATTATTTGCGCTATTAAGGATCTGACGGTTACCGCCCCTAGGCCCGATACGTGATACTCTTAGAAGAACAGACCGGAATGTTCGGAGATTGTCACAGATAGACTCAATAGGAGTTCAGACGAGTTTGCTCATCGTTCTTCTTATCGACAGATACCTGGGTATCCGTTACGTGCAGCTAGTACCGCTGACGGCTTGTGGTTAAACCCACTGCCAGCGTAGTGTCGAGTCTTTAAAGTCCCATACAGAGGGTTTTCCTGCATTGGGCAAAAGATGTAGAGGTCGTATGGTTTTACGACAAGATTCGAATATATACGTGCACTTGTGTACGGATGATGATTCGGACATATAATACTAGTAGGCTTTGGTTTAAGCTGGATCCTAGTATTATATTGATGGATTGTTTTTCGTCTCTTTGTATTCGTATTTTTCAGAATACGGATACGGGTATGTATATACGGATGAGGGGCATTCTTGTAATTTACTCAAGATTGTTTCTAGAAGAAAACACAGCATATTTGTATTAACCATTTAGATTAAATGGTTATGAGGTGGAGGAAATGAGGTGTATGTTTTCATTAAATGAAGCATGGCTCTTATGTTCCACTTAGTGTCTCATGCTATGACTCACTAAGTGACTCATTGCCTGCATGCTAGATATTTGGCTTTTTGCATTATTAGTATGCTTGATGATAATCACAACTCAAGAGCCATCTTCATTCTAATTTTTACACAACACTCTCTCTTCCTCTAGCTCACCTTCTTCATCCTCTAGCCCTACATGTCTCATGTGTTGAGAAATCTAGGGTACTTAGAGACAAACTAATCCATCTTCACTCTCTACATCATCTAAGGCGTCTAGTTTAGCGAACTAAGTGCCCTAATTACCTCGGATTTGAGGTAGGAGCTCGATCTATAGACTCTCGGGTGGATCGTCTTTGACTCGAGGAGGACGACGAGGATGCATCGATCCGAACGATCCGAGGAGCTTATGACGAGGAGGAGGATGCGAGAAGACCCGAAGGACTAGGGCATGGAGGTATAACTTTCATCTGTGTAGTTAAACCTCGTATTAGTTTAGCTAGTAAAGATTTAGTATCGATCCTAGAGTTCGAGTCGGTGTTGCGAAGCGTATAAAATTGTTTTTTGCAAATTCCGCCTCCCTGCGAACCCGCGGGGTGCACGACATCGACTTACAGTGGTATCAGAGCCTACTAAACCATTACTAGATTGTTAGCAAAGTGTTAGAAATTTGATCGACGAACAACTCCCAAAATTATGCTCGAAAACCATGTTTTCTGTCGAATTTTAAAATTGGTCTTAAAATTTTTCAGAGGCCTTAAAATTATGTGCAGGGTTTTCTTAGAAAACTGGAGAAATTGGGGTTCCCGATTCCCCAAGACTGCCGCGGAAACGCGGCTAAACTATGTGTTTGGCCGCCATTCCACGGCCGAGTCAAGGGTGACTCGGTCCGAGTTTCTACAGTATTTCTATATTTTGTGAATTGTGATTTTTGGAATTTTTTGTTTCTGCCCAGTATTTGTATACAACATTGTTCATGGGGTAGACTCAATTTTGGTTTATCGATCGAAATTCTAAGTTATTTGCTAATCGGGTTTCATGTGTTCGATATATGTGTTGAACGTCTGCTAATCGCTATATGTTGATTAGTGGAGGTTGCACATATCTGTGATGTTGGTTTGTGGATATGAACTTTATTGGATCGTCGTGGATGAATATCCAGGGATGTGAGATGAGTGTTTTATCTTTCATTCGATGTAAATTGTAAAGTGATGTAATATTATTTTACGGGGCACATCCGGGTTGAGGTTGTAGCCACCGTTATATTATTTCTTTTACTTTTGTTTTTGCTCCTAGGATGGACCCAAGGTGGGGTGCACAAACTACAGGGTTCTTTGAAGTGCCGAGTGGCCTACTCATCTTACTGAGGGAGCTTGCTTCACTTCGGGAATTTGGCGGGTAGTTTGCCGCACCCGTAGGGGTCAAGGGTGGGGTTTGTCTATTCATCACGACCGTGGAATCCGTCTTTCGTTACAGGCTTAAATGAAATGCGGAATTTCTAGTATATCTAATATGTTCATCAGTGATCTGGAATGCTTATTACTGCGTGAGACGAATGAATATTATATATATGCTATATAGTAGATGTTGCTTATGTTTGCATCCGCGCTAGTCCAGCCCCCGCTCTGGCGTTAGTTAAGTAACCTAACAGTGTTAGACGGGGCCCGGTGACGAATGCCGATGGCATAAGCGTACGTGGTATTTTCATTTCTCTCTGTAATGGTAGGTGTAAATGATGAGACTGCATTATATGATTAATGAAAAGTAAACAAACCAAAACTGAATCGTTGGAACAATTTCAAAACCACTCAGTTTTTTTCAAAATAGCAACTTTTAAAATGCGGAGCCTAAACCACTTCATTAAAAGCTATCAGCTTCCTTCGATTATATCAAGGTCACTACGTTCACGGTTTTACCAAAACCAGGCGTAGCTCTCCGTCATTTCAGACGAATATTCAGTAGTATTCAAGCTATGTATTTTGACCTTCGCCAAGGCATAGTGATTGATAGCAGCTGGATATTCATTTATTGCATAGATAGATGTGTTGGTTTGGGACAGTCATACTACTATTTTGTAATTCGTCAAAGGTATGTATGGGTGGGTTCAAATTAACCTGGATAATGAAGGGTAGAACTTGACATGTGACTTATGATATGTTGGCCTTCATCAAGGTCATAAGAGCATGGAACAAAAATCCACATCGGGAGTTTCTAAAGAAACTGAAACTTGCTAGTGTTGCATACCATTTGGAGCATGATAATTTTGGTAGGATTCCTTCAGGATTATCATACAGTGATATTTGGATCTCGATCCTACTGTGAGTATCCGCTACTCTTCGGAAGATTTTTTCACTAAACGATCAATGCTATAAACCAAGTAGGTGTCTAGAACAGTGTTAGCAGGGTTACGGCTCGAGGGAAAAGAGGTTATATAATTAAGAAACTTCGCGAAAGCATTGAAAAACCTCCCTCGAAGTACCAACCCAAGCCTGGCTGAAAGGTTAAGCAAGTATTGTAGGATGAGATTAATCCTGACTAATTCTTCTTTTATGGTTTGAGGAAAAATTCGAGAAACAGTGGGAGCCATCCTGTTTAGATAAACTAAAAACCAATCTAAATTTGCAAGAGCATCATGCTGAGTGTTTCTTCTCTCTCTCCTAATTACAGCGACCAGGTGACCGGACTTAGGTTACAGCTAGATAATTAATTGACTAAAGCAGACTATATTGATTGGCACAGGTTTATCCAGATGTCCATTACCTATGACAACCTGGGCCATCTCCTTACTACTAAAACCCCTGCCGTCTCAGGTCCAGTTTCTACAGTCGTGGATGTTGATATCCATAAGACAAGGAAAAAAGACAGTGTGAATGCCAAGTGCCTCGTGTTGGCCTCAATGAATAGTGAACACCAAAGGCAGCACGAGAAGATAGACTTTATTTCTATCTTCCTACATAACAAAGATTTATATGGAAAGCAATCTCGTATCGCAAGATATGAGACCTTGAAGGAATTTTTTCAAGCGATGTTGGCTGTCAGGTCATCTGTAGGGGACCACGTCCTTGCAATGATGAGCTATATTGAAGAGCTCACGGACCTGGAGACCACGTTGGAGAACGAGTTAGATACTAACTTGATTCTATAGTCCCTACCTTCTAGTTATAACCTTAAAGAAACTAGGGAGACAGCCGCTCTGCTTATTGGGGAATCTTCCTCTTCTTGATCCAAGGCAAAAGCCAAGGGAGAGAAGAAGAAGGCCTCCACCAAGCCGAAAAGCGGTGTCGGTAAGGTAGAAGGAAAGGGAAGGGCAAAAATTTCGGGGCTAATAGTAGGAAAGGTGGGATGTTCCTATTGTCACGGGAAAGGGCGTTGGTAGAAGGAATGCAGGGCTTGTAAAGCTAGAATCCAGGATCCGTATCACGTTGTGGTTTCGGCTTCGGGTGTGTTTGTGATTAAAAACTGTATGTCAATTAACTCTACTTCCTGGGTACTAGATACCGGATCAGGATCTCATATCTGTAATTCTTTACAGGCTTTGAGAAACCGTAGAGTTATCAGTGCAGGTGATATAACTCTTAGGGTTGCTAACGGAATGAGCGCGGACGCTGTATTCGTAAGGAAATATCACCTAGGATTGACAAGTGGGCAGATATTGATTTTATGTAACTTTTTGTGTGTACCTAGTCTAGCTTGTGATATCATATCTGTATCTTTATTTTCTAAAGATGGATATGATTTTACATTTGTAAGCGATGTGGTCCACATTCACCTTAATCAAAGTTTGATTGTGTCAGGTGCACTAGATAACGGTATATACGTATTAAATCAAGCTCAAGTTTTCAATGTCTAGAACACACACAAAAGAAAGTCTCCAAAATTAAATATGGATTTCTTATGGCATTGTAGACTGGGTCGCATCAATGAAACATGGTTGACCAAATTACATAAAAGGGGATATTTGAATCCGTTCAAATATCAGTCTTATGCAACTTTTCAATCATGTCTCAAAGGAAAGATGACAAAGACTCTGTTCACTGGACACGGAGTAAGAGCGAGCGAGCTCTTGGGACTCATACACAGCGACGTGTATGGTCCAAGGTCTATACATGCAAGAAGTGGTTATTCCTATTTCATTACTTTTACGGATGATTTCTCTAGGTATGGACATGTCTTCTTATTGAAACATAAATCCAAGCCCTTTGAGAAATTCGGAGAATATAAAAATGAAGTGGAAAAACAAACCGGCAAAAGTATCAAGACACTAAGATCTGATCGAGATGGTGAATACTTAAGCGCCGAGTTCCTGGATTACTTAAAAGAGAATGGAATTCCCTCTCAGCTTACTCCTCCATACACAATACAATATAATGGTGTATCGGAAAGGAGGAACCAAACCTTATTGGATATGGTACGTTCCATGATGAGTAACGCCGAGTTGCCGTAATCCTTCTGGGGCTATGCACTAGAATCAGCTGCATATCTTTCGAAAAAGGTTCTTACCGAGACTGTGCCTACTACACTATATCAGATATGGAGTGGGAAGAAACCTTATCTTCGGTATCTGAAGATATGGGGTTGTCCACCTTTTGTTAAAAAGCAGCATGCGGACAAGCTCGAGGCACGCTCAGTACTGTGTAAGTTTGTGGGATACCCAAAGAACTCCAAGGGGTATCTTTTCTATTACGCATAGAAACAAAAGGTCTTTGTTTCTCGTCATGCCCACTTTTTGGAAAATCATTTTTTGGAAAAAGAAACTAGTGGGAGCACAATAGAACTGGAAGAAATTACAGAACAACAAGCTATTACTGAAAGCATGGTAGAACCAGAGGTTTCAAAAGAACAGGGCATCCCCACGCCGCTCTGCTGAACTAGTAGGATGTCTCATCCGCCCGAGAGATACTACGGTTTTCTCGTAGACGGGGATAGAGAGTATTGCATCATTGACAATGATGATGAAGGTGATTCTACAGCACCACTACTAGGGTTTGGTAGCATCACACATGCCATTATTTAAAAATTATAGAGTGCTAGAGAAACAATCATAAGGATCATACTAGAAAAGCTAAGGTAACAAAACATTAACATAAACACAAGTAGTAAAAGGCTAGGGATTCAGAATACAACCTTTGTAGCTCCCTATGCTAGACTCCTTGACTACTTGAGAGTTAAAAGAAGCTTGCTTGAGATCCTCTAGGTCCACGACGATCCACCCGGAGTCCTCTTTGTCCAAGCTAGAAGCTCCACTTGATCAAGAGAAGAAGTGGAACTCAACACTCTAAACTAATGGGAAAGAGTAGTTTAGAATGGTGATGTGGTTTGTTTTCTCACTTAAAAACCCTAACTTGATCACTCTTTTGATCACTAATGAAAGCTAGAGAGCAAGAGAGAGGAGGAAGAAGATGATGGCAAATGAAGAGCTCAAGATAACGATAAAGATGAGATAAGAATGAGAAAAGAAATTATATATATTTTCTTCTTCTTACTCTTAACCCAAGTTAATAAATATCTAGATATTTTCTTTTGGATGCAAAATGGCCATGGAAATTAACTCAAGGTTAACGCAAAGGTTAGTGGGTGAATAAAATAATCAAGCATGAGTAATTATCCAATTCCATTTTCTTTTCCAAATATAAATATCAGCGTATTTATTAAGGTGTGAGTCTTATATTGCCACCATCCAATATATAAACAACCATGATAGAATTGTGTATGCATGTATGAGTGCATGCACATCCATATGTGCATCAAAGAGAATAAATGCATACATGCATGCATACAACAAAAGACAGGAAGGGTTTAAAGTGAAAAAGCTAATGGTCAATGATAAATCAACACATGATTTAGCAAACCGGTCATATCACATACGACCCGACCAATAGCAAACCGCCCGATTAATATACGGTATCTCATACGCGTATTTAATCGGGCCCCCGCGCATATCTCATATGCGCACCACATCGTTTCTCCTGGACTAGATAACTCCATTGTGGGACTCTAAGACTCGTCAATACGCCGACAGTGGGTGATGATCATAACAAGCATCCCCAAACCGCAAGAGGTCAGCTAAACGTAACGGCCACCCGGGTATTGAGCGATCAGAAGAAAACAAGGAAACTGTCACAACTCCCGTCGAGCCAACCAGCAACACTATCGTACAGTCCGGTCTCTTCGTCAGATATGCTGCATATCGAGTCTAGGGAGGGTAACGTCGACCCCAATAACTCAATAAGTCGTGCCGATGAATGGTCTATAATAGATCGAGAAACTACTGATAACTCTTATCAGTAAATCCCAACAGCCCTGGCCAGGGACTTACTGATATAGCCAATCACACACAACACAGTATCAACCCCCAATACCGGGAGAGATGAAACCCCTCATATCGCTCATCGTCTTCGTATGTCTCAGGACTGTACCCAAAAGCCACCTGTTTGCACGACTCAGCAGAGCCGTGGTAGGGTGGTAATCAAAGTACAGTGGGAGAACACACAAGACTCTATGACGATCTCGGGTCTACAGACTAACCTGTACCAGTGTCACCTGAGAAATGCTATCCGACAATAGATATAATACCATATAGGAGTTCTTGGAGAGTCCGTCCAGTGTACCCAGTCTCCACTGAGCACCCGTATATGATCTCGATGTCAAACATCAATGGATGTGGGAACATCCATCTCCCATCAAATGGGTCTAGTATCATATACGCTTGTCTACTCTTGTGTATCGATGCCCCATCTCGATACACCTACGACTAGGGAAATTTCAGGATATGCTTATAAACTAAAGACGTCCCACTAGTATGATATCCATCATAATCACAATAGTCAAGCAAATATCTTCAGGGCTTTATCAATATGTGTAAATGAATAAAACAATGATCAAGTCAACATGTCAGATAAAGAAGAACCAGATAGCATACTATCATGTCGAGCAAGAATGTACACTGAATATATATATACATGTATAAATACATCCACTATCATATAATGGCCTCTAGGGCATACATATATCCAACAATCTCACACTTGCTCTAGGGCCAGTTATTGGCGTACTCATACCCAACATCTCAAAAAGTCGCTCATTCTGTGTCTGAAGGAGGGCCTAGGTGAGTGGATCCGCGGTGTTATTCTTTGTGTCTACTCTCCTAATCTCGAGCTCTAGGCGATCTACAATCTCTCGGATCAAATGAAATCGCCTCAGGATGTGTCTGGACCGCTGATGGGACCTGGGCTCCTTGGCTAACGCCATAGCCCCATTATTATCACAATACAAAGGTATTGGATTAATAATGGTTGGAACTACTCCTAGCTCCGAGACGAACTTCTTCATCCAGACGGCTTCCTTGGCGGCATCATTTGCAGCAATGTACTCAGCTTCCATCGTAGAGTCTGCAACGGTATCCTGTTTGGAACTCTACCTACTTACCGCCCCTCCATTGAGGGTAAATACAAACCCAGAGATAGACTTGATGTCGTCCTTATCACTCTGGAAGCTCGAATCGGTAAAGGCCTCCATTTGGAGATCTCCATTACCATACACCAAGAAAAATTCTTTAGTCCTTCGCAAGTACTTAAGAATGTTCTTCACAGCTATCCAGTGATTCTCCCCTGGGTTGGATTGATACCTGCTTACTACACTAAGTGTATAAGCTACATCTGGGCGTGTACATAACATCGCATACATTATAGATCCTACTGCCGAAGCATAGGGTATAATGCTCATGCAAGCTCTCTCTTCATCGGTCTTTGGGCAAGAGTCCTTAGAGAGAGTGACCCCATGGCAAGCGGGTAAGGCACCCCGCTTGGAGTCTTCCATACTAAACCTTTTTAGGATGGTGTTAATATACCTGGTTTGGGACAATCCCAATAACCTCTTGGATCTATCCCTATAGATCCAAATGCCCAGAATGTATGTGGCATCGCCCAGGTCCTTCATGGAGAACATTAGTGATAAGAAAGATTTGACCGACTGTAGCATAGGAATATCATTTCCTATCAGAAGAATGCCATCCACGTACAATACGAGGAATGTGACAGCTCTCCCTACAGCCTTCTTATAAACACAAGGTTCATCTGGATTTTTGATGAAATCAAACTCTTTGATAACATCATCGAAACAGATCTTCCAACTCCGTGATGCCTGCTTTAATCCATAAATGGATTTAAGCAATCTACATGCTTTCCCGTTGCTCCCACTGTCAATGAAGCCCTCTGGCTGATCCATATAAACGCATTCTTCTAAATCTCCATATAGAAATGCTGTTTTAATGTCCATCTGCCAGATTTCATAGTCGTAGTGAGCAGCAATAGCAAGTAGGATCCGAATGGATTTAAGCATGGCTACGGGAGAAAAAGTTTCGTCATAGTCCAAACCTGGTCTTTGACGAAAGCCCTTCGCCACAAGTCTTGCCTTATAGGTCTCTACCTGCCCAACTACACCAATCTTTTTTTTAAAGATCCATTTGCACCCCACAAATTTTACCCCAGGGGGTACAACGTCCAAAGTCTATACTTTGTTGGTGTACATAGACTCCATTTCAGATCTCATGGCATCCAGCCACTTCACAGAGTCTCCACTCGTGATACCTTGCTGAAAGCTGGTAGGATCATCGTCTTCCATGATGCAGTCTTCTCTGTCACCATCAATGAGGAAACCGTAGTACCTCTCCGGTGGGCAAGAAGTCCTACCAAACCTACGGAGTGGCCGAGGTTGATCAGTTTCTGTTGTAACAACCGGTTCAACCAAGTCGTCATTTGTAGTTTGTGTCTCTAGAACCTCTTCTAGATCTTACACACTGCCATCAGTAACATTTGTAAAAAAATCTTTTTCTAAAAATGTGGCATGCTGAGAAACAATCACCTTTTGTTCCTCCTTGTGGTAAAAAAGATATCCATAAGAATTCTTTGGATATCCCACAAAATTACACATGATCAACCATGTCACTAGTTTGTCCGGATTCTGCTTTTTAGTATAGGTCGGGCTACCCCAAATCTTACTTCTTTTAAGAGATGGTCTCTTCCCATGCCATATCTCATATGGCGTGGTAGACACGGTTTTGGTTGGGACCCTGTTCAGTAGAAACGCTGCAGTCTCCAATGCATGCCTCCAAAATGAGACGGGTAACTCAGCATCACTCATCATGGAATGGACCATATCTAATAGCTTCCGATTCCATCGTTCTGACACACCGTTGTGCTGTGGTGTGTAAGGACGAGTGAGCTGAGAGAGAATCTCATTCTCTTTTAGGAAGTTTGCAAACTCTGTACTGAGATACTCCCCACCTCGATCTGATCGAAGCATTTTGATGCTCAAGCCGGTTTGTTTTTCTACTTCGAGTTTATATTCAGTGAATTTCTCGAAAGCTTCGGACTTGTGCTTTAATAAAAATACATGACCGAATCATGAGAAATCATCAGTGAAAGTAATGAAGTATGAAAAAACGCCTCTAGCCTGTGGAGACATTGGTCCACATACATCACTATGTATGAGGCCTAACAGCTCAGTAGCTCTTTCTCCGTGTCCTGTAAACGGAGTTTTGGTCATTTTACCCTTGATACAAGACTAGAAAGTCGCATAAGATTTATATTCAAAGGGGTTTAAATATCCATCTTTGTATAACATGTTTAGTCTTGTTTCGTTAATATGACCAAGTCTACAGTGCCAAAGAAAAGCTTCATTTATTTCTGAAAATTTTCTTTTATTAGTGTGTTGTATGCTGAAAACTGTGTGTTGATTTAGGACGTATATCCCGTTATTAAGTGTACCATACCCAACCAACATTTGATTCAGGTGAATGTTCATAACATTGTTCTGCAATACAAAATTATATCCTTCATTGTCTAACAAAGAAATGGATATTATATTACAAAGCATACAAGGTACATAATAACATGGGTTCAAAACCAATATACATCCAGACGGCAACCCCAAGTGATACTCTCCCACTGCAACTGTATGTACATTTGAACCATTTCCAACGCGGAGAGTATGGTCACCTGTCTTCAAAACCTTGCTATTTCTAAGCCCCTGCATAGAATTGCAAATGTGAGAACCTGAACCGGTATCTAATACCCAGGAAGCAGAGTTTATTGAAAAACAGTTTTCTGTCACAAACACACCTAAAGCGGAAGCATCCCCACGCTTCTTCTTGAGATCCAAGTACTTTGTGCAGTTGCGCTTCCAGTGTTCTGTTTTGTGGCAGTGATAACATTCCCCTTTCCCCGATTCCCCAGCTTTGGACTTGTCTTTCCCCTTAACCTTTTTTACTCCACCCTTAGGTTTGGTGGGTTTCTTCTTCATCTTTCCCTAGGCCTTAGCCTTCGGGCGAGAGGAGGAAGATGGCCCAACACTCAAAACGGGAGTCGTCACTGACTTCAGCGTGCTCTCTGCACTCCTTAACATATTAAGGAGTTCAGGTAGTTCCTTCTCCATATTGTGCATGTTGAAGTTAACTATAAATTGAGAAAAGGTGGAGGGGAGAGACTGCAGAATAATATCCGTATATTGCTCATTGTCCATTGTCCACCCAAGGTCCTCAAGCTCCTCTATGAGAGCTATCATCTTCAAAACATGGTCTCCTACTGGTGTGCCAGGGGCCATTCTCATCTGAAACAACTTTCTGGATGCTTCGTATCGTAATACGCGGGATTGCTCTCCATACAACTCCTTTGTATGGGGAAATATGGCTTGTACGTCCATATTCTCGTGCTGCTTCTGATGTGTGTTATCCATCGATGCAAGCGGGAGGCACTTGGCCGTGGCACAGTCAGCGTCCCTTGTCTTGCGGACTTCAATATCCGCAACTGAGGATTTAGGACCTGGGACGGACGGGGCTGGAACCGTGAGGACATATGATACCTTATCATAAGTCAAGGCAATGTTAAGATTCCTCAACCAGTCTTTATAATTGGTCCCATTCAGTTTATTTTTATCTAGTAGAAGCTTGATTCCTGTCATTGGTATCTGCCATTAAGAAAGAGAAAAGAATACACTCAGCGAAAGCTCTTGCAAAGATCAGATTGGTTATTATCTTATCTAATCGATGTCTCCTACTGCTTTAATCAAGTTTTTCTTTCAAATCTTAAAAAGAAAACTAGCCAGGATTAATTACAGTCTACAACTTCGCCAACCGTTCAGCCAGGCAAGTGTCGGTACTTGAGGGAGGTTCCCCGTGCTTTCGCACGGACCTAATTAATATAAACCTCGTCTTCCCAGAGGCGTAGCCCCGTTAACACCTTTCTAGACAACTAATGGGTTAGCTAATTGTAAACTGCAAAACTCTCCTAGGAGCAACTATTGCCCACAGTAGGATCGGGATCCAACCATCATATGGAAGGTATGCAATCTTATTGCAAATTTCAACTATTGAAATTCTCGATGTGGTTTTTACCCCTAGCACTCATGACCTTGGCTATGGTCAACAAATCACAAGCACTAACAAATCACAAGCACTAGTCAAGTTCAACCCGTCATTTCTTGATTAATTAGACCCGTTCACATGACCCTTGGCTAAGGTCAATAAAGTCACATGCCCGTCCCAATTAATCTGTATCATATGTATTGTAGGAAGACATCACATAGCTACCGTACACTACGCCTTGGCTAAGGTCAACAAACATAGCACGAATATTAAGTACTCTACTTCCTAAAATGACGGAGGGTTGCGGATGATTTTTAAGAAAATCATTAACGCTTTGAACTTGATATCGTCGTAGAATCAAATGGTTTTTCAAAAAAGGAGTGGCTTAAGCTCCGCAGTTTTGAAATGTAGCTTTTTCGCAAAAAGCCGAGTGGTTTTCAAATCCGATTCTACAACATCTTTTTAGGTTTATTTTCTTTATATTAATCATATTAATGTAGTCCCATCATTTAAGTCCTTAAGCCAATCACAGAAAAGAAACGAAAATACAACGTACGCTTATGCCATCCGTATTCGCCGCAATGGTCCGTTATGTACCGTTAGGTTACTTAACTAACGACATACCGGGGCGGGACTAGCGCGGGTGTAAAACATAAGCAACGTCTACTATATATCTCATATATAATATTGCATTCGTCTCAGATATATTAAGCGATCACATCACAGAATATAGGCAGCAGAAACATAGATATGATAATATAGGATATACTAGGACGTCCGTATTTAGTATTTAGCCAACAATAGAAAATACGGATTCCAGAGTTGTGATGAATAGCCAATCCCACACCCTAGACCCCTACGAAAGCGGCAAGCGACCCTACCAATTCTAGAGTTAAGAGACCCGGTCTCGACTCCTCGAGATGGTCTCCCACTGGACTCTAGAACCCGGTCACTTGTGCTCTCCTCCTTGGGTCTATTCTAATGCGGAAAAGTAAATAATATACAACAATGGTGACATCATCCTCAACCCGGAAGTGCCCCAAATAAAAGAATATTACATTACAAATGAATTTTACATGAATGAAAAGTAAAACTCTCATCTCACATCAAAACCCCCCGGCTATTCGATCACGACAATCCTATACATCACAATACAGCAACACATAATATCACATGTCATCAACGTAAGCAAGTATGCGTACCCCAATTGTCGTTGACATATAGCAACGAAACCGGCGATACACAGACTACGCTTACGGTCGCAGAAACAAGTATCACATACTACTAGGCGATGTTAAACCCTTCGATCGAATTAACGAACACCGGCATTCCCCGGCAAGCTCAACACTTGAGCACCGTTAAACAATACCCAAAATCTATGCCACAGTATTTAATGGACCAACCGTAGAAGGGCAGACCCAAGCCTCATTTGTGGCACCACTAACTACGGTAAACCCTTAGGTTTAGTCGCGGTTTGGTGGTCACATCTCGAGTTAGGGTTACTTTCTTCTAGAGGGTCCATAGGAATACCTGCATTATATATCGAGTACGTTCAACCTAGAAAAATACGAATGTTTGATAATTCGTTCGACTTGTTTAACGTCACCAAAGTTACCAATACAATGCTATAAAAATACGAATACGAACTATTCCGCAAAGAGCCCAATACAAAACTTACATCACATGCAATTTTGGACTACATAAACAATACCAGAAACCCCAGAATATGAGTAAAAGACCACAAGAGCAAAACGAGGGGGAGTGGAGACAAAGGGGTCGGCGAAGCCGGAAAATCCTACTTGGTAGCCGGCCAAAAACCGGTCACCCCCTCTCATTTTGCACCTGTGTTCTTACATTATCTTAAATGTCACTTTGCAGTTGCTTAAATAATTTTTTGAACACTTTTTAAAAAATTTACTGAGAGCATTTCATGGGTTTTCTAATTTCGTATTTTGCGGAAGTTTTCGTTTTCGCATTGTCGTAACATCGTCTAGGCTTCTAGTTAGGCTCTGATACCATGAAGGTGTTTCTACAGCACCACTACTAGGGTTTGGTAGCATCACACATGCCATTATTTAAAAATTATAGGGTGCTAGAGAAACAATCCTAAGGATCATACTAGAAAAGCTAGGGTAACAAAACTTTAACACAAACACAAGTAGTAAAAGGCTAGGGTTTGAGAATACAACCTTTGTAGCTCCCTACGCTAGACTCCTTGACTACTTGAGAGTTGAAAGAAACTCGCTTGAGATCCTTTAGGTCCACGATGATCCACCCGGAGTCCTCTTTGTCCAAGCTAGAAGCTCCACTTGATCAAGAGAAGAAGTAGAACTCAACACTCTAAACTAATGGGCAAGAGTAGTGTAGAATGGTGATGTGGTTTGTTTTCTCACTTAAAAACCCTAACTTGATCACTCTTTTGCTCTCTAATGAAAGCTAGAGAGCAAGAGAGAGGAGGAAGAAGATGATGGCAAATGAAGAGCTCAAGATAATGATAAAGATGAGATAAGAATGAGAAAAGAAAATATATATATATATATATTCTTCTTCTCACTCTTAACCCAGGTTAATAAATATCTAGATATTTTCTTTTGGATGCAAAATGGGCATGGAAATTAACTCAAGGTTAATGCAAAGGTTAGTAGGTGAATAAAATAATCAAGCATGAGCAATTATCCAATTCCATTTTTTTTTCCAAATATAAATATCAACATATTTATTAAGGTGTGAGTCTTATATTGCCACCATCCAATATATCAACAACCATGATAGAATTGTGTATGCATGTATGAGTGCATGCACATCCATATATGCATCAAAGAAAATAAATGCATAAATACATGCATACAACAAAAGACAAGAAGGGTTTAAAGTGAAAAAGCTAATGGTCAATGATAAATCAACACTTGATTTAGCAAACCGGTCATATCACATACGACCCAACCAATAGCAAACCGCCCAATTAATATACGATATCTGATACGCACATTTAATCGGGTCCCCGCGCATATCTCATATGCGCACCACATCGTTTCGCCTGGACTAGGTAACTCCATTCTGGGACTATAAGACTCGTCAATACGCCGGCAGTACGTGATGATCATATCAAGCACCCCCAAGCCGTAAGAGGTCAGCTAAACGTAATGGTCATCCGGGTATTGAGCGATCAGAAGAAAACGAGCGATCAGAAGAAAACAAGCGAACCTGTCACAACTCCCGTCGAGCCAACCGGCACCACTACCGTACTGTCCGGTCTCTTCGTCAGATATGCTGCATATCGAGTCTAGGGATGGTAACATCGACCCCAATAACTCAATAAGTCATGCCGATGAATGGTCTATAACAGATCGAGAAACTACTGATAACTCTTATCAGTAAATCCCAACAGCCCTGGCCAGGAACTTACTGATATAGCCAATCACGCACAGCACAGCATCAACCCCCAATGCCGGGAGAGACGAAACCCTCCTATCGCTCATCGTCTTCGTGTGTCTCGGGACTGTATCCAAAAGCCACCTGTTTGCACGACTCAGTAGAGCCGTGGTAGGGTGGTAATCAAAGTACAGTGGGAGAACACATAAGACTCTATGACGATCTCGGGTCTACAGACTAACCTGTACCAGTGTCACCTGAGAACTGCTATCCGACGATAGATATAATACCTTATAGGAGTTCTCGGCGAGTCCATCCAGTGACCCAGTCTCCACTGAGCACCCGTATATGATCTCGATGTCAAACATCAATGGATTCGGGAACATCCATCGCCCATCATATGGGTCTAGTATCATATACGCTAGTCTACTCTGGTGTATTGATGCCCCATCTCGATACACCTACGACTAGAGAAATTTCAGGATATGCTTATAAACTACAGACGTCCCACTAGTATGATCTCCATCATAATCACAGTAGTCATGCAAATATCCTCAGGGCTTTATCAACATGTGTAAATGAATAAAAGCATGATCAAGTCAACATGTCGGATAAAGAAGAACCAGATAGTATACTATCATGTCGAGCAAGAATGTAAACTGAATATATATATATATGTATAAATACATCCACTATCATATAATGGCCTCTAGAGCTTACATATATCCAACAGATGAGCCAACTAACTTACAGCAAGCCATTCAGAGCAGAGACTCGGTAAAATGGCCGGATGCAATGCGAACCGAAATGGAGTCCATGTACACCAACAAAGTATGGATTTTGGACTTTGTTCCAGAAGGGGTAAAACCCGTAGGCTGCAAATGGATCTTCAAAAAGAAGATTGGTGTAGATGGACAGGTTGAAACCTATAAGGCTAGACTTGTTGCAAAAGGTTTTCGTCAAAGACCTGGATTGGACTATGATGAAACATTTTCTCCAGTGGCTATACTCAAATCCATTCAGATCCTTCTTGCCATTGCTTCTTTCCACGATTATGAGATTTGGCAGATGGACGTATAGACCGCTTTTCTAAATGGATATTTAGAAGAGTGCGTCTATAAGGATCAACCAGAGGGTTTAAATTAGAGTGCGAGCAGAAGGATAGTATGCAAGTTTCTTAAGTCCATTTTAAGCAGGCATCGCGGAGTAGGAACATCTGTTTTGATGAGACGGTCAAAGAATTTGACATTATCAAAAATCCAAATGAACCATACATTTATAGTAAGATTGTAGCGAGAGCTGTGGTATTCCTCATCTTGTACGTGGATGACATTCTCTTGATAGGAAATGGCAATCCTATGCTTTAATCAGTCAAAGGATTCTTGTCACAAAGGTTTTCCATGAAAGACCTGGGTGATGCCACTTACATTCTGGGGATCCAGATCTATCATGATAGATCTAAGAGGATATTGGGACTTTTCCAGTCTAGGTACATCGACACTATACTGAAAAGATTTAGTATGGAAGATTCAAAGCGCGGTAGTCTACCGGCTTGTCACGGAATCACCCTCTCCAAAGAGATGTCTCCCAAGACTGATTTGGAAAGGGCTCGCATAACATCTATACCCTACGCTTCTGCGGTAGGTCTATAATTTATACGATGTTGTGTACCAGACTAGATGTTGGTTACACACTAAGTGTGGTAAGACGGTATCAGTCAAACCCAAGGGAGAAGCACCGGATAACAGTTTATAAGAACATTCTCAAGTACCTGAGAAGGACTAAAGAGATGTTCTTGGTTAATGTTACCTAGCACGACAGCAAGGTTTCGGGAGGTATCGTCCATGCCAATTTCAAAAATTTTCCATACTAAAGAACCCTAACCTTAGAATCTTAACTAGAGATTTAGACGAACTAGCAATCCAAACAACTTTACATCTAAGTGAATGAGGAATACAACCTTTGTAGACCGGTCCTTCACTTCTAAAGCGCCATGCAGTAGTCCCTTCGCTCCAAGTAGTGAACACGCGAACTCTAGTAAGGGTTCACATGAAGAAATGAACAAGCTTGCTCGAAGTCTTCGAGGCCGAAGATGATCTACGTCGAAGAGACTCAAGCTCATGCTACCTCTTCACTAATGGTAGATTAGTGAAGAAAACACCCTAAACTAAATGTCTAATATGGTAGAGGATGATGAAGTAGGAATTAGGCTCACTTTAGATTTATTTTTCTCACAATATTTTATCACCTTGAGAAAAGCTAGCAAGCTTTCTCATGAGGAAGAAAAAGATGAAGTGGAGATGAGAATGAAACTCATGAGGTGAGAATAGAAACCATGGGTGAGTTAGTGTCATATACTAACTCATGTAGAGAATAAACCATGGCTAATAATAATAGTTAGGTTAATAAATATCTACAAGTAAAACAAAATTAGTGGACTTGATCATTGGTTCCACAAGCTTCTACAAGCTTCAACCATGTGACTTAATTCCATCTAATTTTGATTAGCTTTAAATAAATAAAACCCTTTATTATATCAAGTATGGTGTGGGTCTCATACACCCATGAAGCATGTGGCATCAAGCATGACACAAATAAAATGTACATTAATATATATCGCATATATACTACATGCACACAAGTGAGAAAAAGAAATGTTTAAGTGAGCTAATATTAGTTAATGCCATTCAATATATCAAATATATAATTATCCATTAAATTATTAAATCAACACTTGATTCAATAATCCTGCTATATCACTGTTCACACCATAATATTGTATTATTATATTCCCCATTCTTATTCGTTTTATAAATAAACAGGTGCTTTTGACGCATGTCTGCTACATATTACAGGTTACAGGTTCTTGGACATAAAACAGTGAAAACGATGTAAAGACGATGCAAAAGTGGACTTTGACCAACAAACAGAAGACTCTTGATCAAGCCTACATCAAAGATAAAATTCACAAAGTACAAGACAATGCAAGGTCCAAGATTACAAAGCGAAGGGTTAAAAGTCCACCGCAATTGTTCACTGGAGATCTGGAAGAAACATAGAAGCTATTTTAATAAAATAACCAAATAATAAGGAAGCCCAAAAAACATAAGAGCCAACAAAGGAAATTTCAAGGCCCAATACTTTCTTTTAAAGAGACAGAGATATAAAATTTTACCAAAACTTGAAGTCTACTTTGACTAGGTCTTCCTAAAGATATTTTGGTAAATGTAGACGTGCGAATCAATTGTAACCTAGGGTTTCCTATCCTCTATAAATAGGAACTCTAAATCATTGTAAAGGCTATGCCTCCCTATGCCTCTTTCTATGAATAAAATTTAGAAATCTTTTAGAGAGCATCGATGCCTCTTTTCATTTCAGAAATTCAGATCTGACAAGTCTTGTGTTGATGTTTTGAGAGAGCCATATGTAAAGTAAGTAGGTAATTTCAATTCTTTCCCTAGGTAATTTTTCATTCTCTGCCTTAGTATAAATTTAATTCCTTGCCCTAGTTAGATAGTTAGATCTTTAATTCAATTGCCCTAGATTAATTTAGTTTTTTTAGACTTAATTAATCCATTCACACCGTTCGGAATTAACTCGTAAGAGCGACTAGGAAATTCACAACATCCCTGTGGACGACCCGTACTCACCGGCTAGTTAACAAGCGACGCCGTTCTTGATTGCGGTTAATAGATAGTTTTTGAGACCAATCAATCACATACAACCGGCTAATATCAAATGTAACAATTTATCGAATCAACACTTGATCCGATAATCCGGCTATATCACATATAACCGACCGATATCACATATCGCGAGAATAGATTGCGGTATCACATACGCGCATTAATCTTGGTCCCGCACATATCACATATGTGCTCCTACATCATTTCGCATGAACCAGGAAACCACTATGTAGGACTCTAAAGACTCGTCAATACGCCGGCCGTAGGTGATGATGATATCAAACACCCACAAGCCGCAAGCGGTCTGCTAAACGTAACGGCCACCCGGGTATTGAGTGATCAGAAGATCAACAAGCAAGAATGCTCATACTCATATGAATCCAATCAGTAACACTACCGTACAGTCCGGTCTCTTCGTCAGATATGTCGCATATCACAGCCTGAGGATGGTATAACGTCAGACCCCAATAGCCTGATAAGTCATGCCGATACAAGGTGTAACACCTTAGAATGCGATTAGTGTTAAATAAGAGATAATGCGGGTTTTTAGTAAAAAAATTTACCAAAATAGTTTTCATATATTTTATAAAAATTAATTAATATTTTATTATTATTTGTTTTAGCTTGCACACACTTGTTCATGTTAACATAGGGGTTATGGAGGTGTTAACTATGCTTAAGTAGCCATGGCATCCTAAACCAATTTTTAGCCTTGTTAACCCATTTCATTATTCTTTGATTAAGGGTTGACTTGAGAGAGAGAGAGAGGGTTGACAAATGAAGAATTATGAGGCATGGGGCAAGCATGGGAGCAATTAATGAGGAGAGAGAAAGGGGCATGGCTCATCCTAACCTCACACCCCCATTTTTCTTCACCACTCTCACACCTTCATTCTCCTCACCACTCATACTTTCTCATTTCCCTTCCCCAAACTGAAACCCTGCCTATTTTATCACTAAACCAAGCCAAATCCTTACTAAACCTCATTAAAACCCTCACAAAGTCAAGTTAAGCCACTAGAGATGACTTGGAGCACGGAAAGCTAGGGTTTTCGAGCAAGTGTGGTAAGGTAGTGATCTCTAACTGTTAATTAGGTCTTTAAAATATTGTTTTGCTTATTAGTTTCTATTTAGAACACTAAAGTTATAGTTTTTATGCAAATATCGTATTTTGGTAAGGTTTTGTGTCTCGGGTTAATCTGCTATCGAACCAAGTTGTTGTTTTAGAAGTTGCCAACACAGAGACCTAGTTTAGAGGCCTAGAACCCACCATAAAAACCTTAGCCTATTCCCTTAACCCATGGCCGCAAATAAATAGGTTCTGGCCGCAATTTGTGGCCAGATTAGGGACTGGGGTCTCGAGTCTTGGTCGTGGGGTCTCTGGGGTTGTTTATGGTCTCGTGGAACTTGCAACTTTCACTAATTGTTTGAGTAGCAAAATCTAAGATGACTTAGCTAAATTTTAGTGTTTCGGCAAAATGCGATACGATTAATCCGACGTAGTTTAAAGTGTTTTTGGTAGCTTGCAGTCGTGGATTTATTTTGATGATGCCACAGTACGTGTTTAGCAGTTAAGAGAACCCTTTTGTAGCTTGAGGGAACCGATTGGTTAATTGGCGTCGTGTTCGTATATTATTGGGTAGTTAGCTAATCCACGCATTATTCTATTATGTGATAATAGGATCGTGGGCAGGGACTTCTGACACTACAAGGAAAGGAAAGCAGGTGGTTGGATTTACCTAGCTCAAGATCATCGATGTGTAGATTTAATATCTACAGGGGAATCGCCCGTATGGCGTTAAGCGTTGAGGGTTAGATATGATGTTATTGCCACATGTTTATATGCATATACATTGATTGTGCATGAGCATCATTTGCATATCATTACTTATTATACATTGACTTAGTACATATTGGACACTGCACCATTACTGATTGTTTATGTAGCACGAGCACTGAATTGTATGCCACACACACCGTTGGTAATTGTCATGACACGCACAATATATACATATATGTGGTACCGCATTCGTTATTGACATTGAGGCTGTTGTTCTTGTACCACCTTACTAAGGGAATATGTATTGTTCCGCTTTCATTATTATCAAAAGTTGGATGTTGATTCTTGTTCGATTGCGCATACGAATTGCATCATGCATACGTACATATATGCATACACACATACCTTGCTATAGCTACATAAACACCTTTATGTGATGTTGAAATTGACTTCGGGATACTTGGGAACCGCATGATATCTTTAAAAACTTGATTCATTTAAAAGAGCGGTTTTCCCATGATATGCTCATATTACTGTTTTATGTTGCATACATCATATTTCGTGGATTTACGCATTGAGATACTGATTTCATGTGATTTATGGATTTGATAACCGTGGTTATATTTCAAGAAAGTATGCATTGTATTGAAAACCCGGTTTCTCTTGATATAATATTTTGGTGCGTCCACCATGAGTTTTCTTGGTTCTGAGATTTGGTTTAGAAACCCGATTCGATGAGATAGATGATCCGTTTGCGGGTTCATGGTGGACCCAGTATGGTACCCCGGGGCAAGAAAGATATGTTGTGTAGTAGACGATGAGCCTGACAGAGGGACTACTACCTACCGGTGATAGTTTGGACCTGACGGTTATCCGGAGGATACCGACCGGAGTCGTGAGATGGATATGGGCCGATCCGGACTGACGGAGCCCATGGGCCGATCCGGACTGACGGAGCTCGAGTTATGTGGATTTACGTGTCGATGTTAGGCACTCAGGTTCCATGAGATTTACGGATATGAGGGCCGATCAGAGTGATGGTGCCTGAGGTATTAGGATTTGGGGTGTCGTTGATGGACACCGGTTTTTCCACGATGATGATTCATTGATGATGATATGTTTTATCCCACACTCAGTAGTTATTGGATATGCATGTTAGTGTATATGCCCTAGAGGCCATTACTGTATCATACTAGCTTGTATATTACTTAATGGAAGCTTGGGATATTCACCTTGTATATACAATATTGCTCAAAATAGTAGTATGCTACTTGGTTTGTTTCTACTTCAATGTGTACATGTGTTTATTTTAGTATATCACCTATACACATTAGTGGAGCCCTTAGGATCTTTGCTTGATTACCAGCGTTGTGATGGCAGTCACACTAGCGGGGGCTGGGTAATCTATAAGCACATCCTTATGCAGGTCCCTAGTCGCAGGATTATCGAGACAGGGCATCGATACTCCGGAGTAGACTAGCGTATGCGCTTCTCATCCCAGTGTGGGAGATGGTCTGTCCCACAGCCATCAGTACGTCGTACTGGAGATAGTATGCGGGTGCTCGTTAGGTTACGAGTACACTGGACAGGACTCGTCGGGAACTGTTGGTTGGTACTATACCTATCGTCAGTTATCACTTCCCAGGTGACATGAGTACAGCTTAGTCCGCTGACTTGACACTGTCACTTCGCCTCGAGTGTGTTCCCACTGTACTTTGATTACTACCCTACCACGGCTCAAAGGAGTCGTGCAAACAGGTAGTAGTTGGGTGCAGTCCCGAAGCACTTGGAGGCAGTGACGGTTAGACAGGATTTGTCGCTCCCGGTATTGGGGGTTGACATCGCGCTGTGTCTAGGAGAGCCATTACACGAGTAGTCCCTGGCCAGAGCAAGCGAGATATACTGGTAGGCTTCCAGTGCTAACTCAGGATGTTTTGGGCTTCACTCCGACACGACTTGTACCGCTATTAGGGGACTGACGTTTACCGCCCCCTAGGCCCGCCATGCGATGTATCAGACGAACAGACCAGATTGTACGGCGACTGTCACATTCAGGCTCAGTAGGAGTTCAGATGGGTTTCACCTTGTCAGTCTTCTTTTCGGCATCTACCTGGGGACCGTTACGTACAGCTAGTGTCGCTTGTGGTCTGTGGTTAAACCCACTGCCAGCGTGGTGTCGAGTCTTTAGAGTCCCACACAGAAAGCTATTCGCCTTTAGGCAAAAGAGTAGAGGTCGCATGGTTTTGCGACAGGTCGCATGGTTTTGCGACAGGGTTCGGTCACATCCGTGCACTTATGCATGTTTAGTGTCCGGACAGTTAACACTAGCGGGCTTTGGTTTAAGCCAGATCCTAGTGTACGTTTTGGGATTGGTTTTTTCCATTATGTATTCGTGTTCCTCGGAATGCGGATGCGGGTGTGCATGCACAGTTGATGGAGAGACAGAGGCAGAGGATTCTCATTAGGGTTGTTGACTGTTGACTGTTGACCATTGACTTCTTGCTAAACCCTAATGAGAATAGGATATATGATTAACAATAATATTAATTAAGTATTATGGTGACATGGTTGTTGAGGGGTTGACTTTGTTGACTTGTTGACTTTGTTGACCGGTTGACTAGGTTGGACTAGTTGACCATCATGATGACAATAGCTATCATTTCATGGCAAAGACTTTTGCTTGCTTGTTTTTCTTGTGAAATTTGAGTGCATGAAATGATATGGCTATTGTAGCTTAAACCATCACATAATACTTGATTGCTATGATTTGTTATGATGGCTTTGGATTATGAGAGCCAAGAGAGAAAAGTCTTGCTCATTCTCTCATTTCCTTTCTCTCTCTTGTTCTTGAGCTCTCATCCTCTTCCTCTTGCTCTCCCTCTCTTTAGTCTATGGTTCACTTGTCTCATGTGTTGAGAACCAAGAACCATAGAGAAAAATCCCAACACACTCTCCTCTACTCACTTTAGTTCACAAGGTTTAGCAAACCGAGTGAACTAGTTCCTTCAAAGCTCGAAGAAGAAGCCAAAGGTAGAAGCTTTCGGATGGATCGATCTTCGGCGCAAGGAGACGACGGGGTGAAGCCGATCCGGACAACCATCAAGTGTAGAAGACGAAGGAGTTCAAGAAAGAAAGGTGTAACCCCCTAACCGAGTAGTTAACAACTCTTAGTTAGGTTGTTAGGTAGCTAAGTTTAACAAAGATCCGTTTGAGTCCATGTTACCGCCTCTAGAAAATTGTTTTTCACCAAATTCCGCAAGCCCGTAAGTACCGAGAGAGGTAGCATGGACTTACAGTGGTATCAGAGCCTAGTTAAACACTACCTAACATGTTAGCATAGTAACTAGAAATTCGATCGGAGAAAGTCGCGAAAAACACCCGGATTTCATGTTTGCTGTCGATTTTTAAAGTTATGTAAAAATTATAAATCATGCTTCAAAAATCGACTCAGGGTTTTTATAGTGCACTGAAGAAAAACGATCAAGAGATCTCATCAAAGCGCCGCGGAAACGCGGCAAGAGCTTGCTCTTGCCGCGGTTCTGCGGCCGATTGAACTCCTTTGTAGATTTTCTTCACTGCAGTATAATTAGTGGGGTATTTTGGGAATTTTGGTATATGTTTTTTCAGCCCAGATTTTCCAGAAAGAAAAATTTGTTTTTGGGGCTTTAAAAACCGTATTTTGATCGAGTTTCTAAAGACTTAAGCTGACGGGTATTTCTGTGTTGTGATATTTGTATTGAACGTCTGCTAATCGCTATATGTCGATTAGTGGGGGTTATACAAATCTGTCATCTGTAATGTTGCTGGAATGTGTATATGAATTCATTGGATTGTCGCGGGTGAATAGCCGGGGGTTGTGAGACGAGAGTTTTCTTTGCTTTCAATTCATGTAAATTTGTAAATTGATGTAATAATTATTTATATGACCGCACAACAGGGTCGGGGTTGTAGCCGTCATTGTATAATTTCTTTTTCCTGTTTTTGCTCCTAGGATAGACCCATGGAGGGGGTGCACAAACTACCGGGTATCCCGAAGTGCCGAGTGGCCTACTCACGGAGTTGAGGGAGGTTGCTTCGCTTCGGTACTTGGCGGGTAGTTTGCCGCACTCGTAGGGTCTTGGGTAGGGTTTTGGCTATTCACCGCGACCGTGTAATCTGCTTTTCGTTACAGGCTCGTACGAATTGCGGGTTCCTAGTATATCCAATGTGTTCATCTGTGATCTGAAATGGCTATCATTGTAATATATCTATATATGATATTATTTAGGCGTTGCTTATGTTTTACAGCCGCGCTAGCCCAGCCCCCGCTCTGTCGTTAGTTAAGTAACCTAACGGGTAATGACGGGGCCCCGTGGCGAATGCGAATGGCATAAGCGTACGTCATATTTTGGTTGTTTTCTGCAATGGTAGGATTAAATGATGGGATGCATTAAAAGAACTAATGCAAGAATATCACGCATTAAAAGAACTAATGCAAGAAAATAAACCAAGTAAAAGTCATTGGAACACTTTCGAAAAACCACTCGGTTCTTTTCAAAACCAACTTTTAAATGCGGAGCTTGATCCACTCCTTTTAAAAGCTATCTCGTTCCATCGATTATATCAAGTTCACTACGTTCACGGTTTTGCCAAATCCATCCGTAGCCCTCCATCATTTCAGCTAAATATTCGGTAGTATTCAAGCTATGTATTTTGACCTCACGCCAAGGCATAGTGATTGGTAGCTGCCGGATATTTATCTGTTGCATAGATAGAATGCGTTGGTTTGGGACAGTCGTACTGCCATTTTGGCCTACGTCAAGGGTAGGTACGGGTGGGTTCAAATTAACCTGGATAATGATGGGTAGAACTTGACATGTGACTTATGACATTTTGACCTCACGCCAAGGTCATAAGAGCATGGGGCAAAAATCCACATCGGGAGTTTCATAAGTACTGAAACTTGCTAGAGTTGCATACCATTTGGAGTGTGATGATTCTGGTAGGATTCCTTCAGTTTCGTCACGCGATGATATTTGGATCCCGATCCTACTGTGAGTATATGCTACTGCTCGGGAAATTTCTCACTTAACGATCAATGCTATAAACTAAGTAGGTGTCTAGAAAGGTGTTAGCGGGCTACGCCAACAGGGAAAAGAGGTTATTTAATTAAGGAACTTCGCGAAAGCGTTGGAAAACCTTTCTCCGAAGTACCGACACCAGCCTGGCCGAACGGTTAAGCAAGAATTGTACGGTGAGATTGATCCTGACTAATTCTTCCTTTTTGGTTTGAGGAGGGATTCGAGAGACAGTGGGAGCCATCCTGTTTAGACAAACTAAAAACCACTCTAAACTTGCAAGAGCATCATGCTGAGTGTTTCTTCTCTCTCTCCTAATTGCAGCGACCAATCGACATGACTGGACTTAAGTTACTTCTAGATAAAAACATACTGACAGGGCCAAACTACAAAGATTGGCTCAGGAATGTCAAGATGGCAATCACTTACGACAAGCTGGGGTATCTTCTTACCACCAAAGCTCCCCCTGTCCCAGGTCCCAAAACCAGCGTCGCGGATAAGGAAATCCGTATGACCTGGGAACTAGACTGCGCGAAGGCCAAGTGCCTCGTGCTTGCCTCTATGGACAACGAACATCAGAGGAGGCACGAGAATATGGACCTTGAATCCATATTTCTCCATACAAAAGAACTGTATGGAGAGCAATCTCGTATCGCAAGATACGAAGTGTCAAAGAAGTTATTTTCGGCAAGGTTGGCCATCGGATCATCGGTAGCGGAACACGTGCTTAAGATGATTGGCTACATAGAAGAGCTCGCGGACCTTGGGACCACGTTGGAGAATGAGCTCTATACAGACTTGATTCTCCAGTCCCTTCCTTCCACTTACGCCCAGTTTATACTGAACTTCAACTTACAAGAAAAGGAAGTTGAACTTTCAGAACTTCTCAACATGCTGAGAAGCGCAGAGGGCACCCTAAAGAAAGGTAGGGAAACATCCATTTTGTTTGTAGGAGGATCTTCTTCTTCTAGGTCCAAAGCAAAAGCCAAGGAAAGAAGAAGAAAGCCCCCGCCAAACCAAGGGGCGGTGTTAGTAAAGTGGATACGAAGGGAAAGGCAAAAGCAACAAAGAAAGTGGGGAAGCTTGTAGATAAAGAAGAATGCTTCTATTGTCATAAGAGTGGACACTGGAAGAAAGATTGCAGGGCTTGGAAAGCCAGAACACAGGAACTGAAGCAAGTTGCGGCTTCAGCTTCAGGTGTGTATGTTATTGAAAACTGTCTATCAATAAACTCTACTTCCTGGGTATTGGATACCGGATCAGGATCTCATATCTGTAATTCTTTACAGGCGTTGAGAAACCGTAGGGTTTTGAAGGAAGGTGACATGACCCTCAAAGTTGCAAACGGAGCTAGCATGGATGCTAAGGCCGTGGTGGACTATCACCTGGGGTTGTCAGATGGACACGTTTTGGTTTTGCGTAATTGCTATTTTGTACCCAACGCAACTTGTAATATCATTTCTGTATCTTTGACTTCTAAAGAAGGTTATGAATTTGCGTTTGTAAGTAATGTTGTAAACATTCACCTTAATCAAGTTCTGATTGGGTCAGGTACATTGAGCAATGGTATATACGTATTAAACCAACCACAGATTTTCAATGTCCAGAATACACACAAAAGAAAGTCTCCAGAAATCAATCAGACTTTCTTATGGCATTGTAGACTGGGTCACATCAATGAGAGAAGGTTGACGAAGTTACATACAGAAGGATATTTGAATCCGTTCGAATATCAATCATATGCCACTTGTCAATCCTGTCTCAAAGGAAAGATGACAAAGACTCCGTTCACTGGACACGGAGTAAGAGCGAGGGAGCTCTTAGGACTCGTACACAGCGACGTGTGCAGTCCAATGTCTACACATGCGCGAAGCGGTTTTTCTTACTTCATTACTTTTACGGATGATTTTTCAAGATTCGGACATGTCTTCTTAATGAAACATAAGTCCGAAGCCTTTGGAAAATTCCAGGAATATAAGAATGAGGTAGAAAAACAAACCGGCAAAAGTATCAAGATTCTAAGATCGGATCGAGGTGGTGAATACTTGAGTGCCGAGTTCCTGGACTATTTAAAAGAGAATGGAATTCTCTCTCAGCTTACTCCTCCATACACTCCGCAATATAACGGTGTATCGGAGAGACGGAACCGAACCCTATTGGATATGGTACGGTCCATGATGAGTAACACTGAGTTACCGTGATCATTTTGGGGATATGCGCTAGAATCAGCCGCATACCTTTTCAACCGTGTTCCCACTAAGAATGTGCCTACCACACCATATGAGTTATGGAGTGGGAAGAAACCCTATCTTCAATATCTAGAGATCTGGGATGTCCAGCTTTTGTCAAAAAGCAGCATGCGGACAAACTCGAGGCACGCTCAGTACTGTGCAAGTTTATGGGATACCCAAAGAACACCAGGGGGTATCTTTTCTACCACGCAGAGGAACAAAAAGTCCTCGTTTCTCGTAATGCCCACTTTCTAGAACACCAGTTCTTAGAAAAGGAAATTAGTGGGAGCGCAGTAGAACTGGAAGAAATTCCAGAACCACTGACTATTACTGAAAGCTTAGTAGAACCAGAGGGTTCAAAAGAACAGGACATTCCTACGTCGCTCCGCAGGACTAGTAGACAGTCTCATCCGCCACAGAGATACTACGGTTTTCTCATAGACGGGGATAAAGAGGATTGCATCATAGATTATGATGAGCCTACTAGCTTCCAGCAGGCCGTTCAGAGCGTTGACTCGGTAAAATGGCTGGATGCAATGCGGACCGAAATCGAGTCCATGTACACCAACAAAGTACGGACTTGGGACGTTTCTCCAGATGCGGTAAAACCCGTGGGATGCAAATGGATCTTCAAAAGGAAGATTGGTGTAGATGGACAGGTCGAGACCTATAATGCTAGACTTGTTGCAAAGGGTTTTCGTCAAAGACCTGGTTTGGACTATGAAGAAACCTTTTCTCCAGTGGCTATGCTGAAATCCATTCGGATCCTTCTTGCCATTGCTGCCTTCCACGATTATGAGATTTGGCAGATGGACGTAAAGACCGCTTTTCTAAATGGAAATTTAGAGGAGTGTGTCTATATGGACCAGCCAGAGGGTTTCATTTAGAGTGGGAGCAGCGGAAAGGTGTGCAAGTTGCTTAAGTCCATCTATGGACTAAAGCAGACATCGCGGAGTTGGAACATCTGCTTTGATGAAACGGTCAAAGAATTTGGCTTTATCAAAAATCTAGATGAACCATGCATCTATAGTAGATTTGTAGCGAGAACTGTAGTATTCCTCATTTTATACGTGGATGACATTCTCTTAATAGGAAATGACATTCCTATGCTACAATCTGTCAAGGGGTTCTTATCACACAGGTTCTCCATGAAAGACCTGGGTGATGCCTCATACATCCTGGGGATCCGGATCCATCGTGATAGATCCAAGAGGATATTAGGACTTTCGCAGTCCAGGTACATCGACACCATACTGAAAAGATTCAGTATGGAAGATTCCAAGTGCGGTAACCTACCGGCTTGTCACGGGATCACCCTCTCTAAAGAGATGTCTCCCAAGACTGATTTGGAGAGGGATCGCATTTATATTATACCCTACGCTTCTACGGTAGGCTTTATAATGTATGCGATGTTGTGCACCAGACCGGATGTAGCTTATGCACTTAGTGTAGTAAGCCGGTATCAGTCAAACCCCGGGGAGAAACACTGGATAGCGGTAAAGAACATTCTCAAGTACCTGAGAAGGACTAAGGAGATGTTCTTGGTGTATGGCGGAAAAGACCTCCAGATCGAGGCCTTTGCTAACTCCAGGTTCCAGAGTGACAAGGATGATTCCAAGTCCATGTCGGGTTTTGTCTTTACTCTCAATGGAGGGGTGGTGTGTTGGAAGAGTTCCAAACAGGAAACCGTTGCAGACTCGACGATGGAAGCGGAATACATCGCTGCATCTGATGCCGCAAAAGAAGCCGTCTGGATGAGGAAGTTCTTGAATGAACTTCAGGTGGTTCCGTCCATTGTTGATCCAATACCTCTGTATTACGACAACAACGGGGCTATAGCTTTAGCGAAGGAACCCAGGTCCCATCAGAAATCCAGACACATCTTGAGGCGGTATCACCTGATCAGGGAGATCGTGGATCGCCAGGAGATCGAGGTTCGGAGGGTTGCTTCAGAAGATAACACTGCAGATCCATTCACCAAGGCCTTGCCCCAGACTCAGTTCGAGCGGCTGATCGAGATGATAGGTCTTCAATACGCTAGTACATGGCCTTAGTGCAAGTGGGAGATTGTTAGTGTATATGCCCTAGAGGCCATTACTGTATCATACTAGTTTGTATATTACTTAATGGAAGCTTGGGATATTCACCTTGTATATACAATCTTACTCAAAATAGTAGTATGCTACTTGGTTTGTTTCTACTTCAATGTGTACATGTGTTTATTTTAGTATATCACCTATACACATTAGTGGAGCCCTTAGGATCTTTGCTTGATTACCAGCGTTGTGATGGCAGTCACACTAGTGGGGGCTGGGTAATCTATAAGCACATCCTTATGCAGGTCCCTAGTCGCAGGACTATCGAGACAGGGCATCGATACTCCGGAGTAGACTAGCGTATGCGCTTCTCATCCCAGTGTGGGAGATGGTCTGTCCCACAGCCATCAGTACGTCGTACTGGAGATAGTATGCGGGTGCTCGTTAGGTTACGAGTACACTGGACAGGACTCGTCGGGAACTGTTGGTTGGTACTATACCTATCGTCAGTTATCAGTTCCCAGGTGACATGAGTACAGCTTAGTCCGCTGACTTGACACTGTCACTTCGCCTCGAGTGTGTTCCCACTGTACTTTGATTACTACCCTACCACGGCTCAAAGGAATCGTGCAAACAGGTAGTAGTTGGGTGCAGTCCCGAAGCACTTGGAGGCAGTGACGGTTAGACAGGATTCGTCTCTCCCGGTATTGGGTGTTGACATCGCGCTGTGTCTAGGAGAGCCATTACACGAGTAGTCTCCGGCCAGGGCAAGCGAGATATACTGGTAGGCTTCCAGTGCTATCTCAGGGTGTTTTGGGCTTCACTCCGACACGTCTTGTACCGCTATTAGGGGACTGACGTTTACCGCCCCCTAGGCCCGCCATGCGATGTATCAGACGAACAGACCGGACTGTACGGCGACTGTCATATTCAGGCTCAGTAGGAGTTCAGATGGGTTTCACCTCGTCAGTCTTCTTGTCGGCATCTACCTGGGACCGTTACGCACAGCTAGTGCCGCTTGCGGTCTGTGGTTAAACCCACTGCCAGCGTGGTGTCGAGTCTTAGAGTCCCACACAGAAAGCTATTCGCCTTTAGGCAAAAGAGTAGAGGTCGCATGGTTTTACGACAGGGTTCGGTCACATCCGTGCACTTGTGCATGTTTAGTGTCCGGACAGTTAACACTAGCGGGATTTGGTTTATGCCAGATCCTAGTGTACGTTTTGGGATTGGTTTTTTCAAGTATGTATTCGTGTTCCTTGGAACGCGGATGCGGGTGTGTATGCACAGTTGACGGAGAGACAGAGGCAGAGGATTCTCATTAGGGTTGTTGACTGTTGACTGTTGACCATTGACTTCTTGCTAAACCCTAATAAGAATATGATATATGATTAACAATAATATTAATTAAGTATTATAGTGACATGGTTGTTGAGGGGTTGACTTTTTTGACTTGTTGACTTTGTTGACCGGTTGACTAGGTTGGACTAGTTGACCATCATGATGACAATAGCTATCATTTCATGGCAAAGACTTTTGCTTGCTTGTTTTCTTGTGAAAATTGAGTGCATGAAATGATATGGCTATTGTAGCTTAAACCATCACATAATACTTGATTGCTATGATTTGTTATGATGGCTTTGGATTATGAGAGCCAAGAGAGAAAAGTCTTGCTCATTCTCTCATTTCCTTTCTCTCTCTTGTTCTTGAGCTCTCATCCTCGTCCTCTTGCTCTCCCTCTCTTTAGTCTATGGTTCACTTGTCTCATGTGTTGAGAATCAAGAACCATAGAGAAAAATCCAAACACACTCTCCTCTACTCACTCTAGTTCACAAGGTTTAGCAAACCGAGTGAACTAGTTTCTTCAAAGCTCAAAGAAGAAGCCAAAGGTAGAAGCTTTCGGGTGGATCGATCTTCGGCGCTAGGAGACGACGGGGTGAAGCCGATCCGGACAACCATCAAGTGTAGAAGACGAAGGAGTTCAAGAAAGAAAGGGTATAACCCCCTAACCGAGTAGTTAACAACTCTTAGTTAGGTTGTTAGGTAGCTAAGTTTAACAAAGATCCGTTTGAGTCCATGTTACCGCCTCTAGAAAATTGTTTTTCACCAAATTCCGCAAGCCCGTAAGTACCAGGAGAGGTAGCATGGACTTACAATGCATTGTTTCATGTATTTGTAGTACCTTATGGTGTACCTTGATCATGATTGTTGCATATCCATATTGCCATACCTATGCTATCAGATTGCATGTGATAGATTATCGTTGTTCGTGCATACTTGCGATTATCTGTATGATGTTACTTACTATTCACGAGTTGGCAACTCACAGGATTGGAGTTTTCTTGCTGTTTGCAATCCCATCATAGCGGAAACAGTGATTAGAATGGGCATAGAAAACAGAGATTAGGCTGAGAGGCTAGATAGCCTAATGGTTGTCCAGCTTTAAAACTAATAAGTTCGATCAGTGTTTTGCAGGCTTGGCCCTCAGAGTAGTCGTGGCAGGGATCCTTATTGTATCTATTTCTGCGGATACCGCTACGGTTTGCTGTGAGGCCTTTTTGCTGTAGGCTGGTTGCGGTTATCCGATTACATCTTTTATATATCTCATTGTATCTAATACTCTCCATCTACCACTTTCTTTTATTGACTTAGAGACGAGTTGTAAGAATCGATATTGTATTATATGTGACTCTGGGTGTCGTGCTCGTGTGAGACAGCCTTTCTTATGTTGCTTTATCTCTTTTATGTTGTTTTAGTTTTATTGTGTTTTTCTTTTCTACGGCGTCATATATATGCTTGTGACGATTGTTTTCCTCCTTTGGGCGTGATTTGCTCCCGTTTGAGAATGCTTTATTTATATCCTATGTTTGTACCCATTTCGGGGTTAGTTTTACAAAGGTGGTGCTGCTAAAATATTTAAGAAAATAAATTTAAGCCTTAAGATTTTTCCTTGAGATTTCCAAATGTTTTAACAATGTTTTATCACTTACTTCTTTTTATGTTTTAGATTTCTGGGTTTTCGGATTACTTAAATTGCGTTATGCCCGTTGACGTCACGTGGTTTAAGTGCCGGTCACGTGCCTAAATTTGGGTCATGACAAAGTTGGTATCAGAGCGCTAGGTTCTACCTTTCGAAGTGCAGGATGACCTTAGTATGATGGAATAGGTAGCTTAAGCAGAGTAAAGTAGCGTGTGTATGTTCCGCAGCATATTTACGACACGGTACTCCGCCTAAGTGACCTTAGGACCCATTGCTTGTAATTCCTTCCTTGATTTCCACGCATCTTTATGATTCGATTTCTATGTTTTTATCGAATCCTGTTTTCATTTCCAACCATTATGCCGCCGAAGGCTACGAGGGCGTAGAGAGCTGCCGCTAGATCCGAAGTCAGGGTAGGCTCGTCAGAGACGAGGGCTGACCAGGGTGGTACACCTATTACACAGGAGCGGATTGATCCACCTTCGATAGATCGTATTAATAGGCTAAAGACCGGTATGCAGGATTTGCGCCAGATGATGGGGTCGTTGGTAGAGGCCAGTCGAGCGCAGAGATAGGAGGTTGTCCCACCTGTCACGGGGACCGCGATGGTGCCTACTGTTCAGGCAGTCGTACCTAAAGCTACGTAGGTTATCACCGTATCATTATCTGAGTTCATGAGGCTGAAGCCTTCGGTTTTCACCGGCACCGATGCAGCTGAGGATCCCCAGTCGTTTATCGATCGGATGACCAGGATCTGTCGTTCGCTGAGATGCTCCGACATAAGATGGGTAGAATTCATGAGTTTTCGTCTAGAGGATCTTGCCCAGACATTGTGCGAGTCTTTAGAGAGGTGTTGAGCCGTAGGTCTTTCTCCTATGACCTGGGCTGAGTTCGTGACGGTTTTTCCTGCCCGTTTTCTTCCACAGAGCATCAGGGATGCTCGAGCTCGCAATTTTTAGTCGTTACGCCAGACTCCGGGTATGACGGTGGCAGAGTACGATGTTCAGTTTACCTAGCTATCTGTGTACGCTCCATATTTGGTGGACAGTGAGGAGATGCGGATCAAGAGATTTGTGTGAGGCCTGATTACCCAGTTGTTCATCGCTATCAGCGCCCAGCATTTTAACACATATGCAGCCGCAGTGGACGCAGCCCTACTGGTTGAAGAGCGTCTTTCCGAGACTTCGGTCGTTCCGGAACCGAAGAGGGCTCGTACTGGTGTATCAGCCGGGAGACAGATGTATAGACGCCGCGACAGATTTCGTTCAGGTCATGCGAGTAGCAGAGGCTTAGGACGAGGCCAGTTATTTAACTCTTATCCCCAGGAGGGTCAGCAGTTATCGTCTGGATGTTTCCGGTGCGGGAGTTTATATCATCGCGTCAGAGATTGTACTGAGCTATGTAAGGACGATGCATCCGTACCACATGTTACCCTACCACCTTCTCCACCTCAGAGAACGTTGCCTCTTATGCCTGTTGTTGCTCCGCGTCATACTTATGCTCAGAGAGGTCGTGGTCATAGAGGTTTTGTTCAGAGAGGATGGAGTGGCAGAGGCGGAGGACAGCCAGTCGCCGGTAGAGGGCAGGCTCGAGTATTTGCTTAGACACATCAGGACGCGCAGGCGTCCAATGCAGTGGTTTCAGGTACTCTTTCAGTATGTTCCTTTGATGTACATGTTTTTTTTTATCCGGGATCTATGCACTCGTATCTTTCTACACACTTCGTGCCGAGGTTGAGCCGAGAGTCGTGTTTTCTAGATCAGCCGCTTGTCGTGACTACTCCTTTTGGCGAGTCTTTTGTTGCGCGACATGTGTTTCGGTCGTGTGTCGTTCGTATTGGAGATAGAGATTCGTCCGTCGACTTGATCCTTCTTGAGATGTTGGACTTCGACGTTCTCCTGGGTATGGACTGGTTAGCTACTTGCTACGCGTCTGTGGACTTCCGTGAGAAGACGGTCAGGTTTTGTTTTCCGGGCGAGTCAGTTCTTGTTATGCAGGGGGACCGTGGTACCGCCCCTCACAATTTGATTTCTGCCCTTTGCGCTAGTCGGCTCTTGAAGAGAGGATGTCGGGGATTCTTATCTTCTATTCGTGATACCGGAGCCACGGTAGATTTGTTGGACTGGGTTCCTATTGTGAGAGAGTTTCCCGATGTATTTCCCGATGAGTTACTTGGATTTCCGCCAGAGCGTGAGATCGAGTTTTGCATTGATTTGATCCCCAGCACGGGGCCTATTTCTATACCGCCTTACCAGATGGCCTCGGCGGAGCTTAAGGATCAGCTACAGGAGTTGCTTGATAAGATACTTGTGCGTCCGAGTGTTTTGCCATGGGGAGCTCCTGTTCTGTTCGTCAAGAAGAAGGACGGCTTCTTGAGATTGTGCATTAATTATCGTCAATTGAACCGAGTTGCGGTGCGGAATAGGCATCCTTTACCTCGCATTGACGATTTATTTGATCAGCTCCAGGGTGCGGGACATTTTTCCGAGACTGATTTGAGATCGGGTTATCATCAGTTGCGGGTTCGGAATGATGACATTCCGAAGACTGCTTTTCGTACGCGCTACAGACATTATGAGTTTTTGGTGATGTCGTTCAGACTCACCAATGCCCCAGCAGCGTTCATGGATTTGATGAACTGTATTTTCAGGCCGTTCCTTGAAGAATTTTTTATTGTGTTTATTGATGACATTCTGGTTTATTCCAAGAGTCGAGAGGAGCATGAGCGGCACTTGAGGATTGCTTTGCAGACATTGAAAGAGCACCAGCTGTTTGCTAAATTCTCGAAGTGTGCCTTCTGGCTTGATAGTGTTGACTTCCTGGGTCATGTACTTACGGGAGACGGTATTTATATAGACCCGATGAAGATCGAGGTCGTACAGCTTTGGCCCAGACCTATATCAGTAACAGAGGTCCGCAGCTTTTTGGGCTTAGCCGGTTTCTACCGCCGTTTCTTGCAGGACTTCTCGAGTATCGCTGCACTGCTAACCGTACAGACCAGGAAGGGGGTTCATTTTCTTTGGACTGAGGCATGCGAGCTGAGTTTTCAGCAGTTGAAGACTCGGTTGACGACTGCTCCAGTTTTATCTTAGCCTTCTGGATCGGGCGGCTACATCGTTTACTGTGATGCTTCTCGAGTGGGGCTCGGTTGTGTATTGATGCAGCATGATTGAGTTATCGCTTATGCTTCCCTGCAGTTGAAAAAGCATGAGAAGAATTATCCCACTCATGATCTTGAAATGGCCGCGGTGGTTTTGCGCTTAAGATTTGGAGACACTACTTGTACGGGGAGTTGTGTTAGATTTTCACAGACCACTAGAGCTTAATGTACATCTTCCAGCAGCGGGATCTGAATTTGAGACAACGCCGTTAGATAGAGCTCGTGATGGATTATGATTGTGAGATCCTTTATCACCTGGGAAAATCGAATGTGGTAGCTGATGCTTTGAGTCGTAGTCCCGGGGGTAGCTTATCACAGTTGAGCGCAGTTCAGAGACAATCTTCTGCAGAATGGCAGATCTTGTGCGATAGTAGAGTACAGTTTGAGTTCACTTCCACTGGGGGATAGCTTGCTCATGTCCGCCCCCGTCCACTTCTACTTGATCGTATTCGGGAGGCACAACCCGACGATGCCCATCTGTCTGAGATTTTTGAGCGTGTTCGGCAGGGCAGAGATTCGGAGTTTAGGATTGATGACCAGGGTGTGCTATGTTTCGGGACTCGTTTGTGTGTACCTGATACCGATGGGTTGAGACGCGAGATCCTAGAGCAGGCACATCAGTCAGCTTATAGTGTTCACCCAGGTTCCACCAAGATGTATCGTGACTTGAGAGATATCTACTGGTAGGCAGGAATGAAGAGTGATGTTTCGGACTTCGTTTTGAGGTGCCTGACTTGTCGGCAAGTCAAGGCTGAACATCTGAGACTGGCAAAAGAGTTGCATCCTTTACCCGTTCCGGAGTGGAAATGGGAACAGATCTCCATGGATTTCGTTATGGGTCTACCCAGGTCCAGCCGAGGGTATGACTCCATTTGGGTGATTGTTGACCGGTTGACGAAAGCGGCTCAATTCCTTCCAGTGAAGACCACTTTCGGTTATGCTCAGTATGCTCAGTTGTACACTAATGAGATTGTATGTTTGCACGGCATTCCTACATGCATCGTATCCGACAGAGGCACCCGGTTCACTAGCCGTCATTGGCAGAAGCTTCAGGAAGCTTTGGGTACCCGAATGAGTTTTAGCACCGCTTTCCATCCGCAGACCGATGTTCAGTCAGAGCAGACTATACAGACTCTGAAGGATATGCTTCGTGCGTGCGTGCGTGCTTGATTTTGGTGGCAGTTGGGATCGTCACTTGCCATTGATAGAGTTCTCCTACAATAACAGTTATCAGGAGACGATTCAGATGGCGCCTTTTGAGGCTTTGTATGGTAGAAAGTGTCGGTCGCCAGTCTGTTGGACTGAACTCAGCAAGAGCAGGATATTGGGACCCCAGCTAGTTCAAGAAACTACGGAGAAGATCCAGTTAATTCAGGATAGGATAAGAGAAAACTAGTGCAGACAGAAGTCTTATGCCGACCGTCGTCGTCGCAGTCTCGAGTTCGCATCGCGGGATCATGTATTCCTACGGATTTCTCCGATGAAGGGCGTGCTGAGATTTAGGAAGAAAGGGAAGCTTAGTCCCAGATTTGTGGGTCCTTTTGAGATCCTTGAGCGAGTTGGTACCATTGCCTATCGTTAGGCACTTCCGCCCAGTTTTCTGGATGTTCACCCCGTATTACATGTAACGATGCTTCGCAAGTAACTTCATGACCCTTCTCACATGTGTCATGACCCAAAGTTCGGCCCGTGACCGGCACTTGACCACGTAATGTTTACAGGCGTAACGCCATTAAGTAAGCCGAAACCCAGAAATCAAAACCATTAAAAATAGTGAGTGAAGAAAAGATTAGTTTAAAACATTTAGAAAACCTTGAGTAAAAATCTTTAAAGTTTAAGTTATTTTCTTAAAAATTTCGGCAGCACCTCCTTTGTAAAAACTAGCCCCGAGACGAGTACAACACATGATATAAGTAAAATGACTGATAATAAGAATAAAGCATCCCCAAGCGGGAGCAATCACGCCCAACAGCGAAAACAACCACCACAAAAATAATATATGACGCCGTAGCGAAGAAATGAGCAATATAAGTGAAAAACATCATAAAAGATAAAACTGCATAAGTAAAGTCGGCTCACACGAGCTCGACATCCAGAGTACAAAATAATATACAACATCGTCCTCACAACTGGTCTCTAAGTCAATACATGAAATGGTAGATGGAGAGTACTAGAGACAATAGAGTGTACAAATGGAAAATAAACGGATACCGGAAAAACCCACTTATAAGCAAACGACTCGCACGCCAACTGCAGTGGTATCCGTAGCAAAAAGATACAAGGAAGTAGCCCTGCCGCAACTACTCTGAGGGTCGACCTGCAAACACTGTGGTACAATGGGGGTGAGTTGCCAACTCGTGAATAGTAAATAACATATAAAGGTAATCGCGAGCATGCACGTACTGCGATACTCTAACATATGCAATCTAATAACATCTATATGATGAACTGGGTACGCAGTAATCATTGCAAAGTACTCTATCAGGTACTACGACTACATGATGCAATGCATAACAATGAATGCTGAGCATGGGATAAAATATCATCTACACGAATCATCATTGTGGAAAATCCCGGTGTCTACCAAAAACACCCCAAAATCCCGATAACTCAGGCGCCGTCACTCTATCCGGCCCTCAATCCTGTAAATGTCATAGAAACGGGGTGCCCAACATCGGCACCCGAAAACATCATGAAATACTCGTGTCCAGCATCGACATGCAAATCCTCGTATATCGGGCTCCGTCAGTCCGGATAGGCCTACGGGCTCCGTCTGCGGAATCAGCCCTCGGCCCTGGCAGTATGGGTCGGCCCATATCCATCTCTCGACGCTGGTCGGTATCCTCCGGATAGCCGCCAGGTCTAACCAATCACCGATAAGTAGTAGTCCCTCTGCAAGGCTCATCGTCATCCATACGAAATCTCTCTCTCGCCCCGGGGTACCATACCGGGTCCAACATGAACCCGCAAACGGATCATCCTCCTCCTAGAATCGGGTTTCACATGTCACACATCTCAGAACCGAGAAAACGTATGATGGTCGCACTGAAATATCATATCAAGAGAAATCGGGTTTTCAAAACAGTGCATACTTTCTTAAAATAATACCACGGTACTCAAATTCGGAAATCACATGAAATCTAAAACTCAATGCGTAAATCCATGCAATGTATTGTATACCGTATAACATCGTACAACAAGTAAAAAGGGAAAACCGCTCTTTTAAACGGATCCAGTTTTTAAAATATTTCATGTGGTCCCCATTTTCTAGAAATCCAAGCCAGCATCATCTATGTAAATGAAATGTGTATGTATGAATGCACAAGATATACATACGCAAAAATGAGTGTATATTATGCAAGTGCTCTAATATGGGTGTACAAGTGGGTATATACGTAAGAATGAGTGTATAATATGTATGCACGCAAAGGAACAGAATCATGTCTAATCATCGATGATGAGGTAAGCAAAACGATGTATGGTTCATAGCAATTCTATAGTGCGGGTGTCATGGCAATTACTAACGGTGTGTGTAGCATGCAAATTGTGTTCGTGCAGCATGAACCGTTAGTAACAGTGCGGTGTCTCATAAATACTATGTCTATATACAACAAAAGAGGTGTATGCTACAATGGTACGTATGCAGGACCAACATAAATATATAATATAACACGTGACTACAATATCCTATCAAGCCCTGAAGCATAACGCCATGCGGGCGATTTCCCCGTAGATGTTAAATCTACGCACCGTGATCTCATGCTAAGTATAGCCGACTACCTGCTTCCCCTTCTTCGCGGCGTTCGAAGTACCCACCTGCGAACCTAGAATTTACAGAAAGTAATACACATAAGCAAAAATCCTGAAAAAACGCGATATCAAAACCAAACGAGAAACTCGCGTCGCAAGCTAAACGCGTGTGTACTCGATACGCCAAAACATTTATATACGCGTCTGAAACTACCCCGACACGCTGTGACACACAGCAACCACCAAACCCACTCACAAAATGTACGTGTCGTGCAAGTTTAAAAGTATTGAAAACAAGGCATTTAGTTCTAGATTTTGATACGAACAGAATTAAGAAAAGATGCATATACCAAACACCATAGATATGTAGCAGACTCCCCCAGCCCAAACCCAGACACCCAACTCCCCCCTCTGGCCGCAATTTATGGCCAGAATGAATTTTTCTGTGGCCTGGGGTGGGAATTAGGGTCTCGTGCTCCGTGTGTGTGGTCTAAGTCTAGTGAACATGCTCCAGTAAACTCAACTTTTCCTTGAAGCACCCGGGTCAAAAGCAGATCTCAAAACAACGATAAATCTTCACTAAACACTAATTTAAAACTAAACTTAATACATTATGGTATTTTAGTGAAATCTGGTGCAAAAACTTAGATTAGATGACACCAACAACACTTAGTTAAGCTACATTTGCCATAAAAACCCTAACTTGGCCTAAACTCCACTTAAATACCAAAACTAGCACTAAAACTAATTTAAACACTAAATTATGCTAAATAACTACAAGTTTAGTAAAAAGGGAAGTTGAGGTTAACTTTATACCTCAAGTTGGTCTAGGTGTGGCTTAAACTTGACGACTTTGCCTCAAGGATCAACAAGGAAGGGTTTTGGGTGCTTGGCAAGAGATTTTTATGAAGAAAAGTGGATTTTTTTGGTAGGGATTGGAGCTTGAACGAATGGAGAAGAAAGAAAAGAGAAGAAGAAGAAAAGATGAAGAGGGAGGGGGAGCTGCTGCTGCTGCTGCTTAGAAAAAATGAGAGGGAGAGAGAGTGTGAGGTGTGAGGAATTGAGTGTTTTGTTTAATTTTTTGAAAAACAATTGAGAGTCAACCATGCCCCTCTCTCTCTCCTCCATAAATTCTTTCCATACTTTGTCCCCCCCATGCCTCCTATCTTATCATTCCTTCTCTCCTCAAGTCAACCCCTAAAGAAAATTCAAAATTCCTTTTTTTTTGAAACTAAAATACTTAATTTAAATTCCTATTTTATCAAATGACATGGTTAAAGCACCATGCCTACTAAGCATGGTTTAACCCCAAATTAGCCCTAGATTAACATGCACATGTGTGTGCAAGCCCAATTAAATTCTAATAAAATATTCATTAATTTTTTATAAAATATTTGAAAACCGTTTTGGTAAACTTTTTACTAAAAAACCATATTTTCACATAATCAACCACTAATCGCATCCTAAGGTGTTACAACATGATTCAGCACCAGACCGTTCAGCTAGAGCGCGATCTTTCGTTCACCGAGCAGCCGGTAGTTATATTGGATCGGCAGGTGAAGAAACTTTGGTCAAAGGTCTTGCCATCTGTGAAGGTTCTTTGGCATGGCCCGAATAGTGAAGAGGTCACTTGGGAGGCCGAGAGCGAGATGCGGAAGAAATCCCATCATCTCTTTAAAGGTACGCATAGTAAGATTTTTAAATTCGGGGACCAAATTTCTTTAAGGGGGAAGATTGAAACACCTTAGAATGCGATTAGTGTTAATTAAGCGATAATACGGGTTTTTAGTAAAAAGTTAACCAAAATAGTTTTCATATATTTTAAAAAAATTAATTAATATTTTATTATTATTTGTTTTAGCTTGCATACACTTTTGTATGTTAACTTGGGGGTTATGGAGGTGTTAACCAAGCTTAAGTAGTAATGGCACCCTAAACTAATTTTTAGCCTTGTTAACCCATTTCATTATTCTTTGATTAAGGGTTGACTTGAGAGAGAGAGAGAGGGTTGACAAATGAAGAATTATAAGGCATGGGGCAAGCATGGGAGCAATTAATGAGGAGAGAGAAAGGGGCATGGCTCATCCTAACCTCACACCCACATTTTTCTTCACCACTCTCACACCCTCATTCTCCTCATCACACACACTCTCTCATTTGTGTTCTTCTTCTCATTTCCCTTCCCTAAATAGAAACCCTACCTAGTTCATCACTAAACTAATCCAAATCCTCACTAAACCTTATTAAAACCCTCACAAAGTCAAGTTAAGCCACTAGAGATGACTTAGAGCATGGAATGCTTGGGTTTTTGAGCAAGTGTGGTAAGTTAGTGATCTCTAACTGTTAATTAGGTCTTTAAAATGTTGTGTTTCTTATTAGTTGCTGTTTAGAACACTAAAGTTATAGTTTTTATGCAAATATCGTATTTTGGTAAGGTTTTGTGTCTCGGGTGAGTCTGCTATCGAACCAGGTTGTTGTTTTAGAAGTTGCCATCACAGAGACCTAGTTTAGAGGCCTAGAACCCACCATAAAAACCTGGGCCCATTCCCTTCACCCATGGCCGCAAATAAATAGGTTCTGGCCGCAATTTATTGCCAGATTAGAGACTGGGGTCTCGAGTCTTGGTCGTGGGATCTCTAGGGTTGTTTGTGGTCTCGTGGAACTTGCAACTTTCACTAATTGTTTCAGTAGCAAAATCTGAGACCACTTAGCTAAATTTTAGTGTTTCGGCAAAATGCGATACGATTAATCCGACATAGTTTAAAGTGTTTCTGATAGCTTGCAATCATGGATTTATTTTGATGATGCCGCTGTACGCGTTGAGCAGCTAAGCGAACCCTTTTATAGCTTGAAGGAACCGATTGGTTAATTGGCGTCATGTTCGTATATTATTAGGTAGTTAGCTAATCTACGCGTTATTGTATTGTGTGATAATAGGATCGCAGGCGGGGACTTCGGACACTACAAAGAAAGGAAAGCAGGTGGTTGGATTTACCTAGCTCGAGATCATCGGTGAGTAGATTTAACATCTACAGGGAAATCGCCCGTATGGCGTTAAGCGTCGAGGACTAGATATGTAACATTTCATAAAATAAAATATTATTTTGGGAATTTTATGAATTATTATACAATAAATATAAATGGATTATTCACTAAACTCAATTAGTATTTCACTAATTTTGCATTAATCGTGTTTATGTGCATGTCATGCAACATGACATGTTGCATGCACTTATTACACTTTTGAAATGAACCATAGTTAAAATCTCTCATTTTTGCACACTGCACACATTTATGGTTTTGTTTAAAAAAAATTACTAATTAAATATTATTAGTTCCCTATCCTCACCCCCACAGAGATCTGTTCCCTTCTCACATTTTTTTTCCCTCATCCTCACAATTTTCCTCCGTCCCCGAGAACCATCGAGAGATTCGAGACCCAAATCTCGATGGCGATCGTCGATCTTTCCTCGTCGTCGACGTTATCAGCCTCCTGGGCTTGATCTGAGCTGTGTCGGTGGAAATCCAGACGATGGAGGTCCGATCGAGCGCCCAATCATCCCCTTCGACGAGTTGGCTTCATCCAGGCCGGCCTCCTCGAGCTCAACGTCACCGGCGTCGCAGCCTTCGAGTCTAGCCCGACCTCGACCTCTCCCAGCCCGGATTCTTCCTCCCCACTCGTGACAAGTGGCTTCGTGTACTGTAGCAGATCCAGGAGCTTGACGTCGTGTGCTCCGGCAGTCCAATCTCGTGAAACTCGTCTTCACCCTCGATCGCCTCCCTAAGTTTTGGGGCGTCCGTGCGGCCAAGCTCGGCGCAGTGTTCCTGTATCGAACCCGAGGCCGTACACACTGCTGTTCGCAGCCGAGGGTCTCCATATTCATCAGGTCCTCCATGTACGATCTCGAGCCCCAGTCCAACTTGAGGATCTACCTCTCCGCCGGCTCTGCTGTCTTCCTGCAGGTATACTTCGTGTTTTTCTCGGCATTTGCCGCAATTGTTGTGTTTAGATTTCAGTGTTGGTCGAGGAATTGGTGACCTCGCTCGCTTCGAGTGCGGCCTTGTCGATGAGATCGATGATTGTTGATGGTTTAGGGTGTAATGTGGTTGTTTGGAGGCCTGAGCTTATGCTTGGGAGTGTTGCAGGGATCTCGAGCGATATTTATCCGTTGGTGATGAGAGTCGTGGTTGTTGGGCTTGCTGAGTTGTTGAAGAGAGATAGGGATTTAGATTGATGTGCCCCTTGTGAAGCGCTGTTGCGGTTGTGCGGTTGAGCTTCTAAGGGAGGGGGATGAGGCCATGAGATTGGCTGTGGTAAGTGAATATGCGCGATTAATTATAGTACCTAATCTTGGAGACTGTGGCGAGCTGATGTTTGTTTAGCTTTGTTAGATGGCAAGAGGTATGGGTTTGAAGGATGCTCTATCAATTAGTTTAAATATCTATTATCATTTGCTACTGGAGCTTTTGTTCATAGAATAGAAGGAGAATTCCACGAGCTGTTCAATAGCAAACTATGGAAACATCATTTCATATGGCAAGACATGATCGTCTAATGGTACAGGAGAAAGACAGGCATAAGTTGGTTGGTTCGTTTGCTGATAATTGTGCAGTGATCAGACATGCAGCAAGAAAAGTGTTTGGGCTAATGATGCAGCGTAAACTTGGAATGCCTATATCTTCAGTTGATGCCCTTATCTTTAAGTTGGTGATGCATCCAGAGATAGGACCATTCTGTGAAGGTGATCTGAGCTTGGATAGTCCCATGTAGCAGCTTTATTAGTGTTTGCAATCTCACTATCTTTCTCAGATTAGAAGCTTACTTCTGATGTTCCTCCAAAAATATTTTCTTTTGCTATTCCTTTTGTGGGAGGAATATCTCGTCCATTAAGAGATATTGTACATCCTGACTTGCTTATGGCCTATTTGTGCAATCGTAGTGGACTGTCATTTCCATCCAGTGCTGAATCGTTACCATGTGCAGTTGATGATGGCATTTCAAATATCAAAGAGGGCACCAGCCAAATATGCAGCTCATCATGGTCCATTCATAATGGAACATTAGAAACTAGTTTCAAAGGAAATCTGTTTGATTTGACTGAGGCATCGATTTCGGTTAGTCAATATAGAGAACATGACGATAATTATATTCAATCTATAAAGCTTTCAATCATAATAGTTAACGAAACCTGGCAGCCGATACAATCACAGCATACTCGCACGCAAAGGATCTTGAGAACTTGCAAAGGAAAGCTGGAGATGATTGCTTGGAATGCCGATGGATCTATTGTTGCCTTACTGTCCTTTGCGCTATGCTATGTTCAGGTACAAGTGCTTGGATTTTCAGAACGATGAAGGAGGGCAAGACATCTGCCGGGATCGATTAGAGCGAGGCGTTGTAGGTGAGTAGATGTATATCTATGGGGGGAAGTCGGGTGGATGGCGTTTAGCAACCCCGCAACGTAAAATAGGAATAGTACTTATTGTCATTAGGAAACCAGATGTGACCCTAGATTCTAAATGAGTGGGACCCTAGGCTGGACTAGACGGATTTAGGAAGACCATACCAGCGGATGTATACCTTGGAAGAGGTTCGTAGGTTTCAGGTAGAAACACACACACGCACACACTGAAACTCGACATGGTGTATACGGGTATGTGTATATATATATAGGACTAGGTATAGGTATATATATACAACACGTATGTGGGATACAGTGATGTGATGTGATACACGGGAATGAAATAGGATAACTGGGCTTGATGCCGTGATTCTTGACTATACAGTCGTATTAAAGTGTTAGCGGATCATTAGAGAATGAGATAATGAACAGGTATACATAAATTATAATGGGTAGTGATGATATTGAGGTACATGGACTTTAAAATGGAACCCGAACTGTAACTTGTGACTGATCACGATATGATATATGTATGACTTGATTACGACATCATATAGGTGTGACCTGATGTCGATATCATATAGGTGTGACTTGATGACGATATGATATCAGTATGACTCAATCACAACATGATACATATGACATGCTATTTCTGAGGATAAATTAATGAGGTATATTTATGATGGCAATGTTATATAATTGATGTATGCGATTACAGCATAGCATCTCGATCATGACAAGTGTTGATGATGATATTATACGAATAATGAGACACGTAGGTGATATTTGACCCGTACCCCGATATTGGGATGCCGTACGATGGATTTTACCGTACGAGGAATAGATGTGATGATTGATCCGCACTCTTGATTTGAGGAAGTCGTACTATGTACGTGACGCTATTGAGGCAGGATCGCCGACTATTATAGATATGGACTCAGGCTTTAGGTGTACTTCTATCGACCAGTTCTTAGGTTTAGTTTTCCTTAGGGGGGTTAGATGGACACTAGGTTAGGTTCGAGTGATATAGTGGTAGTGGTAGTTGTATATCAAATGAGTGGATAACACACATCCGTCTTTACTTTCACATTGTAATCATAATGTTGCATGTTCATACATATGTTGCTATAATCAGTATAAATCTTACCTGTTAGGACACCAGCACCATTACCGATGATGCGCATATTCCACGCACACTTATTTGCCGGCTCACACATATCATCATCGGTAATTGCTATGTCACGTACACTTTAGATCATATTATCTTTTATTGATAGAATCAGTTAACAACTAGACCGATATAATATTGTGATTACTCTCTGATGTTAGTATAGACATGGTATTTATTACTTAGACATTCATGCATTCATATTTTCATGTTATCATGCAGTATTATGGGCATATGCCGACACTTATCATATACTTACTCATGATTTTGAGATTTGGATTTCTATGAGATTTCTGGATTTTTGGGGAAAACCGCAAGAAAATTTAAAAAAAAAACTTCTCTCTCCTCCTCTCTTTTTAAAACATAAGATGCGGTTTTCTCGTGATGTATGTGTCGTCCACCATAAGATTTCATGTTTTCTGATGGATTTCGAGACCCGATTCGAGGAGTGGATGAACCGTCTCTGGTACATGGTGGGCCCGGTATGGTACCCCGGGGCAAGAAGATCGAGTTGTAGACGATGAGCCTGGCAGGGGAGGACTACCTACCGGTGATGTCTGGCGCGGCGGATATCCGGAGGATACCGACCGTTGTCGTGAGATCTGATGATATGGGCCGATCCGGACTGACGGAGCCCGAGATATTGAGACTTGAGATGACATGTGTTGTGTCGATTCTTGACACGGATTTCCATGGATTTCATTGTTGAGATTTCAGATTCTTATACACATTTTACTACGATAACAGCTAAAGATTTCTTATACATATATATCTGGATTTCAGGATTTGTTACTTTACATTCATGGTGCATGCATTTCATTTCATATGGCATAGTATTATATGAGGCACTGACACGAGCACGGAGTATCTGCACTTACACGTAGTTTTACCCTGCTATTGCTGTTGATTGGAATATAATAGTGCATTATTATGACCTAGGATAGCGTCGTGCATTCGATTTCTTTTCGTAGATGTCTTCTACTCACGAGTTGGCAACTCACCCCCGTTGTGCCAAATTCTTTACAGGTTCGATGTACAGGTTTCCGTGGCAGCTTGTTGGCACATCTTTTCTTCAGGGTGATTTGCACGGTAGGTTGGTTCACTTGTATCCGAACCACCATTGTACTTTTATTCATTCATTTGTATCTAGTAAGCTCCATCAACCATATTTGTATTACTTGATAAGTTTATTGGGCCAGTCTTTTATTTCGACCTTAGAGTCGCGCATGTATTATTCTGATCTGGTGGTTTTGTTTTCTTTTGAGTTTTGAGCCTTGTCCTTTGGCGTTGTATATTATTGTGCTTGTTGTGGTTGTTTCCGCCTGTTGGCGTTGAGTTAGCTCCCGTTTGGGGATGTTTTTTTTTGTTGTTTATGTATATTATACTTGTTGTACCCGTTTGGGGGCCAGTTTTTATAGAGGAGACTCTGCCGAAATTTTTAGGAAAATTTGCTGATGTTTTAAACTTGTTCCTTCATATTTTCTTTTACTGCTTCTTCTTCTTTTTCATGGTTTAGATTTCTGGGCTTCGGCTTACTTAGGTTACGTGGCGCCTCTGGACGCTTCGTAATCTAAGTGCCGGTCACGTTCCGTACTTTTGGGTCGTGACAAGATATGATGTTATAGCCACATGTTTATATGCATATGCGTTGATTGTGCATGAGCATCATTTGCATATCATTACTTATTGTACATTGACTTAGTACATATTGGACACTGCATCATTACTGACGGTTTATGTAGCACGAGCACTAAATTGTATGCCACACACACACCGTTGGTAATTTCCATAACACGCACAACATATACATTTATGTGGTACCGCATTCGTTATTGACATTGAGGCTGCTGTTCTTATACCACCTTACTAAGGGAATATGTATTGTCCCGCCTTCAATATTATCAATATTAAGACGTTGATTCTTGTTCGATTGTGCATACGAATTGCATCATGCATACATACATACATGCATACACACATACCTTGCTATAGCTACATAAAAACCTTTATGTGATGTTGAAATTGACTTCGGGGTATTTGGGAACAGCATGATATCTTTAAAAACTTGATTCATTTAAAAGAGCGGTTTTCCCTTGATATGCTCATATTACTGTTCTATGTTGCATACATCATATTTCATGGATTTACGCATTGAGATACTGATTTCATGTGATTTATGGATTTGAGAACCGTGGTTATATTTCAAGAAAGTTTGCATTGTTTTGAAAACCCTGTTTCTCTTGATATGATATTTCGGTGCGTCCACCTTGAGTTTTCTCGATTCTGAGATTTGTTGAAACCCGATTTGAGGAGATGGATGATCCGTTTGCGGGTTCATGGTGGACCCGGTATGGTATTCCGAGGCAAGAAAGGTATGTTGTGAAGTAGACGATGAGCTTGGAAGAGGGACTACTACCTACCGTGATAGTTTGGACCCGGCGGTTATCCGGAGAATACCGACCGGAGTAATGAGATGGATATGGGCCGATCTGGACTGACGGAGCCCGTGGACCGATCCAGACTGACGGAGCCCGAGTTATGTGGATTTATATGTCGATGTTGGACACGGGTTTTCATGATGTTTCGAGTGTCGATGTTGGGCACTCAGGTTCCATGAGATTTACGGATATGAGGGCCGATCAGAGTGACAACGCCTGAGGTATTAGGATTTGGGGTGTCGTTGATGGACCTCGGTTTTTCCATAATGATGATTCATTGATGATGATATGTTTTATCCCACACTTAGTAGTTATTGGATATGCATTGTTTCATATATTTGTAGTACCTGATGGTGTACCTTGATTATGATTGTTGCATATCCATATTGCCATACGTAGGCTATCAGATTGCATGTGATAGATTATCGATGTTCTGCATACTTGCGATTATTTGTATGATGTTACTCACTATTCACGAGTTGGCAACTAACCCCCGTTGTGCCACAGTGTTTTGCAGGCTTGGCCCTCAGAGTAGTTGCGGCAGGGCTCCTTATTGTATCTATTTCTGCGAATACTGCTACGGTTGGCTGTGAGGCATTTTTGCTATAGGTGGGTTTGGGGTTATCCGATTACGTCTATTGTATATCTCATTGTATCTAGTACTCTCCATCTACCACTTTCTTGTATTGACTTAGAGACTAGTTGTGAGGATCAATATTGTATTATATATGACTCTGGGTGTCGTGCTGATGTGAGCCGTCCTTTCTTATGTTGCTTTATCTCTTTTATGTTGTTTTAGTTTTATTGTCTATTTCTTCGCTACGGCGTCGTATATATGCTTGTGGAGATTGTTTTCCGCCTTTGGGCTGGATTTGCTCCCGTTTGGGAATGCTTTATTTATATCCTATGTTTGTACCCATTTCGGGCTAGTTTTACAAAGGTGGTGCTGTCAAAATTTTTAAGAAAAAAAACTTAAGCTCTAAGATTTTTACTTGAGATTTCCAAATGTTTTAACAATGTATTATCACTTACTTCTTTTTATGGTTTAGATTTCTGGGTTTTTGGCTGACATAAATTGCGTTACGCCTGTTGACGTCACATGATTTAAGTGCCAGTCGCGTGCTTAAATTTGGGTCATGACAAAGTTGGTATCAGAGCGCTAGGTTTTACCTTTCGAAGTACGGGATGACCTTGGCATGATGGAGTAGGTAGCTTAAGCAGAGTGACGTAGCGTATGTATGTTCCGCGGCATACTTACAACACGGTACTCTGCCTTAGTGACCTTAGGACACATTGCTTGTAATTCCTTCCTTGATTTCCACGCATACTTATGATTCGATTTCTATGTTTTTATCGAATCCTGTTTTCATTTCCAGCCATTATGCCGCCGAAGATTACGAGGGCGTAGAGAGCTGCCGCTGGAGCCGAGGTCAGGGTAGGCTCATCATAGACGAGGGCTGACCAGGGCGGTACGCCTATTCCACAGGAGCGGATTGATCCACCTTCGATAGATCGTATTACTAGGCTACAGGCCGGTATGCAGGATTTGCGCCAGATGATGGGTTCGTTGGTTGAGACCAGTCGAGCGCAGAGACAGGAGGTTGTCCTACCTGTCATGGGGACCGCGATGGTGCCTACTGTTCAGGAAGTCATACCTTCAGCTACGTAGGTTATCACCGTATCATTATCTGAGTTCATGAAGCTGAAGCCTTTGGTTTTCACCGGCACCGATGCAGCTATGGATCCCCAGTCGTTTATCGATCGGATGGCCAGGATCTGTCGTTCGCTGAGATGCTCCAACGCGAGATGGGTAGAGTTCGCGAGTTTTCGTCTAGAGGGCCTTGCCCAGACCTGGTGCGAGTCTTTAGAGAGGGGCTGAGCCGTAGGACTTTCTCCTATGACTTGGGCTGAGTTCGTGACGGTTTTTCTTGCCCATTTTCTTCCGCAGAGCGTCAGGGATGTGCGAGCTCACAATTTTCAGTCGTTACGCCAGACTCCGGGTATGACGGTGGCAGAGTAGAATGTTCAGTTTACCCAGCTATCTGTGTATGCTCCATATTTGGTGGATAGTGAGGAGATGCGGAGAGATTTGTGCGACGCTTGATTACCCAGTTGTTCGTCGCTATCAGCGCCCAGCATTTTGACACGTATGCAGCCGCAGTGGATGCAGCCCTACTGGTTGAAGAGCATCTTTCCGAGACTTGGGTCATTCCAGAACCGAAGAGGGCTCGTACTAGTGTATCAGCCCAGAGACAGATGTATAGACGCCGCGACAGATTTCGTTCAGGTCGTGGGAGTAGCAGAGGCTTGGGACGAGGCCAATTATTTAGCTCTTATCCCCAGGAGGGTCGACAGTTATCGTCTGGATGTTTCCGGTGCGGGAGTTTATATCACCGCGTCAGAGATTGCACTAAGCCATGTAAGGATGATGCAGCCGTACCATATGTTACCTTACCACATTCTCCACCTCAGAGAACGTTGCCTCTTATTCCTGTTGTTGCTCAGCGACATACTTATGCTCAGAGAGGTCGTGATCGTGGAAGTTTGGTTCAGAGAGGATGGAGTGGCAGAGGCGGAGGACAGCCAGTCGCCGGTAGAGGGCATGCTCGAGTATTTTCTTTAACACATCAGGACGCGTAGGCGTCCAATGCAGTGGTTTCAGGTACACTTTCAGTATGTTCCTTCGATGCACACGTTTTGTTTGATCCGGGATCTACGCACTTGTATGTTTCTACACACTCCGTGCCGAGGTTGGGCTGAGAGTCGTGTTTGCTACATCAGCCGCTTGTCGTGACTACTCCTGTTGGCGAGTATTTTGTTGCGCGACATGTGTTTCGGTCGTGTGCCGTTCGTATTGGAGATAGAGATTCGTCCGTCGACTTGATCCTTCTTGAGATGTTGGACTTCGACGTTCTCCTGGGCATGGACGGGTTAGCTACTTGCTACGCGTCTGTGGACTGCCGTGAGAAGACAGTCAGGTTTTGTTTTCCAGGCGAGTCAGTTCTTGTTGTGCAGGGGGACCGTGGTGCCGCCCCTCACAATTTGATTTCTGCCCTTTGTGCTAGTCGGCTCTTGAGGAGAGGATGTCAGGGATTCTTAGCTTCTGTTCGTGATACCGGAACCACGGTAGATTTGTTGGACCGGGTTCCTATTGTGAGAGAGTTTCCCGACGTATTTCCCGATGAGTTACCTGGATTGCCGCCAGAGCGTGAGATCGAGTTTTGCATTGATTTGATCCCCGGCATGGGGCCTATTGATATACCGTCTTACCGGATGGCCCCGGCGGAGCTTAAGGATCAGCTGCAAGAGTTGCTTGATAGGGGACTTGTGCATCCGAGTGTTTCGCCTTGGGGAGCTCCTGTTCTGTTCGTCAAGAAGCAGGACGGCAGTTTGAGGTTGTGCATTGATTATCGTCAATTGAACCGAGTTACGGTGCGGAATAGGTATCATTTACCTCGCATTGACGATTTGTTTGATCGGCTCCAGGGTGCGGGACATTTTTCCAAGATTGATTTGAGATCGGGTTATCATCAGTTGCGGGTTCGTAAGGATGACATTCTGAAGACTGCTTTTCGTACGCGCTACGAGCATTATGAGTTTTTGGTGATGTCCTTCAGACTCACCAATGCCCCAGCAGCGTTCATGGATTTGATGAACCGGATTTTCAGGCTGTTCCTCGACCGGTTTATTATTGTGTTTATTTATGGCATTCTGGTTTATTCCAATAGTCGAGAGGAGCATGAGCGGCACTTGAGGGTTGCTTTGCAGACATTGATAGAGCACCAGCTGTTTGCTAAATTCTCGAAGTGTGCCTTCGCTTGATAGTATTGACTTCCTGGGTCATGTAGTTACGGGAGACGGCATTCGTGTGGACCCGAGGAAGATCGAGGCCGTACAGCTTTGGCCCAGACCTGTATCAGTGACAGAGGTCCGCAGATTTTTGGGCTTAGCCGGTTACTACCGCCATTTCGTGCAGGACTTCTCGAGTATTGCTGCACCGCTGTCCGGACTGACCAGGAAGGGGGTTCCTTTTCTTTGGACTGAGGCATGCGAGCTGAGTTTTCAGCAGCTGATGACTCGGTTGATGACCGCACCAGTTTTATTTTAGCCTTTTGGATCGGGCGGCTACGTCGTTTACTGTGATGCTTCTCGAGTGGGGCTCAGTTGTGCATTAATGCAGCATGATAGAGTTATCACTTATGCTTCCCGGCAGTTGAAGAAGCACGAGCAGAATTATCCCACTCATGATCTTGAGATGGCTACGGTGGTTTTGCGCTTAAGATTTGGAGACACTACTTGTACGGGGTGTCGTGTCAGATTTTTATAGACCACCAGAGCTTAAAGTACATCTTCCAGCAGTAGGATCTGAATTGGAGACAGCGCCATTGGATGGAGCTCGTGAAGGATTATGATTGTGAGATCCTTTATCACCCGGGAAAGTCGAATGTGGTTGCTGATGCTTTGAGTCGTAGGCCCGGGGGTAGCTTGTCCCAGTTGAGCGCAGTTCAGAGATAATCTTCTGCAGATTGACAGATCTTGTGTGATAGTAGAGTACCGTTTGAGTTTACTTCCACTGGGGGATAGCTTGCTCATGTCCGTGCCCGTCCACTTCTACTTGATCGTATTCGAGAGGCACAGCCCGACGATGCCCGTCTGTCTGAGATTTTTGAGCGTGTTCAGCAGGGTAGAGATTCGGAGTTTAGGATTGATGACCAGGGTGTGCTACGTTTTGGGACTCGTTTGTGTGTACCTGATACCGATGGGTTGAGACGCGAGATCCTAGAGCAGGCACATCAGTCAGCTTATAGTGTTCACCCAGGTTCCACTAAGATGTATCGTGACTTGAGAGATAGCTACTGGTGGGCAAGGATGAAGAGTGATGTTTCAGACTTCGTTTTGAGGTGCCTGACTTGTCAGCAAGTCAAGGATGGGCATCTCAGACCGGCAGGAAAGTTGCGGCCTTTACCCGTTCCGGTGTAGAAATGGGAACAGATCTCCATGGATTTCGTTGTGGTTCTACCCAGGTCCAATCTAGGGTATGACTCCATTTGGGTGATTGTTGACCAATTGACGAAAGCGGCTCAATTCCTTCCAGTGAAGACCACTTTCGGTTATGCTCATTATACTCAGTTGTACATTAATGAGATTGTAAATTTGCACGGCGTTCCCACATGCATCGTATCCGACAGGGGCACCCAGTTCACTAGCCGTCTTGGGCAGAAGCTTCAGGAAGCTTTGGGTACCCGGTTGAGGTTTAGCACTGCTTTCCATCCGCAGACCGATAATTAGTCAGAACGGACTATACAGACTCTGGAGGATATGCTTCATGCATGCGTGCTTGATTTTGGTGCCAGTTGGGATCGTCACTTGCCGTTGATAGAGTTCTCCTACAATAACAGTTATAAGGAGACGATTTAGATGGCGCCTTTTGAGGCTTTGTATGGTAGAATGTGTCGGTCGTCAGTCTGTTGGACTGAACTCAGCGAGAGCAGGATATTGGGACCCCAGCTAGTTCAAGAGACTATGGAGAAGATCCAGTTGATTCAGGATAGGATGAGAGCAACCCAGTGCAGACAGAAGTCTTATGCCGATCGTCATCGTCGCAGGCTCGAGTTCGTAGTGGGGGATCATGTATTGCTACGGATTTCTCCGATGAAGGGCGTGATGAGATTTGGGAAGAAAGGGAAGCCTAGTCCCAGATTTGTGGGTCCTTTTGAGATCCTTGAGCGAGTTGGTACCGTTGCCTATCGTTAGGCACTTCCGCCCGGTTTTCCGGATGTTTACCCCGTATTCCATGTATCGATGCTTCGCAAGTACCTTTATGACCCTTCTCACAAGATTCAGCACCAGACTGTTCAGCTAGAGCGTGATCTTTCGTTCACCGAGCAGCCGATAGTTATATTGGATCGGCAGGTGAAGAAACTTTGGTCAAAGGTCTTGCTATCTGTGAAAGATCTTTGGCGTGGCCCGAATAGTGACGAGGTCACTCGGGAGGCTGAGAGCGAGATGTGGAAGAAATTCCATCTTCTCTTTGAAGGTACGCAAAGTAATATTTTTAAATTCGGGGACCGAATTTCTTTAAGGGGGGAAGATTGTAACACCTTAGAATGCGATTAGTGTTAATAAAGCGATAATGCGGGTTTTTAGTAAAAAGTTAACCAAAATAATTTTCGTATATTTTATAAAAATTAATTAATATTTCATTATTATTTGTTTTAGCTTGCACATACTTGTTGTTAGTTATATGTATGCCCTAGTGGCCATTAATGTACATATGATGTATATTGTAATGGATGCTTGGACATATATAGGAAGAACTTTCTTGCTCGACATGATAGTATGCTATCTGGTTGTACTTTATCTTAACATGTACTCTGATTGTCTCTATGTTACATGTTGATAAAGCCCTTAAGATATGTACTCGACTACTGGGACTATGATGAGATCATGCTAGTGGGGCCACGGTAGTCGATGAGTACATCCTATAACTGTTCCTAGTCGAGGGTGTATCGAGACAGGGCATCGATACACCAGAGTACACTAGCGTATACGCATCTAAACCCATATGATGGGCAATGGATGATCCTATATCCATCGGTGTTTGACATCAAGGATGGTGTACGGGTGCTAAGTAGAGACTGGGTACACTGGACGGACTCGCCGAGAACTCCCAGATGGTATTATACCTCCGTCAGATGGCAGTTCTCCGGTGACACTGGTACAGAGTAGTCTGTTGACCCGAGATCTGTAGGGTTCCTAGGCACACTATAGAGGTCTCACAAGGCATCAACCATGCCAATTTCAAATTTTATGGGTGCCGAGAAACCCCAATACGGATCGTAGACTAGATGTTTAGGCGAAATACGAAACTAGTTAACACTTTAACTAAAGGAGAGAGACTACAACCTTTGTAGATCCGGTTCTCCACTTCCTTAGCTCCACGTAGGTGTCCTCTCGCCGTCCATCTCAAATCCCGAACTCAATCGTCGGCTTCATCGGAGAAATGAGCGGAATAGGTCGTCGGCTTCGTGCAGAAGATGATCAACGTCGAGGTGGCACAAGTTCAAGCTCCAACTTCACCAAGTTGTGAAACTTGTGAAGAAAACACCCAAAACAACTTGGCAAGAGGTAGAGGGTGAAGAAATAGGAGGTGGGTTCACTTTAGAATTGGATTTCACTCACTTTTGCTCAAGTTGCCATTGATGGGCTTAAGCTTTTCTTGAAGAAGAAGATGATCTAGAAGAAGAAAGAATATGATAAGTCATTTAAAAAGAAAAAGAAAACAATACTTATCATATCCTAACTAAGGTTAAGTGTAGAGAATATACCATGGTTACTTGGATGAGTTAGGGTTAAGCATGAAGACAAGAATGGTTGCATAAGTCAAAGCTTCATGAAGCTTCAATAAGAGACAAAGAAAGCCACCATTCTTATCTAAACCTTTTCTAAATAAATAAACAAATAAACAAATAAAAAGGCAAAACCCTAATCATCTCTTAACCATAGTTTAATCCTTTACACTTAACCATATGATCAAGTATCATCAAACATGATACAAATATGTGCACAAAAGTATATCACATATACTTCTTGCACATCAAGTGAGAAAATCCATTTAAAGTGAACCAATACCAGTTAACGCAAAGTAATATATCAAATATATAATTATACATTAAATCATTAAATCAACACTTGATTTAATCATCCGGTCATATCGCATATAACCGACCAGTATCCAATGTATCGTTTTATCGAATCAATGATTCGATAACTAGGTCATATCGCATACAACCAATCGAAACATTCATCGCGAGAATGAAATACGGTATCACATACACGCATTATTCTCGGTCCTGCACATATCTCATATGCGCTCCTATTTCGTTTCGCTTGAACCAGGAAACCTCTGTGTAGGACTCTAAAGACTCGTCAATACGCCGGTAGCAGATGATGATCATATCAAGCACCCACAAGCCGCAAGCGGTCTGCTAAACGTAACGGCCATCCGGGTATTGAGCGATCAGAAGATCGACGAGCTAGTCCGCTCACACTCCTGTGAATCCAACCAGTAACACTTACCGTACAGTCCGGTCTGTTCGTCTGATATGTCGCATATCAAGTCTAGGGGTGGTAAACGTCAGACCCCAATAACCGATAAGTCGTGCCGATGTGAGGCACATAACGGGTCGAGAAACTACTGGTAACACTTACCAGCAAATCTCTGATCAGCCCTGGCCAGGGACTTCCCTGTTACGGCCAATCGAGCACTGCGCAACATCAACCCCCAATACCGGGAGAGACGAAACCCCTCCTATCGCTCATTGCCTCCATATGACTCGGGACTGTACCCAAAGACCACCGTTTTGCACGCCCTCATGGACGTGGTAAGGTGGAGATCAAAGCACAGTGGGAATCACACAAGACTCTATGACGATCTCGGGTCTACAGACTAACCTGTACAAGTGTCACCTGAGAACTGCAATCTGACGTGAGGTATAATACCATCTGGGAGTTCTCGGCGAGTCCGTCCAGTGTACCCAGTCTCCACTGAGCACCCGTATACGATCTCTGATGTCAAACACCAATGGATATGGGATCATCCATCGCCCATCTCATGGGTCGAGAAGCGTATACGCTAGTCTACACTGGTATATCGATGCCCTGTCTCGATACACCTACGACTAGGGACCTTGAAGGATGTACTTATAGACTACCATGTCCCCACTAGTATGATCTGCATCATAGTCCAGGTAGTCAAGTACACATCCTAAGGGCTTTATCAACATGTAACTATAAGACAGTTTAAAGAGACAAGTGTACATGTTAAGATAAAGAGTAACCAGATAGCATACTATCATATCGAGCAAGAAAGTCATCTCTATATATGTCCAAGCATCCAATATAATATACATCATCTGTACAATACTGGCCTCTAGGGCATACATACAACTAACAATCTCCCACTTGCACTAGGGCCAGCTGCTGTAGTATCGCATACCGAGCATCCCGAAGAGTCTCTCAAACTGTATCTGGGGAATGGCCTTCGTGAGTGGATCCGCCGTGTTGTTCTTCGTGTCAACCCTCCTGACCTCGATCTCCCGGCGATCAACTATCTTCCGGATCAGGTGATACCGCCTCAGAATATGCCTGGATCGCTGATGGGACCTGGGTTCCTTGGCCAAAGCCACCGCTCCATTGTTATCGCAATACAAAGGTATTGGATGCTCAATGGATGGAACCACTCCAAGTTCAGTAATGAACTTCTTGATCCAGACAGCCTCTTTAGCAGCATCGTTGGCAGCGATGTATTCAGCCTCCATCGTCGAGTCTGCCACGGTTTCCTACTTGGAACTCTTCCAGCTAACCGCCCCTCCGTAAAGGGTAAAGACAAATCCCGACTGCGACTTAGAGTCGTCCTTATCACTCTGGAAGCTTGAATCGGTAAAGGATTCCACTTGGAGTTCTCCGTTACCATACACCAAGAGCATCTCTTTAGTCCTTCGTAAGTACTTGAGAATGCTCTTCACAGCTGTCCAGTGACTCTCTCCAGGATCAGCTTGATACCTGCTCACTATACTTAGTGAGTATGCTACATCGGGTCTGGTACACAGCATCACGTATATGATAGAGCCTACAGCCGAAGCATAGGGTATCCCTTGCATGCGAGCTCTCTCCAAATCAGTCTTGGGAGACATCTCTTTGGAGAGAGTGACTCCAGAGATCGTGGGCAAGTTCCCACGCTTGGATTCTTCCATACTAAACCTCTTTAGTATGGTGTCAATGTACCTGGATTGGGACAATCCCAATATCCTTTTGGATCTATCTCTATAGATCCTGATTCCCAATATGCAGGAGGCATCACCAAGATCTTTCATCGAGAATCTTTGTGATAAGAAGAGCTTGACCGATTGCAGCATAGGAATATCATTTCCTATCAAGAGTATGTCATCTACGTACAATACGAGGAAGACAACCTTACTCCCTGCCACCTTCTTGTAGATACAAGGTTCATCTGGATTTTTGACGAAATCAAACTCTTTGATAACGACGTCAAAGCAGATGTTCCAACTCCGCGATGCTTGCTTTAATCCATAAATGGATTTAAGCAGCTTGCACACCTTCCCGCTGCTCCCACTATCTACGAAGCCCTCTGGTTGAGTCATGTACACGCACTCTTCTAAATCACCATTTAGAAAGGCGGTCTTAACATCCATTTGCCAGATTTCGTAATCATGATATGCAGCGATGGCAAGCATGATCCGGATGGATTTAAGCATAGCCACTGGAGAAAAGGTTTCGTCATAGTCCACACCTGGTCTTTGAAGAAAACCTTTCGCAACAAGTCTAGCTTTGAAAGTCTCCACTTTCCCATCTACACCAATTTTCTTCTTGAAGATCCACTTGCTCCCAATGGGTTTTACCCCTTCAGGAGCAACTTCTAAAGTCCATACTTTGTTGGTGTATATGGATTCCATCTCGGACCGCATAGCATCCAGCCATTTCACTGAGTCCCCACTCGTGATGGCCTGCTCGAAGCTAGTTGGGTCATCATCCTCCATGATGAAATCCTCGCTCCCACCATCCATGAGAAAACCGTAGTATCTCTCAGGTGGGCGAGGAACCCTACTAGATCGGTGGAGAGGCTGAGGTTCGTCGGAAGCTACTGAATTCTCTGGTTCCACTAAATCTTTTGTTGTGTTTTGTTCAGCTGGAACCTCTTCCAGTTCTACCTCAGAGCCACTAATTTCTTTTGCAAGAAATTCCTTTTCTAAAAAGGTGGCATGTTGAGCAACAAATACTCTTTGTTCCTCACTGTGGTAGAAGATATACCATCGCGAATGTTTGGGATATCCAACAAATTTACACAAAACAGATCTTGCCTCGAGTTTGTCCAGTTTTTGTCTTTTGATATAGGCCGGGCAACCCCATATCCTTATAAAATTAAGATATGGTCTCTTCCCTTCCCATATCTCATATGGTGTGGTAGGCACCGATTTGGTGGGAACCCTGTTCAGTAGGTATGCTACTGTTTCCAGTGCATATCCCCAGAAGGAAACATGTAACTCAGCTACACTCATCATAGAGCGCACCCTATCTAATAGGGTGCGGTTTCTCCGCTCCGATACACCGTTGTGCTGTGGTGTATATGGAGGAGTTAGCTGAGAGAGAATCCCATTCTCTTTTAGGAAGTCCAGGAATTCAATGCTCAAGTATTCTCCTCCTCGATCAGATCGTAGGATTTTAATACTTTTTTCGGTTTGGTTCTCAACTTCTTGTTTATATTCTCTAAATTTCTCAAAAGCTTCTGATTTTTGTTTCATCAGGAACACATATCCGAACCTAGAGAGATCGTCAGTGAATGTAATGAAGTACGAAGAACCATCCCTGGCATGTGTAGACATGGGACCGCATACATCACTATGTATCAGTCCCAAGAGTTCGGTAACTCTTTCTCCGTGTCCTGTAAACGGAGTTTTGGTCATCTTGCCTTTGAGACATGACTGGCAAGTGTCATAAGATGAAAATTCAAATGGATTTAAATATCCATCCTTATGCAACGTAGCCGGTCGTGTCACATTGATGTGACCCAGTCTACAATGCCACAAGAAGGATTCGTTCAGTTCTGAACTCTTCCTCTTGCGTGTGTTTGTTATGCTCAGAACTGTTGATTGGTTTAGAACATAAATGCCATTGCACAACGTGCCTGATCCAACCAACTTTTGGTTACGGAATATGTTCATAACATTATCCTGTAATACAAAATTATATCCCTCTTTACTTAATAAAGAAACTGATATAATGTTGCATATCAGGTTCGGCATGTAATAGCATTCGTTCAGAACCAATGTATTACCAGTTGGTAATTCAAGGTGATATTCCCCGACAGTCTTAGCTGCAACAATTGCACCATTCCCAACTCTAATGTCTTTATCACCTTCTCCAAGTTCTCTACCTTTCCTAAGCCCATGTAACTGATTACATATATGGGATCCGGACCCGGTATCTAATACCCAGGACGTAGGGCAAATGGAGAAACAGTTCTCTGTAACGAACACACCCGAAGAAAATGCATCATCATGTACTTTCTTCATTCGGGTGGCATGGGAATCCTGGTATTCCCCTATATCCTGTTCAGTCCTATAACTCTTATAGGAAAGAACGGAACCAACGTTCCCCAGCATAGTATAACATGCGGGTTCGGTCAATACATCCATATTATTATCTTTATTAAGGCATGAAATGGTCGCTACCTAGAGAGAGAGAGAAGAAAACACTTTAGCGTAAGCTCGTGCAAGATCAGATTGGTTATTATCTTATCTAATCAGGATGGCTCCCACTGTTTTTATCAAATCTTCCTTCAAACCTTAAAAGGAAAGACGAGCCGGGATTAATTACACACTACAAGTTCGCCAATCTTTCAGCCAGGCCAGTATCGGTACTTTGAGGGAGGTCCCCCGTGCTTTCGCACGAACCTAATTACTGTAAACCTCGTTTTCCCAGAGGCGTAACCCCGTTGACACCTTTTTAGACACCTACTTGATCGGCTAATTGTAATGTGTAAAACTCTCCCAGGAGTAACTCTTACTCGCAGTGGGTATCGGGATCCAACTATCTCATAGAAGGTATGCAATCTCATTGCAAATTTCAACACTTGAAATTCCCGATAATATTTTGCCCCTAGCACCCTATGACCTTGACGGAGGTCAACAAACCATAGGCTACTAATCAAGTTCAACCCGTCATTTCTTGATCGAATTAAACCCACCCGCACGACCCTTGACGGAGGTCAACAAGGCCGCACGACTATCCTAATCCAATCTGTATCATATGCATAAGCAGATAAATACTAGTTGGCCACCGCACACTACGCCTTGACGGAGGTCAACAAACGTAGCACGAATACTAAGTAGGATTTATCTGAAATGACGGAGGGCTACGTCAGGTTTTTCTGAAAACCTATTGCGTAATGAACTTGATATCATTGTAGAATCAAATGAAGTTTTGAAATGGAGTGTTTTTGAGGCTTTTCTAGTTTTGCTAAAGGGGTCACTCCCGGTGAAGGGATCGTCGGCCCTTTCCTCGTCGAATGAGGTGCGGGATATATCATATATATCACTGTGCAAAGCATAAACTATAGAAGCAATCAAAAGCAAACCGAGTGTGTAGCATCTGCCAGTTATTGCTAAAGGAGTCACTCCCGGTGAAGGGATCTCGGTCCTTTCCTCATCGAATAAGGTGCAGGATATATCACATATACCGCTGTGCAAAGCAAGAACTGTAGCTACCTGTTTTATTTAAAATTTGATTCTACAACATCTTAGGTTTCTTTTCTTTCATTAATCACATTAATGAAGTCCCATCATTTATGTACCTAAACATCACAGATAAATACGACGTACACTTATGCCATCCGCATTCGCCTCGATGTCCCCTCGTGCACCGTTAGGTTAGGTAACTAACGGCAGAGCGGGGCAGGGCTAGTACAGGTGTAAAACATAAGTAACGTCTATATAATATATCATATATACTATATACTGTATCCATCACAGAACATCACATGATCACATCACAGATATCGCAGCAGAAGAAACATATGAAATATTGGATATACTAGGACGTCCGTGTTTTCAATACGAGCTAGTATAAAACACGGATTCCACGGTCGTGATGAATAGCCAATCCCACACCCCTAGACCCCTACGAGAGCGGCAAGCAACCCTGCCAATTCTAGGGTTAGGAGACCCAGACTCGACTCCTCGAGTTGGTCTCCCACTGGACCCCAGAACCCGGTTACTTGTCCTCCCCTCCTTGGGTCTATCCTAATGCGGAAAAGTAAATAATATACAAAAGGTGACATCTTCCGCAACCTGGAAGTGCCCCAAATTAAAGAATATTACATACAAGTTTTTACATGAATGAAAATGAAAAACACTCATCTCACATAAAAACCCCCGGCTATTCAAACACGACGATCCAATATAACATATCCAGCAACACATAACATCACATGTCATCAACGTAAGTAAATATGTCCATCCCAATTGTCGTTGACATATAGCAACGAAACCGGCGATATCACATATTACACTTACGGTAACAGAAAAGAAAGTGTAAAACTACAACAGTTGGAATCCGCAACCTTTTTTAGACATCACATGCCTAATCAAATGAAATACTTAGACATCGCATGCCTAACAGTTATAAACCCCGCATTTTAGTCTCATTATCGAAAACTCTTTTCAATATCAAGTGAAACTAAACCGCTAGATTTATAACATTCATTCAGTTATCTCATAACTGTTTGTGAATTCCAATTATTGTATCACATTCCAGATAAACAGAAAATGTTAAACTTTCCGATCGAACAGTCGAATACCTAAATTTTCCCGATACAGCTCAACACATGAAACAAGTCTAAAAACATTCAGTTCGTGCCTCAGTAGCAACGGTCCAGCCGTAGAAGGGTCAAGCCAACGCCTCACATGTGGCACGCCGTACTGCCCCAAACCCGAAGGTTCAAAGGGCAGTTCAAAACGGTCGCATAATCGAGTTAAGGTTTGTTGTCTTTTAGAGGGTCCATCGCGTTACTTGCACTACTTAGAACGTCTTTAAACTACGGCAAAATCCAACACTTGGAAATTTCCCGACAGGGGAAAAATTGGGTATTTATATCCGGTCGAACTTTTTAACAAATTCAAAAATTATCCGGAAATACACAAAGACGAAATTTGATAATCCGATCGAAACATCGAAGCTCTAAAACACCCCAGAAAATTCAACTCTTGAATAAATTTTAAAAATTCCCAGAAAATCCAACACCAGAAGATATTAGTTACTGTGCAAATATTATATGATAATTTAATAAAGTTGCTGCGGAACCGCCGCCTAAGCAGGCTTAAGCCGCGGTTCCGCCGCACCGTAGACTGTTCATCAAGTAATTTTTGCACCGTAATTCATATATTTCCCTGAAGAATTTTTTAGCAATTTTTAATCTGGAAAAATCCTAAATTTTAGAAAAAGTCCAGAGAGCACTTGGGTTTTAGGGTTTCGGGTTCGTTCGGGTTTCAAACGTCGTCTAGACTTCGCCTAAGGCTCTAGCTAGGCTCTGATACCAGTGTAGGGTTCTTAGCCACACTATAGAGGTCTCACAAGGCATCAACCATGCCAATTTCAAATTTTATGGGTGCCGAGAAACCCCAATACGGATCGTAGACTAGATGTTTAGGCGAAATACGAAACTAGTTAACACTTTAACTAAAGGAGAGAGACTACAACCTTTGTAGATCCGGTTCTCCACTTCCTTAGCTCCACGTAGGTGTCCTCTCGCCGTCCATCTCGAATCCCGAACTCAATCGTCGGCTTCATCGGAGAAATGAGCGGAATAGGTCGTCGGCTTCGTGCCGAAGATGATCTACGTCGAGGTGGCACAAGTTCAAGCTCCAACTTCACCAAGTTGTGAAACTTGTGAAGAAAACACCCAAAACAACTTGGCAAGAGGTAGAGGGTGAAGAAATAGGAGGTGGGTTCACTTTAGAATTGGATTTCACTCACTTTTGCTCAAGTTGCCATTGATGGGCTTAAGCTTTTCTTGAAGAAGAAGATGATCTAGAAGAAGAAAGAATATGATAAGTCATTTAAAAAGAAAAAGAAAACAATACTTATCATATCCTAACTAAGGTTAAGTGTAGAGAATATACCATGGTTACTTGGATGAGATAGGGTTAAGCATGAAGACAAGAATGGTTGCATAAGTCAAAGCTTCATGAAGCTTCAATAAGAGACAAAGAAAGCCACCATTCTTATCTAAACCTTTTCTAAATAAATAAACAAATAAATAAATAAAAAGGCAAAACCCTAATCATCTCTTAACCATGGTTTAATCCTTTACACTTAACCATATGATCAAGTATCATCAAACATGATACAAATATGTGCACAAAAGTATATCACATATACTTCTTGCACATCAAGTGAGAAAATCCATTTAAAGTGAACCAATACCAGTTAACGCAAAGTAATATATCAAATATATAATTATACATTAAATCATTAAATCAACACTTGATTTAATGATCCGATCATATCGCATATAACCGACCAGTATCCAATGTATCGTTTTATCGAATCAATGATTCGATAACTAGGTCATATCGCATATAACCAATCGAAACATTCATCGCGAGAATGAAATACGGTATCACATACACGCATTATTCTCGGTCCTGCACATATCTCATATGCGCTCCTATTTCGTTTCGCTTGAACCAGGAAACCTCTGTGTAGGACTGTAAAGACTCGTCAATACGCCGGTAGCAGATGATGATCATATCAAGCACCCACAAGCCGCAAGCGGTCTGCTAAACGTAACGGCCATCCGGGTATTGAGCGATTAGAAGATCGACGAGCTTGTCCGCTCACACTCCTGTGAATCCAAACAGTAACACTTACCGTACAGTCCGGTCTGTTCGTCTGATATGTCGCATATCAAGTCTAGGGGTGGTAAACGTCAGACCCCAATAACCGATAAGTCGTGCCGATGTGAGGCACATAACGGGTCGAGAAACTACTGGTAACACTTACCAGCAAATCTCTGATTAGCCCTGGCCAGGGACTTCCCTGTTACGGCCAATCGAGCACTGCGCAACATCAACCCCCAATACCGGGAGAGACGAAACCCCTCCTATCGCTCATTGCCTCCATGTGACTCGGGACTGTACCCAAAGACCACCGTTTTGCACGCCCTCATGGACGTGGTAAGGTGGAGATCAAAGCACAGTGGGAATCACACAAGACTCTATGACGATCTCGGGTCTACAGACTAACCTGTACAAGTGTCACCTGAGAACTGCCATCTGACGTGAGGTATAATACCATCTGGGAGTTCTCGGCGAGTCCGTCCAGTGTACCCAGTCTCCACTGAGCACCCGTATACGATCTCTGATGTCAAACACCAATGGATATGGGATCATCCATCGCCCATCTCATGGGTCGAGAAGCGTATACGCTAGTCTACACTGGTATATCGATGCCCTGTCTCGATACACCCACGACTAGGGACCTTGAAGGATGTACTTATAGACAACCATGTCCCCACTAGTATGATCTGCATCATAGTCCAGGTAGTCAAGTACACATCCTAAGGGCTTTATCAACATGTAACTATAAGACAGTTTAAAAAGACAAGTGTACATGTTAAGATAAAGAGTAACCAGATAGCATACTATCATATCGAGCAAGAAAGTCATCTCTATATATGTCCAAGCATCCAATATAATATACATCATCTGTACAATACTGGCCTCTAGGGCATACATACAACTAACAAGATCGTCATAGAGTCTTGTGTGATTCCCACTGTGCTTTGATTTCTATCATACCAAGTGGGCGTGCAAAAATGTAGTTTTTGGGTACAGTCCCGAAGCACATGGAAGCAATGAGCGATAGGAGAGGATTCGTCTCTCCCGGTATAAGGAATTGATGTTGTGCTGTGTTCGATTGGCTATAACTGAAAATCCCTGGCCAGGGTTTCTGAGATTTACTGGTAAGTGTTATCAATAGTTTCTCGAACTGTTATAGACCTCATATCGACACGACTTATCAAGCTACCGGGGTCTGACGTTTACCACCCCTAGGCGAGATATGCGACATATCAGACGACGAGACCAGACTGTACGGGAGTGTTACTGATTGGATTCGCAGGAGAATGTACAGGCTTGCTTGTTGATCTTCTGATCGCTCAATACCTGGGTGGCTGTTACGTTTAGCTGACCGCTTGCAGCTTGTGGGTGTTTGATATGATCATCACCTACTGCCGGCGTATTGACGATTTTTTAGAGTCCTACACAGAGGTTTCTTGACTCAGGCAAAACGGAGTAGGAGCACATATGTGATATGTGCAGGACCGAGAATAATGCGATATGAGATACCGTATTATATTCTCGCGTTAATTTGATATCAGCCGGGTCATCGGATCAAGTGTTGATTCGATGAATCGGTAAATGATATATTAGTCGGTTATATGCGATATAGCCGGATTGTCGGATCAAGTGTTGATTCGATAATTTAATGTATAATTATATATATGATATATTAAATTACATTAACTAATATTAGCTCACTAAAAGATTCTTTTTCTCACTCGGTTAATACATTGATATATATGCGATATATGTTAATTGTATTATTTTATTTTGTTACATTAAATATTGTATATGTGATATATAATATTGTAACATATTATAATTACTAATGCAACATGATTAGTGGAGATTAAACAAGATTAGGGTTTGATTTGGGTTAGTTCTTTCTTGATGTTTCTAGAAGGTTTCTTTTTGTTTTTTGCTAAGATATTATGGTTGATATTTTAGTGACTCATTGTTAACCCAACCCAAACCCAAACCCTTGGTTAACTCTCTACAAAGGTTAGCTATTATTTTATTAGCAACCATGGTTGCATAAGCAATTATCACAATATTCATTATTCATCACAAATTGATTATTCTTCATCTTTTTCCTTCTCTTTTCATGGAAAAGCTTTCTAGCTTTTTCAAAGGTGTTGAAAATGAGTGAGAAATAGAAAACAAATGAGGGCAAAAATCCTACTTCATCATTCTCATCTATCCTTGCCCTTTAGATGAGAGTGTTTACTTCATTTAGTGAGTGAGAGCTTGTGTTAAAGAAACTTCAAGGTATCTCATCTTTGTTATCGAAGATCGGAAGCAGGCTTGCATCTTTCTCTTCGTGGAGCCTCTCGAGAGTCCGGAGCTTGGTGATCGCAGCGAAGGGACCACAACAAGGAGCTTATGAAGTGAAGGACCGTATATACAAAGGTTGTAATCCCTCTCACTTAGTGTTAAAGTGTTTAACATGCTTTGTTTCACCTAAACTCTAGTATAAAGATCTTATTTAGGGTTGTTCGGCAAGGCTAATTTTTAAATCGGGTATGGTTGATGCCTTATAGACCCTTGTGCGTGTGTCTAGCATCCCTACAGTGGTATCAGAGCCAAGCTAGAGCTTTAGACGAAGTCTAGACGAAGTTTAAAGTCCGATCGAACCCGGAAACCCCGGTTTATACCCTTCTCTGGAATTTTTCCAAAAATGTGATTTTTTCTGCATTAAAAATACTTTAAAAAATCAGCAGGGAATTCTAAGGATAACCCTAAAACACGTGCCCCCAATGCTCTCAAAGAGCCGCGGAACCGCGGCAAGAACACGCTTGCCGCCGCGGTTCCGCGGCCAAAAAGGTGAACTGGGGACACGTGTCTGTACAGTATTATCCTTAGGTGTTTCTTCTTTTTTCTGGGTATTTTTCATTTATACTCAAGAGTTGAGTTTTCTGGGTTGTATTGGGGACTCGTTGATTCGATCGGATAATTTAGCTTCGTTTATTATGTTCGGGTAATTTTTAGAACGTGTTAAAAAGTTCGAACGGATCTCAGTAACTCACTTTTTCCCCTGCCGGAAAATTTCCAAGTGTTGGATTTTTCCGTAGTTTAAGAACGTTCTAAGTCGTGCAAGTAACGCGGTGGACCCTCTAGAAGACAACAAACCTTAACTCGATTATGTGACCATCTGAACCGCCTCTAAACCTTAGGGTTTGGGGCAGTACGGCGTGCCACATGTGAGGCGTTGGCTTGACCCTTCTACGGCTGGACCATTGGTACTGTGGCATGTGATGGATGTTTTTAAACTAATTTCAAGTGTTGAGAACTATTTGGGAAATCTTGGGTGTTTGTTTATTCGATCGGAAAGTTTAACACGGTTTGTTTATCTGGAATGTGATATAATATTTGGAATCCACAAGTAGTTATGAGATAACTAATTTGAATGTTATAAATCTAGCAGTTCAGTCTCAGATGATCGGTTGCCACGGAATTTTGATGCGATCAAAAGTCCGACACAATCACGTAGCGTACGCGGATACTCGCCGGGTAAACTTAATAGACAGCCACGCCCCATAGCCCCGACCAAGTGACTGTAGGAGAACCCCGTCGCCAAAAGCATCCGTTCGGGTGCTCGCGGCAGCGGTGTTCCGCCTTAGTGCACTTCGTCGACGGCATCCGGGGGTGCAGCCGTCTACTAAAGTTTGCGACGAGCATTCGATCAGGATATTGGGAATCTTGTTGAATTGCCCGACTTGATATTGAAAAGAGTTTTCGATAATGAGACTAAAATGCGGGGTTTATAATTGTTAGGCATGCGATGTCTAAGGAATTCATTTGGTTAGGCATGCGATGTCTAAAGAGGTTGCGGATTCCAACTGTTGTAGTTTTACACTTTCTTTTCTGTGACCGTAAGTGTAGTATGTAGTTGTATCGCCGGTTTTCGTTGCTATACATCGACGACAATCAGTGTATGCATACTTACTTACGTTGATGACATGTGATGTTATGCGTTACTGTGATATGTTATATTGGATCGTCGTGTTTGAATAGCCGGGGGTTTTATGTGAGATGAGAGTTTTTCATTTTCATTCATGTAAAATTCATTTGTATGTAATATTCTTTTATTGGGGCACTTCCGGGCTGAGGATGATGTCACCATTGTATATTATTTACTTTTCCGCATTAGGTAGACCCAAGGCGGGGAGCATAAGTAACCGGGTTCTGGGGTCCAGTGGGAGACCATCTCGAGGAGTCGAGACCGGGTGTCCTAACCCTAGAATTGCCAGTGTCGCTTGCCGCTCTCCTAGGGGTCTAGGGATGTGGGTTTGGCTATTCATCGCGACCGTGGAATCCGTGCTTTATACAGGCTCGTATTAAAAACACGGACATCCTGGTATATCCAATATTTCATATATGTTCTTCTGCTGTAATGTTCTGTGATGAAATCATATTACTGCCTGAGACGAATGTTTATATTATATATATGAGATATATATTATATATTGTTGATTTTGTTTCATATCTGATGCTTGTGAAGCATAATAAAATGGGACTTCATTAATGAGATTAATGAAATAAAAAAACCTATGATGTTGTAGAAACTTGTTTAAAAACTGGTAGTTCTAGTTCTTGCTTTGCATAGCGGTGATCCTTGTAGAACATCCAGCACCTTATTCGATAAGGAAAGAGCCGAGATCCCTTCACCGGGAGTGACCTCTTTAGCGAAACTAGCAGATGCTGCATACTCGGTTTGTCTTTTGATTGCTTCTATAGTTTTTGCTTTGCATAGTGATAATTGTGAATATCCTGCACCTTATTCGATGAGGAAAGAGCCGACGATCCCTTCACCGGGAGTGACCTCTTTAGCAAAACTAGAAAAGCCTAAAAAACATTCCATTTAGAAAACACTCGATTCTACAACGATATCGAGTTCTTTACGCTCATGGTTTTCTTAAAAACCTGCGTAGCCCTCTGTCATTTCAGATAAGTACTACTTAGTATTTATGCTGCAGTAGTTTGGCATGCGTCAAGGCGTAGTGTACGGTAGCTAACTAGTGCTTATCTGCTAGCATACGATGCGATTGGATTAGGGTATTCGTACGGCGTTGTTTGGCATGCGTCAAGGGTCGTGCGGGTGGGTTTAATTCAATCAAGAAATGTACGGGTTGAACTTGACTAGCGGACTATGGGTTGTTCGGCATGTGTCAAGGTCATAGCACGCTATGGGTAAAATATTATTGGGAATTTCAAGTGTTGAAATTTGCAATGAGATTGCATACCTTTTATGAGATAGTTGGATCCCGATACCCGCTGCGAGTAAGAGTTACTCCTGGGAGAGTTTTGCACATTACAATTAGCCGATCAAGTAGGTGTCTAGAAAGGTGTTAACGGGGTTACGCCCCTGAGAAAACGAGGCTTACTTTAATTAGGTCCGTGTGAAAGAACGGGGAACCTCCCTCAAAGTACCAGCACTGGCCTGGCAGAATGATTGGCGAACTTGTAGCGTGTAATTAATCCCGGCTAGTCTTTCCTTGTAGGGTTTGAAGGAAGATTTGACTAAAACAGTAGGAGACATCCTGATTAGATATATTAGATAACCAATCTAATCTTGCAAGAGTATACGCTGAGTGTTTTCTTCTCTCTCTCTCCAGGTAGCGACCATATCACGCCTTAATCAAGATAATAATACGGATGTATTGACCGAACCCGCTTGTTATACTGAGCTGGGGAACATTGGTCCCGCTCCAACTTATAATTGTTATAAGACAGAGCAGGAAATTGGGGATTACCAGAATTCCCGTGCCGCCCAAACGAAGAAAGTGCATGCTGATGCATCTTCTTCGGGCGTGTTCATTACAAAGAACTGTTTCTCAATGTCCTTTACGTCCTGGGTATTTGATACCAGATCAGGATCCCACATATGTAATTTGTTACATGGGCTACAGAAAGGTAGAGAACTTAGAACGGGTGATAAATTTCATGAGATAGAAACGGTGCAAGTGTTGTAGCCAAGTCTATTGGTAGTTATCATCCTGTATTAAAAAATTACATTGATTCTGAACGAATGTTATTAGATACCGAACCTGATATACAACATCATATCAGTCTCTTTATTAGTAAAGAAAGATATAATTTTGTATTGTTGGATAATGTTTTGAACATTTCCTATATCAAGAGTTGATCGGTTCAGGCACGTTATCTAAAATCATTGACGTTCTAAATCAAACTACAGTTCTTAGTATACAGAACACACACAAGAGGAAGAGTTCAGAAATGAACGAATCCTTCTTGAAGTATTGTAGACTAGGTCATATCAATGCGACCCGACTAGCTAAAGTTACATTTAGATGCATATTTAAATCTGTTTGAATTTACATCTTGTGAAACTTTCCGGTCATGTCACAAAGATAAGATGATCATAGCTCTGTTTATTGGAAACGGAGAAAGAGTTAGTGAACTCTTAGGATTGATACATCATGATGTATGTGAGTCCCCTGTCTACATATACCAAGACCGGTTCTTTGTACTTCATTACATTCTCTGATGATCTCTCAAGATTTAGATACATGTTCCTGTTGAAACACAAGTCCGAAGCTTTTGAGATATTCACAGAATATAAGTTAGAAGTAGAGAACCAAAAACGGGTAAAAGTATTATGTCCTTTGATGAGATCAGGGAGGAGAATACTTGAGCACGGAATTCCTGGAATATTCTAAAGGAGAATGAGATTCTCTCTCAGCATTACTCCTCCGTATATACCACAGCACGTCGGTGTATCGGGACGGAGCAAACGCACCATATGTGATATGGTGTGCTCTATGACGAGTATTACTGAGTTTACTATTTCCTTTTGGGAGTTATGCACTTGAGAAGCTGCATACCTATTGAATAGGGTTCAAATCAAATCAGTTGCCTACCACTTCATATGTGATATGGAAAGGGAAGAGCCCATATCTTAAGTTTGTTAAGATTTGGGGTTGTCCGGCCTATGTCTGAAAAGCAAATTCCAGACAAGCTCGATGCAAAGACAGATCTGTGGAAGTTTGTTGGATATCCCAAGCATTTGCAAGGGAATATCTTCTACCTAACCGAGGAACAAAATATGTTTTGTTTCTCAACATGCCACCTTTATGAAAGGGAATTTCTTGTGGAAAAATTAGTGGTCATGAGGTAGAACTGGAAGGAGTTCCAGCTATACAAACTACGGCAGATGAGTTGGTAGAACCAAAGGATTCAATAGACTCTAACGAACCTCAGCCTCTCCGCCGATCTAGTAGGGTTCCTCACCCACCTGAGAGATATTTCGGTTTCTTTATGATAGTGGGAGCGAGGATTGTATCATGAGATGATGACCCAACTAGTTTCGAGTAGGCCATCAGGAGTGGGACTCTATAAGAATGGCTGGATGCTTAGCGATCTGAGATGGAATCCATATATGCCAACAAAGTATAGACTTTGGTTGCTTTATCTGAAGGGTTAAATCCCCATCAGGAGCAAGTATATCTTGAGAAGATTACTTGGTGTACATCGAAAAGTTAAGACTTTTAAAGCTATGCTTAAGTCCATCCAGATCCTACTTGCCACTGCTACATACCATGACTACGATATCTGGTGGTTGGGTGTCATGACAGCTTTTCTAAATGATGATTTAGAAGAGAGCGTCTATAAGTACACAGCCAGAGGGTTTCGTAGACAGTAGGAGCAGCGAAAACGTGTGCAAGATGTTTTATGCGATAAAACAGGCATCCCGGAGTTGGAACGTCAGTTTTGATGTGATAGTCAAAGAGTTTGACTTCATCAAAATGGTAGATAAACCTTGTATATACAAAAAGGTAGTAGGGAGTATGGTGGTGATCCTCGTAGAGTACGTGGATGACATACTCTTGATAGGGAAGGAGTTTCCTATACTACGCTCGGTCAATCTCCGCTTATCACAAGGATTCTCCATATAAGATCAAAATGATACCTCCTAAATCCTGGGTTGTGGATCTATGAGATAGATCTAATTGGATGTTAGGATACTCACTAGTTGTAGTGAGATGGTATCAATCGATCCTGGGGAGAATCACTGGAAAGGTTCCAGGGTGATAAGGACAACTGAATGTCAGTCGCAGGCATTGTCTTTACCCACAGTAGAGGGACGGTATGTTGGAAGAGTTCCAAGCTAGATACCATGACTAACCAGACGATTAAAGACAAGATACATCGTTACCAAGGATGCTACCAAAGAGGCAGTCTGGATATATAAGTTCATAAGATGAACTTCGTTCCTACCATTGTGTGACAGTGGAGTTATGGCTTTTGCCAAGGAACCCCCGTCCCATCAGAAATCCAGATATAATTCTTAGGCAGTATCACCTGATCATGGAGATGGTTGATCTCCAGGGAGATCGAGGTTAGGAGAGTGGACACAGAGGACAACAGTGCGGATCTACTCATAAAGTCCTTTTTCCCAGTAGAGACTTTTATGGGATGGTTGAGTATGAGATACTTCAACCACAGCTAATTGTTGGGTATGTGATACCACAACAGATGGCCCTAGTGCAAGTGGGAGATCGTTAGTTATATGTATGCCCTAGAGGCCATTACTGTACATATGATGTATATTGTAATGGATGCTTGGACATATATAGGGAGGACTTTCTTGCTCGACATGATAGTATGCTATCTGGTTGTACTTTATCTTAACATATACTCTGTTTGTCTCTATGTTACATGGTGATAAAGCCCTTAGGATATGTACTCGACTACTGGGACTACGATGAGATCATACTAGTGGGGCCACGGTAGTCGACAATTACATCCTATAGCTGTTCCTAGTCGAGGGCGTATCGAGACAGGGCATCGATACACCAGAGTAGACTAGCGTATACGCATCTTGACCCATATGATGGGCGATGGATGATCCCATATCCATCGGTGTATGACATCAAGGATGGTGTATGGGTGCTCAGTAGAGACTAGGTACACTGGACAGACTCGCCGAGAACTCCCATATGGTATTATACCTCACGTCAGATGGCAGTTCTCCGGTGACACTGGTACAGAGTAGTCTGTTGACCTGAGATCGTCATAGAGTCTTGTGTGATTCCCACTGTGCTTTGATTTCCATCATACCACGTCCAAGAGGGCGTGCAAAAAGGTGGCTTTTGGGTACAGTCCCGAATCACATGGAGGCAATGAGCGATAGGAGGTGATTCGTCTCTCCGGGTATAGGGAGTTGATGTTGTGCCGTGTTCGATTAGCTATAACTGGAAATCCCTGGCCAGGGTTGCTGAGATTTACTGGTAAGTGTTATCAGTAGTTTCTCGAACTGTTATAGACCTCATATCGGCACGACTTATCAAGCTATTGGGGTCTGACGTTTACCACCCCTATGCGAGATATGCGACATATCAGACGACGAGACCGGACTGTACGGGAGTGTTACTGATTGGTTTCGCAGGTGAATGTACAGGCTTGCTTGTTGATCTTCTAATTGCTCAATACCTGGGTGGCTGTTACGTTTAGCTGACCGCTTGCAGCTTGTGGGTGTTTGATATGATCATCACCCACTGCCGGCGTATTGACGATTCTTTAGAGTCCTACACAGAGGTTTCTTGACTCAGGCAAAACGGAGTAGGAGCACATATGTGATATGTGCAGGACCGAGGATAATGTGATATGAGATACCCTATTATATTCTCACGTTAATTTGATATCAGCCGGGTCATCGGATCAAGTGTTGATTCGATGAATCGGTAAATGATATATTAGTCGGTTATATGCGATATAGCCGGATTGTCGGATCAAGTATTGATTCGATAATTTAATGTACAATTATATATATGATATATTAAATTACATTAACTAATATTAGCTCACTAAAAGATTCTTTTTCTCACTCGGGTAATACATTGATATATATGCGATATATGTTAACTGTATTATTTTATTTTGTTACAATAAATATTGTATATGTGATATATAATATTGTAACATGTTATAATTACTAATGCAACATGATTAGTGGAGATTAAACAAGATTTGGGTTTGATTTGGGTTAGCTCTTTCTTGATGTTTCTAGAAGGTTTCTTTTTGTTTTGTGCTAAGATATTATGGTTGATATTTTAGTGACTCATTGTTAACCCAACCCAAACCCAAACCCTTGGTTAACTCTCTACAAAGGTTAGCTATTATTTTATTATCATCCATGGTTGCATAAGCAATTATCACAATATACATTATTCATCACAAATTGATTATTCTTCATCTTCTTCCTTCTCTTTTCATGGAAAAGCTTTCTAGTTTTTTCAAAGGTGATGAAAATGAGTGAGAAATAGAAAACAAATGAGAGAAAAAATCCTACTTCATCATCCTCATCTATCCTTGCCCTTTAGACGAGAGTGTTCACTTCATTTAGTGAGTGAGAGCTTGTGTTAAAGATACTTCAAGGTTGATCATCTTTGTTATCGAAGATCGGAAGCAAGCTTGCATCTTTCTCTTCGTGGAGCCTCTCGAGAGTCCGGAACTTGATGATCGCAACGAAGGGACCACAACACGGAGCTTATGATGTGAAGGACCGAATCTACAAAGGTTGTAATCCCTCTCACTTAGTGTTAAAGTGTTTAACATGCTTTGTTTCACCTAAACTCTAGTATAAAGATCTTGTTTAGGGTTGTTCGGCACGGCTAATTTTTAAATCGGGCATGGTTGATGCCGTATAGACCCTTGTGCGTGTGCCTAGCATCCCTACACTTGTGCATGTTAACTTGGGGGTTATGGAGGTGTTAACCATACTTAAGTATCCATGGCACCCTAAACCAATTTTAAGCCTTGTTAACCCATTTCATTAATATTTGATTAAGGGTTGACTTGAGAGAGAGGGGGGGTTGACAAACGAAGAATTATGAGGCATGGGGCAAGCATGGGAGCAATTAATGAGGAGAGAGAAAGGGGCATGACTCATCCTAACCACACACCCCCATTTTTCTTCACCACTCTCACATCCTCATTCTCCTCATCACTCACACTCTCTCATTTGTGTTCTTTTTCTCATTTCCCTTCCCCAAACAGAAAACCTACCTAGTTCATCACTAAACCAAGCCAAATCCTCACTAAACCTCATTAAAACCCTCACAAAGTTGAAGGGTTCCTAGCAACGACAGTAAGGTTTCGGGGGGTATCGTGCATGTCGTTTTAAAAAAATTTGTCGTTACAAAGAACCCTATGCTAGAATCGTTAACTAGAAATTTAGTCGGAAAAGAAAAAAAAACACCTTTACATCTAAAAAGATCAAGAATAAAACCTTTGTAGACGGTCCTTCTTTTCAATATGCTCTGTGTAGTAGTTCCACGACTCCACAAGGCTTCTCTTGAGTCTTTGAACAAGCTTCCTTCGTTGCCTTCGCGCCAAAGATGATCCACCATGAAGCTCCTACTAGTTCAAGCTACCACTACACTAAACTCTTTAGTGTATGAAACACATCACACTAGTTTGCTAGAATGGTGTGAGATGATGAAGTAGGGGATGTTAAGAGCTCACTTATTTGTGCTCAAGCTTCATGATTCATATCACATGTGAGGGTTGAAGCTTGAGGCAAAGCAAGAGGAGGAGGAAGAAGCATGAGAGAAAAAAATGGCTAAGTCTTTTGGAATGAACAAGAATGAAAATAATATCAAGACCCCTCACTCATTCAAGCATGGAATTATGCAATATTAAATTGCAACCATGCTTGAATAGTGAGTCAAGAATGAATAAAGAAGTATATAACCCATGCTTGCAACCATGCTACAACTTTACACCTCATTTCTATTTTCACAAAATAGAAAAGAAAATGCCATGCTTCATTTTAATATATATATATATATATATTTAATGAAGATTATTTAGTGAGGTAATGATATTAGTTAATATATAATTGTATCACATATAATTTATATTACATTATTAAATCAACACGTGATCTAATAATCCGGTTATATTATATACGATCGACTAATAACATTTATCTGTATATCACATTATTGAATCAACACTTGATTCGACAATTGGTTATATCACATATAACCGAACTGATAACAGATGACTGCGAGATTACAATACGGTATCACATACTCGTATTTAATCAGGCCCACACACATATCACATATGTTTCCTACTCTGTTTCTCTTGAACCAGGGAACTTCTGTGTGGGACTCTAAAGACTCGTCAATACGCCGGCAGTAGGTGATGATCATATCAGTCACCTACAAGTCATCAGCAGTACTAGATGGATGTAACGGCTACCCGGGTATTGAGCGATATGAAGATCAACAAGCAAGCCTGTCCATGGTCTTCATGAAGCCTATCAGTAACACTACCGTACAGTCCGGTCTCTTCGTCCGATACGTTGCATATCGTGTCTAGGGGTGGAAATCGTCAGACCCCAGTAACGTGATAAGTCATGCCGATGTGAGCCTCATAACAGGTCGAGCAACTACGGATAACACTTATCAGTAGATCTCCATATCAGCCCTGGCCAGGGACTTCCAGTTATTGGCAATCGAGCATAGTGCAACATCAACCCCCAATACCAGGAGAGACGAAACCCCTCCTATCGCTTATTGCCTCCATATGACTCGGGATTGTACCAGAAATCCACCTGTTTGCATGACTCCTCTTGAGCATGGTAGGGAGGAAATCAAAGCATAGTAGGAGCCGCACAAGACTCTATGACGATCTCGGGTCTACAGACTAACCTGTACCAGTGTCACCAGAGGACTTCTATCTGACGATAGGTATACTACCACATAGGAGTCCTCGGCGAGTCCTGTTCAGTGTACCCAGTTTCCACTGAGCACCCGTATACCATCTCTGATGTCAAACACTAATGGATGTGGGATCATCCAACGCCCATCATATGGGTCAAGAAGAGTATACGCTAGTCTACTCTGGAATATCGATGCCCTGTCTCGATATTCCCTCGACTAGGAACAATTGAAGGATGTACTCGTGAACTACCCTGGCCCCACTAGTATGATCTACATCATAGTCCTGGTAGTCAAGTACATATCCTAAGGGCTTTATCAACACATGAGAGCACGACAGTATCACAATACAAGTATGCATGTTAAGATAAAGGTAACCAGATACCGTACTATCATGTCGAGCAAGAAAGTCCTCTCTCTCTATATATATATATATCCTAGCATCCATTATAATATACATCATATGTACAATAATGGACTCTAGGGCATACACATAACTAACAATCTCCCACTTGCACTAAGGCCATGTGTTGTAGTATCTCATATCCAACAACCCAAAAAGTCTCTCAAATTGCGTCTGAGGGAGGGCCTTCATGAGTGGATCCGCTACGTTGTCCTTCGTGTTAACTCTCATGATCTCGATCTCCCGGCGATCTACTATCTCCCAGATCAGGTGATACCGTATCAGAATATGTCTGGATCTCTGATGGGACCTGGGTTCCTTGGCCAAAGCCACCGCTCCATTGTTATCACAATACACAAGTATTGGATGATCTATGGATGGAACCACTCCAAGATCATTAATGAATTTCTTCATCCAGACAGCTTCTTTGGCAGCATCGTTGGCAGCGATGTATTCAGCCTCCATCGTTGAGTCTACAACGGTGTCTTGCTTGGAACTCTTCCAGCACACCGCCCCTCCGTTGAGAGTAAAGAAAAAACCCGAGACCGACTTACTGTCGTCCTTATCACTTCGGAAGCTCGAGTCGGTAAAGGACTCCACTTGGAGTTCACCATTACCGTACAATAAGAACATCTCCTTAGTCCTTCTTAAGTACTTGAGAATGTTCTTAACAGCTGTCCAGTGATTCTCTCCTGGATCAGCTTGATACCTACTCACTACACTTAGTGAGTATGCTACATCGGGTCTGGTACATAACATTACATATATGATAGAGCCTACTGCCGAAGCATAGGGTATCCCTTGCATGCGAGTTCTCTCCAAATCAGTCTTGGGAGACATCTCTTTGGAGAGAGTGAGTCCAGAGATCGTGGGTACATTCATACGCTTGGACTCTTCCATACTAAACCTCTTTAGTACGGTGTCTATATACCTGGATTGGGACAATCCCAGTATCCGTTTAGATCTATCTCTATAGATCTGAATCCCTAAGATGTAGGAGGCATCACCTAGATCTTTCATTGAGAATCTCTGTGATAAGAAGAGCTTGACCGGGTGCAGCATAAGAACATCATTTCCTATCAAGTGTATGTCATCCACGTACAATACGAGGAAGACGACCTTACTCTCTGCAACCTTCTTGTATATACAAGATTCATCTATATTTTTGATGAAGTCAAACTCTTTGACTACCTCATCAAAATAGATGTTCCAACTCCGCGATGCCTGCTTTAATCCGTAGATGGATTTAAGCAGCTTGCACACCTTTCCACTGCTCCTACTGTCTATGAAGCCCTCCGGCTGAGTCATGTATACGCTCTCTTCTAAATCACTATTTAGAAAGGTGGTCTTAACATCCATTTGCCTGATTTCGTAGTCATGGTATGCAGCGATGGCAAGTAGGATCCGGATGGACTTAAGCATACCTACTGGAGAAAAGGTTTCAACATAATCCACACCTGGTCATTGACGAAAACCTTTTGCAACAAGTCTAGATTTGAAAGTCTCAACTTTTCCATCTACACCATGTTTCTTCTTAAAGATCCATTTTCTTCTAATGGGTTTTACACCTTCTGGAGCAACTTCCAAAGTCCATACTTTGTTGGTATACATGGATTCCATCTCAGATCTCATCGCATCTAGCCATTTTACAGAGTCCCCACTCGTGATGGCCTGCTCGAAGCTAGTTGGGTCATCATCTTCCATGATGCAATCCTCGCTCCCACCATCAACGAGAAAACCATAATATCTCTCAGGTGGATGAGGAACCCTAGTAGATCTGCAGAGAGGCTGGGGTTCGTTGGGAACTACTGAATCCTCTGGTTCCACTAAATCATCAGTTGTAGTTTATTCTACTGGAGCTTCTTCCAGCTCTACCTCTTCGCCACTAATTTCTTTTGCAAGAAATTCCTTTTCTAAAAAGGTGGCATGTTGAGTAACAAACACCTTTTATTGTTCACTGTGGTAGAATAGATATCCATGTGAATGTTTAGGATATCCAACAAACTTACAAAGAACTGATCATGCTTCGAGTTTGTCAAGATTTTGCTTTTTGACATAGGCCGGACACCCCCATATCTTAAGTCGTTTAAGACAAGGTCTCTTCCCACTCCATATCATATATGGTGTGGTAGGTACAGATTTTGATGGAACTTGATTCAATAGGTATGCGGCTGCTTCAAGCGCATAACCCTAAAAGGAAATAGGTAACTCAGCGGTGCTCATCATAGAGCGCACCATATCCAATAGGGTGCGATTCCTCCGCTTTGATACACCGTTGTGCTGTGGTGTATATGGAGGAGTTAACTGAGAGAGAATCCCATTCTCTTTTAGATAGTCCAGGAACTCCGTGCTCAAGTATTCACCTCCTCGATCAGATTGAAGGATTTTAATACTTTTACCCGTTTGGTTTTCGACTTCGGATTTATATTCTTTGAATTTCTCAAAAGCTTCAGACTTGTGTTTCAACAGGAACACATGACCGAACCTTGAGAGATCGTCAGTGAATGTAATGTAGTACGAGGAACCATTCCTGGCATGCATAGACATGGGACCGCATACATCACTATGTATTAGTCCCAAGAGTTCAGTAGCTCTTTCTCTGTGCCCTGTAAATGGAGTTTTGGTCATTTTGCCTTTGAGACATGACTGGCAAGTGTCATAAGATGAAAATTCGAACGGATTCAAATATCCATCTTTATGCAACTTAGCTAGTCGTGTTGCATTGATATGACCTAGTCTATAATGACACAAGAAGGATTCGTTCATTTTTGAACTCTTCCTCTTGCGTGTGTTTTGTACGTTAAGAACTGTGTTTTGATTCAGAACATACAATCCGTTGCATAACGCACCAAACCCAATCAACAATTGATTCAGGTAAATGTTCATAACATTATTCTCTACTATGAAGTTATATCTTTCTTTATCTAATAAAGATATTGATATTAAATTGCATATAATAGAGGGTACGTAGTAACAGTCGTTCAGGATCAATGTATTCCCAGTTGGCAATACAAGGTGATATTCACCAACTGTTTTGGCTGCAACATTTGCACCATTCCCTACTTTTAGAGAATGATCACCTTTTCCTAGTTCTCTGCCTTTCCTTAGCCCATGCAACATATTGCATATGTGGGATCCCGATCCGGTATCTAATACCCAGGACGTAGAGTGTACTGAGAAACAGTTCTCTGTAACTAACACACCTGAAGAAGATGCATCAACATGCTTATTCTTCGTTTAGGTGGCGTGGGAATCCGGATATGTTACTATCTCCTGCTCGGACTTATAACACTTATAAGTTGGAGCGGGACCAACCTTCCCCTGCTCAGTATAACAAGCGGGTTCGGTCAATACATCCATATTATTATCTTGATTAAGGCATGACATTGGTTGCTTCCTGGAGAAAGATAGAAGGAAACGCTTTAGCGTGCGTTCTTTGCAAGATTAGATTGGTTATTATCTTATCTAATCAGGACGTCTCCCACTGTTTTTATCAAATCTTCCTTCAAACCGTAAAAGGTAAGATTAGCCAGAATTAATTACACCTTACAAGTTCGCCAATCTTTCAGCCAGGGCAGTGTTGGTACTTTGAGGGAGGTTCCCCGTGCTTTCGCATGGACCTAATTAAAATAAACCTTGTTTTCACAGGGGCGTTAACACCTTTCTAGACAGCTACTTGATTGGCTAATTATGATGTGTAAAATTCTTCCAGGAGTAACTCTTACTCGTAGTGGGTATCGGGATCCAACTATCTCATAGAAGGTATGCAATCTCATTGCAAATTTCAATACTTGAAATTCCCGATAATACTGTTACCCCTTGCACACTATGACCTTGACAGAGGTCAACAAATCATAATGCAATAGTGAAGTTCAACCCGTCATTTCTGATTGAATCAAACCCACCCGCACGACCCTTGACAGAGGTCAACAAGGTCGTACGACTACCCTAATCCAATCGGATCACATGCTTTACAGATAAGCACTAATCAGCTACCGCACACTACACATTGACAGAGGTCAACAAACGCATCACGAATACTAAATAGTACCTATCTGAAATGACGGAGGGCTATGCATGTTTTTGGAAAAACCATAAGCATATTGAACTTGATATCGTTGTAGAATCTAGTGATTTTGAAAAGGAGTGTTTTTGAGGCTTTTCTAGTTTCGCTAAAAAGGTCACTCCCGGTGAAGGGATCTCGGCTCTTTCCTTATCGAATAAGGTGCTGGATATTCTACAAGAAATACCGCTATGCAAAGCAAGAACTATAGAAGCAATCAAAAACTAAACCGAGTGAGTTGTAGCATTTTCTAGTTTCACTAAAGAGGTCACTCCCGGTTAAGGGATCTCGGCTCTTTCCTTATCGAATGAGGTGCTGGATATTCTACAAGGAATACCGCTATGCAAAGCAAAAACTAGAGCTACCCTTTTTGAAAATTTGATTGTACAACATCTTTAGGTTTCTTTTCTTTCATTAATCTCATTAATGAAGTCTCATTAATTAAGCTTCCTTAGCATCACAGAATAAATGAAAATACAGCGTACATATAAAGTGATCACATCACAGAATATCAGCAGCAAAACACAACATATGAAATATTGGATATATTAAGAATTTCGTGTTTTAATTTAAGCCAATATAAAACACGAATTCTACGGTCACGATGAATATCCAAACCCACACCGGTAGACTCCTACGAGAGCGGCAAGCAACCATACCAATTCTAGATTTAGGAGGCCCGGACTCGACTCCTCGAGATGGTCTCCCACTGGACTCTAGAACCCGGTTACTTGTGCTCCCTACCTTGGGTCTATCCTAATGCGGAAAAGTAAATAATATACAACTGTGGTGACATCATCCTCAACCCGGAAGCGCCCTAATAAAAGAATATTACATACAATGAATTTTACATAAATGAAAATAAAAACTCTTATCTCATATAAAAACCCCGGCCATTCAAAACGCGACGATCCAATATAACATATCGAAGCAACACATAACATCACATGTTATCAAAAAGTTAGACGATGTTAAACAATCCGATCGAATCAATAAACACCCACAATTACCCAGAAGAGCTCAACACTTGAGCAAAGTTAAAGTACCCAAAAACATACCACAGTACCTATGATCCAGCCGTAGAAGGGCCAAACCAACGCCTCACCTATGACACCGCGGAAATATGGCAAACCCTAAGGTTCAGTCGCGGTTCCGAAGGCATAGAATTGAGTTAAGGTTTTTGTTCTTCTAGAGGGTCAATAAAGTTACTTGCACGACTATCGAATATAATTAACTTAAGAAAATTCCAACAGTTGGAAATTTCCAGCGAGGGTTAAAATGGATATTTGATATCCGATCAAAATTTTTAATACCGTCTAAAATAGCCCGAAGACTGTTAAAATTATGACTACGAAATACTCCGAGTTGCTGTTTTGGTAAATAAACATCACATGCAAATTTAGCAAAACTAAACAACATATGAAACACCAAAACCCAGAGACTAGAACACACCACAAAACACAACCCCAGAAGCCAAGGAAAATCAGGCATCGCCGGAATTTTGTGCTTGGTCGCCGGCCCAGATCCGAGGGGATGGGGTGAGTTTTGTGATGTGTTCATATACTGTCCCATACTACATTCTGCACTTGTTTAAATAATTTTTTGACAACTTTTAAAATTCGACAGAAACTGGAATTTTTGGGTTCATGTTTCGGAGTTTTTCGGTTTCGTAATTCTACGCAATCCGTATAATTCTCTAGTTTGGCTCTGATACCACTAAAGGGTTCTTAGTAACGACAACAAGGTTTCGGGGGGTATCGTGCATGCCGTTTTTAAAAAATTTATCGTTACAAAGAACCATACGTTAGAATCGTTAACTAGAGATTTAGTCGGAAAAGAAAAACAAAAACCTTTAAATCTAAAAGGATCAAGAATACAACCTTTGTAGATGGTCCTTCTCTTCAATATGCTCTGTGTAGTAGTCCCACGACTCCACAAGGCTTCTCTTGAGACCACGAAGCTCCTACTAGTTCAAGCTACCACTACACTAAACTCTTTAGTGTATGAAACACATCACACTAGTTTGCTAGAATGATGTGAGATGATGAAGTAGGGGTGTTAGTTATATGTATGCCCTAGAGGCCATTACTATACATAGGATGTATATTGTAGTGGATGCTGGGACATATATAGGGAGGACTTTCTTGCTCGACATGATAGTATGCTATCTGGTTGCTCTTTACCTTAACGTGTACACTGATTGTCTCCCTGTTACATGTTGGTAAAGCCCTTAGGATCTGTACTTGACTACCTGGACTATGATGCGGATCATACTAGTGGGGACATGGTAGTCCATAAGTACATCCTTCAAAGTCCCTAGTCGAGGGTATATCGAGACGGGGCATCGATATACCAGAGTAGACTAGCGTGTACCTTCTCGACCCATACAGATGGGCGATGGATGATCCCATATCCATTGGTGTTTGACATCAGAGATGATATACGGGTGCTCAGTAGAGACTGGGTACACTGGACGGACTCGCCGAGAACTCCTAGATGGTATTATACCTCACGTCAGATGGCAGTTCTCTGGTGACACTGGTACAGAGTAGTCTGTTGACCCGAGATCGTCATAGAGTCTTGTGTGGTTCCCACTGTGCTTTGATTTCCATCTTACCACGTCCAAGAGGGCGTGTAAAACGGTAGTTTTTGGGTACAGTCACGAGTCACATGGAGGCAATGAGCGATAGGAGGGGATTCGTCTCTCCCGGTATAGGGAGTTGATGTTGCGCTGTGTTCGATTGGCTATAACAGGAAATCCCTGGCCAGGGTTGCTGAGATTTACTGGTAAGTGTTACCAGTAGTTTCTCGAACAGTTATAGACCTCATATCGACACGACTTATCGAGCTATTGGGGTCTGACGTTTACCACTACTAGGCATTAGATGTCGACCTATGGGGGGTTCTCACTGTGTGACAGTGTGGCGAAGCATAGGCTCTTACCCCCAGGGTGTCCCGAGACCGGAAGGTGTTCCGGCGGGTTGTAGTCCTCGCGAGGGGGCATGCGTAAAAAGTAGTTGCTCAAGCGAAACGAAATAGGAGCGCATATGAGATATGTGCAGGACCGAGAATGATACCAGTATGTGATACTGTATTAGATTCTCGCGATATGTGACATTGATCGGTTATATGTGATATAGCCGGGTTATCGGATCAAGTGTTGATTCGATAAGTTGTTACTGTTGATATTAGTCGGTTATATGCGATATGACCGGATCGTTAAATCAAGTGTTGATTTAATGATTTAATGCATAATTATATATTTGATACATTACTTTGTGTTAACTAGTATTGGTTCACTTTATATGGATTTTCTCACTTGTATTGTGCACATTGTATATGTGATATACATTTGTACATTTGCTTGTATCATGTTTGATGATACATGATAGTTTAAGTGTATGTTAAGAATAAACCATGGTTATTTATATGATTAGGGTTTTATTTCCTTTTCTTATTTATTTATCTATTTATTCATTTTGAAAATAATTAGAAAAGGCATAAAGAGAAAATGGTGGCTAATTTTGTTTCATATTGAAGCTTCTTGAAGACTTTGACCAAGTGACCATTTTGTTCTTATCCTTAACCCTAACCATTCCATTAACCATGGTCTTTTCTCTACACTTAACTAAGGTTGAATGTATGGTAAGTATTGATTTACTTTTTCTTTTTAAATAACTTATCATATATTTCTTTCTTCTTCTTCTTCATCTTCTTCACATGAAGAAAGTTCACTTCATCAATGGTGATTGATGAAAACAAGTGAGAAATCCAATTCTAAAGTCTACCCACTTCCTATTTCTTCATCCTCTACCTCTTGCCAAGTAGTAGAGTGTGTTCTCTTCACAAGTTTTTGGACTTGGTGAAGTCGGAGCTTGATTTAGCGATGCCTCGACGTAGATCATCTTCGGCATGGACATCGACGACCTAGCTCACTTATTCTCCGATGAAGTCGACGCTAGAGCCCGGATTCTTTTTGGACAGCGGAGAGGACTTCGTTGCGGAGCTATGGAGGTGGAGAACCGGATCTACAAAGGTTGTATTTCCGTATCTCTTAGTTAAGCGTTAACTAGTTAGCGTTTTTGCCTAGTTTTCTAGCAAACGATCCGTAGTCGGGTCTCTCGGCACCTAGATTTTTTGAATTTGGCATGTTCGATGCCTTGTGAGACCTCACTAGTGTGCCTAGGAACCCTACAGTGGTATCAGAGCCTAGCTAGAGCCTTAGGCGAAGTCTAGACGGAATTTGAAACCCGATCGAACCCGAAACCCCAAATCAAAATTGCTCTCTGGAAATTTTCTAAAATCGTGGATTTTTCCAAATTAAAAATTGCTAAAAAATTCAGTAGGGAAAAATAAGAATTACGGTGCAAAAAGTTTCTGGTGAACAGTAAATTTCGCGGCGGATCCGCGGCAGAAGCATGGCTTCTGCGGCGGATCAGCGGCCCCTTGATGACGTCAGCCCTGTTCCTTTGCGCAGTAATTCCTAGTTCAAAGAGCTGAGTTTTCTGGGAATTTTTAATACTTATTCAAGAGTTGAATTTTTCTGCTGTGTTTTTGGGGATTCGGTGTTTCGATCGGAGTATCAAATTTTGTCTGTGTGGCTTTCCGGATAAATTTTTAGAATATGTTAAAAAGTTCGATCGGATATAAATACCCAATTTTTCCCCTGTCGGGAAATTTCCAAGTGTTGGATTTTTCCGTAGTTTAACGACGTTCTAAGTAGTGCAAGTAACGCGATGGTCCCTCTAGAAGACAACAAACCTTAACTCGATTATGTGACCGTCTTGAACTGCCCTTTGAACCTTCGGGTTTGGGGCAGTACGGCGTGCCACATGTGAGGCGTTGGCTTGACCCTTCTACGGCTGGACCGTCGGTACTGAGGTACGAACTGAATGTTGTTAGACTTATTTCATGTGTTGATCTGTATCGGGAAACTTGGGTGTTCGAATGTTCAATCGGAAAGTTTAACATTTTCTAATTATCTGGAATGGGATACAATAATTGGAATTCACAAAGAGTTATGAGATAACTGAATGAATGTTATAAACATAGCAATTTAGTCTCACTTGATCGGTTGCCACGGAATTTTGATGTGATCAAAAGTCCGTCGCAATCACGTAGCGTACGCGGATACTCGCCGGGTAAACTTAATAGACAGCCTCACTCCATAGCCCCGACCAAGTGACTGTAGGAGAACCCCGTCGCCGAAAGCATCCGTTCGGGTGCTCGCGGTAGCGGTGTTCCGCCTTGGTGCACTTCGTCGACGGTATCGGGGGTGCGGCCGCCTACTAAAGTTTGCGACGAGCATTCGATCAGGATGTCGGGAATCTTGTTGAATTGCCCGACTTGATATTGAAAAGTGTTTTCGATAAAGAGACTAAAATGCGGGGTTTATAATTGTTAGGCATGCGATGTCTAAGGAATTCATTTGGTCAGGCATGTGATGTCTGAGGTGGTTGCGGATTCCAACTGTTGTAGTTTTACACTTTCTTTTCTGTGACCGCAAGTGTAATATGTGATATCGCCGGTTTCGTTGCTATATGTCAACGACAATTGGGATGGACATATTTACTTACGTTGATGACATGTGATGTTATGTGTTGCTGGATATGTTATATTGGATCGTCGTGTTTGAATAGCCGGGGTTTTTTTATGTGAGATGAGTGTTTTTCATTTTCATACATGTAAAAACTTGTATGTAATATTCTTTTATTGGGGCACTTCCAGGTTGCGGAAGTTGTCACCCTTTGTATATTATTTACTTTTCCGCACTAGGATAGACCCAAGGAGGGGAGCACAAGTAACCGGGTTCTGGAGTCCAGTGGGAGACCAACTCGAGGAGTCGAGTCCGGGTCTCCTAACTCTAGAATTGGTAGGGTTGCTTGCCGCTCTCGTAGGGGTCTAGGGGTGTGGGTTTGGCTATTCATCGCGACCGTGGAATCCGTGTTTTATACTGGCTCGTATTGAAAACACGGACGTCCTAGTATATCCAATATTTCATATGATTCTTCTGCTGCGATATCTGTGATGTGATCATGTGATGTTCTGTGATAGAAACAGTATATAGTATATATGATATATTATATAGACGTTACTTATGTTTTACACCCGCGCTAGCCCTGCCCCGCTCTGCCGTTAGTTACCTAACCTAACGGTGCATGAGGGGACATCGAGGCGAATGCGGATGGCATAAGTGTACGTCGTATTTATCTGTGATGTTTAGGTACATAATTGATGGGACTTCATTAATGTGATTAATGAAAATAAAAGAAACCTAAGATATTGTAGAATCGAATTTCAAAATAAAACAGGTAGCTACAGTTCTTGCTTTGCACAGCGGTATATGTGATATATCCTGCACCTTATTCGATGAGGAAAGGACCGAGATCCCTTCACCGGGAGTGACTCCTTTAGCAATAACTGGCAGATGCTACACACTCGGTTTGTCTTTTGATTGCTTTTAAGTGTTTTTGCTTTGCACAGCGATATATACGATATATCCCGCACCTCATTCGACGAGGAAAGGACCGACGATCCCTTCACCGGGAGTGACTCCTTTAGCAAAACTAGAAAAGCCTCAAAAGCACTCCATTTCAAAATTCATTCGATCCTACAACGATATCAAGTTCATTACGCAATAGGTTTTCAGAAAAACCTGTCGTAGCCCTCCGTCATTTCAGATAAGTTGTATATAGTATTCGTGCTGCATTTGTTGGCTTTCGTCAAAGTGCAGTGTGCGGTAGCTATATGCTGCTTATCTGCTGGCATACGATGCGATTGGATTAGGGTAGTCGTGCGGCTTTGTTGGCTTTCGTCAAGGGTCGTGCGGGTGGGTTTAATTCAATCAAGAAATGTACGGGTTGAACTTGACTAGCGGGCTATGGTTTGTTGGCTTTCGTCAAGGTCATAGCACGTTAGGGGCAAAATATTATCGGGAATTTCAAGTGTTGAAATTTGCAATGAGATTGCATACCTTCTATGAGATAGTTGGATCCCGATACCTGCTGCGAGTAATTGTTACTCCTGGGAGAGTTTTACACATTACAATTAACCGATCAAGTAGGTGTCTAGAAAGGTGTCAACGGGGTTACGCCTCTGGGAAAACGAGGTTTACTGTAATTAGGTTCGTGCGAAAGCACGGGGGACCTCCCTCAAAGTACGGACACTGGCCTGGCTGAAAGATTAGCGAACTTGTAGTGTGTAATTAATCCCGGCTAGTCTTTCCTTTTAGGGTTTGAAGGAAGATTTGATAAAAAGCAGTGGGAGCCATCCTGATTAGATAAAATAATAACCAATCTATTCTTGCAAGAGCGCACGCTGAGTGTTTTCTTCTCTCTCTCTCCAGGTAGCGACCATATCACGCCTTAATCAAGATAATAATACGGAAATATTGACCGAACCCGCTTGTTATACTGAGCTGGGGAACGTTGGTCCCGCTCCAACTCATAATTGTTATAAGACAGAGCAGGAAATAGGGGATTACCAGAATTCCCGTGCCGCCCAAACGAAGAGAGTGCATGCTGATGCATCATCTTCGGGTGTGTTCATTATACAGAACTGTTTCTCTGTATCCTCTACGTCCTGGGTATGTGATACCAGATCAGGATCCCAGATATGTAATCTGTTACATAGGGCTACAGAAAGGTAGAGAACTGAGAACGGGTGATAAGTTTCATGAGGCAGAAAACGGGGCAAGTGTTGCAGCCAAGTCTGTTGGTCACTGTCACCCTGTATTACAAATACATTGATTCTGAACGAATGTTATTAGATACCGGACCTGATATACAAAATCATATCAGTCTCTTTATTAGTAAAGAAAGGATATAATTTTGTATTGTTGGATAATGTTTTGAACATTTCCTATATCAAAAGTTTATCGGTTCAGGCACGTTATCTAAAAGCATTGATGTTCTAAATCAAATTACAGTTTTTAGTATACAGAACACACACAAGAGGAAGAGTTCAGAACTGAACGAATCCTACTTGAGGCATTGTAGACTAGGTCATATCAATGCGACCCGACTAGCTGAAGTTACATGTAGATGCATATTTAAATCAGTTTGAATTTACATCTTGTGAAACTTGCCAGTCATGTCACAGAGATAAGATGACTACAGCTCTGTTTATTGGAAACAGAGAAAGAGTTAGTGAACTCTTGGGATGATACATGTTGATGTATGTAGGTCCCCTGTCTACACATGCCAAGACCGGTTCTTTGTACTTCATTACATTCTCTGATAATCTCTCAAGATTCAGACATATGTTCCTGTTGAAACACAAGTCCGAACCTTTTGAGATTTTCATAGAATATAAGTTAGAAGTAGAGAACCAATAAGGGTATAAGTATTATGTCCTTTGATGTGATCGAGGAGGAGAATACTTGAGCACGGAAATCCTAGACTTTTCTAAAGGAGAATGAGATTCTCTCTCAGCATTACTCCTCCGCATACACCATAGCACGATGGTATATCGGGGTGGAGCTATTACACCCTATGTGATAAGGTGTGCTCTATGATGAGTAATACTGAGCTACCTATTTCCTTTTGGGTGTTATGCACTTGAGAAGCTGCATACCTATTGAATAGGGTTCCAATCAAATCAGTTGCCTACCATTCCATATGAGATATGGAAAGGGAAGAGCCCATGTCTTAAGCTAGTTAAGATTTGGGGTTGTCCGGCCTATGTCTAAAAGCAAAATCCGGACAAGCTCGAGGCAAGGTCTGTTATGTAGAACTGGAAGTGTTCCAGCTATACAAACTACAGCATGATTTGGTACAACCAGAGGATTCAGTGGTTACCAACGAACCTCAGCCTCTCCGCCGATCTAGTAGGGTTTTCTCACCCACCTGAGAGATACATAGGTTTCTCTATGACAGTGGGAGCGAGGATTGCATCATGAGATGATGACCCAACTAGTTTCGAGCAGGCCATCGAGAGTAAGACTCTGTAAGAATGGCTGGATGTTTAGTGATCTGAAATGGAATCCTTATACACCAACAAAGTATGGACTTTGGTTGCTATATCTGAAGGGTTAAATCCCCATCAGGAGCAAGTATATCTTGAGAAGATTACTTGGTGTAGATGGAAAAGTTGAGACTTTCAAAGCTAGACTTGTTAAAAGTTTGCATCATTGACCAGGTGTGGATAATAATGAAACCTTTTCAAATAGCTATGCTTAAGTCCATCCAGATCCTACTTGTCACGGCTACATACCATGACTACGATATCTGGTGGTTGGGTGTCATGACTGCTTTTCTAAATGATGTTTTAGAAGAGTGCGTCTATAAGTACACAGCCAGAGGGCTTCGTAGACAGTGGGAGCAGCGGAAACGTGTGCAAGATGCTTTATAGGATTAAAGCAGGCATCGCGGAGTTGGAACATCTGTTTTGATGGATTAGTCAAATAGTTTGATATCATCAAAATGGTAGATGAACCTTGTATAAACAAAAAGGTAGTAGGGAGTATGGTGACGATCCTCGTAGAGTACGTGGATGACATACTCTTGAGAGGGAAGGAGTTTCCTATGCTACGCTCGATCAATCTCCGCTTATCACCATAATTCTCCATATAGGATCCAAATGATACCTACTAAATCCTGGATTTTGGATCTATGAGATAGATCTAATTGGATGTTAGGAATCTCACTAGTTGTAGTGAGAAGGTATCAATCGACCCCGGGGAGAATCACTGGAAGTGTTCCAGGGTGATAAAGACGACTGAATGTCAGTCACAGGCATTGTCTTTACCCTCAGTAAAGGGACGGTATGTTGGAAGAGTTCCAAGCTAGATACCGTGACATACTAGACGATGAAGGCAGCATACATCGCTACTTAAGATGCTACCAAAGAGGCTGTTTGGATGTATATTGGTTCATGAGATGAACTATGTTCCTCCCATTGTGTGACAATGGAGTTGTGGCTTATGCCAAGGAACGCCGGTCCCATCAATGATCCAGACATATTCTAAGGCAGTATCACCTGATCATGGAGATGGTTGATCTCCAGGGGATCGAGATAAGGAGAGTAGATTCTGAGGTCAACACAGCGGATCCACTCACAAAGGCCTGTTCCCAAAGAGAGATTTTTTTATGGGATGGTTGAGTATGAGATACTGCAACCACTGCTACAGATGGCCCTAGTGCAAGTGGGCGATTGTTAGTTATATGTATGCCCTAGAGGCCATTAATATACATAGGATGTATATTGTAGTGGATGCTGGGACATATATAGGGAGGACTTTCTTGCTCGACATGATAGTATGCTATCTGGTTGCTCTTTACCTTAACGTGTACACTGATTGTCTCCCTGTTACATGTTGGTAAAGCCCTTAGGATCTGTACTTGACTACCTGGACTATGATGTGGATCATACTAGTGGGGATATGGTAGTCCATAAGTACATCCTTCAAAGTCCCTAGTCGAGGGTGTATCGAGACGGGGCATCGATATACCAGAGTAGACTAGCGTGTACCTTCTCGACCCATACAGATGGGCAATGGATGATCCCATATCCATTGGTGTTTGACATCAGAGATGATATACGGGTGCTCAGTAGAGACTGGGTACACTGGACGGACTCGCCGAGAACTCCCAGATGGTATTATACCTCACGTCAGATGGCAGTTCTCTGGTGACACTGGTACAGAGTAGTCTGTTGACCCGAGATCGTCATAGAGTCTTGTGTGGTTCCCACTGTGCTTTGATTTCCATCTTACCACGTCCAAGAGGGCGTGCAAAATGGTGGTTTTTGGGTACAGTCCCGAGTCACATGGAGGCAATGAGCGATAGGAGGGGATTCGTCTCTCCCGGTATAGGGAGTTGATGTTGCGCTGTGTTCGATTGGCTATAACAGGAAATCCCTGGCCAGGGTTACTGAGATTTACTGGTAAGTGTTACCAGTAGTTTCTCGAACAGTTATAGACCTCATATCGACACGACTTATCGAGCTATTGGGGTCTGACGTTTACCACCCCTAGGCAAGATATGCGACATATCAGACGATCAGACCGGACTGTACGGTAGTGTTACTGGTCGGATTCACTGGAGTGTGAGAGGGCTTGCTCGTCGATCTTCAGATCGCTCAATACCCTGGTGGCCGTTACGTTTAGCAGACCGCTTGCGGCTTGTGGGTGCTTGATATGATCATCACCTGCTGCCGGCGTATTGACGAGTCTTTAGAGTCCTACACAGAGCTTTCCTGGCTCAAGCGAAACGAAATAGGAGCGCATATGAGATATGTGCGGGACCGAGAATGATACCAGTATGTGATACTGTATTAGATTCTCGCGATATGTGACATTGATCGGTTATATGTGATATAGCCGGGTTATCGGATCAAGTGTTGATTCGATAAGTTGTTACTGTTGATATTAGTCGGTTATATGCGATATGACCGGATCGTTAAATCAAGTGTTGATTTAATGATTTAATGCATAATTATATATTTGATATATTACTTTGCGTTAACTAGTATTGGTTCACTTTATATGGATTTTCTCACTTGTATTGTGCACATTGTATATGTGATATACATTTGTACATTTGCTTGTATCATGTTTGATGATACATGATAGTTTAAGTGTATGTTAAGAATAAACCATGGTTATTTATATGATTAGGGTTTTATTTCCTTTTCTTATTTATTTATCTATTTATTCATTTTGAAAATAATTAGAAAAGGCATAAAGAGAAAATGGTGGCTAATTTTGTTTCATATTGAAGCTTCTTGAAGACTTTGACCAAGTGACCATTTTGTTCTTATCCTTAACCCTAACCATTCCATTAACCATGGTCTTTTCTCTACACTTAACTAAGGTTGAATGTATGGTAAGTATTGATTTACTTTTTCTTTTTAAATAACTTATCATATATTTCTTTCTTCTTCTTCTTCATCTTCTTCACATGAAGAAAGTTCACTTCATCAATGGTGATTGATGAAAACAAGTGAGAAATCCAATTCTAAAGTCTACCCACTTCCTATTTCTTCATCCTCTACCTCTTGCCAAGTAGTAGAGTGTGTTCTCTTCACAAGTTTTTGGACTTGGTGAAGTCGGAGCTTGATTTAGCGATGCCTCGACGTAGATCATCTTCGGCATGGACATCGACGACCTAGCTCACTTATTCTCCGATGAAGTCGACGCTAGAGCCCGGATTCTTTTTGGACAGCGGAGAGGACTTCGTTGCGGAGCTATGGAGGTGGAGAACCGGATCTACAAAGGTTGTATTTCCGTATCTCTTAGTTAAGTGTTAACTAGTTAGCTTTTTTGCCTAGTTTTCTAGCAAACGATCCGTAGTCGGGTCTCTCGGCACCTAGATTTTTTGAATTTGGCATGTTCGATGCCTTGTGAGACCTCACTAGTGTGCCTAGGAACCCTACAAGAGGATGTTAAGAGCTTACTTATTTTTGCTCAAGCTTGATGATTCACATCACATGTGAGGGTTGAAGCTTGAGGCAAGCAAGAGGAGGAAGAAGAAGCATGAGAGCAAAAAATAGCTAAGCTTTTTGGAATGAACAAGAATGAAAATAATATCAAGACCCCTCACACATTCAATCATGGAATTATGCAATATTAAATTTTAACCATGCTTGAATAGTGAGTCAAGAATGAATAAAGAAGTATATAACCCATGCTTGCAACCATGCTACAACTTTACACCTCATTTCTATTTTAACAAAATAGAAAAGAAAATGCCATGCTTCATTTTAATACACACACACACACACACACACACACACACATATATATATATATATTAATATTAATATATATATTTAATGAAGATTAATTAGTGAGCTAATGATATTAGTTAATATATAATTATATCACATATAATTTATATTACATTATTAAATCAACACTTGATGTAATAATCTGGTTATATTATATACGACTGACTAATATCATTTATCTGTATATCACATTATCGAATCTAACACTTGATTCGACAATTTGGTTATATCATATATAACTGAACTGATAACAGATGACTGCCAGATTACTATACGGTATCACATACTCGTATTTAATCAGGCTCACACACATATCACATATGTGTCCAACTTCGTTTCGCTTGAACCAGGGAACTTCTGTGTGGGACTCTAAAGACTCGTCAATACACCGGCAGTAGGTGATGATCATATCAGTCACCTACAAGCCGTCAGCGGTACTAGCTGGACGTAACGGCTACCCGGGTATTGAGCGATATGAAGATCAACAAGCAAGCCTGTCTACAGTCTCCATGAAGCCTATCAGTAACACTACCGTACAGTCCGGTCTTTTCGTCTGTTACGTCGCATATCATCTCTAGGGGTGGAAATCTTCAGACCCCAGTAACGTGATAAGTCATGCCGATGTGAGGCTCATAACAGGTCGAGAAACTACTGATAACACTTATCAGTAGATCTCCATATCAGCCCTGGCCGGGGACTTCCAGTTATTGCCAATCGAGCATAGCGCAACATCAACCCCCAATACCGGGAGAGACGAAATCCCTCCTATCGCTTATTGCCTCCATACGACTCGGGACTGTACCCAAAATCCACTTGTTTGCACGACTCCTCTTGAGCGTGGTAGGGAGGAAATCAAAGCACAGTGGGAGCCGCACAAGGCTCTATGACGTTTTCGGGTCTATAGACTAACCTGTACCAGTGTTACCAGAGGACTGCTATCTGATGATAGGTATACTACCACATAGGAGTCCTCGGCGAGTCCTGTTCAGTGTACCCAGTTTCCACTGAGCACCCATATACCATCTCTGATGTCAAACACTAATGGATGTGGGATCATCCATCGCCCATCATATGGGTCAAGAAGCGTATACTCTAGTCTACTCTGGAATATCGATGCCCTGTCTCGATATTCCCTTGACTAGCAATAATTGAAGGATGTACTTGTGAACTACCCTGGCCCTACTAGTATGATCTACATCATAGTCCTGGTAGTCAAGTATATATCCTAAGGGCATTATCAACACGTGAGAGCATGACAGTATCACAATACAAGTCTAGATGTTAAAATAAAGGTAACCAAATAGCATACTATCATGTCGAGCAACAAATTCCTCTCTCTTTCTCTCTCTCTCTCTATATATATATCCAAGCATCCACTATAACATACATCATATGTACAATAATGGCCTCTAGGGCATACACATAACTAACAAAAGTCAAGTTAAGCAACTAGAGATGACTTGGAGCATGGAAAGCTAGGGTTTTTGAGCAAGTGTGGTAAGTTAGTGAGCTCTAACTGTTAATTAGGTCTTTAAAATGTTGTGTTGCTTATTAGTTGCTGTTTAGAACACTAAACTTATAGTTTTTGTGCAAATATCATATATTGGTAAGGTTTTGTGTCTCGGGTGAATCTGCTATCGAACCAGGTTGTTGTTTTAGAAATTGCCATCACAGAGACCTAGTTTAGAGGCCTAGAACCCACCATAAAAACCTGAGCCCATTCCCTTCACCTATGGCCGCAAATAAATAGGTTCTGGCCGCAATTTGTGGCCAGATTAGGGACCGTGGTCTCGAGTCTTGGTCGTGGGGTCTCTGGGGTTGTTTGTGGTCTCGTGGAACTTGAAACTTTCACTAATTGTTTGAGTAGCAAAATCTGGGACCACTTAGCTAAATTTTAGTATTTCGGCAAAATGCGATACGATTAATCCGACGTAGTTTAAAGTGTTTATGGTAGCTTGCAGTCGTGGATTTATTTTGATGATGCCGCTGTACGCGTTTAGCAGCTAAGCGAACCATTTTGTAGCTTGAGGGAACCGATTGGTTACTTGGCGTCGTGTTCGTATATTATTGGGTAGTTAGCTAATCCATACGTTATTGTATTGTGTGATAATAGGATCGCAGGCGGGGATTTCGGACACTACAAAGAAAGGAAAGAAGGTGGTTCGATTTACCTAGCTCGAGATCATCGGTGAGTAGATATAACATCTACAGGGGAATCGCTCGTATGGCGTTAAGCGTCGAGGGCAAGATATGATGTTATAGCCACATGTTTATATGCATATGCATTGATTGTGCATGAGCATCATTTGCATATCATTACTTGTTGTACATTGACTTAGTACATATTGGACACTGCACCATTACTGACGGTTTATGTAGCACGAGCACTGAATTGCATGCTACACACACACCGTTGGTAATTGGCATGACACGCACAACATATACATATATGTGGTACCGCATTCGTTATTGACATTAAGGCTGTTGTTCTTGTACCACCTTACTAAGGGAATATGTTTTGTTCCGCCTTCATTATTATCAATGGTTAGACGTTGATTCTTGTTCGATTGCGCATATGAATTGCATCATGTATACATACATATATGCATACACACATACCTTGCTATAGCTACATAAACACCTTTATGTGATGTTGAAATTGACTTCGGGATATTTGGGAACCGCATGATATCTTTAAAAACATGATTCATTTAAAAGAGTGTTTTTCCCTTGATATGCTCATATTACTGTTCTATGTTGCATACATCATATTTCTTGGATTTACGCATTGAGATACTGATTTCATGTGATTTATGGATTTGAGAAGCATGGTTATATTTCAAGAAAGTATGCAATGTTTTGAAAACCCGGTTTCTCTTGATATGATATTTCGGTACGTCCACCATGAGTTTTCTTGATTTTGAGATTTGTTTTAGAAACCCGATGCGAGGAGATGGATGCTCCGTTTGCGGGTTCATGGTGACCCGGTATGGTACCCTAAGGCATGAAATGTATGTTGTGCATTAGACGATGAGCCTGGCGGAGGGACTTGTAAGGCTACGGTAGCGCCCCGGCCATCTTTCCGAGGCCAAAATGCGGAAACGAAAATTTTTCTAAATTAGAAAACCGGCGCTATCGTATGCTTGAAACCCGGATCGAACCATTAACCTACTACTAGCAAACTAGAGAACGGATAGAAAGCTATACCGATCGATCCGTGTCCTTCGGTCTTTGGACACCATCCCAAGCTCCCCGCGGCATCTCCAGTCTCGATCTCCTCGTCGGAAAGGGCACCACATCATCGATTCCTTTTATGGGCTCCCGCTTCATCCGAAGCAACTCGGGCATGAAGTGTGCTAGCCGACGTGTCCAAGGTGATGTAGAGAATGTTTGTGATCACTTTGTCTCTTACATCCATGAGTTTGGATAGAGGTTAGAGATGAGGCCATTGATGGAATTAGGAGCTAGAGAAGAAAGAGGAAGAAGAAGTTTTTCCCTCTTTCTTTTCTTTTGTGATATGTATGATCTCAAAATGAGAGAGTGAGAAGAATAATATGAGAGCTCACAACCATCACATGGCTGCCCTTCCTCTCTCCTCCTCTCATTTCATCCACACATCAATCACTAAATGTGACATTTTTCACAAAAAAGAGTCCATGAGTCACTATATGTGTCTATGTCACATTTAATGCATGTCATGATGAATTCTAGCTCATTATTTCCAAATGCAAACATTAATCCAAATGTTTGCCACAACAAAAAGATACGGCAACATCTAAAGTAAACTCGTGACGGATCACAAGGATACCCCTCACCTCTATATACATACCTGCATCCGCATTCCGACTGAATGCGAATGCGATGAGATTAAAGTAATCCAACAAATCTAATACTAGGATCCGGCTTAAACCAAAGCCCACTAGTATGATCCGCCCGATCATGATCTGTGAACTACTGCACGTATATGATTGGACCCTGCCATATATCATTCGGCATCTACAACGTTTCGCCCGAAATTTGAGAAACTGTCTGTGGGGGACTCTAAAGACTCGTCAATACTTTGGCTGTCGATTTAACCACTAGCACGTCAGAGGTACTAGCTGTACGTAACGGGCTACCAGGTATTGACCAAAAGGGAGGTCGATAAGCGAACTCATCCTGACACCCTACTGAGCCTGTCAGTAACAATATCCGTACAGTCCGGTCCATTCGTTTATGAGCATCTCATGGCAGGCCTAGGGGGTTGATAAAAGTCAGACCCCCAAAAGCGGTACAAGTCATGTCGGAGTGTAGCCCAGAACACCCTGAGATACTACTGGAATAACTACCAGTAAATCTCCTGCCTCGGCCGAGGGCTTTGTGTAATGGCTCTCCTCGATACAGCGCGATCTCACCCCCAATTCCGGGAGAGACGAATCCCCTGCCGATCCGCTCACTTGCCTCCATGTGGCTCGGGACTGTACCCAAGTAAAACCTGTTTGCACGACTCCTTTGAGCCGTGGTAAGGCAGTAATCAAAGCACGGTGGGTACTCACACGAGACAAATGACGACCACAGGTCGATGAACTAACCTGTACACATGTCACCAGGGAACTGCTATCTGACGATATGTATAATACCAACTAGCAGGTTCCCGGCGAGTCCTGTCCGGTGTACTCATAACCCAATGAGCACCTGTATACATCTTAGGTGATCCAACTGACACCAGTGGCTTGTGAGACCGGCCACCGCCCTTCGTCGGGGTCTCGAATGTATACACTAGTCTACTCCGGAGTATCGATGCCCTGTCTCGAAACTCCCACGACTAGGGACCACTATTAAGGATGTGCTTATGGACTACCCAACTCTCACGTATATGATCGCCCTCATACTGTTGGTAGTCAAGCAAGATCCTAAAGGCTCTATCAACGCGTAACATGTGATCAGTCACCTAAACCTGTACACGACTGATAAAGGCAAACCATGGTAGCATGCTTTTCTCTATCAACGTGTAATAGTGAACTACAATGTCACCTAAAGCATGTACACGATGATAAAGACAAACCAGATAGTATACAAACCTCTCGAGTAAGACTGTCCTACCGGTATAGGTCCTCCCTTAATCATTGCAATCATGTGCCTGCGATCCAATAATCGACTTTGAGGGCACTATATCCAACAATCTCCTACTTGCACTCAAGGCTAATTATTGCGATGTCGCATACTCACATCCCGTATGATACCGAACACCCAACTCCTTTACTAATCAGTCTCACAAAACCCATTTTCGAAACTATTGCGTTCGAGGAATATCCTCAGTGAGTGGATCCGCACTGATATTTCTTTCTATGTCTCTCTTTATCTCAAGTTCGCGGAGAAAGCCATCTCCCGAAATGAGCAATACTAGTCTTAGAATATGTCTGGATATCTGATGGGACCTAGCTCATAAATGAACTCCAAATCCAAACTTCTCAGACCGTATCGTCAACTGAACTTAATTAGTATCCTGCGTAATGCCTCCCTCAGTGTCCGCTTGGATCACCTGTCTAAAACACTGCCCCTCGTCAGAGGGAAAACTATAACTCTGACAGCCACTCTGTCATCCAGGTCACCTTGGAAGCCTGGAATGATAACGTCTCCCGAAAGAGTCTGTTGTTATCATATCCTTAGAACATCCACTTGTGTTCTATAACTGCTCCCGATCGTTTCTCCAGGATTGGATCAATATCAACATATTGTATCTCGTGCGAGAACAACATCTGGTGTGGTACTTGACATCTCATGATTGACTCAATTGCCTAAGCAAGTGATCTGCCAATCATGCATATCCCTCTCCTCTTTAGTCTGTAAGACACCTTTAGAGAGGGTGACTCCATCACCTGCAGGTACACCACCGTGCCAGGAGTCGTCCATTCTAAAACACATGTAGAATGCTGTCTAAGTACCCAGATTGGGAAACTACTCAAATCTAGATCTAAAACCATAGATCTAGTAACCAGAATGTCTGATATAATATCTGTAGGGTGTTTTTCGTCACCCCAGTGAGATGGGAATACGCGCGCGCTTGTCAGGCGTACTACAGATTCCCCCTGCCTAGGGTAGGCCGGGGTTTAATGATTGTGGGGATCCGAATCTCCGGCAGCCGCGGACTAAGCTGCCGTTAATTACCCCTCGCCTTTGGGGCGAGGGAACCTCCGATTAACGGGTTAAACTGGTCATGCGAATTCAATGTGCAGTGTACGTGTGTTCTGTTCTGAAAGGGGGGGTTTGGATATATCAGGAGCCACGCAGAGTTTTTACGGGGGTCCCGCTACCCGGATAGCGGGCTGGGGGTCAGGGGGCTAGCAGCCCCCTTGCGGGGTTCGGGGCAGCGCCCCGGCCCGAAAATTTTTTGGAGGGGGAGAATGTTGCGGAGTATGTGTATGTGTACATTTGTATACAAATATATATATATATATGTATATACATAAAAAGAGGGGGAAAAGGCATCCAAGGGATGCGTGGGGCAGCACCTTGGGCGCTGTGCGCTTAGGTGCTGTGCGCTCAGCGCGCAGGTGTCGGCACGCGGGCGCCTTGCGCACTTGCGCAGGTGCGCAAGCGCTGCGCGCCACGTGTCGGCACGCGGGCGCCTTGCGCACTTGCGCAGGTGCGCAGGTGCGCAAGCGCGCGCGCGCACGTGTCGGCATGCTGGCGCCTTGCGCACTTGCGCTGCGCGCCGGAGAGGCACAAAAGGCTTTTAGCCTGAAAAAAAGGATTTCTCAAAGGAGAAATCAGAGAGGAGTCGGGCTCCTGAATGTGTTTTGGGTTTAATGGAAGTGGTTCTTCTTCTTCCTCCTGTCGCTTGCTGGATCTTGAAGATCAAGAGATGTGAAATCTCAAAATCTCTCCTTTTTAAGATCTGATGACAGATCCAAGTTCCCCTTTGTGGGTTTTGTGGTGGAAAACTATTTAGTTTTGAAAAAGGAAGAGTAAAACTCTTGATTTAATTCAAAAGAAAGAAGAAGGTTTTGGAACCTTGAAGAAAGAGGAAAGAGCTCAGCTCTGAAACTTTTTTTTGGAGAGATAAAAAGTTATTGAGATATTTCATTATCTTTGCCTTTATAGGCCATACATTTTACACATAGCCCCTTGGGCTTCACAAAATGGCATTTTGCCTATCCCATGGCTCATGTGCCATTTCTTTTTGCACATAAGCCATGGGCTTTACAAAAATTTGGCTTTATGCCTATTTTTCCTTACATTTGTCCCAAAATAAAATAAAAGAAATACAACAAAATTATTTATTACAAAATTTTTATCTCGGCATGGGGGGAGGCCGGCCGCTTCATGTTCTGGCTCGACCCGGGCATGGGCCCACTGGATCTGGGCTTGGGCCCACTTGGCTTGGGGTTGACTTAGATTTTGACTTGGTCAACCGGGGTGTAAATTTTTACCCCAACAAATTGCCCCCCATCAATAAATGCACACCATATATGTGGGTCGTGTGCATGAAATTGATGGATCTTCTTTCACGTGGAGGCGGCTTGATTTGGTTCCCACCTTTTGGGAAGCTGGCACTGCCCTTTTTACGACATGGACGGTCGTTGCTTGACATGTCTCCGAGACGGAGTGTCCGTGATAGACGTTTCCCTGGCCCGGAGTGATTTGGTTCCCGCTTTGTAGGAATCCTGTGCTGCCCTTTTTACGACGTGGACGGTCGGTGCTACCCTTTTTGCGACTTGGACGGTCGTTACTGCCCTTTTAGCGACGTGGACGGTCGATGCTGCCCTTTTTGCGACTTGGACGGTCGGTGCTGTCATTTTAGCGACTTGGACGGTCGATGCTGCCCTTTTAGCGACGTGGACGGTCGATGCTGCCCTTTTTGCGACTTGGACGGTCGGTGCTGCCCTTTTAGCGACGTGGACGGTCGGTGCTGCCCTTTTTGCGACTTGGACGGTCGGTGCTGCCCTTTTAGCGACGTGGACGGTCGGTTCTGACCTTTTTGCGACTTGGACGGTCGGTGCTGCCCTTTTAGCGACGTGGACGGTCGGTGCTGCCATTTTTGCGACTTGGACGGTCGGTTCTGCCCTTTTAACGACTTGGACGGTCGGTTCTGCCCTTTTAGCGACGTGGACGGTCGATGCTGCCCTTTTAGCGACGTGGACGGTCGGTGCTGCCCTTTTAGCGACGTGGACGGTCGGTTCTGCCCTTTTAGCGACGTGGACGGTCGGTTCTGCCCTTTTAGCGACGTGGACGGTCGATGCTGTCCTTTTAGCGACGTGGACGGTCGGTGCTGCCCTTTTTGCGACTTGGACGGTCGGTTCTGCCCTTTTAGCGACGTGGACGGTCGATGCTGCCCTTTTAGCGACGTGGACGGTCGATGCTGCCCTTTTAGCGACGTGGACGGTCGATGCTGCCCTTTTAGCGACGTGGACGGTCGGTGCTGCCCTTTTAGCGACGTGGAAGGTCGATGCTGGATTTGACTTGCTCTGCTTCTTGCAGTGTCAGGGGTAGACTTGACTTGCTCCGCTTCTTGCGGTGTCGAGATTGGATTCTGACTCGCTCCGCTTTCTGCGGTGTCGAAGTGGAAGTTGATTTGTTGATTTGGGTTGACATCAGCATCGCTATACTGGAATACGGTACCAGGAGCGAATCATCATCTGTCATTTAGAGGATTTTGGGATTTTGGTTTTTGTTTGGCATCTGCATTGCTGCACTGGTATAATGCCAGGAGCAACTCATCATTTGCCCCGAGAGAATTTGGGATTTTTTTTTTTTTGGGGGACTTTGAATGTGGTCTCACTAGTAGGACTTCGGAGAGGTTGGGATTGTTTTACGCCCGTGGATTGTATACGGTTTTGCAGGATGTATGATCCAGACCGTAGGGCCGGAAAAATTTCAGGGCTTTGTTGGCGTCTGCATCGCTGGACTGGAATGTGGTACCAGGAGCGACTCATCATTCGCCGTTGGGGTATAGGATTTGGAATTTGGTTGGCGTCTGCATCGCTACACTGGAATAATGCCAGGAGCGACTCATCATTCGCCACTTTGGGGTTGGGGACTTAGAATTTGGATCTTGTTTGGCATCAGCATTGCTGCACTGGAATAATGCTAGGAGCAACTCATCATTTGCCTTGGGAGGACTTGGGATTTGGGTTTTTGGTCGGCATCAGCACCGCTAACACTGAAGCGAAATGCCAGGAGCGACTCATCATTTGCCGTTGCCCGTTGGGGAACGATGGCTTAGGAGATAGGTTTGGGTCCCTACAACCCAAGGCTTTTCAATTTTATGGGCCGTGAGGGTCCCATAAAAGCATTTTCTCCCTACGAGTCGTATGGATCCCGCAGGTGTATTTTCTCCTTAGGAATCGTGAGGATTCCTAAGTGTGTTGCTCCTTTGTGAGTCGTAAGGATCTCACGCAGGGGTTTTCTCCTCACAAGGTCGAGAGGACTTTGTGAGTGTATTTTACCTCCTTTCCGTTTTACGAGTTTGCGCCCTTTCGGGTTTTCACAGACTCGCCGGTAGTCCTGCTGTTTTTACTCACGGAGCCCTTTCGGGTTTTCATCCGTGCCCGTTTTGCTTGTGGGCATACCGTTATTATTTTTTTTTATTTTTTTTATTATTATTATTTTTCTTTTTCTTTTTTTTACCGCTTGTGGGACTTTAAAGTAGTCTCACCGGCAGGATTTGGGAGAAATAGGGGTCATTTACGCCCGTGGATTGTATACGGTTTTGCAGGATGTCTGATCCAGACCGTAGGGCTGATGTGCTCAATTCGCCTGCGACTCGGAGCATTCACGTGTAGTATTTCTTGAGATATCGGCCATTGATGGGTGGCATGGGCCTTTCTCCCTCGGCACTTATTAGTTGGTAGGATCCTCCGTCAAACACTTTCTCGATGACGTATGGTCCTTCCCAGTTTGGCTCGAATTTTCCCTTGGCATGTCGATTGGGGATAATCGGTCTTTTGAGGACCAACACCAATTCACCTTTCTTGAAAGCGCGGAGACGGGTTATCTTGTCATAAGCCCGTGACATTTGGGCCCGGTATAGCTCCAGATTTTGTTGCACCGCGAGCCTCTTTTCTTCGAGGGCATCGAGTTCTTCAAGTCGAAGGAGCACGTTTTCTTCCTCCGTCAACTCATGTTGGACGACCATTCTTAAGCTCGGAACTTCAACTTCGAGGGGGAGGACGGCCTCCACTCCGAAGAGCAATGAGTATGGAGTGGACTGAGTTGGAGTACGGTGCGTGGTACGATATGCCCACAACGCCTCGTGAAGTTTGAGATTCCAGTCTTTCTTGTTGGCTGAAGCATTTTTCCTCAGGAGCTTGCATAGAGTCTTATTGAAGGCTTCTGCTAGCCCATTGGCTCTTGGATTATAGATGGAGGAATATCTCCAGTCTATCTTATGCTGAGTAGCGAACCTTGAGACATTGAAGCTCTTGAAAGAAGGCCCGTTGTCAGAAATGATTCTTCTTGGTGTACCGAAGCGGTATAGAATATTATGCTGGAAGAATGTCAGAATATCCTTTGTCTTGACTTCTTTTAGCGGGACAGCTTCAGCCCACCTGGAGAAGTAGTCTGTCGCGGCCAGTATGAACCAGTGGCCTTTAGATGACGGAGGATCAATTGGGCCAACAATGTCGGTGCCCCAAACTTCGAAGGGCCACGACGCCACTGTAGGATGCAATGGGTTGGGATGCTTGTGAATAAAATCACCGTGAATTTGGCAGATATAACATTTCTTTGCATGCTCTCCGCAATCCCGTATCATGGTGGGCTAGTAATACCCAAGCCGTTTGATTTGAAGTCGCATCTTGGGGCCAGATTGGTGAGCACCGCAAACGCCCGAGTGGACATCTTTCATGACCTTTTGGGCTTCGACCAATGACAGACACCTGAGCCAAAGTTGGTCATATGACCTGCGGTATAACGTGTCATTTACAAACACGTATCGCAGAGCTCTTTTCTTCAGCTGAATCCTCGCAGATTTTTCTTCGGGCAGCTTGTCGTATCGGAGGTACTCTATGAAGGGTTCTCTCCAATCGGGCTCGTCTTAGATGATCGAAGCTTCTTCCGCAGGACTGCTCTTCTGTTCCGCGCTTTCCTCTTCTCGTAGAGAGACTGGGGGTAGAATTTGTCGGCTCTTGACTGTGATCAGAATTTCGTCCATGTCAGGATCAGCCAGCTCCTTGGCTAAGCGAGCGAGTACGTCAGCCTTTCCATTCAACGCTCTAGGGACTCTCATTAGTTCAATATGAGTGAACCGTTTCATGAGTTCCACCACCCGGCCTCTGTACCGAGCTAACTCGGGTTTGTATATCTTATAGTCACCGCTTACTTGGTTGACGACAAGCTGGGAGTCACCGTAAACTCGTAGCCGAAGGATTTCCATTTCTATGGCGAGTTCCAAACCAGCTATCAGAGCTTCATACTCAGCTTCATTGTTCGTTCGAGGCTCGGTGAGCGCAAAAGAACGTCGTAGGGTTCCCATTGATGGTGTGATGAATACCAATCCTATCCCTGCTTTTATCTCCGGGACGCTTGATTTACTGGAGGTTTTTATCGATGAGGCCCCATCGAAGTAGAGCTCCCAACATGGCTCGTCATTCTCGAGATGCAGCACTTGTTCGTCGGGTAACTCACAATTTAGTGGCGACCCTTCTGGTATGGGATGAGCAACGAGAAATTCTGCAAGAGCTTGCCCTTTTACTGCTTTCTGAGGAGTGTAAACTATGTCAAACTCAAGTAGCATGACAGCCCATCTTGCCATTCTGCCGGCTAGGCTTGCTTTGGTTATCAAGTGTTTGAGCGGGTCGACCTTGGAGATCAGCATAACCCGATGAGCGAGCAGATAGTGCCTTAGCTTCTTCACAGCAAATATCAGAGCCAGGCATTGCTTTTCGATTGGGGAGTAGTTGTGTTCCGCCCCGACTAGAGTTCGACTGAGGTAGTAGAGGGCATTTTCTTTTCCTTCCTCATTATTCTGGGCAAGGAGCGCACCGAGTGACTCGTCCAGCGCGGCAGTGTAGAGAATCAGCGGTTTATTCGGAATGGGAGCGGCCAGCACTGGAGGGTGCAACAAGTACCGTTTGATGCTTTCGAACGCTTCTTGACACTCGGCATCCCAGATAAAAGGAGCTCCTTTCTTCATGAGCTTTGAGAAGGGCCTACATCTCCCCGATAAATTTGAGATAAACCTCCGTATATAAGCAAGCTTGCCTTGAAAAGATCTTAGCTGCGTCAGACTCTTCGGAGGAGGCATCTCCATGATGGCCTTTATCTTTGATGGGTCAACTTCGATCCCTCGATGTCGAACTATGAAGCCCAGGAATTTTCCCGATGACACGCCAAAAGCGCACTTCAGAGGATTCAACTTCAGATCGTATTCCCTCAGTCTGGTGAGAACGGTCCTGAGATCTTGGATATGATCGGCCTTGGCTTTAGTCTTGATGACCAGATCATCAACATAGCATTCAACGACTTTATGGATTAGGTCATCAAAGATATTAGTCATCGCCCTTTGATATGTAGCACCTGCATTCTTCAGTCCGAATGGCATTACCTTGTAGCAATATATTCCGATCGGGGTTCGAAATGCTGTGTACTTCTCATCCTCAGGCGACATCTTGATCTGATTGTATCCAGACGAGCCGTCCATAAAGGTGAACAGTTCGTAATTTGAGGTGTCATCGACCATCATTTCCATGACCGGTAGCGGGAAGTCGTCTTTAGGACATGCCTTGTTGAGGTCCCTAAAATCGACACAAACTCGGATCTGCCCATTTTTCTTCTTCACTGGGACTATGCGTGCGATCCAGTCCGCATATTTCTCTTCCCTGATGAAGCCGGCATCGATGAGTTTCTTGGTTTCCTCGATGACCTTTTCTTCCAACTCCCTTCTCATTCTTCGAGGAGCTTGTTTGACTGGCTTAGCATCAGGAGATATAGCCAGCTTATGCACGGCTACCTCAGGGGAAAGGCCAGGCATTTCTTTGTACGTCCACGCGAAGCAGTCGACGAACTCGCGCAGCAGGGCAATTATCTGCTCTTTCATTTCCTCCGATAAAAGTGAGCTGATGTAGGTCGGCCTTGGATTATCGGGCGTTCCTAAGTCAATCTCGGTTAGCTCATCAAAGGTTGCTTGTCCGCCATCTTCGAGCTCTTGAGGAGCTTCTTCTGGCTCGGCTATCTCGTCATCATTATTCGATCCTTCGCTGTCCTCACCAACATGGATCATGTAGCACGCTTTGGAATCAGGTTGAATGTAGCCTATGCCCCGTCTATCTGGAATTCGTCCATCGATGAGTGCTCGGACCTGGGGCGGATACCATAGCCCTTCGTAAAACTTTGCTTCGGACTCCGTTTGATATAACCGGCATCCACACTTCTTAAAGTATTCCCGCATCTCGGGCGCATAGTATCTGGGATTGAGGACGGCTCTTATGCCTCTCTCATAGGGAAGGCACGTGACAGAAAGATCGTCCGGGTGCACAACGGGGTTTGACTTGTAAAACAGGATTCCCTTCTGTCCATTTTTCCTCCCGGGCACGTAGAAAGTTTTCAGCTGGTCCACGGTAGAGACTGACAATGCGTCGAGCTCTTTGCACATCCGTTCCGACACCCTTGTGATAGCCAGGGACCCTTCTGCGACTTCGAAGGTCTCTCGTAGTTTCGCTTGCTGCATGGGGGGGTCGATCTGCACAGCTGTCGCACGGCAGGTCCTCTTCTTCTGACTCTTCAGTGTCACTGCCAAGATGAGGGCGGACTTTGCTGCTAGATGGGCCTTCAGTAACAGATTCGTCCGTATTGCTGCCGAAATGAGGGCGACTTTTGCGGAAGGACGGGCTTCCAGCGTCGGACTCATCAGTGTCGCTGCCGAAATGCGGGCGTACTTGGGCGTTTTTGCTTTTGAAAGTGATAGCCGGCACAGATTTGCTTTTGAGTCTTGGAGCCGGTCTATCCTCAGTCAGTTGTGGCTTAACATTTTGGTGATTCATAAAGTACCGAGAATCTTCGTAGCGGACTTCATGCACACCGAACGGTTGGATGTCTCCGTCAATACGTCTTTCTTCGCCATTTTTAGTATATTTCATGCATTGATGGAGAGTTGACGGAATGATGCCATAATCGTGGAGCCATGGCCGCCCCAAGAGAATCTTATAAGACGTGTCGGCGTCGATCACGTATATCTTAGCTTCAGTTTGCAGATCCCCGAATTTGATTGGCAAAGCTATAGACCCTAGAACTTGCTGGCAATTTTGGTTGAACCCTTGAATGACAATCCTTTCCCTCGACAGGTGTCGGACGTCCATTGACAAACTCTTCAGAGTTCGCAAGTTCATGATGTTCACTGAGGACCCCGGATCAATCAATATACGATTAATTCGATCTCCGTCGCTGTACCCGGTCACGTAAAGCGGCCGATTATGCTCAGCCGTTCCCAGTAGCAAGTCTTCATCCTTAAATGTGACTGCGGCGGCATGCAAAGCGTGCTGGGCTTCTTTCATATTAATTTCTGCAAAGTGAGCCTGATACCGCTCGGGGTTTTGTAGAGCGTGAATGAGAACGTCTCTAAGCTCCTTAGATAGGACCAAGGCGTCGTAGATGCTCAGGAGAGATGGAAGCTTCCGGAGATGTGCCAAGACATTATAGTCCACCGAGGAAGGACTTACTTTTTCATCGGCCGGTTCTCTGCAATCTTCTTCATTAGCGACATGTTTTTCCTTCCCTTTTGGGGCGTTGCCCTGATTTTGCGGTAGAGCCCTGCCGCTTCTGAGCTGGATTTGATTGGCCTTTGTGGTGAGCTCCTCGTCCTCTTCCGGAAAACAGAGATCATCCTCGGAGTCGCTGCCAAGATGGATGGCGTAGCAGGTCACTACTGGGATCTCTTCATTGGAGTCTTCTTCTAACTCCTCCAGAATTTCAGCCGCTTGTACAGGGAAGAACTCATTCAATTGAATCAATGTTCTTTCCCTTTGTTCATATTCTTCGAGGGAATCGATATATTTTTGAATGGTCGATCTCCCTGCAGGCTCCTTTTCGCGCCGAGCTACACTTTTCTTCTTCTTGAGCTTCTTGGATTTTGAGCCTGATGGAGCTGCATTGGCAGCTGGACTGGTAGGCTTCTTTTGCCCTTCCCATTCCGTCCTGGGTTCTTTCTGAAGTAGCTTTAGCATCTTCTTCGTCTTATTAGATATGTGCGTACTCCACGGAGGCTGCGATGAGTCCGTTTCATTTCTCAGGGCAGCGGGTTCGGCTGTCTGCTCCCAGAAGGCTTCAGTTTCTGTCTGTATAAAGTTGGTGGTTGCAACTTGGTTATTCACCAACACACTTTTGGACAGCTCGATCTCTCCAGCCTTGTACTGCTTCTCGACCCAGTCTTTGAAGATATAGCAATCCTCGATCACATGGCTCACTACTCGGTGGTACGGGCAATACAGAGGATTGTCGGTCATTTTTGCTTCTTGGGGTCTTTTCGACTCGGGCAATTGGCGGCCGTTGTTCAAGGCATCTTTAAATATCTTGCGGACTTTGTCCCTCCTGAAAGAGTAAACCTTGTTCCTTTTCTCCTCTAGGGAAGGCCCATCTCCTCCCAGCAATGGCTTTCGAGACCGGTTAGTTTTGGATTCGGCCGCCTTTCGCTTTTCTTCATTGTCGGACGCATTGAAGACATTGGTACTGCTGGAACTCCCGCTTCTACGGTTGTCGTCCCGCTTGCTTTTCCAAGTTTTCTCTCTCTGAGAGTCCGGCGGGGACTCTTGCTTTGAGCGTTCCAGCATTTGGACTTTCTTGGTTAGCTCCTGAAATGTCTTGAGGCCCGCTGTACACAAGAATGGGACCATCCAATTGCTGAGGTTCCCAATGAGAAGGCTGACGGACTGGTCCTGCTCCAGCGGCGGTTCGCACTTGACCGTGAGATTACGCCATCGGGCGATAAAGTCAGTGTTGCTTTCATTCTTCCCCGGCTTGGTCCTCACAAGGTCGGCAATGGAGATTTTATCACTGACGCTCATGAACCTTTGCCGGAACAGAGACTCCATTTGGGCAAAGGTAATGACGGACCCATCTGGTATGCTCGCGTACCAGTCGAAAGCAACGCCGGTCAGGCTATTGACAAACTGACGAAGAAGGAGCGCGTCATTGCCCCCTGTATTTCCGCACGATGCTTTGAAGTGGGCGACGTGCTGATTTGCATTCCCCGTTCCATCAAATCTTCCGAACTTAGGAATAACGTAGCCGCTTGGGAACTCAATCAGGTCGTACTGCGCGGGATATGGCCGCCCGCTACTGCCGATTTCTTTCTGAGCTTCAGCTTCGGCCACCAATGTTTTAACCTTGCTGGTGACCAAATCCATTATCCGATCCTGTGTTAGCGGGATAATGCTATCTGGGGCCAAGGCGTCCCCAGAAGTAGAGTGTGGCCGGCTTTCATGTGGCTCGACCAGTCTTGGACCCGAAGGAATAGGTATTGGCTGCCTCGGATTGTCATCACCCGGCTGATTAGTAGCGGCTTGTGCTTGATTGGGAGGCGCTCGAGCAATTTGAGCCGTAAGCTGCATCACCACATTCGTTAGGTCGTCAATTTTCGAATAGAGCTTGGCCATCTCTTTATCCTTGCTCCTGAGCTGTTTTCGAAGCTCTTGAAGCAGCTCTTGCTCCGCAGTCCTGGGGCGGAAAGTCGGCTCTTCCTCGCTGTCCGAGCTCGACTCTGCATGGACCGAGGGGTCTTTCTGCCTATCATCCTCATCGAGAGGGTTTTCTTCATCTAGCGGGGGTGGCTGTTCTTGGACGGCGGCAACCACATTCAGGCTAGATTGGGCTTGGGATGTGGTGGCCCCGTCCTTGCTTTTGCTGCGAAGGTTGTCGCTGGGGCGCCCGCCCGCCATATAGACTGTATGGATGATATATCCGGCCGTCTTTCTATCATTGGCAGCTAATTTCATGGATTGCTGTCTTGACCCCCTTGTTTCGGTAGCTGGTAGTCGATTGAAGGCGGCTGACCTAACCAGGTTCTTGAATGGTGCTGGCGCTTCTTTTCTGGGTTTGCCCTGCTGCTTTCGTGCGGCCCAGAGTGCTTGATAGACTCTTGAAGAGACAGTGTCATACTTTTTCTGTTGGGGCCGGGACACGTCTCTTTGTGGCACTGTTCGGACCGCTGTCTTCTTGATTCTGGCGGTCATGGCGTTTTTCTGAACCCACTTCAGAGGCTCGAAGGAATTGCTGATTCTTACATCCGACTCAGCCGTCGTCGCGGGGGAACCCTGCACTTGGAACTTCACATGATTCCCTTTGGCCGAAGCCTTGGCCCTCTTGTTGGCTCGATACCTGAGCCGCTTCTGCCTTAACTTTTCTGTTCTAAGCACCTTGCAGACTTCGGCTTTTTGGGAAGACGCCGCATACCGGTTGATGGAGGGCCTTGGAGATACTCCCGATTGTGCATTTGTTGGAGTCATCGCCTGAGCTCGTCCGCAACTTTTAATGTTGCCCTTCACATCGGAAGTCTTGCCCGCAGCTAGAGCGCCAGGGACTCGTTCAGACACCATCTTAAGTTTCGTTTGTGGTGCCTTGGCGATCACGACATTCGGCCTCTTACCCCTTGAGACCGGCTTGGCCACCTGTTCCGCTGGGATCTCTGCCAGATGAGCGCTTCCGGCAGGGTAGATGATGACAGAGCCAAACTGGCGGGGCGGTTCCTCCCATTGTCGACTGAGGCTTGCGGGGAGAACCACACGAGCGTTGATCTTGACCACGTACGGAATCGGGGTCGCTTTGGAAGTTGAATTCGTCTGGGAAGACATTGTCGTTGAAGGTTGATTGCTGCACGGAAAAAAAAACATCATTTCAGTATAGGCAATCGATATGTATATTGATTGAGTTCGTATGAACGTTTAACCCGAAATATGGGAGGAGAGATTGGTCCCACCGGGCGTGCCAGAATCTGTAGGGTGTTTTTCGTCACCCCAGTGAGATGGGAATACGCGCGCGCTTGTCAGGCGTACTACAGATTCCCCCTGCCTAGGGTAGGCCGGGGTTTAATGATTGTGGGGATCCGAATCTCCGGCAGCCGCGGACTAAGCTGCCGTTAATTACCCCTTGCCTTTGGGGCGAGGGAACCTCCGATTAACGGGTTAAACTGGTCATGCGAATTCAATGTGCAGTGTACGTGTGTTCTGTTCTGAAAGGGGGGGTTTGGATATATCGGGAGCCACGCAGAGTTTTTACGGGGGTCCCGCTACCCGGATAGCGGGCTGGGGGTCAGGGGGCTAGCAGCCCCCTTGCGGGATTCGGGGCAGCGCCCCAGCCCGAAAATTTTTTGGAGGGGGAGAATGTTGCGGAGTATGTGTATGTGTACATTTGTATACAAATATATATATATATATATGTATATACATAAAAAGAGGGGGAAAAGGCATCCAAGGGATGCGTGGGGCAGCACCTTGGGCGCTGTGCGCTTAGGTGCTGTGCGCTCAGCGCGCGCGCGCGCGCCACGTGTCGGCACGCGGGCGCCTTGCGCACTTGCGCAAGCGCGCAGGTGCGCAAGCGCGCGCGCCACGTGTCGGCACGCGGGCGCCTTGCGCACTTGCGCAGGTGCGCAAGCGCGCGCGCCACGTGTCGGCACGCGGGCGCCTTGCGCAAGCGCGCAGGTGCGCAAGCGCGCGCGCCACGTGTCGGCACACGGGCGCCTTGCGCACTTGCGCAGGTGCGCAAGCGCGCGCGCCACGTGTCGGCACGCGGGCGCCTTGCGCACTTGCGCAAGCGCGCAGGTGCGCAAGCGCGCGCGCCACGTGTCGGCACGCTGGCGCCTTGCGCACTTGCGCTGCGCGCCGGAGAGGCACAAAAGGCTTTTAGCCTGAAAAAAAGGATTTCTCAAAGGAGAAATCAGAGAGGAGTCGGGCTCCTGAATGTGTTTTGGGTTTAATGGAAGTGGTTCTTCTTCTTCCTCCTGTCGCTTGCTGGATCTTGAAGATCAAGAGATGTGAAATCTTAAAATCTCTCCTTTTTAAGATCTGATGACAGATCCAAGTTCCCCTTTGTGGGTTTTGTGGTGGAAAACTATTTAGTTTTGAAAAAGGAACAGTAAAACTCTTGATTTAATTCAAAAGAAAGAAGAAGGTTTTGGAACCTTGAAGAACGAGGAAAGAGCTCAGCTCTGAAACTTTTTTTTGGAGAGAGAAAAAGTTATTGAGATATTTCATTATCTTTGCCTTTATAGGCCATACATTTTACACATAGCCCCTTGGGCTTCACAAAATGGCATTTTGCCTATCCCATGGCTCATGTGCCATTTCTTTTTGCACATAAGCCATGGGCTTTACAAAAATTTGGCTTTATGCCTATTTTTCCTTACATTTGTCCCAAAATAAAATAAAAGAAATACAACAAAATTATTTATTACAAAATTTTTATCTCGGCATGGGGGGAGGCCGGCCGCTTCATGTTCTGGCTCGACCCGGGCATGGGCCCACTGGATCTGGGCTTGGGCCCACTTGGCTTGGGGTTGACTTAGATTTTGACTTGGTCAACCGGGGTGTAAATTTTTACCCCAACAATATCCAAGTCCTATGTGGAGAAACCACTGTGTGACAACCAAAGTATAACCGATCGTAGTATAGGAAATTCACTTCCTACTCTGTGTATGTCATCCAAATACCAGGACATCACACCCTACTACCTTCTTAACAGATCCATCCCCTATTCTGCTGAAGTCAAACCTATGACTGTCACATCAAAATTAGATGATCTATTTCTGCTATTTCTGCTTTAGTCTATAAATAGATATAAGCCACTTGTCCACTATGCTTCCGCTGCTCCCACTGACTACGACAACCCTCTGGCAGAGTCATATAGACGTACACTTCTAAAGCTAGTTTAGAACGACGCTATACTCATCCTCCTGCCGGGTCTCACAGTCTGGAATAACAGCAATGGCATGTCTGGGTAAACAAGAACCTTCCTGTCACCGTCTTTGAGCATACCGAAGTACCTCTCGAGTGCCTGAGGTTACCCACCATATCTGCGGAGTGGCCAATGGAATGTCAAACCAGATTGAATTTTTAGGTTCTTATCAAATTTTCAGTAATCGTTTGCGGTTCTGGAAACACTTCCAGTTCTACCATACTCCCACTACTGTTTTCTGAAAAATCCAATTTTATTGAAACTGTGGCGAGTCAAGAACAATATCACTATTGATCTTCCAGATGGTAGAAAGCCAACCCTCATCATAGCCCGGTTCAACCCATAAATAGCCATTATAGAAACGTGCCTTGAGTTATCCAGAGTCTGGTTTTAAGCATAAGCCGGAAAATTCCCCGTACCTTAACATCGTTAAGATATGAACCGTTCTATATCCAATATAGAAATAGAGGCACTAATTTAATTGGAAACAGATTCAAATCATACAGCTGTCTCCAGTGCATGTCAACTAAATGGAGAGAGGCCGATCGGCATTACTCAACTTAGGAATATATCCAGATATGAGTAACCTGAAGGAGAAGCAAGTTCTCATAATCATTACTATCAACTGAATACCATACACAAGTATCCACATCTTCAATCACCTTGAAGAATCCTGATACTTATAAAACATGGTTCTCTACTTTATTCATATACCTATAACTTCTCAAAACTTGGACCTTATATTTCTACGAAACACGTGTACAAGAACTAGAGAAGTCACAAGTAAATAGAATATAGTATGAGTACCAACCCTTCTGTCCTAATGGATACTGGACAACATACAATACTCTGTATAAGTCCCCTGAGTCTAATAACTCAATCCCTGTGTGTTGTAGGTTGAAAACTGTACTTATGGTTAAGAAGAATTACACCGTTGTTTTAATTCTCCTTACCTAACCATCCACTGATATAGGTAAATGTCATGGACATAATTTCAAAAAGTTATATCTCACTTTATAAAAATAAAAGTACAGATATATCAATTTGAAATTGGTGCATTACAACGGATATTCAAAACCAAATATTTGCTGTCCGGCAAACAACCCAGGTGATTTCCTCAAATATCACCGATTACAACGAATCCCGATATAATAAGGATGATCACCCAATTCCCAATAACTTACTCTCACTCATCATCTGTAAAACCATACAGATGTGAGAATCAAACCTGGTAAATACATGCCCTGGAGCAAGGGCTAATTGGGAAATCAGTTTTCTTTTAACAATACACAGTGAAACTGAAACATTGAAATGTTTCGTAGGGGTATCCGGGTATTCCTAGTAATTCCTCTTCCATTATCAGATTCACAATTGTAACCGTATATTACTTTGCCATCTCTCCAAATCCCTTTATATGTCTCTAGTCATTACCTTCTGTACATCCTATTAGGCTAAATGGTTTTCTTCCTTCCCTACCGTTCGGCACCAGCCTATGGTTTGGAAGAAGACTATCCAATAAGCATAATGGGTGTACCCTCCTAATCCTAGGAGTACTCGTAACGTGAGAGAAGGTGAAGATAAAAGACAACTGAATAAATCTTATTCCTATTTCTCCGGAACCAGAATCCATCCCCCAACTGGAACAAGTTCCTTCGAGTTCGTATATAACCATACGATGGAGTATCTAAATAACTGTGAATCTTCGTAGTGATACGGAGTGTTCTGGAGAAATACAAAGGAGAAGTAGGAGTGGCGATGAAATACTTGGTTTGGTCGTGAATACCAGTCTCAATTTACTTTGCCCTCTTTCTAATCCCTTTATTTGTCTTAACTTAATACCTTCTGTACACCATCATTAGGCTAATAAGTTTTCTTCATTCCCTACCGTTCGGCACCTGCCTATGGTTTGGAAGAAGACTATCCAATTAGCGTAATAGGTGTACTGTCCTTATCCAAGGAGCACTCGCAACCTGAGAGAAGGTAAAAGGAAAAGACAACTGAATAGTCCTATTCGTTTTCTCCAGAACCGGAAACCATCCTCGAATCTGGAGCAAGTTCCTTCGAGTTCTTATATAACCATACGATGGCTTTATCCAATGGAAGTGGATGTTCGTAGTAATACGGGGTGTTCTGGAGAAAAGGGTAAAAGTAGGAGTGGCAATGAGGTATGCAACTCTGACAATCCAAAAGCCAGTGTTATAAGAAGGTTCGGTCAACTTGGTCACAGAGTCATAGTTGTAGGGTTCCTAGGCACCCTAGTGAGGTCACACAAGGCATCGAACATGCCGATATAAAAATTTATAGGTGCCGAGAGACCCGACTACGGATCGTTTGCTAGAAAACTAGGCGAAAAACAATCTAGTTAACAACTTAACTAATGGGTTATCGGAAATACAACCTTTGTAGATCCGGTGCTCCACCTCCATAGCTCCATGAAGAAGTCATCTCCGCTGTACAAATCCGAAATCCGGGCTCTTGCGTCGGCTTCATCGGAGAAGAAGCGGGCTAGGTCATCGACGACGTGCCGAAGATGATCTACGTCGAGGCATCGCTAAATCAAGCTCCGACTTCACCAAGTCCAAAAACTTGTGAAGAGAACACACTCTACTACTTGGCAAGAGGTAGAGGATGAAGAAATAGGAAGTGGGTTCTATTTAGAATTGGATTTCTCACTCTTTATCATCAATCACCATTGATGAATGCAAGCTTCTTTCTTGAGGAAGAAGAAGAAGAAGAAGATAAATGTTATGATAAGTTAATTTCTTTTAAAAAAGAAAATCAATACTTATCATATATTGAACCATGGTCAAGTGTAGAGATTAAACTAGGGTTAATGGAGTGGTTAGGGTTAAGCATGAGACAAAATGGTAACTTTGGTCAAAGCTTCATGAAGCTTCAACTAGAATACAAACAAAGCCACCATTTTCCTTTATGCTTATCATTTCTCCAAAAAGAATGAATAAGTGAATAAAAGGATAATAAGTGAATAAACTAAACCCTAACCACTCTCACAACCATGGTTTAATCTTTACACAAATCCAAGGATAACATGTATCATCAAACATGACACAATCAAGTGCACAAAAGTATATCACATATACAACTTGTGCAATCCAAGTGAGAAAATCCGTTTAAAGTTAAACAATACTAGTTAGTGCAAAGTAATATATCAAATATATATAATTATGCATTAAATCATTAAATCAACACTTGATTCAATGATCCGGTCATGTCGCACACAACCGACTAGTATTCAATGTATCGGCTTATCGAATCAATACTTGATTCGATAACTAGGTTATATCGCATACAACCAATCGATACATTTATCGCGAGAATGAAATACGGTATCACATACACGCATTATTCTCGGTCCTGCACATATCTCATATGCGCTCCTATTTCGTTTCGCTTGAGCCAGGAAACCTCTGTGTAGGACTCTAAAGACTCGTCAATACGCCGGCAGCGGATGATGATCATATCAAATATCCACAAGCCGCAAGCGGTCTGCTAAACGTAACGGCCACCCGGGTATTGAGCGATCTGAAGATCGACGAGCAAGCCCGCTCACACTCCAGTGAATCCAACCAGTAACACTACCGTACAGTCCGGTCTGATCGTCTGATATGTCGCATATCTCGCCTAGGGGTGGTAAACGTCAGACCCCAATAGCTCAATAAGTCGTGTCGATATGAGGTCTATAACTGTTCGAGAAACTACTGGTAACACTTACCAGTAAATCTCAGCAACCCTGGCCAGGGATTTCCTGTTATAGCCAATCGAACACAGCGCAACATCAACTCCCTATACCGGGAGAGACGAATCCCCTCCTATCGCTCATTGCCTCCATGTGACTCGGGACTGTACCCAAAAACCACCGTTTTGCACGCCCTCTTGGACGTGGTAAGATGGAAATCAAAGCACAGTGGGAACCACACAAGACTCTATGACGATCTCGGGTCAACAGACTACTCTGTACCAGTGTCACCAGAGAACTGCCATCTGACGTGAGGTATAATACCATCTGGGAGTTCTCGGCGAGTCCGTCCAGTGTACCCAGTCTCTACTGAGCACCCGTATATCATCTCTGATGTCAAACACCAATGGATATGGGATCATCCATCGCCCATCTGTATGGGTCGAGAAGGTATACGCTAGTCTACTCTGGTATATCGATGCCCCGTCTCGATACACCCACGACTAGGGACTTTGAAGGATGTACTTATGGACTACCATGTCCCCACTAGTATGATCCGCATCATAGTCCAGGTAGTCAAGCACACATCCTAAGGGCTTTACCAACATGTAACAGAGAGACAATCAGTGTACACGTTAAGGTAAAGATCAACCAGATAGCATACTATCATGTCGAGCAAGAAAGTCCTCCCTATATATGTCCCAGCATCCACTACAATATACATCCTATGTATAGTAATGGCCTCTAGGGCATACATATAACTAACAATCTCCCACTTGCACTAGGGCCATCTGTAGCAGTGGTTGTAGTATCTCATACTCAACCATCCCATAAAAATCTCTCTGGGAACAGGCCTTTGTGAGTGGATCCGCTGTGTTGTCCTCTGAATCTACTCTCCTAACCTCAATCACCCTGGAGATCAACTATCTCCATGATCAGGTGATGCGGCCTCAGAATACGCCTGGGTCACTGATGGGACGGGTGTTCCTTGGCATAAGCCACAACTCCATTGTCACACAATGGGAGGAACATAGTTCATCTCATGAACCAATATACACCCAAACAGCCTCTTTGGTAGCATCTTAAGTAGCGATGTATCATGCCTTTATCGTCTCGTATGTCACGGTATCTAGCTTGGAACTCTTCCAACATACCGTCCCTCAATTGAGGGTAAAGACAATGCCTGCGACTGACATTCAGTCGTTTTTATCACCCTGGAACACTTCCAGTGATTCTCCCCAGGATCGATTGATACCATCTCACTACAACTAGTGAGTATCCTAACATCCATTTAGATCTATCTCATAGATCCAAAACCTAGGATTTAGTAGGTATCACTTTACTCCTATATGGAGAATCTTTATGATAAGCGGAGATTGATCGAGCGTAGCATAAGAAACTCCTTTCTTATCAAGAGTATGTCATCCACGTACTTTACGAGGATCGTCACCATACTCCCTACTACCTTTTTGTTTATACAAGGTTCATCTACCATTTTGATGATGTCAACTTCTTTGACTAATTCATCAAAACAGATGTTCCAACTCCGCGATGCCTGCTTTATCCTATAAAGCATCTTGCACACGTTTCCGCTGCTCCCACTGTCTACGAGGCCCTCTGGCTGTGTACTTATAGACGCACTCTTCTAAATCATCATTTAGAAAAGCAGTCAAGACACCCAACCACCAGAGATCGTAGTCATGGTATGCATCCGTGGCAAGTAGGATCTGGATGGACTTAAGCATAGATCCTTAGAAAAAGGTTTCATTATGATCCATATCTGGTCAATTATGCAAACCTTTAACAAGTCTAGCTTTGAAAGTCTCAACTTTTCCATCTACACCAAGTAATCTTCTCAAGATATACTTGCTCCTGATGGGGATTTAACCCTTCAGATATAGCAACCAAAGTCCATACTTTGTTGGTGTATAAGGATTCCATCTCAGATCACTAAACATCCAGCCATTCTTACAGAGTCTTACTCTCGATGGCCTGTTCGAAGCTAGTTAGGTCATCATCTCATGATGCAATCCTCGCTCCCACTGTCATAGAGAAAACGAAGTATCTCTCAGGTGGGTGAGGAACCCTACTAGATCGGCGGAGAGGCTGAGGTTCATTGGTAACTATTGAATCCTTTGGTTCTTTCAAATCATCAGCTGTAGTTTGTATAGCTGGAACATTTCCAGTTCTACATAATAGTCCTTGCCTCGAGCTTGTCCGGATTTTTCTTTCAGACATAGGCCGGACAACCCCAAATCTTAACTAACTTAAGAAATGGGCTCTTCCTTTTCCATATCACATATGAAGTGGTAGGCAACTGATTTGATTGGAACCCTATTCAATAGGTATGCAACTTCGTAAGTGCATAACTCCCAAAGGGAAAAAGGTAACTCAGTATTACTCATCATAGAGCACACCATATCAAATAGGGTGTATCTGCTCCGCCCCGATATACCATCGTGCTATGGTGTATACGGAGGAGTAATGCTGAGAGAGAATCTCATTCTCCTTTAGAATAGTCCTGGAATTCCGTGCTCAAGTATTCTCCTCCTTGATCTCATCATAGGACATAATACTTATACCCGCATTGGTTCTCTACTTCTAACTTACATTCTGTGAATATCTCAAAAGGTTCGGACTTGTGTTTCAACAGGAACATATGTCTGAATCTTGAGAGATCATCAGAGACTGTAATTAAGTACAAAGAACCGGTCCTGGCAAGTGTAGACAGGGGACCTACATACATCAACATGTATCATCCCAAGAGTTTACTAACTCTTTCTCTGTTTCCATTAAACAGAGCTAGTGTCATTATATCTTTGTGACATGACTGGCAAGTTTCACAAGATGTAGATTCAAACTGATTTAAATATGCATCTACATGTAACTTCAGCTAGTCGGGTCACATTGATATGACCTAGTCTACAATGCCTCAAGAAGGATTCGTGTGTTCCGTATACTAAGAACTGTAGTTTGATTTAGAACATCAATGCTTTTAGATAACGTGCCTGAACCGATCAACTTTTGATATAGGAAATGTTCAAAACATTATCCAACAATATAAAATTTTACCGTTTCTTTACTAATAAAGAGACAGATATGATTTTGTATATCAGGTTCGGTATCTAATAACATTCGTTCAGAATCAATGTATTGGTAATACAGGGTGACAGTGACCAACAGACTTGGCTGCAACACTTGCCCCGTTTTCTGCCTCATGAAACTTATCACCTGTTCTCAGTTCTCTACCTTTCTGTAGCCCTATGTAACAGATTACATATCTGGGATCCTGGTCTGGTATCGCATACCCAGGACGTAAAGGTTACTCAGAAACAGTTCTCTGTAATGAACACACCCGAAGATGATGCATCAGCATGCACTCTCTTCGTTTGGGCGGCACGGGAATTCTGGTAATCCCCAATTTCCTGCTCTGTCTTATAACAATTATAAGTTGGAGCGGGACCAACGTTCCCCAGCTCAGTATAACAAGCGGGTTCGGTCGAATATCCGTATTATTATCTTGATTAAGGCGTGATATGGTCGCTACCTGGAGAGAGAGAGAAGAAAACACTCAGCGTGCGCTCTTGCAAGAATAGATTGGTTATTATTTTATCTAATCAGGATGGCTCCCACTGCTTTTTATCAAATCTTCCTTCAAACCCTAAAAGGAAAGACTAGCCGGGATTAATTACACACTACAAGTTCGCCAATCTTTCAGCCAGGCCAGTGTCGGTACTTTGAGGGAGGTCCCCCGTGCTTTCGCACGAACCTAATTAATGTAAACCTCGTTTTCCCAGAGGCGTAACCCCGTTGACACCTTTCTAGACACCTACTTGATCGGCTAATTGTAATGTATAAAACTCTCCCAGGAGTAACTCTTACTCGCAGCGGGTATCGGGATCCAACTATCTCATAGAAGGTATGCAATCTCATTGCAAATTTCAACACTTGAAATTCCCGATAATATTTTGCCCCTAACCTCCTATGACCTTGACAAAGGCCAACAAACCATAGGATGCTAGTTAAGTTCAACCCGTCATTTCCTGATTGAATTAAACCCACCCGCACGGCCCTTGACAAAGGCCAACAAGGTCGCACGACTACCCTAACTCAATCTGCATCATATGCATAAGCAGATAAGCACCAGTTAGCTACCGCACACTGCGCCTTGACAAAGGCCAACAAACGCTGCACGAATACTAACTACTACTTATCTGAAATGACGGAGGGCTACGACAGGTTTTTCTGAAAACCTATTGCGTAATGAACTTGATATCGTTGTAGAATCGAATGATTTTAAAATGGAGTGCTTTTGAGGCTTTTCTAGTTTTGCTAAAGGAGTCACTCCCGGTGAAGGGATCATCGGTCCTTTCCTCGTCGAATGAGGTGCGGGATATATCACATATATCACTGTGCAAAGCAAAAACTCTTAAAAGCAATCAAAAGACAAACCGAGGGTGTAGCATCGACCAGTTATTGCTAAAGGAGTCACTCCCGGTGAAGGGATCTCGGTCCTTTCCTTATCGAATAAGGTGCAGGATATATCACATATACCGCTGTGCAAAGCAAGAACTGTAGCTATCTGTTTTATTTTGAAATTCGATTCTACAACATCTAAGGTTTCTTTTATTTCATTAATCACATTAATGAAGTCCCATCATTTAAAATGTACCTAAACATCACAGATAAATACGACGTACAGTTATGCCATCCGCATTCGTCTCGATGTCCCCTCGTTCACCGTTAGGTTAGGTAACTAACAGCAGAGCAGGGCAGGGCTAGCGCGGGTGTAAAACATAAGTAACGTCTATATAATATATCATATATACTATATACTGTATCTATCAAAGAACATCACATGATCACATCACAGATATCGCAGCAGAAGAAACATATGAAATATTGGATATACTAGGACGTCCGTGTTTTCAATACGAGCCAGTATAAAACACGGATTCCACGGTCGTGATGAATAGACAAACCCACACCCTTAGACCCCTACGAGAGCGGCAAGCAACCCTACCAATTCTAGAGTTAGGAGACCCGGACTCGACTCCTCGAGTTGGTCTCCCACTGGACTCCAGAACCCGGTTACTTGTGCCCTCCTCCTTGGGTCTATCCTAGTGCGGAAAAGTAAATAATATACAAAGAGTGACATCTTCCGCAACCTGGAAGCGCCCCAATAAAAGAATATTACATACAAGTTTTTACATGAATGAAAATGAAAAACACTCATCTCACATAAAAAACCCCGGCTATTCAAACACGACGATCCAATATAACATATCCAGCAACACATAACATCACATGTCATCAACGTAAGTAAATATGCGCATCCCAATTGTCGTTGACATATAGCAACGAAACCGGCGATATCACATATTGCACTTACGGTCACAGAAAAGAAAGTGTAAAACTACAACAGTTGGAATCCGCAACCACCTCAGACATCGCATGCCCGACCAAATGAATTCCTTAGACATCGCATGCCTAACAATTATAAACCCCGCATTTTAGTCTCGTTATCGAAAACCCTTTTCAATATCAAGTCGGGCAATTCAACAAGATTCCAGACAGTCTGATCGAATACTCGTCGCAAACTTCAGTAAACGGCCGCACCCCCGATACCGTCGACGAAGTGCACCAAGGCGGAACACCGCTACCGCGAGCACCCGAACGGATGCTTTCGGCGACGGGGTTCTCCTACAGTCACTTGGTCGGGGCTATGGAGTGAGGCTGTCTATTAAGTTTACCCAGTGAGTATCCGCGTACGCTACGTGATTGCGACGGACTTTTGATCACATCAAAATTCCGTGGCAACCGATCAAGGGAGACTAAACTGCTACGTTTATAATATTCATTCCGTTATCTCATAACATTTTGTGAATTCCAATTATTGTATCACATTCCAGATAAACAGAAAATGTTAAACTTTCCGATCGAACAATCGAACACCCAAGTTTTCCCGATACAGATCAACACATGAAATAAGTCTAACAACATTCAGTTCGTGCCTCAGTACCGACGGTCCAGCCGTAGAAGGGTCAAGCCAACGCCTCACATGTGGCACGCCGTACTGCCCCAAACCCGAAGGTTCAAAGGGCAGTTCAAGACGGTCACATAATCGAGTTAAGGTTTGTTGTCTTCTAGAGGGTCCATCGCGTTACTTGCACTACTTAGAACGTCGTTAAACTACGGAAAAATCCAACACTTGGAAATTTCCCGACAGGGGAAAAATTGGGTATTTATATCCGGTCGAACTTTTTAACATATTTTAAAATTTATCCGGAAAGCCAAATAGACAAAATTTGATACCCCGATCGAAACACCGAATCCCCAAAACAACTCCAGAATATTCAACACTTGAATAAATATTAAAAATACCCAGGAAAACCAGCACTGTTAAATAGGAGTTACTGTGCAAACATCACCACACAAAACGACAAACAGGCCGCGTTTCCGCCGCACGAGCCATGCTCGTGCCGTGGAAGCGCGATGCTTTAATGGAATTAGGGTCACGAATTGCACAGTTACTCTTATATTTTCCTGCTGATATTTCTACATATTTTTAATACTGAAAAATCCCTGTTTTTAGAAAAAGTACAGAAAGCATTTTGGGTTTGGGTTTTCGGGTTCGTTCGGGTTTCAAAATCCGTCTAGACTTCGCCTAAGGCTCTAGCTAGGCTCTGATACCACTGTAGGGTTCCTAGGCACCCTAGTGAGGTCACACAAGGCATCGAACATGCCAATATAAAAATTTATGGGTGCCGAGAGACCCGACTACAGATCGTTTGCTAGAAAACTAGGCGAAAAACAATCTAGTTAACAACTTAACTAATGGGTTATCGGAAATACAACCTTTGTAGATCCGGTGCTCCACCTCCATAGCTCCATGAAGAAGTCATCTCCGCTGTACAAATCCGAAATCCGGGCTCTTGCGTCGGCTTCATCGGAGAAGAAGCGGGCTAGGTCATCGACGACGTGCCGAAGATGATCTACGTCGAGGCATCGCTAAATCAAGCTCCGACTTCACCAAGTCCAAAAACTTGTGAAGAGAACACACTCTACTACTTGGCAAGAGGTAGAGGATGAAGAAATAGGAAGTGGGTTCTATTAAGAATTGGATTTCTCACTCTTTATCAACAATCACCATTGATGAATGCAAGCTTCTTTCTTGAGGAAGAAGAAGATAAATGTTATGATAAGTTAATTTCTTTTAAAAAAGAAAATCAATACTTATCATATATTGAACCATGGTCAAGTGTAGAGATTAAACTAGGGTTAATGGAGTGGTTAGGGTTAAGCATGAGACAAAATGGTAACTTTGGTCAAAGCTTCATGAAGCTTCAACTAGAATACAAACAAAGCCACCATTTTCCTTTATGCTTATCATTTCTCCAAAAAGAATGAATAAATGAATAAAAGGATAATAAGTGAATAAACTAAACCCTAACCACTCTCACAACCATGGTTTAATCTTTACACAAATCCAAGGATAACATGTATCATGAAACATGACACAATCAAGTGCACAAAAGTATATCACATATACAACTTGTGCAATCCAAGTGAGAAAATCCATTTAAAGTGAACCAATACTAGTTAATGCAAAGTAATATATCAAATATATATAATTATGCATTAAATCATTAAATCAACACTTGATTCAATGATCCGGTCATGTCGCACACAACCGACTAGTATTCAATGTATCGGCTTATCGAATCAATACTTGATTCGATAACTAGGTTATATCGCATACAACCAATCGATACATTTATCGCGAGAATGAAATACGGTATCACATACACGCATTATTCTCGGTCCCGCACATATCTCATATGCGCTCCTATTTCGTTTCGCTTGAGCCAGGAAACCTCTGTGTAGGACTCTAAAGACTCGTCAATACGCCGGCAGCGGATGATGATCATATCAAACATCCACAAGCCGCAAGCGGTCTGCTAAACGTAACGGCCACCCGGGTATTGAGCGATCTGAAGATCGACGAGCAAGCCCGCTCACACTCCAGTGAATCCAACCAGTAACACTACCGTACAGTCCGGTCTGATCGTCTGATATGTCGCATATCTCGCCTAGGGGTGGTAAACGTCAGACCCCAATAGCTCAATAAGTCGTGTCGATATGAGGTCTATAACTGTTCGAGAAACTACTGGTAACACTTACCAGTAAATCTCAGCAACCCTGGCCAGGGATTTCCTGTTATAGCCAATCGAACACAGCGCAACATCAACTCCCTATACCGGGAGAGACGAATCCCCTCCTATCGCTCATTGCCTCCATGTGACTCGGGACTGTACCTAAAAACCACCGTTTTGCACACCCTCTTGGACGTGGTAAGATGGAAATCAAAGCACAGTGGGAACCACACAAGACTCTATGACGATCTCGGGTCAACAGACTACTCTGTACCAGTGTCACCAGAGAACTGCCATCTGACGTGAGGTATAATACCATCTGGGAGTTCTCGGCGAGTCCTTCCAGTGTACCCAGTCTCTACTGAGCACCCGTATATCATCTCTGATGTCAAAGACCAATGGATATGGGATCATCCATCGCCCATCTGTATGGGTCGAGAAGGTATACGCTAGTCTACTCTGGTATATCGATGCCCCGTCTCGATACACCCACGACTAGGGACTTTGAAGGATGTACTTATGGACTACCATGTCCCCACTAGTATGATCCGCATCATAGTCCAGGTAGTCAAGCACACATCCTAAGGGCTTTACCAACATGTAACAGAGAGACAATCAGTGTACACGTTAAGGTAAAGATCAACCAGATAGCATACTATCATGTCGAGCAAGAAAGTCCTCCCTATATATGTCCCAGCATCCACTACAATATACATCCTATGTATAGTAATGGCCTCTAGGGCATACATATAACTAACAATAGTCACAGGTCAGGTCATGGTCGCTGCCAAGAGAGAGAGAAAAGCAACACTCAGCATGCACTCTAACCTAGATCAGAATGGTTATCACTTTATCTAATCAGGAAACCTCCCACTGTAACCTCAAATTCTCCTCCAAACCTAATAGAAGAATTAGTCGGGATCACCCGAAGAGTAAACCAACTCATCAGTGGGAATCGGGATCCAACTATCATCGCATGATAACGTGACGGAATCCACTCATGTTATCACACTTCAGAAGGTATGCGCAAGCCTGGCAAGTTTCAGTTTCTTTAGAAACTCCCGATATGATTTTTATCCCTATGACCCAAGTGACCTTAACACAGTCAACAAATCAAAGAGTCATAGTCAAGTTCAACCCGTCATTATCCTCGATTGCATTAAACCCAACCGTACAAGCCCTTGACACAGTCAACAAGGCCGCACGACTGTCCTAACTAATCCTATTAATATGCCACAAACGAACACTACTTAGCTACCGTACACTACGCCATGACACAGTCAACAAACGCAGCACGAATACTAAGTAATACTTGTAAGAAATGACGGAGGGCTACGTCTAGTTTTTGGCGAAAACCATTTAACGTAATGAACTTGATATCGTTGAAGGAACTGCATATCTTTTTATGAAAATATAGTGGCGAAAACCTTTGCTAAAGATGTCACTCCCGGTGAAGGGTTCTCGGCTCTTTCCCCGTAGAATGAGGTGCAGGATATTCCAACTGAATACCACGATGCAAAGCAAAAAGGCAATCGGCTATAGTGAATTTATTACCCTGACGCAAACTTCTGTCTAAGGGGTCACTCCTGGTGAAGGGATCTCGGCCCTTGCCTCGTCGACTGAGGTGCTGGATATTCATAACCGAATACCACTGTGCAAAACAAAAGAAAACGTCCTTGGAATAACAGCTTTTTGAAAATTGTTCCAACAACATCAGAATAGGTTTGTTTAGCTTGCATTGATCCGAATCAATACAGTCCCATCAATTGATCACACCAATAAAGAACGAAAATACGATGTACGTATATGCCATCCGCATTCGCCACTGGGTCCCGTCATCACCCGTTAGGTTACTTAACTAACGACAGAGCGGGGACTAGACTAGCGCGGGTGTAAAACATATACAACATCTATTAGTATATATATCAATATATAATAATCGCTCAAGGAGTGATAAAATGCAACATCACAGAAATGTGATAAGCATCACAGAACAATACAGATAATCTGGGATCCCCGGGTTTCAAAGAGCCGCTACTGAAACCCGACGTTCTCCTGATCGTGTGGATAGCCTGTGTAATGAAATCCTAGACCCCTACGGCGCGACAAGTTACCCGCCAAAACCTGAAGTGAGGCAGCCCTCTTCAACAACGTGAATGGACCACCCAGCACTTCACGGAATCCAGTAACTTGGGCACCCCTCCTTGGGTCAACCTATACCCCCTACGCGTGCGGCGAATAGCCCGCCAATTCTAGAGTGAAGCCCCCTCCGTCTCAAAGCCATGAGATGCGGGCCCGTTGCCCTCTAGTACCCGGCTATCCGTACACCCCACCTTGGGGTAATCCTAGTACAGAAAGTAAAATATATACAACGGGTGTATCGACCTCAGCCCGGTCGTGCCCTAAAAGAATAATATACAAACAGGCAGTGACGGCAGTCCACATGTCGGACGCTTGCCCCGCAATATCAAATGTACAAATACAACCAAACTGTACTACCATTGCATCCAGGCTATCCACCACGACAAATCTGCAACATCACAGTACAACACAGAACATCAACGTGAATGTCGCGTTCGCAAATCCGTCTAAAAGAACTATAGCAATTAAACAGGATTAATCGATCAAATGACATTCATGGTCGCAGATAAAATGTAAATACTGTGAATTAACATGTTTAAAATTTTCGATCTACAAAATTTCCCGAAGTGGGCCCCAAGCACAATACCCAGTACTCAAATAAATCTGGGCCCAAAATAAAATTACCAGAAACCCCATTTCCATCTCAGAGAACACTGTACTAAATTTGGTGCATTGAAGAATCTTTTCTGCGGCGGAACCGCGGCCAAAACAAGGGTATGGCCGCGGTTCCGCGGCGTTACTGTAGCCACGTGCTACCAATTTTTTTCAGAATTCCTAAAAAACCCTGCCTGGTTTTCTGCAATACACCAAATAATTTTTTGAGCACAAAACAAATTCGACACAAACTGAACAATTTGAAATGCGGTTTTTGGAAATTCCGTCCGATCGAACTTCTAAACACGTTAGAGCAAGCTAGTAAAAGTTAATGGCGTGGCTCTGATACCATGTAAGACTACGGTAGCGCCCCGGCCGTCTTTCCGAGGCCAAAATGCGGAAACGAAATTTTTTCTAAACTAGAAAACTGGCGCTATCGTATGCTTGAAACCCGGATCGAACCATTAACCTACTACTAGCAAACTAGAGAAGGGATAGAAAGCTATACCGATCGATCCGTATCTTTCGGTCTTTGGCCACCATCCCAAGCTCCTCGCGGCATCTCCGGTCTCGATCTCCTCGTCGGAAATGGCACCACATCATCGATTCCTTTTACGGGCTCCCGCTTCATCCGAAGAAACTCGGGCATGAAGTGTGCTAGCCGACGTGTCCAAGGTGATATAGAGAATGTTTGTGATCACTTTGTCTCTTGCATTCATGAGTTTGGATGGAGGTTAGAGATGAGGCCATTGATGGAAATTAGGAGCTAGAGAAGAAAGAGGAAGAAGAAGAAGTTTTTCCCTCTTTCTTTTCTTTTGTGATATGTATGATCCCAAAATGAGACAGTGAGAAGAATAAAATGAGAGCTCACAACCATCACATGGCTGCCCTTCCTCTCTCCACCTCTCATTTCATCCACACATCAATCACTAAATGTGACAATTTTCACAAAAAAGAGACCATGAGTCACTATATGTGTCTATGTCACATTTAATGCATGTCATGATGAATTCTAGCTCATTATTTCCAAATGCAAACATTAATCCAAATGTTTGCCACAACAAAAAGATTCGTCAACATCTAAAGTAAACTCGTGACGGATCACAAGGATACCCCTCACCTGTATATACATACCTGCATCCGCATTCCGACTGAATGCAAATGCGATGAGACTAAAGTAATCCAACAAATCTAATACTAGGATCCGGCTTAAACCAAAGCCCACTAGTATGATCCGCCCGATCATGATTCGTGCACTACTGCACGTATATGATCGAACCCTACCATATATCATATGGCCTCTACAACGTTTCGTCCGAAACTTGAGAAACTGTCTGTGGGGGACTCTAAAGACTCGTCAATACTTTGGCAGTGGATTTAACCATTAGCACGTCAGAGGTACTATCTGTACGTAACGGGCTACCAGGTATTGACCAAAAGGGAGGTCGATGAGCGAACTCATCCTGACACCCTACTGAGCCTGTCAGTGATATTATCCGTACAGTCCGGTCCGATCGTCTATGAGCATCGCATGGCGGGCCTAGGGGGTTGGTAAAAGTCAGACCCCCAAAAATGGTACAAGTCGTGTCGGAGTGTAGCCCAGAACACCTAGAGATACTACTGGAAGACCTACCAGTAAATCTCCTGCCTCGGCCGAGGGCTTTGTGTAATGGCTCTCCTAGACACAGCGCGATCTCACCCTCAATACCGGGAGAGACGAATCCCCTGCCGATCCGCTCACTTGCCTCCATGTGGCTCTGGACTGTACCCAACTAAAACCTGTTTGCACGACTTCTTTGAGCCGTGGTATGGTAGTAATCAAAGCACAGTGGGAACTCACACGACACAAATGACGACTTCAGGTCGATGAACTAACCTGTACACATGTCACCAGGGAACTGCTATCTGACGCTAGGTATATTACCAACTAGCAGATTCCCGGCGAGTCCTGTCCGGTGTACTCATAACCCAATGAGCACCTGTATACATCTTAGGTGAACCAACTGACACCAGTGGCTTATGAGACCGGCCGCCGCCCCTCGTCGGGGTCTCGACTGTATACACTAGTCTACTCCGGAGTATCGATGCCCTGTCTCGAAACTCCCACGACTAGGGACCACTTTTAAGGATGTGCTTACGGACTACCCAACTCTCACGTATATGATCGCCATCATACTGTTGGTAGTCAAGCAGGATCTTAAGGGCTCTATCAACGTGTAATAGTGAACATGTCACCTAATACTGTACACGACTGATAAAGACTAACCATGGTAGCATACTTTTCTCTATCAACGTGTAATAGTGAACTACAATGTCACCTAAAGCATGTACACGATGATAAAGATAAACCGGATAGTATACAAACCTCTCGAGTAAGACTGTCCTACCGGTATAGGTCCTCCCTCAATCATCGCAATCACGTGCCTGCGATCCAATAATCAACTTTGAGGGCACTATATCCAACAAGACTACTATTTACCGGTGATAGTTTGGACCCGGCGGTTATCCGGAGAATACCGACCGGAGTCGTGAGATGGATATGGGCCGATCGGGACTGACGGAGCCCGTTGGCCGATCCGGACTGACGAAGCCCGAGTTATATGGATTTACGTGTCAATATTGGACACGGGTTTTCATGATGTTTCTAGTGTCGATGTTGGGCACTGAGGTTCCATGAGATTTACGGATATGAGGGCCAATCATAGTGACGGTGCCTGAGATATTGGGATTTGGGGTGTTGTTGATGGACACCTGTTTTTCCACGATGATGATATGTTTTATCCCACACTCAGTAGTTATTGGATATGCATTGTTTCATGTATTTGTAGTACCTTATGGTGTGCCTTGATCATGATTGTTGCATATCCATATTTCCATACTTAGGCTATCAGATTGCATGTGATAGGTTATCGTTGTTCATGCATACTTGAGATTATCTGTATGATCTTACTTACTATTCATGAGTTGTCAACTCACCCCCGTTGTGCCACAGTGTTTTGCAGGCTTGTCCCTCAGAGTAGTCACCGCAGGGCTCCTTATTGTATCTATTTCTGCGGATACCGCTACGATTGGCCGTGAGGCCTTTTTCCTGTAGGTGGTTTGTGGTTATCCTATTACATCTATTGTATTTCTCATTGTATCTAGTACTCTCCATCTACCACTAACTTGTATTGACTTAGAGAAGAGTTGTGAGGATCGATATTGTATTATATGTGACTCTGGGTGTCGTGCTCGTGTGAGCCGGCCTTTCTTATGTTGCTTTATCTCTTTTATGTTGTTTTAGTTTTATTTTCTATTTCTTCGCTACAGCGTCGTATATATGCTTGTGGCTATTGTTTTTCGCCTTTAGGCATGATTTTCTCCCATTTGGGAATGCTTTATTTATATCTTATGTTTGTATCTGTTTCGGGGCTAGTTTTACAAAGGTGGTGCTGCCAAAATTTTTAAGAAAATTACTTGAGATTTCCAAATGTTTTAATAATGTTTTATCACTTACTTCTTTTTATGGTTTAGATTTCTGGGTTTTCGACTTACTTAAATTGCGTTACGCATGTTGACGTCACGTGGTTTAAGTGCCGGTCACGTGCCTAAATTTAGGTCGTGACACAAGGTCCATAATGTTTTGAGAGACTACTGATAACACTTACCAGTAGATTTCAGCAACCCTGTCCAGGGATTTTCCTGTTATGGCCAATCAAGCATAGCGCAACATCAACCCCCAATACCGGGAGAGACGAATACCCTCCTATCGCTCATTGCCTCCATGTGGGACTGTACCCAAAAACCACTATTTTGCACGATCTCTTGAACGTGGTAAGGTGGAAATCAAAGCACAGTGGGAATCACACAAGACTCTATGACGATCTCGGGTCGACAGACTAACCTGTACCAGTGTCACCAGAGAACTGCTATCGGACGATAGGTATAATACCATCTAGGAGTTCTCGGCGAGTCCGTCCAGTGTACCCAGTCTCCACTGAGCACCCGTATACCTTCTCTGATATCAAACACCAATGGATATGGGATCATCCATCGCCCATCATATGGGTCGAGAAGCATATATGCTAATCTACTCTGGAATATTGATGCTCCGTCTCGATACTCCCACTACTAGGACCATTTGAAGGATGTACTTACCGACTACCTCTTCCTCACTAGTATAATCTGCATCATAATCCTCGTAGTCAAGTACTCATCCTAAGGGCTTTATCAACATGTAATAGAGAGACAATAAATGTACATGTTAAGATAAAGAGCAACCAAATAGCATATTATCATGTCGAGCGAGAAAGTCATCCCTATATATGTCCAAGCATCCACTAAAATATACAACGTATGTACAGTAATGGCCACTATGGCATACATATAACTAACACTTGGTGTACGGCGGATAAGACCTCCAGATTGAGGCCTTTGCTGACTCCAGCTTCCAAAGTAACAAGGATGACTCCAAATCCATATCGGGTTATGTCTTTACCCTCAATGGACGGGGGTATATTAGAAGAGCTCCAAACAGAACACCGTTGCCAGCTCGACGATGGAAACGGAGTATATCGCTGCTTGTGACGCAGCAAAAGAAGTAGTCTGGATGAGGAAGTTCTTAATTGAAGTTCAGGTGGTTCCATCCATTGTTGTTCTAAACCGCTGTATTGCGACAACAATGGCGCTATAGCTTTAGCGAAGGAACCCAGGTCCCATCAGACATCCAGACATAACTTGAGGCGGTACCACCTGATCAGGGAGATATATGATCGCCGGGAGATCGAGGTGAGGAGAGTAGATACAGAGAATAACACTGCGGATCCACTCACAAAGGCCATCCCTCAGACACAGTTAGAGTGGCTATTCGAGATGAAAGGTCTGCGATATGCCAATACATGCCCCTAGTGCAAGTAGGAAATTGTTAGCGATATATGCCCTAGAGGCCATTATCGTATCATACTGGTTTTTATATTACTTAATGGAAGCTTGGGATATACACGGATATAGTAACAGTCTGGCTTGAAATGGTAGTATGCTACCTGGTTTTATTCTACCTCAATATGTACATGTGTTTCTTTTAGCATATCGCTTATAAATATTGGTAGAACCCTTAGGATCTTTGCTTGACTACCAGCGTTGTGACGACAGTCACACTAGTGGAGGATGGGTAGTCTATAAGCACATCCTTATACAGGTCCCTAGTCATAGTACGTCGACTAGACGAAGCATCAATACTTTAGAGTAGACAAGTGTATACGCTTCTCATCCTAGCAGGGGAGATGGTCTGTCCCACAGCCATTAGTAAGTCATACTGGAGATAGTATGCAGGTTCTCATTGGGTTATGAGTACACCGGAAAAGGACTCGTAGGGGACTGCTGGTGGGTATTATACCTATCTTCGGGTAGCAGTTCCCAGGTGACAAGAGTACAGCTTAGTCCGTCGACTTGACACTGCAACTTCGTCTCGAGTGTGTTCCCACTGTTCTTAGATTACTACCCTACCATGGCTCAAAAGAGTCATGTAAACAAGTAGTAGTTGGGTGCAGTCCCGAAGCACTTGGAAGCAGTGGCGGTAAGATAGGACTCGTCTCTCCCGGTATTGGGGGTTGATATCGCACTGTGTTCGTGTAACATTTCAGAAAATAAAATATTATTTTTTGGGGGAATTTAAATAATTAAAATAATAAATATTATGAATATTTTACTGTATGGAGATTAGTTTTAACGAGATGGTATAATTATATACCGATAGTTTGGGAAATATTTGGAAAATTAATATAATTATTGATTTGGAAGGTGTTAAGTTGATTTGGATATTTTTTAAATATTTATACAATTATTTGTATACGAGTTTATTAATAAAATTGATTAACATTTTACTAATTATGCATTAATCCGGTTTATGTGCATGATATGCATCATAGCATGTTACAAACACTTGGTGCATGTGTGAACCATGTTTCTGTTTTATAGTATGGTTTTGATCTTGTTTGTTTAAAAAAAAAAAGGAAAGAAATGGAATTTTAAATGGTCAAAGGGACATGGGGGTATGGGTGAGTGTGTGAGAGAGAGAAAATTCTAGAGTGTCATGTCTCCTTCTTTTGCCATCCTAATCCTCCATCTCATATTTTCTCCACCTCCTCTTCCTCCCCCTCAAAACCACCCTCAAAACCACTCCAAAACCTATAATTCCTTCACAAAAAATATCCCCCTCATCAATACAAAGACCATGGTGTAATCAACTTAGAACTTTGAAAACTTTGGGCAACTCAAGAAAATTCTTGAGTTATGAGGTATATTTCCTTTCCTTAAGTTAAGTTAGTTGTGTTTAGTGTATCCTATAGTGGTTTAGAGTTATAATTGTGTAGAATTATGATCTTGGAAATTTCCAAGTTGATGTTTAATGATTTTGTGGACTTGTAAAGATGTAATTGAGATGTAGTGATGCTTTGCTTGACCTTAGTATTGTGTTAGGGACCAAACCAGAGACCAAAACAGCAATTTGAACCTTAGAATTGTTACGTTGTCGGTTTTGTGTTATTTTGAGGACTGTAGGGAATCTGGAGCAACCTAGGTTATATCTAAGAAAATGAAATATATACATTAACCTAGTTCGACTAAAAGGAGACCACCAAGAGAAGATGAACCCAAAATTCCTCCTTCAGACCGACGGCGCCGGGTAGATTGGGCATCTCGCGAGGCCAATGGTGAGTATTGGTGTAGGTGTTTGACCTGTAGGTCACTTTCCTTATGAAATAGCGTCTGTGTTGTTAGTTTTGCCCTTTTTAACCTAACCAAAAATCTTGGAGCATTTTTAGTTGGTTTTGACAATGTTTTTCTGACTTTAAAAACTTGGTTTTGGTATTTGAATTGTGGATTTGGTCGTTGGACGTTTGTACGTCAATGATGAGAGTTTTATGATTGTTCTTACATGCATAGACCATAGGTTCTACGCTATGTGTGTTTCGTATGCCTCTTTAGTTTTCGTGTTAGATACATGTTTACGATATAACTATTGAAAACGGTAGGTACCCGCATGGACTTGATACGACAAGGGAAGAGCATGCCGACATCGACTTCAGCAAGCGAGAATCAAGGTGAGTAGATATATATCTATTGAGGAAGTCGGGTGGATGGCGTATAGCACCCCCGCAAATTCATAGATTAGTATTTGTATAGTATGTATATGTGTGTTAATGTGAAGTATGGATACTTAGCAAATGGGATTTTCTAGGAGACCATAAGTTAGATTAAGCTTACTTGGAAGAAGATTGCTCTTAGTTTAGTTTCTTAGTCGCGAACCCGTAGTGTATAGGTTGTCACACACACACGCACGCACACACGGGATATGATATATTTGTGTATATGTATATATATATGGATGCGTTGATATAAATATATATACATATGTATGAGGATACAAGATGTTGAACGGATATGAGTCGATATGATCGGGTGTGATGCCGTAAGGTTATGATATGTGGTTGAGTCGAGGTATCGTTTATGATATGATATAATAAATGATCGTTGGGCAAAATATATGCAAACGTGCGATAAAATGTGGCTTGGTGAGATATTAGATTGTACGAGACTTTACATCCGTACTCTTGATCATGATATTGTACGATGATGATACCGTACGAATGATGATTTATATATGATATTTGATCGGTCCCTCGATTTTGGGGATGCCGTACGATGGATATTACCGTATGAGATACATTTGATGATTGATCCACACTCTTGACTCGAGGATGTCGTACCATATATTATACCGTACGTGATGCTATGAGGCTGGATTGCCGACTACTAGATATATCAACTCGGATATGTATAGTCTTCCGCAACTTTGACCTAGGTTTTAGTTTAGCCATTTAGTTAGTTTCTTAATTTAGTAAATAGTCGTTAGAATATATCTTGAGTTGTAGACGATGAGCCTGGCAGGGGAGGACTACCGACCGGTGATATTTGGCGCGGTGGATATTTGGAGGTTACCGACCGTAGTCGTGAGATTTGATGATTTGGGCCGATCCGGACTGACGGAGCCTGAGATACGAAGATGATGTGTCGCTGATGGACACAGTTTTCATGATGTTTTCGAGTGTCGATGCGGGCACTCAGGTTTTCTGATGATTTCGTATGTCGATGCTGGGAACACCTATTAGATGATGCATTCACACATGATATACATGACATTAGTTACTTTATGACACGGACACGAGTACTTGGTATTACATTTATGCTTATATTACTGCCCCTGCCACTACTAGATGTATCTTTGTTATATTATTAGTATTTTTATTATACTATATGACCTAAGAGATCGTCTTTCATGCGATTTCTACTCGGTGATGTCTTCTACTCACGAGTTGGCAACTCACCTCCGTTGTGCTACAGTTTCTTTGCAGGTTCAGCCGTACAGGTTCCGTTGCGGCTCGTTGGCACATCATTTCTTTCAGGTGATTACTTGGTAGGTGGTTTCACTTGCATCGTGACAACTGTTGTATATGTACTTTTCATTTCAGTTGTACTTGTTATTTATTTCTGTTGTATCTACTTAAAGGCTCCATCAACCAGACTTGTATAATTAGTTGACTTAGATAACCATAGTTTGTATATTCTTTCGGCCTTAGAGTCACGCTTATGTATTTATAGTTGATTCTGGTTTTCTTTGTGATGTTTAGTTTCTCGCTTTCTTTATGAGTTTTGATCTTCGTCTTCGGCGTTGTATACTTATATTACTTGCGTGGTTGTTTCCGCCAATTGGCGAAGAGCTAGCTCCTGCATGGTGATGCCTTATATATTATTGCTTGTATTCGTTTTTGGGTTAAAAATTACAAAGGAGGTGCTGCCTAAATTTTAAATAACGAAAAACATGTTCAAGTTAAATACAAGATTTTGTTTCATATATTATTACTTACATATTTAAGGAAAGAACTTGATTTCATCATACCATTCTTTCAAAATTGCACCTCCACTATTTTCCCCAAAAAAGGTTTAGATTTCTGGGCTTTTGGCTTACTTGAATTAGATAAGGTCCTATAGGCTTCACATGATTCAAGTGCCCATCGCATGCCTTTTCCGGGTCGTGACAAAGTTGGTATCAGAGCATTAGGTTTAACCTTGATTCGAGTCTAGGTTTGATTATGTGGAGTCTAGGGCGTATATTTATATTCGGAACATAGGCTTGACCTTACGGAACTTAGACTTGGCCGAGGGGGTATTAGACCCGAACTTTCGTCGCGTAGGTTGACTTTGGTTGACGGAGTAGGTGACTTATGTAGAGTGACGTACCGTGTGTATGTTCCGCGGCATACTTACGATACGGTACTCCGCTTAAGAACCCTTAGGATGTACATTTCGTAGGCACTGTATTTCTATTCGTTACTATGATCTATCCTCATCAATGTTGGATTGTGGTTTCCGTTACCATGGTTACACGAGCAGAGAGAGAGCTGCGGCAAGAGTTGCGGTCAGCACGAGCTCGTCACGGACGAGGACTGACCAGGTTGTTTTCCGGTAGCATACGAAACACATCGATATATTGTTATTTGGATTTTTTTACGTTGACACGAGCGTTCGAGATCTGCTCCAGATGATCGGGCAACTGTTAGAGGCCAGCCAGAATGCGAAGACGGTTGATGTACCGTCTATTTCAGATGATTGAGGATTTCGTTTTATGATTGGTATTTCTTATGTGCACCACAGTTGCACTTGATTCATATTTTATATATCAGTTGTGTTGATTCTTGTTTTCATGCATATTCATTGCACTCGATTTCGATCTTATATTATCCGAGATGTTTGATTTTGATTTCATATATATAGTGTGCATATGATTTGATTTTTTCTTTCGGCATAGTTTACACGAGCTTTAAGTACTTGATATGGTTTTGTGCACGCGGTTGCACATGTTTATGAGTTTATATACCGCGGTATACTTGATTTTGAATTGGTATATGTCGTATACCATTGATTTCGATTTTTATACTCGATATTCGTTTTCGTGCACCATGTGCACTTGATTGAGATTCTTGCGCATACTTAGCGCACTTGATGAGATTTTTTGCACATCAGATGCACTAAATCGGGATTCTTCGTGCATATCAGATGCACCTGATATCGTTGTCCTGCACACCCGTTGCACTGGACAAATGTTTTCGTGCACACCCGTTGCACTCGATTTTTTTTCTGTACACATTAGTGGCATCCATACATCATTTCGATTTCCGTGCGCACCAGACGCACGTGGCATCCTTTCTATGCATTTTTGGGATTGAGTTCTTTAGAGCAACATGTTTTTATGATATATAATATATGGTTTGATAACCAAGCAGGGATGTTCTGAGAACAGTACCTGAATATTTTTGCATGCATCGATAATTGCCGAAGGGATTTCCATAAAGGAGTTATAGTCTTAATATTTTTCCTACATGTTCGTGATGACAGGAAACTTTACCAAGGAAACCCTTCTAAATTATTTTCAAAAGGTGGGACGTATATGTTGAACAAAGGATATATATAACTATTTTCCTTATAAATTAACATCCGCTACTGGTGCCGTGATATGCGCATCGCACGACGATTTGAAAAGGATTTAGCATGCACGATTATTCAGTTGTTTTCACGATTACACAAGATTCGTACTATGTATATGTTATAATCCAAATTATATCGTATTTGATTTTCGTAATGGATTTTGGTACTAGTAGTTTCACATTAACTCCCATGATGGCGTGATACTGGACGGAGTTTCGATTCCGAGTTTTACACATTTTCACGTGCATTCTACGCGTTATGATATATTTTATGTATTCATGATTTCGGTGCCCCGACGACTTGATTGTTCTGTTGAAATGTTTCAGTTATTGGGGGGTTTAAATTTAAATTCGAGGACCGAATTTATTTAAGAGGAAAAGATTGTAACATTTCAGAAAATAAAATATTATTTTTTTTGAAATTTAAATAATTAAAATAATAAATATTATGAATATTTTACTGTATGGAGATTAGTTTTAACGAAATGGTATAATTATATATCGATAGTTTGGGAAATATTTGGAAAATTAATATAATTATCGATTTGGAAGGTGTTAAGTTGATTTGGATATTTTATAAATATTTATACAATTATTTGTATACGAGTTTATTACTAAAATTGATTAATATTTTACTAATTATGCATTAATACGGTTTATGTGCATGATATGCACCATAGCATGTTACAAACACTTGTTGCATGTGTGAACCATGTTTCATTTGTATAGTATGGTTTTGATTTTGTTTGTTTTGAAACAAAAATAGAAAAGGAAAGAAATGGAATTTTAAATGGTCAAAGGGGCATGGGAGTATGGGTGAGTGAGAGAGAGAGAGAGTGAGTCAGAAAATTCTAGAGTGTCATGTCTCATTCTTTTGCCATCCTCATCCTCCATCTAATATTTTCTCCACCTCCTCTTCCTCCCCTTCAAAACCACTCTAAAACATATACTTCCTTCACAAAAAATATTCCCTTCATCACTTCAAAGACCATGGTGTGATCAAGTTGGAACTTTGAAGACTTTGGGCAACTCAAGAAAATTCTTGAGTTGCCAAATGAGGTATATTTCCTTTCCGTAAGTTAAGTTAGTTGTGTTTAGTGTATCCTATGGTGGTTTAGAGTTATAATTGTGTAGAATTGTGATCTTGGAAATTTCCAAGTTTATGTTTAATGATTTTGTGGACTTGTAAAGATGTAATTGAGATGTAGTGATGCTTTGCATGACCTTACTGTTGTTTTAGGGACCAAACCAGAGACCAAAACAGTGATTTGAACCTTATAATTGTTCCGATGTCGGTTTTGTGGTATTGTGAGGACTACAGAGAATCTGGAGCAACCTGGGTTATATCTGAGAAAATCAAATATATACATTAACCTAGTTAGACTAATAGGAGACCACCAAGAGAAGACAAACCCAAAATTCCTCCTTCATCCCGGCGGCGCCGGGTAGATTGGGCATTTCGCCGGGCCAATGGTGAGTATTGGTGTAGGGGTTTCACCTATAGCTCACTTTCCTTATGACATAGCCTTTGTGTTGTTAGTTTTGCCCCTTTTCACCTAACCAGAAATCTGGGAGCGTTTTTAGTTGGTTTTGATAATGTTTTTCCGACTTTAAAAACTTGGTTTTGGTATTTGAATTATGGATTTGGTCGTTGGAAGTTTGTACGTCAACGACAAGGGTTTTATAATTGTTCTTGCATGCATAGACCATAGGTTCTAAGCTATGTTCGTTTCGTATGCCGCTTTAGTTTTCGTGTTCGATACGTGTTTACGATATAACTATTGAAAACTGTAGGTACCCGCGTGGACTTGATTCGACAAGCGAAGGGCATGGCGGCATTGACTTCGGCAAGCGAGGATCAAGGTGAGTAGATGTATATCTACGGTGGAAGTCGGGTGGATGGCGTATAGTACCCCCACAGATTCGTAGATTAGGATGTGTATAGTTTGTATATGTGTGTTAATGTGAAGTATGGATACTTAGCAAATGGGGTTTTCTAGGAGACCATAAGTTAGATTAAGCTTACCCGGAAAAAGAATGTTCTTAGTTTAGTTTCTTAGTTGTAAACCCGTAGTGTATAGGTTGTCACACACACACACACACACACACACACACACACACACACACGGGATATGATATATGGGTGTATATGTATATATGTATATATATAGAGAATAATGGAGGAAAGATGCCATAAGCGGGAATTTCCTCCTATGGCGTCAAAAAAATACACCCTTCCTCATTTTTTCCGTCGATCGGCACCCACCATATTCATCGTTATCATCTAAGATGTGGGTACACCAAATTTCAAGTGATTCTACAACCTTTTCACCGTTGATTTAGCAATGTAAAAAGTTCTATTGTTGGTAAACCGTTAATTTTGAACCCACTAAATCAATGGTGAAAAAGTTGTAGATTCACATGAAATTTGGTGTACCCACATCTTAGATGATAACGATGAAGATGGTGGGTGCCGATCGTCGGAAAAAATAAGAGAGGGTGTATTTTTTCGATGCAATAGGAGGAAATTCTCTCCTATGGCCTCTTTCCTCCATTAACCTCATATATATATATATATATATATATATATGGATGCATTGATATATATTTATATATATATATACACACACATATGTTATACATATACGTATAAGATGAAGATACAAGATGTTGAACGGATATGAGTCGATATGATCAGGCATGATGCCGTGGGGTTATGATATGTGATTGAATCGAGGTATCGTTTATTATATGATATAATAAAGGATTGTTGGGCGAAATATATGCAAACGTGCGATAACATATGACTTGGTGAGATATTAGATTGTATGAGACCTTAGATCCGCACTCTTGATCATGATATTGTATGATGATGATACCGTATGAATGATGATTTATATATGATATTTGATCTGTACCCTCGATTTTATGGATGCCGTACGATGGATATTACCGTACGAGATACATTTGATGATTGATCCGCACTCTTGACTCGAGAATTCCGTACGATGTATTATACCGTACGTGATGCTATGAGGCTAGATCGCCGACTACTAGATATATCGACTCGGATACGTATAGTCTTCCGCTACTCTGACCCAGGTTTTTGTTTAGCCTTTTAGTTAGTTTCTTAATTTAGTAAATAAACGTTAGAATATAGCTCGAGTCATACCTATTTTCAAAACTAGCGAATCGTCGGTATTTTTAAATTGGCAACCGAGGGATGCTACAGATTTTCAAAACTGATATTTCTTTTCTCAAAAACACCGTAGCCCCTACTTTTCTAAAAACAACGATTCGTGCTATTTTCAATACTATCACTGTATGGCTCGAATATAGATTTATATTTTATAATGTTTCATTTATTGCCTTTTTCCTGTCATTCATTGTATTGTAGATTTAATTGTGTTTTTACTAGCTGTTATGATCTCGCCTGCTAGGACACCTGCACCTTACCGATGATGCGCATGTTGCACGTACACTTGCTTCGGTAATTGCCATGCCACATACACTTTAGAAAATGGTACTTCATTGGCATAACTTGCTAACTGGTAGTTTAAACATATTATTAGTATGCTTTCTCTCATATTCTAGTTTAGATATTGCATTCCTTACTTAGATGCCCGATAAATTCATATATTCTTTCGGTTATGTACTGTTTTAGGGCTTTATGCCGATATTCACTGTTCATTTACTCGTGATTTTGAGATTTCGGATCTTTCATGAGATTTCTGGATTTGGGGGAAAACCGCAAGAATTTTATAAACTTATTATCACTTTAAAAATGCAAGTTGCGGTTTTCTCGTGATATGATGCGTATGGCATGTTCGCCGCCGAAAACTGGGAAAGACAAACGTCTAGCCTGAATTTGGGGGCATATACTATTTTGGTTTATCCGTCCATCTCTCCGAAGATACCAAGTTGATTTATGGCACCGTGTATCGAAGGTTTAAATGGATGCGGCCGTTGTAACAGACTTCGTCAGATTCTCCTTCATTGTGAGGGGTTTTTGATTGTGGGGACGCTCTTCCCTACAGGCGCAAGCCCCTGCAGTTAATTACGTTACCGGATAGCGGTAACCACTTTCTCTTTCTCCAGATGGTTATTTCATGTCGTGTGTGTTTGTTTTGTTTTAGGTTGCCCGTGGATTGTATACGGAGACTAATTTATGTTGTCGCCCGTAGGGAGTGGATTAGTCCAAATCTGTATTTTCTTAGATTTGGGTTTGGGTTGGTTTAAGGATCGTTAGTCTTGTTTTAGAATAAGATTAACTCAAACCATTGTTGAGGATACGTTGGCCTAATTTTAGACTAAGATCTACTCAACAGGATTTTGGGATCATTTAGATCCAACGAAAGAGTATTTGGACTTTATCGTTTTAGTTTAGGGACATTGCGGTCCATTGGGTTTAAGGACATCGTAGTCCATGAGTTTAAGGACCTCATAGTCCATAAGGTTTAGAGACATCGTAGTCTGTATGGTTTACAGACATCATAGTCTGGTTTAAAGACATCATAGTCTGTAAGGTTTTGGTTTAACCGTTTGGGGATGCACCAAAAGTTATTGGTTATTGGGACCCTCCATCTCTCTGAAGACGTTGAAGAATTACAACGACATGTATCAGAGATATGAAGAGATGTACTCTTGAACCAATATTGGTTGGGAGATCTATAGTCAGGTTTGGGACTAAGACCAACTAAAAAGATTATGAGCACATGGGCTCGGTCAATCTGAATTAAGGACTTGTGGCCAACTTGGGCTCAGCCCACTCAGTTTTGAATAAAATGTTGAACATTTGTTTGGGCTCAGTCCCTTTTTGTTCAATAATACTGAGCATTGATTTGGGTTCTGACACCCCTTTTTCTTTTTGTCTTTTATTGAGTGTTGAACACTTTTTTATGGCGCTGGGGCTTTATTTACAGGGCGCTTTGTAATTCCTTAGCGCCCACGTGTGGAGCACGTGGAGCGCTTGGCGCTGAGCGCCAAACTTGGAGCGCTAAGGTGCTTCTTATAAAATAGCGCCCACGTGAGGAGCACGTGGAGCGCTTGGCGCTGAGCACCAGACTGGGAGCGCTAAGGCGCTTCTTATAAAATAGCGCCCACGTGAGGAGCACGTGGAGCGCTTGGCACTGAGCGCCAGACTGGGAGCTCTAAGGCGCTTCTTATAAAATAGCGCCCACATGAGGAGCATGTGGAGCGCTTGGCGCTGAGCGCCAGACTTGAAGTGCTAAGGCGCTTCTTTTAAAATTGACAGCTTTGATCAATTCTGTGCTCTGAGAATTAAGTTCTCATTTATAAGAGACTTTGTCTCATGGATCTAAGAACTAAGTCCTTCTTTTATGCGAAGATGCTATGATCTCTTTTATTTTTATTTATGAGAGACTTTGTCTTATAGATCTGTGATCTAGAAAAAAAACTAAGTTCTTCTGATGTGAGAGTGAAACTCTCAAATATGGAGGAGATGTTATGATCTCTCTTCTTTTTATTTACCGTGAAGAAGTTTCCTCTTCTCAGAGCTTGCCCTTCTCTTTTTCTTTTCTGAGAACTTGAAACTTATGGAGGGGTTCCTCTCTGCAAGACTTGAAGTCTTCGGTCCTTTATATAGGGGAGGCTGATTTGTTGAATCAGTTAACGAAATCGCTCATTGAGAGATTTCTAATTGATTTGGGGATGTTTCCCACCATTGGATCTTTGATCCAAGAGATTCACAGAAAACATTTTTCTTGTTTTTAATAAGATTAGGAAAATATTTTCCCATACAGAACTTATTATGTATCTTGGTGATTTTTAATCGCCATTGGATGTTTGATCCAACGGTGCTCTGATTTACAGAGCACAATCTCTCTTGTTTGGAAAGATTTGAGGAGTATTTCCTCAACAAAATTTTATTCTGCTAATTTGATGATTTATCATCTTCGTTGGTTCTTTGATCCAAGGGTAGAGAACATTTAGTTCTAGCGCGGGCGCTCTCGTGTTTTGCACGTGAGGCGCTGCCTCAGAGTCTTTGACTCTTGGCGGTAGCGCTCTCGTGCTTTACACGTGAGGCGCTGCCTTAGAGTCTTTAGCGCTGGCGCTCTTGGCGCGAGCGCTCTTGTGCTTTGCACGTGAAGCGCTGCCTCAGAGTTTTTAACTCTTAGCGCTGCGCTCTTGGCGCGAGCGCTCTTATGAGGCGCTGCCTCATTTCGAATTTCAAATTTTGAATAGAGATTTGCTCTCTGATTGGGGGAAAAAATGCCCCCCCCACCATTACGCTCATATGGCTTACACGTGAGTGCAGCGGTGGCAGCCTTTCCAACGTTAGATCAACTTGGAAGTTGGATCGACTTCCAGCGCCTATAAATAGGGCCTTTGGCCCTTGAGATGACTGCTTGTTCTTCTTCTTGCTTTCTTGTTCTTGAGAATTTAATTCTCCTGAGAATATAATTCTCCCCCTTTCAGAGCTTAGCTCTCTGCCTTAATAAATTCTTAGAGTCAAAACTCTGACCAAATTTGGTAAGGATTGAACTTATTAACAGGGCTCTGCTCTTCTCAGATCGTAGATCTAAAAAATGTTTTAGGTTTTTACCCATTAAAAGAGTCGTGCTCATCTTTAGATCATAGATCTTCAAGATATAATTTTTTTAGTATGATTTTAACCCATGAATAGAACACTGTTCATCTTCAACGAAGGACTCTTAAAGTTTGTTCACGGATCTTGAAGATCTTGGAGTTTTTACTCTGCAAAAAGCTTTGCTTTTTTTGGGTTTTGATGGATGATTCCATCGTTTTCATAGAGCATGGCTCTTAAAATTTTTAAGGAATTTTATTCCTCTCACGATTAGAGTTGACAGATGTCACTCTTGTCTGCAGAGCGTTACTCTCGAGGGAGTTAAACTCCTTGGCCCGAGGGGCCTTTCATTAAATGAGAATCCTTTTAGGATTTCCTCTTTAATGAGTGACTGTCTCATCAATGATGAGCCATCATCTTGATTTTGTGGGTCCCCTCTGGTCCTTTTCCACTGCATTGTAGTGCGGTACAAATTTAAAGTACCAAATGCCAGAATTTTAACTGTAGCCTTGACAGCTAACTCTTGTTCTTTTTCGCGTACGTACTATGTCTTTTGACACTTCTTTCCCATTTGTTCTTCCGGAAAGCTCATTCCCTGACGCGCCCGTGGATAGGGAAGTCTTCGCGCTGATCAAAGATCATGACCCTGTGCAAAAGTCTCTTCATTTATGGGGGGCGTGGTACAATCAAATCATCCCGGGTCGACGCAGCTTCTCTTGTGTGGTGCCTTCGGAGCCCATTTCGGCGATCCACTATGCCGACTCACCCCTAGTGAACTATGTCATAGAGGAGGTCAAATGGACTTCGGAGGGTTGCCTTCATCCATCTATGGCCGCGATACCCGAACAGCCGCCGATGGCCTTAAATATTCTGGGGCGGCGTATATTTCAAGGAGAGTCGCGCCCTTGGGGACAGCCGTACATAATAGGCTTGACTCCTCGCCATCCAGCTAGGTACTTGCAGTGGGAACGATACATTTTGTCGGCCAAGAAATCACTACTGCTGAAGCTCGGGTTGTACCCTGCAGTTTACGCTTCTCTTTTCCCGTATTCCACTCCCCCTGTATGGTGGGTCAAAACTTTCTTGGAACAATGGAATGTACTGACTCACACCTTCCTTCTATCAGATTGGGAAGTTTCCATCTCTTTGGAGGAGTTCGCGGAGATCTCCAGCTTACCTGTCAGGGGAGAACATTACGAGGAGATACTTCCTCCTGATGAGTGCATCTTTGCCACCAAATCAGTAGTGATGGGCCTTACCCTGGAGAATGCCATTCAACATCAATTCCCAAGTCTGATTAAGGTGTTGAAAATTTATGAAAGTCTGTTTCTCGAATCCGGAGGACACGGGGTCAGCTTCATGGATTTCATTGCTCGCTTTCTTCGCCCGGAAGTCTTATCGAAACAAGCTACGAAATTCGCCAAGCTTGATGATTCGTTTGGTTTTGTCTTAGATAGCCAGCCAACAGCGGAGGCCGATCAAAGGAATTTCTTTCTCCAGGATACCCCGGTCGTCCCCTTTGTAGAGCTCGCAGCTTTAGACATTGACGAAGAGGTGTTATTTTTGTGATTTCTCGGCCTATGGTTAAGTTGGTTTGTGCTACCAATGTACCCTAGCCATATGAGGCCATCCGTCTTCAACCCGGCTCACCGAATAGTTGTTGGGATGCAAGTGACCGTCGGGGTCGCTGGGCTGGCTCACTTGTATCATGTCCTTAGCTTGGCGGCAGACACCACTCTGCCAGGGGTGTAGCCCATAAATTTCCCACTACACTATTTCACTTCGTGGATCCAACTTCATGTGCTCGGCACTTTTGGAGTCCACAAGCGGCCCCGTTTCTACGACAGTTATAACTTTCCTCGGGTTATGCTGCTAGTTGACGCTTCCGCTTTGGAACCGACTCAGCGAGAGGTTCGGGGTCTGGTTCTTCGCCCATGTACAGTTGGAGATGGCATGACCTTTGTCGATAAGGTTTTAACTATCGGCAAGGAATCCACTAAGACGGTGCAGCCGTTGCAGGACACCTTCTAAGACGGGGCTTCTACATTGAAAGCTCGGGAGATTCTTCACTTATATTCAATCAGGCCTGGCATTTTAGTGTTTAGGCAGAACGATTCGGCGCTGTTCATGAGATACAACCCGCACCGTTTTGTTCAACAATCAAGCTACAATCAGGGTGTACCGCTTGAGGATTTTGTAGCTCAACCGGTTGCTACGGAAGAGGGTATCCATGACACGCTGCACCATTTCATGCGGCTTAACACCGGGTTCAGCTTCTTTATCAGTGAGCCGAGCTGCGTTCTGAAAGTTTTGAACGTATACGTGGCATGGTATCAGCATTCGATGGGTGTTGTTATTAGGGAAGAAAAGCAGTTACTGCTCGATCGCAAGGGTGTTGTCCCTGCTGGTAATCTAGCTGTCCTTTTGATACAACGAACCATTGTTCGTCCTTCCTTGAGAGAAGCTGCTGTGGTTGTGGTCCCGCCCGCCTTTCTTGATAAGCCTCTATCTCATGTGCCTGTAGAAGCGGTGGCTGCAGCGTCTCTTGAGTCTGGCGTGGGTACGGAGATCGGGACTCATCGCCAAAGTTTCCCGCCAAGCACAAACTCTTGTCGTCGGCTGCCGGCACTCGCTCACAGAAAAAGAAGAAGTCACACTTTTCTGCTGACGTCATGCTCGGCCAGGAGCCCCATGCTCCTTACAGCGAAGGCTTGTGCAAGTATGGCACTAATGATAGCTTGTTCGACACGCCGGTAACTGACACCGACCTACAGGCTGCCCTTCTGGCCTCCGAGCGATTGGCTCACGAAGAAGCGGCATTAATTACCATTGTGAAGTTAGTTATACTTCCGTTGTATTTTTTCATTGATTCCTTCCTTATGATTATGCTTTTACTAATACCCTTTTCTTCAACAGGCATTTCTGCTGAAGAGGCTCTTGTGGCTTCCCTCAAGACTTTCGAGGAGGAAGAGAGGCTCCGTGCTTCTTTGGGTCTTGGTATAATTCAGCTCATTGTGGCTTTCATTCTCTTTTTTCTTTATTCGTGGTCTGACCCTCTCCCTTATGTTATTGTAGGGACTACCTTGACTCAGGTTATCCCAAGTGCGGTGCCGATCCCGAGTGGTGGTGTGGTGATACTTCCAGAGCTAGCTATTGTGGCCCCAGCTCCCACGATAGTACCGCAGGAGGCTTCACTTAAGCAGCCGATGACAGACGCCGTAACGGCTCCAGAGGCAGCTTTTGGATCGGACGATGGCATCCCTTTGACAGAAGTCTTTAGGAGATTGCTTCTCACCGCTCAGACCAAAAAGAAGCGTAGGAAGCGTATGGCGAGGGAACGCGATGCCAGCTTGGCTGTGGGTGCAGGTTCAAGCACTACCCCATCTGTCGCTATTCGTCCAGAGGATACTCCAGCAGCCCAGTCTACCGCCCATAGACAAGTTGCGCGAGCGGCTTGGGAAGAAACCGAAAAGCTGCCCAAAGGTAACGTAACGCTGAGTCTTTTATTAGAACTCGATCTTCAAATTCTTATATACCATATCCTGTAGGGCCAAGTCCTGACGATGAGATGGCAGGCGAGACGATGGCGACCACAGAGCCCGAAGTGGCTACTCTCTCTCAGGAGTTTAGGACTGCCCAAACCGCCGCTCTTTCTCCTTGTGGTTCCCTGCTATCGGCGGGCATCGCGAGTGTCACGATGGCCCTCGTCGAATCAGGGGACGAAGACATGGGTGCCAAAACTATTCCACTGAAGGAAAGCAAAGAAGCCGCTGCGCCTGGTGATGCTTCCGTCGCGGTTTTGGCTGATGACCCATCAGTAGGTCTTGGGTCACTGTCTACTTTTCATTTTACAATCCCGTTCAGCTTCTTCTGACGACATTTTGTTTGTTTTGAGTGTAGGTGTGGTGAACGCTGAGGTTGTGCCACCCGAAGAAGCGTCACCAGTTGCTGCTCTAACGGTCGCCGTCCCTTCGCTTTCTCTCGTGTCCTCTCAAATGCTGGAAGGTATGGGTTTGCGATTTATTTAATTTAAATCCTAGATACCATCTTTCTTGTATTGACAGTATATTGTCGCAATTCTACAGGAGTCCTTTTCGACCATCTGTATTAAGTATTGAACCCACATTTCTCCTTCCAGTCAGAAATCGTCCTGCCTGCTGGTGTCGGTGAGCATAGTTTTTTAACCAACATCCTTTCCTTTCCTTTCTTTTATGGGCAACCATGTCGTTGCTAATTCTTATTTGAATTGATTGAAGCGTTACAGATTGGAGGAGGGGACGAGAGAATAGCCGCTCCTCCGGTACTCCTAACTTTGCCACCTGTCGCAGCCGGTATAGTAGACTCCATCGCTCATATATTTTCTTTACTTCCTGAGTCGACATCTGACCATAATTTATTTTGCAGCAATTGCACCGACTCCAGCTCCCTTCGAGTCTCAAATCCCAATGCCAGAAAGGCCCTTTGCTAAACGCCCATCTTCCAAGGGTGCTGCAACGAGCCTGCGAATGTTGAGCGAGTTCGTCGAGGATCTTGATGCTGAGGCCCTCGCATCTGCTGCAGACTTTACTGCTGAGGTTAATCCTATGCTGGAGACGCTCGTGAACTTTCATGATGAAGGCGTCGTCGAGTCTTGGGTTAATCATGCAGGATGATCGAGGCCTGCCTGCATGAGATTGAGCTCAAGCGTCTCGCTCTGGAAGTATCGGCTTTGAACTCCCAGCGAGCTGCATGGGTTGAGCAGAGTGTTCCTTTCTTTCGCCATTTTTAACAAGAAGAGACCCTAAGGCGAAAGGAACGTGAGGTGACTTCCACCGAGTCTATCCAATTGCGTGCCCAGGTCGAAGCGAACGCTGCACGGCTAAAAGATATTTTTGAAAACCTCCAACGCTGTATTTCTGACGGGCTGGTGCTGAGGAAAAAGCTTGACTTCACTGAGCATGTTACGCAGAGTCAGGAAGCCACTCAGCGGGAAATCGATGAAAAGATTGTTGAAGATAGTGCCCTCAGAGTCAATTATTAGGTCACAGGTACGTGATTGTAATGATTGATGGAGGACCTATCCCGGTAGGACAGTCTTACTCGAGATGATAGTATGCTATCTGGTTTACCTTTATCATCGTGTACTGTTTTAAGTGACCTGACACGTCGCTATTACACGTTGATAGAGCCCCTAGGATTCTTGCTTGACCACAAGTAGTATGAGGGCGATCATATAAGTGGGAGCTGGGGGTCTATAAGCATATCCTTAAAAGGTCCATAGTCGTGAGAGTTTCGAGACAGGGAATCGATTCTCCATAGTAGACTAGTGTATACAGTCGAGACCCCGACGAGGGGCGGTGGCCGGTCTCACAAGCCACTGGTGTCAGTTGGATCACCTAAGATGTATACAGGTGCTCATTGGGTTATGAGTACACCGGACAGGACTCGCCGGGAACATGCTAGTTGGTCATATACCAGACGTCAGATGGCAGTTCCCTGGTGACATGTGTGCAGGTTAGTTCATCGACCTGGGGATCGTCATTTGTCTCGTGTGAGTTCCCACTGTACTTTGATTACTACCCTACCACGGCTCAAAGGAGTCGTGCAAACAGGTTTTAGTTGGGTACAGTCCCGAGCCACATGGAGGCAGTGAGCGTATCTTCAGGGGTTCGTCTCTCCCGGTATTGGGGGTGAGGTCGTGCTGTGTCTAGGAGAACCATTACACGAAGCCCTCGGCCGAGGCAAGGAGATTTACTGGTAGGTATTCCAGTAGTATCTCAGGGTGTTCTGGGCTACACTCCGACACGACTTGTACCGCTTTTGGGGGTCTGACTTTTACCAACCCCCTAGGCCCGCCATGCGATGCTCATAGACGAACGGACCGGACTGTACGGATATTGTCACTGACAGGCTCAGTAGGGAGTCAGGCTGAGTTCGCTCACAGACGTCCCTTTTGGTCAATACCTGGTAGCCCGTTATGTATTGGCTTATACCACTAACGTGCTAGTGGTTAAATCCACAACCAAGGTGTTGATGAGTCTTTAGAGTCCCCCACATTCAGTTACTCAAGCTTTCGGGCGAAAGGTTGTAGAGGCCGTATGGAGATATGGCAAGGTCCGATCAGATACGTGCGGTATTGCACGGATCAGGATCGGACAGTTTGTACTATAGGCCGTATGGTTATATGGCAGGGTTCGATCAGATACGTGCGGTATTGCACGGATCAGGATCGAACAGATAATGCTAGCCGGCTTTGGTATAAGCCGGATCCTAGTATAGTACAGTGTAGATTTTGTCTCATTGCATGTGTATTTCGGTCGAAATACAGATGCGGGTGTGTATGCACAGTATCGGGGTTTTCCTGTAATTTATTACGGGACCAGGTTTTGGAGTTGCCAGTTTGTTTTCCGTTTCGGCCAATTTTCTTTTGATCGTTCATTGGCCGACGTTTGGTGGAGGAGGGTTTATTTGCATTGTTGCAAATAGGCTTTTTGTGGAGGGGGTCTTTGCTTATTGTAGCATCATGATGGTTTTCATGATGTGCACCATCATTGACTTCTCCTTCTCATGATGGCTTGACTTTTAGTGGGCATGATGGTTGATGATGATGAGGGGTGAGGTTGGTTGAGTGTGGGTTTATTGTTGTGATCATTTCCTTTTTGGCATGATAGCCTTCTCTCTCTCTCCATTGTATTATTGAATGGCCACACTCTCATATACACTCTCTCACCCTCACATTCTCTTTCTTCCCATTTTTGTATGGCCGGCCAAAGCCATAGAGGGGCTGTCCAAAATTAGAGAGTGGGGTTTTTGGTTGATATCATGTTGCAAAACTCCTACTAATCCCTCTACAAAAGTTCATGTTTCATACCTCCACCAAAAAGGCAATTCCACAACCCCAAAAGTGAGACACAAGCTCTACTATAGATTCTACAGTAAATCTTGGGCACGTCGCGTAGCCGGCTTCGTGCCCGAGTTGCCTCGGCATTGAGGTGGGAGCCCGTAAACAAAGTAGGCGATGTGGTGCACTTCCGGCGATGAGGAGGAGACGGGACTTTTCCGCAGGAGATCGGGACCATGACGAGAAGACCGGAGGACTTGGATCGTCGGTATATCTCTATTCCCTTTCTTGTAGATAGCTAGGACTAGTTAATGGTTCGATCCGGGTATTAGTGCGCGGCGGTTTGCCAATTCAAGAAAATTAAAGTTATTCACCGCTTCCGCATTTGGCCGTCGGTTTGACGGCCGGGGCGCCGCCATGCACTTACAGTGGTATCAGAGCCTCCCCATTAACTTCGTCTAGCTTTGTGTAATGTGTTTTTCTGTTCCGATCGATCGAAATGTTCAAAAACCCGTATTTGCCCACATCAGTTTTCTGTTGAAATTTTTTGGTCCCCAAAAATTTTTCAGGTTGTATAAAAGCACTGTACAGGAAGACTTAAGACTTCTGGAAAAATCCGACACCATGATCCTCTGGTTGGAGCGCGAAACCGCGGCCAAAACCTACTTCTGGCCGCGGTTCCGCCGCAGAGTAGAGGAGACAGTGGGCCGGATCTTTTCAGTGGGCCTCTGGGATTATTTTTGGGGTTTTTGAACATTAAAATTGGGCCCATATTTTCTGTAACTGCTACAGTTTTGTTTTGGGGCCCACTTGTTAATATTCGATCGGTCGGATATTTTAAACACATTTTTCACAGTATTTACATTATATCTGCGACCGTGAATGTCACTTGATCGGTAAATCCGGTCTAACTGCTATAGCCCGGTTAGACGGATTTGCGAACGTGACTTTCACGTTGATGTTTTGTTTTTGCTGTGATGTTGCGGATCGGTCGTGGGGGATAGCCTGGATGCAATGCTAGTACAGTTTTGTTGTATTATGTACATTTGATATTGCGGGGCGAGCGTCCGACATGTGGACTGCCGTCACTGCCTGTTTGTATTATTATTTTGGGGCACGACCTGGTTGCGGTCGATATACCCGTTGTATGTATATTTTACTTTCTGTACTAGGATTACCCCGCGGAGGGGTGCACGGATAGCCGGATTCTGGAGGGCAACAAGCCCGCATCTCATGGCATTGAGACGGAGGGGGCTTCACTCTAGGATTGGCGGGATATTCGCCGCACTCGTAGGGTGTACAGGTTGACCCAGGAGGGGTGCCCAAGTTACCGGATTCCGTAAAGTGCTGGGTGGTCCATTCACGGCGCTGAAGGGGGCTGCCTCGCTTCAGGTTTTGGCGGGTGACTTGCCGCACCCGTAGGGGTCTAGGATTTCATTGCACAGGCTATCCACACGACCAGGGGAACGTCGGGTTTCGGCAGTGGCTCTATGAAACCCGGGGATCTCAGATATCTGTATTGTTTCTGTGATGCTGTTCATTCTCTGTGATGTTGCATTCTATTCACGCCTTGAGCGAATATAATATATTGGTATATATATTAGTAGATGTTGTATATGTTTTACATCCGCGCTAGTCCAGTCCCCGCTCTGTCGTTAGTTAGCTAACCTAACGGGTAATGACGGGACCCAGTGGCGAATGCGGATGGCATATACGTACATCAGTATATTTTCGTTCTTTGTGGTGTGATCAATTGATGGGACTGCATTGATTCGGATCAATGCAAGTTAAAACAAACCTAATCTGATGTTGTTGGAACATTTTTCAAAAAGCTGTTATTGCAAGGACGTTCACTTTTGTTTTGCATCGCGGTATTCATTTGGAATATCCTGCTCCTCAGTCGACGAGGCAAGGGCCGAGATCCCTTCACCGGGAGTGACCCCTTGGACAAAAAGTTTGCGTCAGGGCATTAACTTCACTATAACCGATTACTTTTGCTTTGCACCATGGTATTCAGTTGGAATATCCTGCACCCCATTCTACGGAGAAAGAGCCGAGATCCCTTCACCGGGAGTGACCTCTTTAGCGGAAGTTGTCGTCACTATATTTCTAAAAAGCTATCCATTCCTTCAACGATATCAAGTTCTTTACGTTAAAGGTTTTCGCCAGAAACCATTCGTAGCCCTCCGTCGTTTCATATGGGTAGTCAATAGTATTCAAGCTGTGTTTGTTGGCCAAAGTCAAGACACAGTGTTTGGTAGCTGTTGGTTATTCATATGCAGCATAGATAGATGCGTTGGTTTGGAACAGTCGTATAGCCTTGTTGGCCAAAGTCAAGGGCTTGTGCGGGTGGATTCGAATCAACCTGGAGAATGACGGGTAGAACTTGACATGTGACTTATGATTTGTTGGCCAAAGTCAAGGTCAGAAGAGCATGGGGCAAAAATCACATCGGGAGTTTCAAAAGAACTGAAACTTGCCAGATATGCGTATACCTTCTGGAGTGTGATACCGTGAGCGGATTCCGTCACGTTATCATGCGATGATAGTTGGATCCCGATTCCCACTGATGAGTTAGTTTACTCCTCGGGTGACCCCGACTAATTCTTCTTTCAGGTTTGGAGGAGAATTTGAGGTACAGTGGGAGGATTCCAGATTAGATAAATTGGTAACCATTCTGATCTAGGTTAGAGTGCACGCTGAGTGTTTCTTTTCTCTCTCTCTCTGGCAGCGACCATTTGACCCGACCCTAAGACTATGACTCAGTGACCAAGTTGACCGAACCTTCTTAAACACTGGCTTTTGGATTGTCAGAGTTGCAAACCTCATTGCCACTCCTACTTTTACCCTTTTCTCCAGGACACCCCGTATTACTACGAACGTCCACTTCCATTGGACAAAACCATCGTATGGTTAGATACGAACTCGAAAGAATTTATTCGAGGATGGTTTCCGGTTCTGGAGAAAACGGATAGGATTATTCAGTTGTCTTTTCCTTTTACCATCTCTCAGGTTACGAGTACTCCTTGGTTTAGGGGTAGTACACCTATTACGCAAATTGGATTGTCTTCTTCCAAACCTTAGGCTGGTGCCGACCGGTGGGGAATGAAGAAAACCAATTAGCATAACGATGGTGTGCAGAAGGTATTAAGTTAAGACAAAGCAGGGGATTAGTAAGAGGGCAAAGTAAATTGCAACAGATATTCACGACCAAACCAGGTATTACGTTACCACTCCCACATCACCTTTGTATTTCTCTAGGACACTCCGTATCATTACGAAGATCCACAGTTTATTTGGATACTCCATCGTATGGTTATATACGAACTCGAAAGGAACTTGTTTCAGTTCGGGGATGGATTCTGGTTCAGGAGAAATAGGAATAAGATTTATTCAGGTGTCTTTTATCTTCACCTTCTCTCGCATTGCGAGTGTTCCTAGGATTGGGACATTACACCCATTATGCTTATTGGATAGTCTTCTTCCAAACCATAGGCTGGTGCCGAACGGTAGGGAATGAAGAAAACCATTTGGCCTAAAGGGGTGTACAGAAGGTAAAGACTAAAGACATATGAAGGGATTTGGAGAGATGGCAAAGAATTATACGGTTACAATCGTGAATCTGGAAGAGGCATTACTAGGAATACCAGGATACCCCATCGAAACATTTCAATGTTTCAGTTTCACTGTGTACTGTTAATAGAAAACTGATTTCCCGATTAGATACTTACTCCAGGGTATGTATTTACCAGATACGATTCTCACATCTGTATGGTTTTACAGATGATGAGTGGGAGTAAGTTATTGGGAATTGGGTGATTATCCTCATTATATCGGGATTCGTTGTAATCGGTGTTATTTGAGGAAATCACCTGGGCTGTTTGCCGGTTGGCAAATATTTGGTTTTGAATATCCGCAGTTATGCACCAATTTCAAATTGATATATCTGTACGTCTATTTTCATAGAGTGAGATGTACCTTTTTGAAATTATGTCTATGACATTTACCTATATCAGTGGATGGTTAGGTAAGGAGCATTGAACAGCGGTGTAATTTTTCTTAACCATAAGTACAGTTTTCAGCCTACGACACACAGTGAATGAGTTATCAGACTCAAGGGACTTATACAGAGTATTGTATGTTGTCCAGGGTCCATCAGGACAGAGGGGTTGGTCCTCGTACTATATTCGGTTTACGTATGACTTCTCTAGTTTTTAGACAGGTGTTTCGTAGGAAACACAGGGTCCGAATTTGGAGAAGTTATAGGTATTTGAATAGAGTAGAGAACCAGGTAAAGCAAGTATCGGGATTCTTCAAAGAGATCGAAGATGTAGATACTTGTGTATGGTATTCAGTTGATAGTAATGATAAAGAGATCTTGCCTCTCTTTCAGGTTACTCATAATTGGAAGCATTCCTAAGTTGAGTAACGCTGATCGACCTTCTTCCATTTAGTTGACATGCACTGGAGACAGTTGCATGATTTGGATCTGGTTCAGTTAAATCAGTGCCACTGGTCCTATATGGGATATAGAACAGTTCGTATCTTAACGGTGTTAAGGTACGGGGAGTTGTCCGGCTTATGCTTAAAACCAGACACTGGACAACTCAAGGCACGTTTCTGTAATGGCTGTTTGTGGGTTGACCCAGGCTATGACGCGGGTTGATTTTCTACCATCTGGATGAACAATAGCAATACTGTTCTAGACTCGCCACAGTTTTAATAAAAATGGATTTTTTCAGAAAACAGTAGTGGGAGTACGGTAGAACTGGAAGTGATTCCAGAACCACAAACGATTACTGAAGATTTGATAAGGAACCTAAAGATTCAATCTGGATTGACATTCCATTGGCCACTCCGCAGATAAGGTGGGTAACTTCAGGCACCCGAGAGGTACTACGATAGCCTCAAGGACGGTGACAGGGAAGTTCTTGTTTACCCACAATTACCATTGCTGTTGTTCCAGGCTGCGAGACCCGGTGGGAGGATGAGTATAGCGTCGTTCTAAACTAGTTTTAGAAATGTACGTCTATATGACTCTGCCAGAGGGTTGTCGTAGTCAGTGGGAGCAGCGGAAGCATTGGTGGACAGGTAGCTTATGTCTATTTACAGACTGAAGCACCAGTAGCGGAGATAGATCATCTATTTCTGACATGACAGTCATGGGTTTGACTTCATCAGAATAGGGGATGGATCTGTTGAGAAGGTAGTAGGGCGTGATGTCCTGGTATTTGGATGACATGCACAGAGTAGGAAAAGAAACTCCTATACTACAGTCGGTTATACTTTGGTCGTCACACAGTAGTTTCTCCATATGGGACTTGGACATTATATCAGACAAACTGGTTACTAGATCTATGGTTTTAGATCTAGATTTGGGTGGTTTTCCAATCAGGGTACTTGACAGCATTCTAAGAGTATTTAGGATGGACGACTCCTGGCACGGTAGTGTACCTGCAGGTGATGGAGTCACCCTCTCTGAAGCTGTCTTACAGACTAAAGGGGAGAGGGATGTGCATGATTGGCAGATCACTTGCTCAGGCAATTGAGTCAATCATGAGATGTCATGTACCACACCAGACATTGTTCTTGCACTAGATGCAATAAGTTGACATTAATCCAATCCTGGAGAAACAGTCGGAAGCAGTTTTAGAACATAAGTGGATGTTCTAGGGATATGATAACGACAGCCTCATTCAGGAGACAGTTATCATTCCAGGCTTCCAAGGTGACATGGACGACAAGGAGGTTGTCAGAGTTATAGTTTTTCCTTCTGACGAGGGGCAGTATTTTGGACAGGCGGTCCAAGGAAATACTGAGGGTGGCATGGCGCAGGATACTGATTAAGTTCAGTTGACGATACAGTCTAAGGAGTTTGGATTTGGAGTTCATTTATGAGCTATGTCCCATCAGACATCCAGACACATCCTAAGACATGTATTGCTCATTTCGGGAGATGGCTTTCTCCGCGAACATGAGATTTAGAGAGACATTGAAAGAGACAACAAAGCGGATCCACTCACTGAGGCCATTCCTCGAACGCAATAGTTTCGCAAACGAGCTTTGTGAGACTGACTAGTAGAGGAGTTGGGTGTTCGGTATCACACGGGCTGTGAGTATGCGACATCGCAATAATTAGCCTTGAGTGCAAGTGGGAGATTGTTGGAGATAGTGCCCTCAGAGTCAATTATTAGGTCACAGGTACGTGATTGTAATGATTGATGGAGGACCTATCCCGGTAGGACAGTCTTACTCGAGATGATAGTATGCTATCTGGTTTACCTTTATCATCGTGTACTGTTTTAAGTGACCTGACACATCGCTATTACACGTTGATAGAGCCCGTAGGATTCTTGCTTGACCACCAGCAGTATGAGGGCGATCATATAAGTGGGAGCTGGGGGTCTATAAGCATATCCTTAAAAGGTCCATAGTCGTGAGAGTTTCGAGACAGGGCATCGATTCTCCATAGTAGACTAGTGTATACAGTCGAGACCCCGACGAGGGGCGGTGGCCGGTCTCACAAGCCACTGGTGTCAGTTGGATCACCTAAGATGTATACAGGTGCTCATTGGGTTATGAGTACACCGGACAGGACTCGCCGGGAACATGCTAGTTGGTCATATACCAGACGTCAGATGGCAGTTCCCTGGTGACATGTGTGCAGGTTAGTTCATCGACCTGGGGATCGTCATTTGTCTCGTATGAGTTCCCACTGTACTTTGATTACTACCCTACCACGGCTCAAAGGAGTCGTGCAAACAGGTTTTAGTTGGGTACAGTCCCGAGCCACATGGAGGCAGTGAGCGTATCTTCAGGGGTTCGTCTCTCCCGGTATTGGGGGTGAGGTCGTGCTGTGTCTAGGAGAGCCATTACACGAAGCCCTCGGCCGAGGCAAGGAGATTTACTGGTAGGTATTCCAGTAGTATCTCAGGGTGTTCTGGGCTACACTCCGACACGACTTGTACCGCTTTTGGGGGTCTGACTTTTACCAACCCCCTAGGCCCGCCATGCGATGCTCATAGACGAACGGACCGGACTGTACGGATATTGTCACTGACAGGCTCAGTAGGGAGTCAGGCTGAGTTCGCTCACAGACGTCCCTTTTGGTCAATACCTGGTAGCCCGTTATGTATTGGCTTATACCTCTAACGTGCTAGTGGTTAAATCCACAACCAAGGTGTTGATGAGTCTTTAGAGTCCCCCACATTCAGTTACTCAAGCTTTCGGGCGAAAGGTTGTAGAGGCCGTATGGAGATATGGCAAGGTCCGATCAGATACGTGCGGTATTGCACGGATCAGGATCGGACAGTTTGTACTATAGGCCGTATGGTTATATGGCAGGGTTCGATCAGATACGAGCGGTATTGCATGGATCAGGATCGAACAGATAATGCTAGCCGGCTTTGGTATAAGCCGGATCCTAGTATAGTACAGTGTAGATTTTGTCTCATTGCATTTGTATTTCGGTCGAAATAAAGATGCGGGTGTGTATGCACAGTATCGGGGTTTTCCTGTAATTTATTACGGGACCAGTTTTTGGAGTTGCCAGTTTGTTTTCCGTTTCGGCCAATTTTCCTTTGATCGTTCATTGGCCGACGTTTGGTGGAGGAGGGTTTATTTGCATTGTTGCAAATAGGCTTTTTGTGGAGGGGGTCTTTGCTTATTGTAGCATCATGATGGTTTTCATGATGTGCACCATCATTGACTTCTCCTTCTCATGATGGCTTGACTTTTAGTGGGCATGATGGTTGATGATGATGAGGGGTGAGGTTGGTTGAGTGTGGGTTTATTGTTGTGATCATTTCCTTTTTGGCATGATAGCCTTCTCTCTCTCTCCATTGTATTATTGAATGGCCACACTCTCATATACACTCTCTCACCCTCACATTCTCTTTCTTCCCATTTTTGTATGGCCGGCCAAAGCCATAGAGGGGCTGTCCAAAATTAGAGAGTGGGGTTTTTGGTTGATATCATGTTGCAAAACTCCTACTAATCCCTCCACAAAAGTTCATGTTTCATACCTCCACCAAAAAGGCAATTCCACAACCCCAAAAGTGAGACACAAGCTCTACTATAGATTCTACAGTAAATCTTGGGCACGTCGAGTAGCCGGCTTCGTGCCCGAGTTGCCTCGGCATTGAGGTGGGAGCCCGTAAACAAAGTAGGCGATGTGGTGCACTTCCGGCGACGAGGAGGAGACGGGACTTTTCCGCAGGAGATCGGGACCATGACGAGAAGACCGGAGGACTTGGATCGTCGGTATATCTCTATTCCCTTTCTTGTAGATAGCTAGGACTAGTTAATGGTTCGATCCGGGTATTAGTGCGCGGCGGTTTGCCAATTCAAGAAAATTAAAGTTATTCACCGCTTCCGCATTTGGCCGTCGGTTTGACGGCCGGGGCGCCGCCATGCACTTACAAAGCTTTCATCCTGTTTGCAGCAGCGGGCTCGAATTGAAGCGGAGTTGGCCGCGGCAGCTGATCATGAAAAGGAATTGAGAGGAGTGCGAGAGCGGCTCGCTGATTTGCTAAAAACGCCTCATTCTCAGTAGCCATCTTTGTATCGATCGAAAATTTGTAATTTATGAATAACATGCCTTTATTCATTTTTTTTATTCTTTTATATGATGTATCTTGTACTTAATTGAATTCATGAATAAAAGACACATTTTTTATCTCGCACTATCGCTTTCTTTTCTTTGCTATGTCATTGGCACGTTACTTTAGCAATTGTGGCCTGAGGATAGTAGATAGCAGTCCATCATAACCTCCTTACAGGGTAGCGATGGCTGAGGAAACAGGTTCAGGTCTGCTGCCTAAGACTTTTCAACTTTATGAGCCGTGAGGGTCTCATAAAGACTTTTCTCCCTACGAGTCGAGAGGATATCGTAGCTGTAATTTCTCCTTAGGAATCGTGAGGATTCCTAAGTGCGTTTTCTCTTGAGAGTCGTAAGGATCTCACAAGAGAAATTTCTCCCTTACAAGTCGAGAGGACTCGTAAGTGGTGGTGAGTTGACTTTTTTCCGAGTCGAAGTATTGCTCCGACGGGGAGGTCGTTGGCTGACTTGTTTCCGAGACGGAGGTCATTTGCTGACGTATTTCCGAGACGGATGTCGTTGGCTGACGTGTTTCCGCGACGGGGTCATTGGATGACGTATTTTCGAGACGGAGGTCGTTTGTTGACGTATTTCCGAAACGGGGGTCATTTGCTGTCGTGTTTCTGGGACGGAGGTCATTTGTTGATGTATTTCCGGGACGGAGGTCATTTGCTGACGTATTTCCGAGAAGGAGGTCGTTCGCTGACGTATTTCCGGGACGGAGGTCATTTGTTGACGTATTTCTGGGATGGTGGTCATTTGCTGACGTATTTCCGAGACGGAGGTCGTTCGCTGACGTATTTCCGGGACGGAGGTCATTTGCTGACGTATTTCCGAGACGGAGGTCGTTTGCTGACATATTTCCGAGACGGAGGTCATTGGCCGACGTGTTTCCGAGACGGAGGTCATTGGCTGACGTGTTTCCGAGACGGAGGTCGTTTGGTGACGTGTTTCCGAGGCGGAGGCCGTTTGCTGACGTATTTCCGCGACGGGGTCATTTGCTGACGTATTTCCGAGGTAGAGGTCACTGGCTGACGTGTTTCCAAGATGGTGGTCACTGGCTGACGTATTTCCGCGACGGGGTCATTGGATGACATGTTTCCAAGACAGAGGTCATTTGCTGACGTATTTCCGAGGCGGAGGTCACTAGCTGACGTATTTTCGAGACAGAGGTCATTGGCTGACTCCAGGTTGTCTGTGAACCGTAGAGTCTTGGAACCGGGGACTTTGCCGTAGCTTCGATTGGTGATGTCGCGTCCGTGCCCTACTGGCATGAGGAGGAACGCCGTTGTTGGTCTTCTGGGATGCAGACGTTACTGTCGAGATCTAACTCTCCTTTTGGCAGAGTTTATTGGGACATATGGTTCCCTATGGATTGTGTACAGGGGTCAGTATGGACTTACCTGCAGGGAAAAAGTTTCATTCTTTCATTTTTTTTCTCTTTGTGCGATGCTCTATCATTTCAACTTTTTATATCGCGAAAGTCGCGATTGCCCAATCATTTCGGCTATTTTTCGCGGTGCCCAATCATTTCGGCTATTTTTCTTTTTACTCACTGCTTTTTATTGCGAGTTGCCCAATCATTTCGGCTATTTTTGTATGCATTTATGGCTCGTTGACTTTTCGCCGTGAGTATGGAACTTGGGATCTGATACCAATCTTAGCATCAGCATCGCTGCGACTGGAATATTGCCAGGTGAGAATCATCATTTACCGTGAAAGGACTTGGAATTTGTTACCGATTTAGGCATTAGCATCGCTACTACTGGAACGTTGCCAGGATCGAATCATCATTTGTCTCTGTCGATTTGAACGAAGGTGGCTTAGCAAACAGGGTTAGGATCCTGTCAACTAAGGCTTTTGACTTCATGAGCCGTAAGGGTCACATAAAGATGTTTCTCCTTACGAGTCGTGAGAATCTCGTAAGTGCGTTTTCTCCTTAAGAATCATAAGGATTCTTAAGTGTGTGGTATCTTATAATTTGTAAGGATCTCATAAGAGCATTTTCTCCTTGCAAGTCGAGAGGACCTACAAGTGTTTGTTCACCAAATGAGGACATTCCTCGTAGTTGGTGGGACTTAGTGGGGGAGACGTTTATTTGTGCCCGTAGATTGTATACAAGGGTCAATATTGAACTGCTTGTAGGGAAGTCTGGGAAATGTGATGGCTTAAGAACAAGTTTAGATCCCTGTAGCTTAAGGCTTTCGAATCATATGAGCCCTGAGGGTCTCATAAGAGGGTTCTCCTTATGAGTCGTGAGGATCTCGTAAGTGTAATTTCTCCTCAGGAATCGTGGGGATCCCTAAGTGTGTTGCTCCCTTATGAGTCGTAAGGATCTCACGCAGGTATTTTCTCCTTACAAGGTCGAGAGGACCTTGCAAGTGTACATGAATTTTTTACGAGTCTGTGCCCTTTCGGATTTTCACAAACTCGCTGGTAGCCCTGCTGTTTTTACTAACGGAGCCCTTTCGGGTTTTCATCCATGCCCATCTTGCTTATGGACGTACCGTTTTTTTCACGTCAGCCTAAGGATGCTGCGGTTTGTAGTAGTTTAAAGGTGTTCCGGTCCGTCGTTAGTTTTAGGATATTACGGTCCCTAGCTAGTTTTAGGACGTTGCGGACCATTGTTAGTTTAGGGACGTTTTGGTCCATTGTTATTTTAGGGACGTTTCAGTCCATTTTGGAGACGATGGTTTCGCTGGATACTACTTATAGAGTTTAGGCTTGGGAAGATAGCGAGCAGACATAGGCGTCGTCATCTATCGTTGACCTAGGTCGTGACTTGTCAGGCGTAGTATTTTTGAAGGAACCGGCCGTTTATTGGCCTGAAGGGTCTTTCGCCATGCATATCCATGGGCAAGTAAGCCCCACCTTGGTAGACTTTGTCTATGATGTACGGGCCCTCATAGTTCGGCTCGAATTTCCCCCGTTTGGCACAATTGAGGATCATAGGTCTCTTGAACACTAGCACGAGTTCGCTTTGGCGAAATGTTCTTGGCCTAGTCAATCTCTTATATGAGCGCGTCATCCTTACTTTGTAAGCTTCTAGGTTTTTCTGCGCCATGAGACGAGTTTCATCGAGGGCGTTGAGCTCCTCGAGCCGAAGATGAGCATTCTCTTCATCTGTTAGCTTATAATGAACCGCCACTCTTAAAGAGGGTAGCTATATCTCCAAGAGGAGTACTGCTTCAGGGCCGAATACCAATGCATACGGCGTTGTGTTTGTGGCCGTTTTGAACGTGGTTCGATACGCCCAGAGAGTTTCATGCAGTCTCTCGTGCCAGTCCTTCTTATTTTTGGACACCGTCTTCTTTATGATCTTCGTCAAGGTCTTGTTGAAAGCCTCAGCTAGACCGTTAACTCGGGGATTATAAACCGAAGAGTATCTCCAGTCTATATTATGTTGCTGTGCGAAGCGGCTGATCTTGTGACTTCTGTAGGCCGGCCCGTTATCGAAGATAATCCATCGCGGAGTGCTAAACCGATAGATGACATATGTCTTGAGGAAATGGAGAATATTCTCCGTCTTCACTTCTCGTAGCGATACTGCTTCTTCCCACTTGGAGAAGTAATAGGTTGTCGCCAATATGAATTGATGTCCTCTGGATGACGCTGGTTCGATGGCCATGATTATGTCGATTCCCTGCATTTCGAACGGTCAGCTAGCCACCGTTGGGTGTAGCGGGTTTGGATGCTGGTGGATGAAGTCTCCATGAATTTGGCATGATTGGCACTGCTTCGCGTATTTGAGGCAGTCCTGAATCATCGTGGGCCAATAGTAGCCCATCCTTTTGATCTTCAGCTTCATCTTCGTCCCGGCTTGATGAGAACCGCAGAGTCCGTTATGAGTTTCTTGGACGACTCTCCTTGCTTCTTTTGATCCCAGGCATCTTAGCCATAGAGAGTCAAACGATCTCTTATATGGAGTATCACCGACGAAGGCGAAAGACAGAGCTCGTTTCATGAGCTGATGTCTTGAGGATGCATCTTCACGTATTTGACGGGATTTGAAGTAGTCTATAAAGACTTCTCTCCAATCCTTGGCCTTTTCCTGGTCCTCTATTTGTAGGGCTGTTTCCCCGGTCATTTCCTTTTCTTCAGACGACTCCGGAGATATTTCCGCTGGTGCAAGAACCCGACGGCTTTGTACAACGATCCTTACGTCATCGAGGTTTTCGTCAGCCAGTTCTTTAGCGAGTTTGGCTAATGCATCCGCCTTGCTATTTTCTGTACACGGTATGCATTCTAGGGCGTAGGAAAGGATTTGAATCAGCAATTGTTGCACTCTCTCGCCGTACTTTACCAACTCTGTTTTGCACGTTTGATAGTCGCCGTTTACTTGACTAACGACCAGCTGGGAGTCTCCGTATATGAGGAGGTTTTTGATTCCCATGTCGACAGCGATCTCAAGACCTGCTATCAAAGCTTCATATTCTGCTTCATTGCTTGTCCTCGGCTCTGTCAAGGAAAAGGCAAAGCGCATTATCCTTTCTTTTGGAGTCACGAAGATGAGGCCTACCCCGGATTTGATTATGGGGGAGCTATGCTTTCGCTTCTTCATGGAAGATACCCCGTCGAAGTAGAGTTCCCACCGGGTATCACTCCCCCTTTTCTTCCCGTCGATCGTGTCAAACGTGTGCTCGTCTGGTAATTCGCAATTTAGGGGTGAATCAGCAGGTATCGGATGCTCAGCGAGGAAGTCGGCGATGGCCTGACCTTTCACCGCCTTGAGAGGTCGGTATGTTATCGAGAATTCCATTAAGAGTAGGGCCCATTTAGCGAGCCTTCCCGTTAGCATGGCTCTTGACAACAAATATTTGAGAGGATCCACCTTTGATATGAGATGGACCTCATGCGCCAACGCATAATGCCGAAGCTTCGTTATCGCGAAGATTAACGCGAGGCAGTGTTTTTGAATGGGGGAGTAGTTGTTTTCTGCCCCTAGGAGAACTTGAATCAAATAGTAGAGGGCTCTATCTTTCCCTTGGTCGTTCTCCTGTGCCCATAGCACGCCTAAAGAACCTTCAAGGGCAGTTGTGTACAGGATGAGGGGTTTTCCCTTTACTGGAGCGGTCAGTACCGGCGGATTCTGCAGATATTGCTTGATTTCGTCCAGTGCACTTTGGCATTTGCGATCCCAAACGAACGGGGTTCCCTTCTTCATCAGGTGACTGTAGGGACGACATTTTCCGTAGAGGTTAGCTATGAACCGCCGAATATACGCGAGCTTCCCTTGTAGAGACTGTAATTGTTTTAAAGTTCTTGGCGAAGGCATTTCCATAATCACCTTGATCTTTGACGGGTCTATTTCGATACTTCGATGTCGTACGATGAATCCTAGGAATTTGTCTAAGGAAGCTCCAAACGCGCATTTCAGAGGGTTCATCTTCAGGTTGTATTTCCGAAGGCGTTGAAACACTATCTTCACATGCTCCCAATGCTCCTCGTGCGATTTGCTTTTCACTACGAGGTCATCGATATAGCATTCGACAATTTCATGTATGAGGTCATCGAAAATCTTCACCATGGCCCTCTGATGGGTAGCACCGGCATTCTTCAGACCGAAAGGCATCACTTTGTAGCAGAATATGCCCAGAGGAGTCCGGAAAGCGGTATGCTTCTGGTCTTCGGGATGCATCTTTATTTGATTGTACCCCGTTGATCCGTCCATGAAGGAAAAGACTTCGTGAGTGGACGTGTTATCTATCATCAACTCGGTAATCGATACAGGAAAATCATCCTTCGGGCTGGCTTTGTTGAGGTCCCGAAAGTCCACGCAGATGCGCACCGTCCCATTTTCTTCATCACTGGGACAATGTTGGCGATCCAGTCAGGGTATTGAACTTCTTGGATGAAGTCGGAGTCGATTAGCTTATTGACTTCGGCGTTGATACTCATTTCAAGTTCGAGCCGCATTCTTCTTGGCGCTTGTTTGATCGGCTTGACGTCCGGAGATACCGCCAATTTATGCACAGCTATTTCTGGGTCTAGTCCCGGCATCTCGGAATAGTTCCATGCGAAGCAATCTTTATACTGCATGAGCACGTCTTTTAACGTAGCCACCTGTTCTTTAGACAACAGCTCGCTGACGAACGTAGGCCGCGGGCCGTTTTCCGTCCCCAAGTCGATTTTCCTTAGGTTGTCCGCAGTAGTATGTATTCCATCTTCCAACTCATTTGGCGCTGGTGGAAATTCTGATATCAATTCCTTTTCATCCTCGTTTTCGAAGCACCAGGAGAGGTCATCCATATCCTCGCGCTCTCCTTCTTCTGACAGCGTTATCACGTGACAGGTACAAGATTATTTGCAAGACCGATATTGATCTTGTTCTACTCTTGCCATATACGTTGATTTTAGAACATGCTTTTGCAGTGGGGCTACCCTCCAACTATTAGATAGAGCGAATCTGCCGAGTTGATATTGGTCTTTGACCCAGTTTTTGAAGGTGAAGCAGTCTTCAAGAGGATGTCCTATCGCTCGGTGATAGGAGCAATAATCCGAGTGATGAACCTCGTTTGCTTGTTCGGGGTGCATGGACTCCGGGAGTGTAATCATTTGATGTTTCACAACGAGGTCGAAGATTCTCCTTGTCTTGTCTCGAGGGAAAGAATATGCTCGATTCATATTTTTCATAAGCGATGGGTTCCAGCTGACCTTTTCTCGATCGCGTGGCCTTTTGGATCCGTTTTGACGTTGTCGAACATTTTTCTCGTTCTTTAACTTGTTTTTGCCTCCGCGTCGGGCCATTTTCTTGTCTTGGGAATGCATGGCGGGCCGACGGCAAAGGGCATCGTCATCCTCCGTGGCTTGCTGAAGGAGGAGTTGTGTCTTGGCTTTCTCGTAAATGGACATTTCGCGGCTGTGGTCGTTCAGAGCTTTTTGACTCGCTTCCCTTACTAGCTTGTCCATCTGTTCTTCAAATGACAGACTCAGCATTTTTATGGCAGGACCTTGTTCTGGTTCAACGTCAGCGTCTTTTAAAAGAGCATCCCCTTCTTTATCGAGGTCATTTATGACATGGCAACCATGGAATTGTTCCCGTTTCTTGGACTGGACATATCCAAGCCCAATTGTTCTATTTTTCCGTTGGGCAATTTCCGCTGAGTTCCGGGGACGTTCCAGATCCTGTTGTAGAATTGGTCATGTCGCGCGGTTTGCTTAAAGGGTACGCCTTGGCATCTCAATAACATTTTCAATCCCTCTGCGTAGTATTTGGGCAGACAGATTAGTTGGAGCCTGTCATGCGCAGGTTCGGCACCACGCCAGACTTCTCTTTTGACTATAGTCTCCGTGGATTGGTAGGATAGGATCGCCTTTTCACCTCTTTTCCTGGGAAGGACGTAGAATTTCTGTAGCTCTTGCACACTATATGCGCATCAAGCTCTCTATAGTGCTGCCGCGGAACCATGGAGATCTGCAAACTCTGATCATCTCCAGTAAGGGCATGTAATGATGGACGGACCGAGAACACTGCGTTGACTTCGTCTTCAGAGTCGCTGCCCAAAAACCAGAATAGTGGTAGATGGTCCCGGCCTGTTGTATTGGGGCAGCCCCGAATAGACTATCTCTTCTTCCTCCTCGGTATCGCTCCCGAAGACCAGAATAGTGGTGATAGCTTTTTGCTTATTCTCCGGTTTATGGCATCTTTCCATGTCTTCAAAGTATGGCAGGAAATACTTTGCATCCTCGTATTTGCGGACTTCATTCATGGAGAATGGGTTTAGCTCCCCCGTTACGGTGTACTCGAGACCATCTTTGAAATACTTCATATACTGATGTTGTGTAGAAGGGATGATGTTGTACTCGTGTAACCAAGGACAGCCGAGCAAGGCGTTGTAGCAGGTCTTGGCGTCAATAACATGAAATTTGATGTCAGTGACAAGCAACCCAAAGCGTAATGTCAGAATCACAGACCCGAGCATCCGTGATGACTGGGAGTCGAATCCGGAGATGGTGATTTTATCCCGAGCGAGGTGTTGAACGCTCATGCAGATTTCTTTTAGCACCCTCACATTCAGGAGATTGACAGAGGACCCATTGTCAACTAAGATCTTCCCTATCTTAATGTCATTGGAGTACCCGGTGACATACAGGGGACGGTTGTGCTCGCACGTTCCGAGGAGGAGATCTTCATCGCCGAAAGTGATGTCAGCTGTGTGCACTTCTTCCAGCTCATCCTTCATCTTTTCTTCGGCAAAGAAAGCTTGGAACTGCTTGGGCTCTTATAACGCCTCGATCAGAGAATCTCGTGCCTCCTTAGACAACAGAAGGCATCCAAGATACTCAATTGTGAGGGTATCTTCCTCATATATGCCAGAATATTGTAATCCACCATGTTTTTCTTGGGCGTCTTGGCTGCCATCTCTTCGATGACTCGATCATCGAGGGCGATATCCTCTGAGACTTTTTCCTTCCCTTTATCTTTTTTGTTCGTCCCCTTGTTTGTGGGTCCGAGATTCTTTTCAGGCAACGTACGACTACACAGCTGAATGTTTCACAGTTCTTTATCTCCTCCTCTTTTCCTGAGGTGGATTCCTTGAAGAGAGGGCCGACGGCGATTTATTCATTAGAATCGCTTCCGAAGGTGAGAACTTGCGATCCCCTGGAATCAACCATGTGACAGTTGTCGGCAATTCTTTTGCGCTCATCTGTCATGCTTCTCTGTTCTCGATGAGCCTTGTGCTTCAATCGCTTGACATGTTGTCGGTGGGCAACACATCCCTGCCACCAGTTTTTAAATGCGTTGCACTCTTCAGTGGGGTGTGTGACCCTTCGATGGTACAAGCAGTAATTGGGGTGTCCATCCGCTTCGTCAAGGCGTATACCGCCAGGATTGTTTCCTTTGGGAGATGGCAGCCTCATTCCCATCGACAGGGCTTTAGCGAACCGTTTCCTCGTCTTAAGCCTGCTTCTGTCTGCCGCGGGCATGCTTCGATCTGGTTGGAGTGCTTCAAGCTTTTCATCCTGTTGCCGACGTTTGTCTTTTTTGAATATGGTCATTTCACATTCTCGATCAGCTTTGCTCCTCTGACGGGCTTCGTTCAGCAACATGTCAATCATCTCGTCTGATGGTTCCAAGAGTTCCGGTTCTGGATCTGCCCCCAGTTTCTCTACTTCAGGAGCTTCTTTACCATTTATTAATGAGTGAGAGACCACGTGGCAGCTCGCCACATAATCCTCGAGCTCTTCTGAAGAATTGCCTCCTTCATCAGCGTTATCATCTTTATTCTCAAGAACATGCTTGAAGAATTCGTCCAATGTAATTTGGGTACGTGCCTTCTGGTTATATTCTTCCAGTGCATTGATGTATTTCTGCAAACATGTACGGTTGTCGTCGGGTTGGACGGGCTTCTTGGCCTTCTTTTTCTTCTTTAAAGACTTCGGAGGCTTGGCCCGAAGGTTCTGTCCACCATCACCAGCTTTCAGTGTTGGGCGCGGCTTCATCATCCCCTCAATAATCTCAGGCTCCAGCGGGCTCTTCTACCTAATCGCCGGACATGTTAGATGGTCCTTCAGCATTCTTTTAGTCTTAGCTGAAAGGGCCACCTCCCATGGGGCTTCCTCTATAAGTGAGCATGATGCCCTCAAGGTGTCCACCTTTTTAGCAGCGTGCGGTTGTGGCGGGTTCACCTTCCAGTTTTCGGACAGTGCAAACTTGCCCTGTTGGTACTGGTCTTCGATCCAACTTTTGAAGATGCAACAATCTTCGATTGGGTGACCCAATATTCGGTGGTAAGGACAGTAATTTGGGCTGTTAACGTCGCCTGATTGCGTTGGGCATCTCGGCTCTAGCAGAGTGATGAGCCTATTGCGCAGTGCTGAATCGAATAATCTCTTCGTCTTATCCCAAGGGAACGAGTAAGGGCGTCTCATCTTTTCTCCGAGTGATCACTGTTTATCGTTTTGATGAGCAATCGGCTTCGGGCCACTCGGTTATTGCTGAGTGTTGGCGATGAAGGTCGCTTTCCCTTTCCCCTTTTTATTACGAAAATCTGTTTTCGAAGAGGGCGGTCTATGGCCCATCTGGTCCATTTTGGCCAGCTTGTCGATCAGTGCCTGGAAAGTGGTCGACTTTAAGAACATCATGAATTGGGAAATGGTTTCCTGAGGGTCGAGGGTCCCCATGAACATACCCATGGCTGGAGCTTTCTCTATGCGTTGTTCACACTTTGACCACAGGTTCCACCACCGAATAGCGTACTGAACCCAGGTTTCTCCCGGCCTCACTCTAGCGTTAATTAGTGCGGTGATCGCGGTGCGCTCGCTAGAGCTTGCGAATCTTTGTGTAAACAGTAGCTCCATTTCTGCAAATGTCTTGACAGAGTCATTCGGGAGCTCGGAGTACCATTCAAATGCTGTCTCCGACAAGCTGCCAACAAACTGGAGAAGCAGCAGTTTATCGTCACCCGCAGTATTACCGCACAAGGCTCTGAATTGAGCAACGTGCTGTTGTGGATTACCCGTCCCCTTATACACGTAGAATTTAGGGATCGTATATCCCGGCGGGTACTTTATTTGATCGTACCAACCCGGATAGAGTCGTCCAGTTTTGAAGATTTGTCCAGTCGCTTTGCTCGCCTGATGAGTTCGTATTCGTTGAGCTATATAGTCATCAAGCGCGGCTTTCGAGATCGTCTCCTCCCTGGCTGCTGATAAAGCTGGAAGAGGGTTTGATGTCTCCCCTCTGTCATCTTCAAGGGTAATCGGAGGGTATTCAGCTGGGGGATCCGGCTGTATCATCATCCTGACCATATCTTGAAACAGAAGCGACATTTGCTTTATGTTAGCCGCTTGTTCCGCGGCCTCTTTGTCTTTCTTCTCAAGCATTCTTCAGAGGAATTCGGCATCGGTTTCCTTCTCCTGGCGCTGCTCCGACGATGTCTCCGGGCTTTCTTTTGGCCCAGTGAGTACAGCCATCTTTGTAAGCATCTCCTGGAGCTTTTGCTGTTGTTGCTCCTGAGCCTTAGTTACTGATCGCGTAAGTGGTCGATGACCCGTGGAGGTACGGCTATCCTCTTTTCCAGATGCCATGTAAATGGTGTGCATTATCATGCCCCCAGACTTGTGGCGTTTGGAATCAGTGCACTTGAGATTCGTCGCAGACACGGGGATCTTCTCCGGCCTTCTCTTTTTATGGGCAGTCAAAGTTGAGGAGGAAGTTGCAACAGGCATCCATGATACCTTCTGCGGTATAGCTGCGGGATGGTCCTCCTCTTGCCGAACCTTCATATTCTTCGGTCGGCGGGAGTAGTCTTAGTTAACCACAGAGTCTTGGACCCTTCGCCAGACCCTGTGGATTTTGGAGGACAACCGCTGAGGGGGTCGTTCTGACTCCTCATTTGTAACATTTTCAACAGGTGGAGGAGACTTTTTCAACACGGCTGTTGGAGAGTTCTTGCGAACCCTCCTGAGCAGCTCGAAACTGTTCCCAGTTGGAACAGCAGCATTAATTTCCACCATTAGAGCTGGTGGAGTCAGTCCAGAGGGAGAGCTGCCCCCAGCCTTCCTTACTGGGCGCCAGTGACGACGTCGAGCATGCCTTGCGGATGGTATTGGCTTAGTTACGGGGGTGGCTTCATCATGCCCCCTGTTCTTGTGAAGGGTAGGGGAAGCATTTTTAGCGACCCCGCCCGAAGCAGCAATTGGGATGGCCAGTCTCGCAAAGACCGATCCCTTCGTAGGAGAGTCCCTTTTGACGATTTCGTCTACCAGAGCTGGAATGGCTATCTGCTTCGGGATAACTCCCTCGGGTATTGCAGGCTTCTTCACAGGCCCGCTTGAGCTTTGGCCTAGTCTGTTAAAGACCGAGGTGTTGGACTTGGATGACCCGTTGAGAGGGACCGTGGTGGTGGTAAGCCGATCAAAGACTGACTTCTTTGGAGCCTCCTGTGATGGTATTGGGACGCTGAAGCTTGCCGGTGGGATCATGGTCCCAAAGAACAGTCCAGTGGTGGCCTGAGTCACCTGTTCCATTGGCATGGCGAAGATGGAGGCCGTTTGGGGCCCATAGGTCACTCCACCAGATGGGGAGGAGCGGGAGTTGTTGTTGTTGGTGGTGCAGTTGGAAGCCATTGACGCCATCTACTCTTCTGCACAGAGCAAGACACCAAATCTTAGTACCTCGAATTCAGGGGCAACCATATTAAACCGTATTCGTTCGCGAACACGACACACGAAGTGTGGAGTGGAAAGAGGAAAAGGTCCCACCGGGCGTGCTAGAATCTGTTCACCGCCGAAAACCGGGAAAGACAAACGTCTAGACTGAATTTGGGGGCAGATGCTATTTTGTTTTATCCGTCCGTCTCTCCGAAGATGACAAGTTGATTTATGGCGCCGTGTATCAAAAGTTTAAACGGATGCGGCCGTTGTAGCAGACTTTGTCAGATTCATCCTCATTGTGAGGGGTTTTTGATTGTGGGGACGCTTTTCCCTGCAGGCGCAAGCCCCTGCAGTTAATTACGTTACCGCATAGCGGTAACCACTTTCTCCTTCACCATATGGTCACTTCTTGTCGTGTGTGTTTGTTTTGTTTTAGGTTGCCCGTGGATTGCATACGGAGACTAATTTATATTGTCGCCCATAGGGCGTAGATTAGTTCAAATCCGTATTTTCTTAAATTTGGGTTTAGGTTGGTTTAAGGATCGTTAGTCTTGTTTTAGAATAAGATCAACTCAAACGTTTGTTGAGGATACGTTAGCCTAATTTTAGACTAAGATCTACTCAACAAGATTTTGGGATCATTTAGATCCAACGAAAGAGTATTTAGACTCTATCATTTTAGTTTAGGGACATTGCAGTCCATTGGGTTTAAGGACATCGTAGTCCATGAGTGTAAGGACCTCATAGTCCGTATGGTTTAGAGATATCGTAGTCTGTATGGTTTAAATACATCATAGTCTGGTTTAAAGACATCATAGTCTGTAAGGTTTTGGTTTAACCGTTTTGGGATGTACCAAAAGTTATTGGTTATTGGGACCCTCCATCTCTCTGATGACGTTTAATAATTACAACGACATGTATCAGAGGTATGAAGAGATGTACCCTTGAACCATTGTTTGTTGGGAGATCTATAGTCAGGTTTGGGACTAAGACCAATTAAAAAGATTGTAAGCACATGGGCTCGGTCAACTTGAATTAGAGACTTGTAGCCAACTTGGGCTCAGCCCACTCAGTTTTGAATAAAATGTTGAACATTTGTTTGGGCTCAGTTCCTTTTTTTCAACAATGCTAAGCATTGATTTGGGTTCTAACACCCTTTTTCTTTTTGTCTTTTATTGAGTGTTGAACACTTTTTATGGCACTGGGGCTTTATTTACAGAGCGCTTTGTAATTCCTTAGCGCCCACGTGTGGAGCATGTGGAGCATTTGGCGCTGAGCGCCAAACTTAGAGCGCTAAGGTGCTTCTTATAAAATAGCGCCCACATGAGGAGCACGTGAAGCGCTTGGCGCTGAGCGCCAGACTGGGAGCGCTAAGGCACTTCTTATAAAATAGCACCCACGTGAGGAGCACGTGGAGCGCTTGGCACTGAGCGCCAGACTGGGAGCTCTAAGACGCTTCTTATAAAATAGCGCCCACATGAGGAGCATGTGGAGCTCTTGGCGCTGAGCGCCAGACTTGGAGCGCTAAAGCACTTCTTTTAAAATTGGCAGCTTTGATCAGTTCTGTGCTCTGATAATTAAGTTCTCGTCTATAAAAGATTTTGTCTCATGAATCTAAGAACTATAAGTCCTTCTTTTAGGAGGAGATGCTATGATCTCTTTTATTTTTATTTATGAGAGACTTTGTCTCATAGATCTGTGATCTAGAAAAAGAACTAAGTTCTTCTGATGTGAGAGTTAAACTCTCAAAAATGGAGGAGATGTTATGATCCCTTTTCCTTTTATTTACCTTGAAGAAGGTTCCTCTTCTCAGAGCTTGCTCTTCTCATTTTCTTTTCTGAGAACTTGAAACTTTTTGGGGGTTCCTCTCTGCAAGACTTGAAGTCTTGGGTCCTTTATATAGGGGAGGCTGATTTGTTGAATCAGTTAAGAAAATCTCTCATTGAGAGATTTCTAATTGATTTGGGGATATTTCCCACCATTGGATTTTTGATCCAAGGGATTCTGTTTTACAGAAGACATTTTTCTTGTTTTTAACAAGATTGGGAAAATATTTTCCCATACAGAACTTATTCTGTATCTTGGTGATTTTTAATCACCATTGGATCTTTGATCCAACGGTGCTCTGATTTACAGAGCACAATCTCTCTTGTTTGGAAAGATTTAAGGAGTATTTCCTAAACAGAATTTTATTCTGGTAATTTGATGATTTATCATCTTCGTTGGTTCTTTGATCCAAAGGTGGAGAACATTTAGTTCTAGCGCTGGCGCTCTCGTGCTTTGCACGTAAGGCGTTGCCTCAGAGTCTTTGACTCTTGGCGCTAGCGCTCTTAGTGCTAGCGCTCTCGTGCTTTGCACGTGAGGCGCTGCCTTAGAGTCTTTAACGCTGGGGCTCTTGGCGCTGGCGCTCTTGGAGCTAGCGCTCTCTTGCTTTGCACGTGAAGCGTTGCCTCAAAGTCTTTGACTCTTAGCGCTGGCGCTCTTGGCGCGAGTGCTCTTATGAGGCGCTGCCTCATTTCGAATTTCAAATTTTGAATAGAGCTTTGCTCTATGATTGGGGGAAAACATGGTGTCCACCATGAGTTTTCTTGATTTGAGTTGGTTTCCGGGTCGTGACAGTTCAGAAAGACATTACACAAAGTCCTTGGCCAAGGAAAGCGAGATTTATTAGTAGGTACTCCAGTAGTTTCTCAGGTTGTTTTGGGCTACTCTCCGGCATGAATTATTTGCGCTATTAGGGGTCTGACGGTTACCGCCCTCTAGGCCCGATATGCGATACTCTTAGACGAACAGACCGGACTGTACGGAGATTGTCACGGATAGGCTCAGTAGGAGTTCGGATGAGTTTGCACATCGGCCTTCTTATCGACAGATACCTGGGTAGTCGTTATGTGCAGTTTGTACCGCTGATGGCTTGTGGTTAAACTCACTGCCAGCGTAGTGTCGAGTCTTTAGAGTCCCACACAGAGGGTTTCCCTGCATCGGATAAAAGATGTAGAGGTCGTATGGTTGGGTTCGAACATATACGTGCACTTGTGCACGGATGATGATTCAGACAGATAATACTAGTGGGCTTTGGTTTAAGTCGGATCCTAGTATTATATTGATGGATTATTTTTCGTCTCTTTGTATTCGTATTTTTCAGAATACGGATACGGGTATGTACATACGGATGATTGACATTCTTGTAATTTACTCAAGATTGTTTCTAGAAGAAGACACCTCATATTTGTATTAACCATTTAGATTAAATGGTTATAAGGTGCAGGAAATGAAGTGTATGTTTTCATTAAATGAAGCATGGCTCTTATGTGCCACTTGGTGTCTCATGCCATGACTCACTAGGTGACTCATTGCATGCATGCTAGATATTTAGCTTTTTGCATTATTGGTATGCTTTATGATAATCACAACTAAAGAGCCATCTTCATTCTAATTTTTACACAACACTCTCTCTTTCTCAAGCTCACCTTCTTCTTCCTCTAGCCCTATATCTCTCATGTGTTGAGAAACTTAGGGTACTTAGAGACAAACTAATCCATCTTCACTCTCTACATCATCTAGGACATCTAGTTTAGCAAACTAGGTGCCCTAGTTACCTCGGATTTGAGATAGAAGCTCGATCTATAGACTCTCGGATGGATCGTCTTTGACTCTAGGAGGCCGACGAGAATGCATCGATCCGAATGATCCGAGGAGCTTATGACGAGGAGGAGGACAACAAGAAGACCCGAAGGACTAGTGCACGGAGGTATAACTTTCATCCGTGTAGTTAAACCTCGTATTAGTTTAGCTAGTAAAGATTTAGTATCGATCCTGGAGTTCGAGTCGGTATTGAGAAGCATATAAAATCGTCTTTTGCAAATTCCGCCTCCCCGCGAACCCGCGAGATGCGCGACATCGACTTATTGTTGTTTTGTCCTAAACTACCAATGAAAAAATCTGGGAGCATTTTGAGTTAGTTTTGACAACGTTTTCCGATATTTGAAACTTGGATTTTTGGAATTTCTTGATGTGACTTGGTCGTTCGACGTTCATACGTCGACGTCAGGCATTATTTTGTTGTTTTAGCGCGTGTTGACCATAAGTTCTAACCTAAATACGCTTTGCATGTCGTATCGGTTTTGGATATGGATATCTATGTACAATACGAAGTGCTTGAACTGTAGGTACCTTCGCGTGGGCTTCGCGGCGACAAGGAGAGCAAGGCGTCATCGACTTCGGCTAAAGTAAGGATTGAAGGTGAGTAGATGTATATCTACGGGGGAAGTCGGGTGGATGGCGTATAGCACCCCCGCAACCGTAGAATAAGTTATATATATATAAGTGTTGATGCAAGACTTGGAAACTTAGCAAATAGGGTTTTAGGGGACCGTAGGATTAGAACAAATGTATCCGTAGGAAGGTATAACCTTAGCCTCTTTTATATTAGTAGTGAACCTTAGGATATGTGTTGTCACACACACGCGCACACACGCACACTTGGTTTATGTGTGTGTGTGTGTGTGTGTCTGTGTGTGTTTATACACACACACACACATATACACGTGAGATGAGGATATTAGGTTAGTAGATGTGAGTCGATATGATCGGACATGATGTCGTGAGGTTATGATATATGATCGAGTTTAGACATCGTATATGATAAGATATTATAAAGGATCGTTAGGCGAAATACACATAACACACGATAACATGTGATTTGATGAGATAATAGATTGTACGTGACCTTAGATCCGTACCCTTGATTATGATATTGTACGATGGATGATACCGTACGAATGATGATATATTTATGACATTGACCCATACCCTTGATTTTTGAGGATGACGTACGATGGACTATACCGTACGAGATATTTTTATGATGATTGATCTGCACTTTTGACTCGAGGATGCCGTACGATAGATTATACCGTACGTGATGCTACGAGGCGGGATCGCCGACTACTAGATATATCGATTCGGACACGTATAGATTTCTACTTACCTTTGACTCGAGTTTTTAGTTTAGTTTCTCAATTATTTAAGTAGCTGTTAGAATAGGGTTAGAGTCATACCTATTTTCAAAACTGACGAATCATAGGTATTTTCAAAGAGCAACCCGAGGGACGCTATGGATTTTTCAAAAGGTATCTATTTTTCTCAAAAACAACTTAGCCCCTACTTTTCTAAAACCAACGATTAATGCTATTTTAAATACTATAACTGTATGGCTCGTATATAGATATATATATTTTATATGTTGCATTTACTGTTACTTTTCTGCTATGTTCATGTTATTCTCATTGCATTGCATATATACATGTGTTTTCATTTGCTGTCATGATCTCGCCTGTTAGGACACATGCACCATTACCGATAATGCGTATATTGCACGTACACTTACTAGCAGGCTCACACACATCATCATCGGTAATTGCCATGCCACGTACACATTAGAGAACCGTCACTTCACTCGTACTATCAAATAGTTTGTAGTTTAATAGTATTGTTTAGCATTCATGATATCACATGCTAGTTTTAGACTTTGCATTCCTTACTTAGATGCCGGATGCATTCATATGTACATTCTGTTTATGCACTGTTGAGGGGCTTTATGCCAATATTCATTGTTTACTTTTTGACTCGTTATTATTATATTTCGGTATTTCATGAGATTTCTGGATTTAGGAAACCGCATGTGAAATTGAAAACTTATGCTCCTTTTTATTTTTAAAAGAAAATTGCGGTTTTCCTTGATATGATGTGTGGCATCCACCATGAGATTTCTCGCTTCTAGACCATATATGATATATGACTACCCACCACGAGAAGCGAGGAGACACCGTCTGCAGGTACATGGTGGACCCGGTGCGGTACCCCGGGGCAAGAAGATCGTATAGAGAGACGTTGAGCCCGGCAGGGGAGCACTACCGACCGGTGATAGTTGGCGCGGCGGATATCCGAAGGATACCTACCGTAGTCATGAAATCAGATGATATGGGGCCAATCCGGACAGACGGAGCCCGAGATATGAGGATTATGTGTCACTGATGGACACGGTTTTTCATGATGTTTTCGAGTGTCGATACTTGGCACTTAGGTTTTATTATGATTTAGTGTGTCGTTGCTGGACACACGTTGGATGATGCATTCATACATGATACACATGATATGTCTCTACTTTATGACACGGACATGAGTACTTTGATATCATACTTATGCTTATATTGCTACCCTTGTTATCACTCGATGTCTCTATATTATTATTATAATATTGTATGACTTAGGAGATTGTCATTTATACGATTTCTACTTGGTGATGTCTTCTACTCACGAGTTGGCAACTAACCCCCGTTGTGCCAAGGTTTTCTTGCAGGTTTGACCGCACAGGTTCCGTTGCGATTTGCTGGCACACCAATTCTTTCCGGGTGATTGCTTTAGTAGGTGGGGTTCACATGCATCGTGATCACCATTCTACTTTTATATTATTCAGTTGTATCTAGTTAAAGACTCAATCAACCAGACTATGTATATTCGTAGACATAGAAACCTTTATTGTATATTCTTTCGGACTTAGAATCACGCTCATGTATTTATTATTGTTTTTGGTTTCTTGATGATGCTTTGGTTTCTTGCTTTATTTCTGTGTTTTTATCCTCGCCTTCGGCGTTGTATATTTATATCATTGCGTGGTTGTTTCAGCCAATTGGTGAAGAGCTAGCTTCCGCTTGGGGATGCCTATTATTATTATTATTGCTTGTATTGTTTTCAGGTTAAAAATTACAAAGGTGGTGCTGCCGAAATTTTAAATAACAAAAACGTTTTCAAGATGGATATAAAAACATTGCATTTTCATATAATATAACTTATGTTTAAAGAAAGGACTTGGTTTCATTAAACCGTTATTTCAAAACATCACCTCCACTATTTTTCCCTAAAAAGGTTTAGATTTCTGGGCTTTTGGCTTACTTGAATTAGGTGGGGTCATATAGACTTCACATGATTCAAGTGCCAATCGCATGCCTTTTTCCGGGGCGTAACATTCTATCTCTTTGGGTATACGTATTTTGGTATGAATACATGTATATATATACAGTTGAGTGTATTTCGTATTTATACTGAAAACATTCTAGAAAGTGGACACCTCATTTTAGATTTATTCATTTATTTTAAATGGAAAATGAGATGTAAAGGTGGTCAGGTGAGTATAGTGAGAACTATGCTTCTACAGTGTTAACAAATGAATATTCAATTCATTTGTGCAAACTATTCAAGCATGGTTGAATTTTTATATTGAAAAAGGGGTTTTACAGAACCACGGTTGATCTTTTCCTCTCTCATGGATTTCATTATTCTCACCATTTTGGTTTCACTCTCCTCACTAGCCATTCTTAAGATCCTCCTCCTCCTTCTTCAACTTCCTTTCTATAATCTCATGTGTTGAGAATCAAGAGAGGAAGTGAGATAGATACATATTTAGAACCTTTCACTATATCCTATACACTTTAGATTGGCAATCTAAAATCTCTAGTTGCTCCACTAGACTTTTAGTGTGGAGCTAGAGCCATGGACTACATCCCTCGGGTGGATCATTTTCGACAGTGGAAGACCGGCGATCAAGCTCGATCAAGGAGATCTCTAGGAGCAAATAAAGATGATAGAAGATCGAAGGACACAGATCTTTTGGTGAAATACTTTTATCATAGTAGTTAAGATCTCCTCTTTGTTAGCTAATTTCGGTTTATGGTAGATTCTATGATGGGTTTTTCTAGCGCCAGTTTTTAAACCCCAAAAATTTTTGTTCCACAACGGCCACGGTAGATGGTCAGGGCGCTAGGAAATCCCAACAATAATGACACGAGTCGATATGTTCGAACATGATGTCATGAGGTTACGTTATATAATATGATATGAAATGGCATGATATGATAAGATATATTATATGATGATATGAGACGATACATATTCATGATGCGATATGAGACGATATGACATGTGAAGGCATATGACTCGATGAGATGATATGATACACGTGATGATAGATCCATACTCTTGATTTAATGATACCGTACGAAGGATTATACCGTATGTGATACTATGAGGAATGGATCGCCGACTTATACATATATCGACTGCAGAAAAAATTGTTTAAAATCACTTAAGTAGATATTAGGATATATTTAGAACCATACCTATTTTCAAAACTAACGAATCGTTATGCGCTTTTAAATACAACTCAAGGAATGCTATGAATTTTCAAATGGTATCTCTTTTTTTCTCAAAAACACCGTAGCCCCCATTTTCAAAACAACGATTCGTACTATTTTTAAACTATAACTGTATGGTTCATATGTAGTTACATACTCTATACTGTTCATTCTTACGCTTTCCCTTATTCTGTTTACGATCGTATTACTTTCTTTTGCGACATACATACTAAGTTCCTTATTCTTAACTTTGTATGACTTTGTCTGTTAGGACACACGCACCATTACCGATGATGTGCATGTTGCATGTACACATACTCACTGGCTCACACACTCATCATCGGTAATTGCCATGCCACGTACACATTAGAAATTGCTATTTCACCGTATCACCTTATAACCGGTAGCATTTTATTTATTATTTAATAAACCCGTACCACATTTACTAGTTCAGTTATCGCATTTTCTTATCTAGTTAAACGCCACGCTCATATAAACACACTGGTTATACATTACAGATTTGTTCTGTGCCTGTACATATTGTTTCAATATTGTTTCATGCTTATGATATTCGGTTTTCATGAGATTTCTGGATTTGAGAAACCGTGGATACATTTTGAAAACTTATGATTGTTTTAAAAAAACGCAGCTTCTCTTAATGTGATGTTTGGCGTCTACCATGAGTTTTTTTGGTTCTGATTTATGTGTATACCCGATTCGAGGAGAGAGGAGGCACCGTGTGTGGATACATGGTGGACCCAGTATGGTACCCCGGGGCAAGAAGATCATATAGAGAGACGTTGAGCCTGGCACGGGAACAATACCTACCAGTGATAATTTTGGACTCGGCGGATATCCGGAGGATACAGACCGGAGTCGTATGATCAGATGGATTTTAGGGGCCGATCTGAGAGACGACGCCTGAGATATGACGATTTACGTGTCGATACTAGATACAGGTTTTATGATGTTTTCGAGTGTCGATATTGGGCACTCAGGTTTTTATGATGATTTGATGTATCGTTGATGGACACACGTTGGATGATACACATATATTCATATATATGATACAGATAACATGGTACCATATTATGATACGGGCACGATAATATTATTAATATCATACTTATGTTTACAATATCACCCTCGTTACCACTCGACCTTATATATACTTATCATACATAATATGTATATACGATCACCTGCGTCACCACACGATATTATTATATTATTATTTTACTGTATGACCTAGGAGATCGTCATACATTCGATTTCTACCTGATGATGTTTTCTACTCACGAGTTGGCAACGCACCCCCGTTGTGCCACAGTTTTCTTGCAGGATCGACCGCTCAGATTCAGTAGCGGCTTGCTGTCATATTGCTCCTTTCTAGGTGATTTACATTGGTAGGTGGGTTACAGTTCAGAGCGTAACCACCGTTTTATATTTATTATTTATTTGTATCAAGTTAAAAGCTCCATCAACCAGACTATATATATTTGGTAGACTTAGAAAACACAGACTTGTATATTATTTCAGATCTAGAGTGAGATGTGTGCATTATTCCTTATTCCTGGTTTGATGATGTTTTGGTTTTCTTTACTTTCTTTTCTGTGTTTGATCTTCGCTTTGGCCGTCATATATTTGTATTTACGTGGTTGTTTCCGCTAATTGGCGACGAGCTAGTTCCCACTTAGGGAGGCCTGTATTATTGTTGTTATGTATTGGCTTGGATCAAAAATTTACAAAGGAGGTGCTGCCCAAATTTCAAATGACGAAAATGTTTTCAACTATAGTATACAACCCATTTGTATTTTCATAAAACATTACTTATACTTTCTAAGAAGAACTTGATTTCATTATACCTTTATTTCAAAACTTCACCTCCATTATTTTCCTAAAAAGTTTTAGATTTCTGAGATTTTGGCCTAATTGGATTACGGTGCGATCCTACAGACTTCACGTAATTCAAGTACCGGTCACGTGCCAATTCTGGGTCGTGACACCTTGGAAGCCTGAAATGATAACGTCCTCTAAAAGGAGGCTGTCATTACTATATACCAAGAACATTCTTTAATATTCATAACTTCTTCTCATTGTTTCTACAGGATTGTATTGATATCTTCTTACTGCAGCTAATACAAAAGCAATATCTGGTTTGGTACTTGACATCACATGATTGACTCAATTGCATAAGCAAGTAATATGTAATTCATGTAAATCTTTCTCCTCATCAGTCTAGAAGACATCCCTTTAGAGAGGGTGACTCCATCACCTATGGGTACACCACCACGTCAGGAGTCTTCCATTCTAAAACACTTTAGAATAATGTCAAAATATTTAGATTGGGACACTTCCCAAATTCAGATCTAAAACTATAGATCTAGTCATCAGAATGCCTAATATTTTATCCAAATCCTATGTGGAGAAACATCTGTGACAACCACAATATAACCGATCGTAGTATAGAAACACTATATCCTATCCGGAGTATGTCATCCAAATAAAAGGACAATGCTCCCTACACTACCTTCTTATCAGGTTCATCTGTTGTTTTAATGAAGTCAAACACCATGACTTTCACACCAATGATAGATGATCCATCTCTTCTCTGCCTGCTTTAGTCTATAAATAGACATAAGCAACTTTCTCACCACGCTTCTGCTACTCCCACTGACTACAACAACCCTCTGGCAGAGTCATATATATATGCACTTCTAAAGTCAATTTAGAATGATCTTATATTCATTCACCGGCCAAATCTCATAGTTAAGGGCAGCAGTAGTGGCAAGCTTGGATCACCAATACTACGATGCAAACCTCCCTGTCACCGTCTACGAGGAAGCCGAATTACCTCTTGGGTGGCTTAGGTCGCCTTCTAAATCTGCGGAGTGGCTAATGGATTGTCGAGTTCAATTGAATCTTTAGGTTCTACTAAATTTTCAGTAACCTTTTGTGGTTCTGAAATCACTTCTAGTTCTACCATACTCCTACTGATGTCTTTTAAAACGAATCCATTTTACTAAAAAATGTGGCAAGTTAAGAACAAAATAACTTTCGATTTTACAAATGGTAGAAAGTTAATCCCTCGTCTATGCCTGAGATAACCCACAAACTGTCGTTACTAAAACGTGCCTTGAGTTTACCCGGATTCTGGTTTTATGCATAAGTCGGACAACTCCATATACCTTAATATCGTTAAGATATGAATCCATTATATATCCAATATAAAAATAAAGGCACTAATTTTGATGGAACCGATTCAAATATTATGCAGCTGTTTCCAGTGCATTTCCACTAAATAGAAGAAGGTCATATAGCATTATTCATCATGGAGCGCACCACGGATGAGTAATCTGAGAGTGAATCTAATTCTCAAAATTACTTATGACGGATTACCTAACATATATATCTACATCTTCGATAACCTCGAAGAATCCTGATACTTTCAACATATGGTTCTCTACTTTATTCTTGTACCTATGAACTTCTCAAAACCTTAGGACTTGTATTTTAACGAAATGCATGTCTAAAACCAGAGAAGTCATATGTAAACGGAATATAGTACGAGTACCAACCCCTTGTCCAAATGGACACTGGACAACATGCATTATAAGGAATAAGTCCCAAAAGTTTTACTAATTCAAATTCTGTATGTCGTTAGTTGAAAACTGTATTTTGGTCAAGAACGTCTATTCCATTATTCAATGTACCTTATCTCATCGTCAACCGATAATGGTAAATGTCCACGACATATTTTCAAGATTCATATCTCACTTTATGAAATAAAGATACAGATATTTCATTTTTAAAAATGGTACATACCAACGGCTGTTCAAAACCAAAAATTTGCCTTTAGGAAAAACCCGATGATTTCCTCAAATAGCACCAATTCCAACGAATTCCTACATTGAGGATTAATCACCGCATTCCCAATATTCTACTCCCACTCAGCATCTGTAACACCATACAGATGCGAGACCCTAATCCGGTATATACATACCCTGGAGTCAGAATAAATTGGAAAAACGGTTTTCAATAACAATTACACGGAAAAATGAAACATAAGAATGTTTCATGGGGTGGGCCGGGTATTCCTAGTAATGCCTCTTCCAATACAGGACTCATGATATTTGTCACAATTTTATTTGCTCTCACTTCAACCCCATTATATATCTCCATAACTTACCTTCTGTACACAATACTTAGGCTAATTGGTTTTCTTCCTTCCCTACCTTTTTGCACCTACCTAAGGTTTGGAGGAAGACTATCTAACAAGCATAACTAGTGTACTTCCTAATAAAAAGAGCTCGCAACTTGGGAGAAGGTGAAGAAATGGGGCATCAGAATTATACAACTTAATTTCTCCAGAACCGGTAGCCATTCTCGAATTTAATCAACTTTATTCGAGTTTGTATGTTACTATACGAGATGGTTTTATCCAAATAAAATGGATCTTTGTAGTGATATGGTATATTCTGAAGAAATGCAAAGGGGAAGTAGGAGAGGCAGGGATATATACGACTTTGTCGTGAATCATGACAATCTAAAGCCGGAGGTAAAAAGTTCGGTTAACTAGGTTATGAGTTTTAGTTCAAGGTGGGTCATAGTCGCTGCCAGAGGGAGAGAAAAGAAACACTCGGCGTGCACTCTATCAAGATTAGATTGGTTCATTAAATTTTATCTAATCAAAATGGCTCCAACTGTTTCCTCGAATTCTCTTTCAAATTCTAAAGGAGAACTAGTCGGGATGCTCTGAAAATCTCCGGGAGTATTACCTACTCATCAGTGGGAATCATGACCCAACTATCATCGCGTGACAACTTGATGGAATCCACTCAAGTCACCACACTCCAGAATGTATGTGCATACTTGACAAGTTTTCCTTATATTTGAAACTCCCGATATAGTTTTTACCCCTAGGACCCTAGTGACCTTGACTGAGCCAACATATCAAAGGTTCTTAATCAAGTTTAACTCGTCATTATCTTGATTTCATTAAACCCACTCGTGCGAGCCCTTGACTAAGCCAAAATGACCGTACGACTGTCCTAACCAATTGCGTCTAATGCAACAAAGAAGTATTACTCAGCTATCGCTCACTACGCCTTGATCGAGCCAACATACGCAACACGAATACTAAGCACTACTCATAGAAAATGACGGAGGGGTATGACTGGTTTTTGGAGAAAAACCTTTAACGTGATGAACGTGATATCGTTGAAGGAACCGAGTAGTTTTGAAAAAGGAGTGGTTTAGTCTCCGCATTTAAATCGAATGGTTTTAAAGAAAACTGAGGAATTTATAGTCATGTAAGCTTTTTTTAAGAGCGAAATCCCCGTGAAGGGATCAAGGCTCTTTCGTCGTCGAATGAGGTGCTGGGTATTCCTGACTAAATACCGCTAAGCAAAGAAAAAGGAAACACCTATAGTTTTCGAAATTTGGTTCCCACAACATCAATTTAGGTTTGTTTACTTGCAATAAACATATAATACAGTCTCATCAATCAATCCCTATCATACCACTAGAAAAGAAAATAAAATGTATGTATATACCATATGCATTAGCCACCGGGTCCGGGGACTTCACCATAAGGTTACTTAACTTACGGCAGTACATGGACAGGGCTAGCACGGATGCAAAACATATACAAAATTTATTATATATAATATATATAGGCATTCGTCTCAGGCATGATAGCACAAAACACAGCAGCAGAAGCAAACACAATGAAATAAAGGGTATACTAGGAATTCCGTGTTTCATTTTAGCCATGAATGAAATACGGATTCCACGGTCGTGTAAATAGCCAAAACCCTATCCCATAGAATCCTACGGGTGTGGCAAGTAGCCCTGCAAATTCTAGAATGGTATTATCCATTCTCAACTCCATAAAATGGCTACCCATTGCTTTCTAGAACCCAGCTACTTGAGCACTCCTCCTGGGTCTATCCTAAGTACATGAATGAGAAATTATATTTTACATGGGCGACAAAACCTCAACCCGGAAGTGCCCCTCTATAGAATAAATATACAGGCAAAGAAACGGCAACACAAATACGGATGCTCGCCCCGAATATAAATACACATGAAAATATAAAACTCTCATCTCACAAAAAACTCCGGCTATTTACCACGACAATCGCAACTATTCCAATCACAAACATTCATCACAGAACATCAATGCAAGTATCAATTTCGTAATCTCGTCTAATTAATCCCTATAGCAATTAGACGATATTTTACCAAACGCTATGACACTCGCAGTCGAAGAAGAAACCAAAAAACGACTACTACAATTACAAAACCAAAACAACGGGCACTCAAAATTTCCAAATATTGAAATTCAAGCATCCCCGGCCACGAAAATCCTCTCATTTTTGCACGAAATCAAAACCCGTAAACCCCCAAAACCCGTCACACTATATGAGCCTTGATTTGGCCTCGAAACAGGGCCAAATCATAGGGGGAACGACCTTGTATCGAGGCTGTAACAACCCCAAATAGGGGCTGATCTGGTAGCTGTCTAGCACCGTTTTGGGGCCAAATCGGCCTCAGTTCAGCCCCGTTTCGAGGCCGAACCAAACACATATTAGATGGTTATTGGGCTGTCGTTAGCCTACACAAATTCATGGTCTGAACTAAGAATCCGATGGCTCCAGCACAACAAGAAATGAGAGCTTTTCATGCAAATTTTTAAAATATAGTTTTGAAAAATGGGTTTTGTGAATTATAAAGTCATTCAAACAAATTCAAATCTTTAACCAGGCTCTAATATCAATTGAAGGAACTTTTGGACCCTAGATAGCAATTTTAAAACTTGGCTTGATATGGTTTTCAAAAATCTAGTGAGCAAAAGGTCCAAACATAGAATCAATGCTGAAGAATTAAAAATGAAACCTAATAAACTAGGAGTTTCCATACAAGATAAGAATCCTACAACCTTTGTAGAATTTTCATGTACTCCAATTTGTGTTTGACTATAGTTAGGCTCCTAGGATGAGTAAACAAGTTTGGTGAAGACCTCCCTTGTCAAAGATGATCCATCCGAGAAATTTTTTTCTCTAGCTCCATCTCCATTTGAAGCTCCAAGCTAAATGTGAAGAAACTAATATCCTAATTTTGCAAGGATTATGGTGTTAGGGATATAGTATGTCACTCTATTTTATCTCACCATTACATTTTCTTTTCTCTTTCTCTTTTTGATTTTGTAGAGGAAGAAGGGAACTAATTAGCTATAGGATGAGATAAAGAAAGTAATGGAAAGTCTTAACCATTTCTAAAAAATGGTCAAGTCTCATCTATCTCTAATAAAAATAATCCTAACCACTATATTTCCATCTCCTAGCTAAGTGTCCACACTCTTCTCTCCCCTCTACTTGTCCACCAAATAAGAATGATCATACATGTGCTGAACCCATGGAACAAGTTAACTAAAAGAGATTGAAAAGGAAAAGAAAAAACAATATATAAATTTATATATGTTCACATAGCATAATATAAATACACACACACACACTTGTAATTTCCACATGTATTAAAAATACATGAATGAGACATAAATAAACAGTGACAAAATACTAGCAAATAAATATAACCAATACATGTATTATTATATTAAATAAGCACTGGATTTAATATCCGTCTTTCCAAAAGACCGGCTAGTATATCCAAATGTCCGATTACCGTCAGTGCACTAAATACACTAATTTTAATCAAACCCTGGTATGTATGCAATATGCACATCTACATCATATCGCTAGAGTCGGAAAAACCTCAGTGTGAGACTCTAAAGACTCGACAATAAGCTGGCAGTAGGTTTAACCATAAACACGTCAGCGGCACTAGCTGTATGTAACGGATACTCAGCTATTGAACGAAAGTAAGATCGACAAGCAAGCTCGTCCAAACCCTTACTGCGCCTATAGGTGACAGTCTCCGTACAGTCTAGTCTGTTCGTCAAACAGTATCGCATACCGGGTATACGGGTTGGTAAACATCAGACCCCTAATAATCCGATAAGTCGTGTCGGTGTCAAGCTTATCACCCACCTAGAAAATACCAATTTTGCAATCAGTAAATCCCATCCACTCTGGCCAGAGATTTATGGTGGTAGCTGACCGAACATAGCGTGACATCTACCCCCAATACCGGGAGAAACGAATCCCTAACAATCTGCTCACTGCCTCTATGTGGTTAGGGACTGTACTCAACTAAAACCTGTTTGCACGACTCAATGGAGCCGTGGTAGAGTAGTAATCAAACCATGGTAGGAACTCACACGAGACAAATGACGACCTCAGGTCAACAAACTAATCTATACTCGTGTCACTAAAGAACTGCTACCTAACGATATGTATAATACCATCTAGCATGTTCCCGGCGAGTCCGTCCAGTGTAATTCATAACCCAATGAGCATATGTATATAATCTTTGGTGACTGACGAACACCAATGGCTGTGAGACCGGCCATCAACCCTCGTCAGGGTTAAGAAACATATACACCGGTCTACCCTGGAATATCGATGCACAGTCTTGATACTCCCACGACTAGGGACATTTAAGGATTTGCTTATGGACTACGCAGGCCTCACTTGTATGATCGTCATCACAACCCTGGTAGTCAAGCAAGAATCCTAAGGGCTCTATCAATATGTAATTGTAATCCATAATACCACATAATACATGTATATAATGATTAAATCAAACTAGACAGCATACTATCATCTCGATAAGACTGTTCTACATGTATAGGTCCACCTTCAATTATCATAATCGCCTGCTGCAATTGCAATTATTGCCTTGAGGGCATTATATCCAACAGTATTTTTGGAATCAATTGGGTTTATTTAGGTTGTGTTCTATGAAGGGAGGTCTAATTTGGTTGGATTTCATGGATGAAAAGATAGGAAAAAGGAATTTTGAGAAAGGTTATTTTTTAATAGAGCTTTTAGTCCCACATCGACAGTAGAGTAGAAAAGAGAGGAGTTTAAATAGCATGAGGTGTTATGTATCTTGTAAAAGGATAACAAAGGTGCAATTGGAAAATCACACGTGAGCACTTGCTCGCCTCGTTTCGCCGACTTTGGCTCGGGCTCGGGGCGAATTATCTTGGGTATTCTTTTTGAAACTCGACCTGTTTAAACTCTAACTTTTCAACTTCGACCGTTAACTGCTATTAATTTCAAATTCAATGTTTAATGTACAGTTAAATGGGATTGATTTCGAATTTAATCAGAATTTGAATTTAAATGGCATTTAACTGCTGTAGTTATTTTTGCGGTTTAATTGCACTTAAATTTTGAATTTGAATTGCTCTTAACTGCTATGGTTAATGAGCAGTTTAATGGCCAAATTCAATTCGAATTTAAATGTGCGGTTTAATGGGCTAATTTATTTTAGAATTAAAATTTCCTCTTAATGCAATTAAATACAGGTCGTTGGTCTGTGCCTATATAATCCATAACCCAGAGAATAGAAAATATACTTTAAAAAAATTTCTGCTCGTGTCCAAAATTCCTCGGCGTATCATAATTCAAGTTTTGGAGTTGTGCTATCAGAATTAGCTTTCGAAGAGCTAGTTGTAAGTGTGCTTTTGGCTGGAGTTGTCTCATCCTGCGAAAAATATTGCAGTACTCAGTGCAACCAGGTTGGTGGGGCAATAGTTTCTTCAAGGTCGGTCTTCAATAAAAAGCGATTCAGCTCATTTTGATAACGGGTATTATTTTTGTTTGTTTAATTTTAAGAAACTGATCATATTCTGTTTGTTCCTGATCAGTTTTTTTTTTGCTTTCTGAAACTGAATCTGGCATATATAACTGTTATGATAATATTTAATTATCTGTATGCGTATGTTATTTTTGCAACAATCTTGAAGAAACTATTAACGGTTATGTCTTCTTATTCAAGTGTTGGTGCAACGGCTTTCAGCCCTAAAATGGACATGTCAGGAATGCCTGAAAAATTTTCAGGGCAATTTTTCAAATGTTGGCAACAACATATGAAAATCCGGTCGACCACAAAAGGAATGTTGGCAATGATATTATCGAATTGGCCAAAACCGGATGAAAAAGATCCCAAAAGTGCAGAGAAGATTGCAGAGTAGACGGAGAGGGATCAAATAGCCAGAGGATGCATTTTGTTGGCTATGTCCAATATGCTCTTCGATGTCTATAGTTCCTTTTCGAACACAACAAAGGCATTATGGGATGAATTGGATAAGAAATACAAAACAGAAGACCTCGGTCTTGAAAAGTATTCTGTATACAAATTCTTGAAGTTCCAAATGGTTGAAGGTAACTCTATGAAAGAACAAGCGCATGAAATTCTTCATATTCTTCATGCTCTTTAAGAGGGTGAAATGAAACTTCCTGAGAAGTTTCAAGTAATAGCAATCAATGAAACGTTTTCTCGATCTTAGGAGAGCTTCCGAATTGTCACGATCCGAAATGGTACGTGACTGGCACTTGAATCATATGAAGTCTATAGGACCCCATCTAATTCAAGTAAGCCAAAAGCCCAGAAATCTAAAACCATTTAAATAATAAATGAAGGAAAACTAGTTTTAAAGAAGTGAAGAAAACATGTTTTAAAAACAAGGTTTTTAAATAAGTAAGCCGATTATGCATTTTTAAAATCCCAAGTCCTTTCAGAAAATTTCGGCAGAGTTTCCTTTGTAAATACTGGCCTTGAACGGGGTACAACATGATAAAAGTATATATAATGATAAAAAGCATCCCCAAGCGGGAGCTAGCTCTTCGTCAATCGACGGTCACAACCATGCAAGCAATATAATATACAACGCCGAAGGGCAAGGATCAAAACTCAAAAGGAAACTCAAACAGCATGAAATCCATAATAATACAACGCGCGACTCTAAGATCGAAATAATAAAACTGGTCTCTAAGTCTGAATAAAAATATAAGTTTGGTTGATGGAATTTACTAGATACAACTGAAAATAAATAAGTACAATGCTGGTCACGATGCAAGTGAACCCACCTACCAAAGCAATCACCCAGAAAAGAAGCAGTGTGCCAGAAAAGCCGCAATGAAACCTGTACGGAAAAACCTGCAAGAACTGTGGCGCAACAGGGGTGAGTTGCCAACTCGTAAGTAGAAAACATCACAGAGCAGAAATCGTATGTATGACTCATCCTAGGTCAATACGATCAGTAATAATATATATAACCTCAATATGATAAAGTCTGAAACATGATAAGGTGGCAAGGGTAAACATCTATACATAAGTATGGTACCAAGTGCTCGTGCCAGTGCCTCAGGTAGCAACATATCATAAATATGAGGCGTGATCAATGTAATCAACAAGAATCAATGTCAACTGTATCATGAAGTCTATAAGTATGTGGATATCATCCGACTATGTAATCAATGTCTGTATGCATGTGGATCCCGTCCACGTGTCAACCAACAACACAAAACATCATGATGTAAATATCATAAAGCATATGCATGAAAGTATGAGGATATAAATCAACGTGTGTCCCTCGCGACACATCAAAATCATGAAACCTGAGTGTTTAGCATCGACACTCGAAAACGTCATGAAACCTGTGCCCAGTATCGGCACGTAAATCTTCATATATCGGGCTCCGTCAGTCCGGATCGGCCTACGGGCTCCGTCAGTCCGGATCGGCCCACGGGCTCCGTCAGTCCGGATCGGCCCATATCATCTCTCGACTCCGGTCGGTATCCTCCGGATATCCGCCGAGCCCAAATACTATCACCGGTAGGTAGTAGTCCCTCTTCCAGGCTCACCGTCTGTATACACAACATTCTTTTCTTGCCCCGGGGTACCATACCGGGCCCGCACATGGCTCACGGCTCCTCCTCGCATGGGGTATATATATATCGGAACCGATAAAACTCATGGTGGGCGCACTGAAATATCATATCAAGGGTAACCGGGTTTTTAAAACAATACATACTCTCTTTTGAAATAACCACGGTTCCCAAATCCAGAAATATCATGGAAACGACATATCTCAATGCGTATAATCATAAAGTATGATGTATGCGACATATAAAAAAATGTAAGCATATTAGTATATCATGCAACATTAAACAGTAATATGCACATATCGAGGGAAAACCGCTCCTTTAAAATGAATCAGTTTAAAATGTATCTTGCGGTTCCCAAATCTCCAAATCAAGCCAGAATCATCTATGTATGTGCAAATACGTATGTATGCAAGTATGGATGTACAATATGTGTGTACGCAAGTATGAGTGTATAATACGTATGTACGCAAGTATGAGTGTACAATATGTATGTATGCAAGTATGTCAAGCAAGGAGTCATATCTTGATGCAACAGTCCTACTGTGTCTTGACATGGCAATTATCGAAGATGAGGTGTGTGAGCCGGCAAGCAGGTGTACATGGAACATACGCATCATCGATAATGGTGCTGGTGTCTTGACAGCATGGTATTAATATAACAATAAACGCATTTGAACATGCAATGCGATGCGAACAGCAGAATATGCGGAAAATGAATGATAAACACAACAGTGAAGAATCTACATCAATACATATATATATCATACATTTTTTCCATTTGAAATAACACGAATCGTGGGGTCTGGAATAATAAGGGCTACGGTGTTTTTAAGAAAAGATGTGTCTTTTGAAAATACCCGTAGAATCCCTTGACCTGTCTTAAAAATACTCACGATTCGTTAGTTTTGAAATAGGTATGACACGGGTCTAGTCTAACATCTACTAAGTAAACTACAGACCTAACTAACAAGCTAATCGAAAGGGTAAGGAAACCACCTAAATCTGAGTCGATATATATATATATATATATATATATAATAGTCGGTGATCCTGTCTCAATAGTATCACATACGAAACAATAAACCATATGACATCCTCGAGTCAAGAGTGTGGATCTATCATTAATATATAGCTCGTACGGTAAATCCATCGTACGGCATCCCAATCTGGGTACTGGTCAAAATATCACATTCAACTCATCATTTATCTGGTATCCTTATCATCATATCTCATGAACTGGAGTACTGATCTAAGTCTAGTACAAAATGATACCATCTATATGCATATAAATGCGTGTGTAAGACACGTCCAAAGGCCCGCTAAAATCTCATGTTGTATCTCATAATACGAATCAAAACATATCACCGATCTCATAGCATCATGCCAACCTCATCGACTCATCTCCAAATACCATATACAATCCTCATCATCCATGTGTAGGTATACGTATATGTATATACATAGTCCCATACCTATGTGTGTGTATAAATATACGTATCCCCATATACACACAAGTAATAATAATAATGCAAGGGTGTGTGTGCGTATGTGCAAACCTATTCTATGGTTCGCGACTAAGAAATCAACCACGTCACTATCGTCCAATAATCACAACACAAATGTAAATATATAACCTATCATCAACTACACTACGAACTGCGGGGGTGCTATACGCCATCCACCCGACTTTCCCCGTAGATGTGTATCTACTCACCTTGCTCTTCGCTTTCCGTTGCCGACGTCGCCACGTGCTTGCTTGTCGTCTCGAAGTCTTCGTGGGGTACCTATACATCATAACGCATCGCGTCGCATTAAAACCCAATTCAAAATAAAATCGATACGCTAAAATCCTATAGGTTAGAACCTATGGACTACGCTTTCAAAACCACCAAACAACCCTCGATATTGTCGTAAAAACGTCAAGTGATCAAGGTAAAACATAAATACGAAAATCCAGAATTCAAAATACGCAAAACGAAACCATGAATCAAAAAAACAACTCTTGAAAATGGTCCCTGATTTTACCCTAGGTCAAATTGGTCAATTTTGCACATGCCAAGGGTGTAGTTTACAGGAGATGGAGCTACTGACCAAACACGGACCCATTTGGACCAGGTCTGGCCGTAATTTGTGGCCAGAAGGATTAAATTTGCAGCCATAGAGTGGAATCAGGGGCTGGGATCTTGGGGTTAGCTTCTTAGGTGCCTGCATGTATCACTGTCCTTGCAAAATAATTTTCAGGTCACCCAGGTGTTAGCAGATTTTATTTTACACTCACAGAATCCACAATTTTCCGATATCGGGTTTCTAAATCCGTATTCTGGGGTTCTAGTCTCTGGTTTAGATCTGAATTCTAGCACTAGGGGGTTTGTGTGGCCTCTACTGAGCTCAATTACCCAACACAACTCAAGAATTCCAAAACCCTTAACTAGAATTTTCCTACCCTCACTCAAGAATTTTCCTACCCTCACAACATCACTATATCGGTTTAAAGTTAACATGGATATAAAAGCAATGGAAATACTAAGCTAATGTTTCAGAAAATATCTCTTTTGGCAACCTAAGAAAATTCTTGAGTTGCCCCAAGTATCCAAAATGCAAGCTTTCTTGGTCCAATGTGTTGCTAGTGAGCTCATGCACATTTTTAATGAAATGGGTATTGAGTTTTAAGGTGTTTTTAATGGTGTTTGAGAGGATTGAAAAGGGGGAGGGAGTGAGGGCAGCAACAGCAAGGGTGTAGGAGAGGAGAGGAAATGGTGAAAAGTGAAGTGGGAATATGAGCTTGGTCCTTGGTTTGACCCCTTACCCTCCCACTCTCTCTTATGCCCATCCCTCCATTCTTTATTCAACCTTTATCTTTTCTTTTCTTTTCTTTTCTTTTCTTTTCCTCTCTTTAATTTACAACCATGCATGATAAAAAGGAGAAAGCATGAAAGAAAAATGTAACAAGTGCTAAAAAAAAACATGTGCATGTTTTGCACAAAACAAGTTTAATGCGCGATTAGCGATATTTAATCGCGATTAGCACTAAATAGTATATAATTAATCATAAAAATTTATAATTTCCAAAATTAACTTAAAACACCCTCTTTTTAGTAATTTCCATAATTTTCCAAATTTTTTCCAATTTATCGGTATTCAATTATACCGCCTTATTAAAATATTCAATATTTTATTATTTAATTATAAAAATTCCCAAAAATAATATTTTATTTTTTTGAAATGTTACAATCTTCCCTCCTTAAAGAAATTCGGTCCCCGAATTTAAATTTAAATCCCTCAATACTAAAACATTTCAGTAAAAAGTCCAAGTCGTCGGGGCTCCGAAATCATCAATACATAAAACGCATCATAGCGCAATGCATGTGCATGAACAATGAGCAGATAACCCAAAATCGAAACCCCGTCAAGCATCCCGTAATCATGGGAGTCATGGTGAAGACACCAATGTAAAATCCAAAATGAAAACCAATATGATATAAATCAGAACTATACATGTAAATATCAAAAAAAAATTATACATGTAAATCTATGAAGGAAACGCATGCCAAACCTCTTTAAGTCGATGTGCAATGCGCATAACACTGCACCGTGGCGGACGTCTAATGTAAGAAAATAACCATATATGTATATATCCTTTGTTTAATATGTACGTCCCGCCATTTTGAAAACAATTTAGAAGGGTTTCCTTGTTTTAAACGTTTCGTGTCATATCAGACACGTAGTTAAATACCGAGACTATAGCTCACTTTTTGAAAATCCCTTCGATAACTATCAATGCATGAAAAATATATCCAGGTACTGTACTCTGACTAGTCCTACTCAGTACGAAAACAAATAGCAAATATCATAAAAACGTACTGCTCCATAAGAAATCAATCCCAAAATATGCATATGAATGCCACGTGCATCTGGTGCGCACGGAAATCAAAATCCATATATGTGCACAGAAACAACATCTAAGTGCAATGGGTGTGCACGAAACACCTGTCAAAGGCAACGGGTGTGCCTGACAACAAATATCAGGTGCGGCTGATATGCACGAAGAATCCCGATTCAGTGCATCCGGTGTGCACCAAAATCGCATCTAATAACATGCGCGAAAACCCAAATCAGATGCATCCATCATGCATGAATAAAATCTAAATCATGTGCATCCAACATGCACGAAATCACGAAATCCAATATCAAGCGCCGGACATACGCAAAAATTCATATCAAATGCATAGAGTGTACGAAATCAACATCAATATCAGAATCGAAATCGACGATATACAATACAGCTCAATCCAAATCAGGTATACCGTGGAATATAATCTCACAACCATGTGCATCAGCATGCACAAAACAAATCAAAACACTAAAAGTGCATAAAAACTATGCTGAAAGCATAAGTCAAATCACATGCATAACATAGGTATGAAATCAAAATCAACATATCGAATGACATCAAACCGAAGTCAGGTGCAACTGTGGTGCACAAAATGTAAACCCAATGCAACAAATGCACGAAAAATAAATCCGGTGCAACAAATGCACGAAATATAAATCTGGTGCGACAAATGCACGAAACATAAATCTGGTGCGACAAACGCACGACATATAAATACAGTGCAACTTGTGCACAAAATACCAATACAGTGCATCCTGTACACAAAATACCAAACAATAAATCAAATGCGTAAATAGCAACAACGAGTGTACCAAGGTGTAAAAATCATAAACGTATGCAACTGCGTGCATAAAACACATCAATGTACTACAAGCACATATAAGCTATACCGAGTGCAAAAACCAAATCGTGTGCATACCATGTGCACAAAATCAACCTAACTGTATGAAATCCATGAAATCATGAACATGTGCGACCAAGGCACAAAACGATATCAAGTGCAATAACTGTGCACAAATCATAAATCAACACAACGGTGTATATAGCATATCTCAAGTGTAATGACTATGCACATAATGTAAATACCCAGTAGGTGCAACCATGGTGCACGAAAACAAATATCATGAAACTCAGTCATCAAGACTAAATCATGCGAATAGATCGCCCAAAATACCGAAAACCAAGGTGACGGATACGTGATAATCGAATCACCAAATCACAAATCATAAATACAGTCGTAGATAGTTCCTCCTTCAAAGTCGAGAAGGTGTCGGTGCATCCAATACTAGCAGAGCAAGATATCTACTTGCCTACTGTTCGTGGCATGTCGTCTGGTGCCCTTAGGCTCTCGTCTCTCACTGCAGATTGCTAAGTGCATAGCTCCTCGGCTCAACGTCCCAATATGGAATGACGACGGAAACAGTCCTGCTCTGGTACATCCTATAAAGATCTCTGGACAACTATCTCGTCGACGATGCCGAACTCTGGCCTGCTGGGTGTGTGCAATATGACCGCTCCTGGGTCCAAGTCTTCTCGTATATTATTCCAGAAAGGTCCTGTCGAGGTCTCTCTTAAATCTTGTTTCTGCCGAACTGCCCGGAAGTTACCACCCTTTACTATATCTGTTTCTTGTTCCGGAATGGCTGCATTCTCAGCGCGACTCCTTCTGGAAGATATATCAATAATCAACGCCTCTACATGCGTATCGCAACTCTGATGTCGGTGGAGTGGAACGTCATCTCATCAAGATCTCGTACGAACCTCTTACTCCACTTTTCTCTGCTGTCGACTACTTCGGACTCATCTCATCGTGGCTGTATGGACTGTGCTCCAATGGCTATACTCGCATCTGGAGTCTCTCAAGCAATGCATCCCACCACATAGCATCCGAGTGAAGTCGAACCATTCGATCAATTCGTCAAAACCTCATAATCCCCCAAGAGCTCAACAACTTGGGTACAGTTTAATTGTATCGAGTACATACCACAGTATCGGTGGACCAGCCGTAGAAGGGTAAACCCAAGACTCACTAATGGCACCGCGGAACTGCCGCAAATTATAAGGTTCAAAGGCTTTCACACGGTCATTATGTCGAGTTAGGGTTTCATTCTTCTAGAGGGTCCATAGAATCGCTTGCATGTCTTTCTGAATACTTTAAACTTGGAAAATGGGTTTCTGACATTCGATAGTCTCTATCGACTCCCAACGTACCTGCGTGAAGTCGTCTCTAGCTGGAATCAATCTATCTGATGACCTCGCATCGGGGTAAGCGAACGAACCACATGTCCTAATCATTCATCCTCGGGTGACTAGCGACCTTCCATCATATCTCTAAATACAACTCGTACTGCAATAGCTCCAACATCTGGGGCAATATCTCGTCGTTCACAACAACAACTGTCTCATTCATCTGCACGCTGAACAGTGCCTTAATCATCATGAATAAGCGATACTTCAATGGTCATCACATTCTGGCTGGCCTCTATCAGTGGCCCAATCCTCTGGTGCTGATCTGCAAGTCCGAGAAACCTCGTAAAAGCGATCCATCAAATGCTTATGGCGCGAAAACATAATAAAACGACGCCTCTCTATGCAATCGTATGTCTCTGGAATCATGCCCTGGTCAGTCCTCATTCATGACGAGCTCGTGCAGACCGCAACTCTAGTCGTAGCTCTCTCTGCCCATATAATCGTGGCAGCCAAATCATAACCAAAATCGATAAGGATAGATCATAGGAATGAACATAATACTGTGCAAGGAAATGTATGTCCTAAGGCTCCTTAAGTGGAGTAGCGTACCGTAAGTATGCCGCGGAACATACACACGGTAAGTCACTCTACTGAAATCACCTACTCCATCAACCAAGGTCAACCTATGCGACGAAAGTTCGGGTTTAATACCCCCTCGACTAAGTATAAGTTCCGTAAGGTCAAGCCTAAGTTCCGAATATATACAAACGCTCTAGGCTCCGCATAGTTAAACTTAGACTCGAAACAAGGTTAACCTAGCGCTCTGATACCAACTTTGTCACAATCCGAAATGGCACGTGACTGGCACTTGAATCATATGAAGTCTATAGGACCCCATCTAATTCAAGTAAGCCAAAAGCCCAGAAATCTAAAACCATTTAAATAATAAATGAAGGAAAACTAGTTTTAAAGAAGTGAAGAAAACATGTTTTAAAAACAAGGTTTTTAAATAAGTAAGCCGAATATGCATTTTTAAAATCCCAAGTCCTATCAGAAAATTTCGGCAGAGTTTTCTTTGTAAATACTGGCCCGGAACAGGGTACAACATGATAAAAATATATATAATGATAAAAGGCATCCCCAAGCGGGAGCCAGCTCTTCGTCAATCGACGGTCACAACCACGCAAGCAATATAATATACAACGCCGAAGGGCGAGAATCAAAACTCAAAAAGAAACTCAAACAGCATAAAATCCATAATAATACAACGCGCGACTCTAAGGTCGAAATAATAAACAACTGGTCTCTAAGTCTGAATAAAAATACAAGTTTGGTTGATGGAATTTTACTAGATACAACTGAAAATAAATAAGTACAATGGGGGTCACGATGCCAGTGAACCTACCTACCAAAGCAATCACCCAGAAAGGAAGCAGTGTGCCAGAAAAGCCGTAATGAAACCTGTACGGCAAAACCTGCAAGAACTGTGCACAACGGGGGTGAGTTGCCAACTCGTGAGTAGAAAACATCACAGAGCAGAAATCATATGTATGACTCATCCTAGGTTAATACGATCAGTAATAATATATATATCCTCAATATGATAAAGTCTGAATCATGATAAGGTAGCAAGGGTAAACATCTATACATAAGTGTAGTACCTGTAAGTCTACGTTAGCGCCCCGGCCGTCTTACAGACGCCAAATGCGGAACAAAAACTTTTATAACTGGCGCTATCGCATACTATAACCCTGATCTGCTATTAACGCTAAACTAACAAACTACTAAGAGAGTAGAAAGGTTATACCGAAAGATCTGAGTCTTTTGTTCTTTAACCATCATCCCACGCTCCGTTACGGCTGCTCCGATCTCGCTCGATCTCCGGTCTCCTCGTCCAGGTGGCACCACGTCAACGGTTCTTTAAACGGGCTCCCGCCTCTGACCCGAGGCAACTCGGTCATCAAGTTTGCTAAAAGAGATGACCAAGATTGATGTAGAGAATGAGTAGAACACTTTGTCTCGCTTCATCCAAAACTATGGACGAACGGTTAATGAAGTTGCCATTTGAATCGGGTAATGGAAAATGAGCTATGAAATTTCCATACACTAAAACTATCATCTTTTTTCCAAATCAATCAATCTAATCTCAAGGGGAGGGGGCCGGCCAATATATGAGGAAGAGAGGGTGAGTGTAGGAGAAAGGGAGGTGACCACAAAGGAATAATATCAAGAAGAAATATCCTAAGGTTAACAAGAAATATTAATGCTAAACGTGACTCACTAATGACACCTTGCATAACAATAAATGCAAACCATGAGTCATGAAACCTAGTCACCTCTTCTAGAAACTTCTAGAACCTTCCACACTCATGACTCACCCATGTGAAGAAAAGATAAATCCGCATTAAACCGAATGTTTAATACGGGTGATAGAAAACTGGAAACTGGCAACTTCCAAAAACGATCCTGAAACGAATTTCAGGACAACCCCGTAACAGTATAAACATACCCGTATTTGTATTACGACCGAATACAAATGCAACTGAGACAAAGATATTATATCTATACAGTATAATACTTGGATCCGGCTAAAACCAAAGCCCACCAGTATTATCTGCCCGAAATATGACACGTGCGTAAACGCACGTGCATTTTCCGAACCCTGCCATAAAACCATATGGCCTCTACAACGTTTCACCCGAACTTGGGAAACTATCTGTGGGGGACTCTAATGACTCGTCAGTACCCTGGCAGTGGGTTTAACCACAAGCCGTCAGCGGCACTAGCTGTGCGTAACGGCTGCCCATGTACTGACCTCAAGGGAGGCCGATGAGCGAACTCATCCGGAAACCCTACTGAGCCTAACAATGACAATGTATATACAGTCTGGTCCGTTCGTCTATGAGTATCGCATATCCGGCCTAGGGGGCTAGTAACGTCAAACCTCCAATAGCGGTATAAGTCGGGTTGGAGACAAGCCCTGAACACCCTGAGAAACTACCGGAGTACCTACCAGTAATTCTCACCTGCCTTGGCCAAGGACTTGGTGTAATGGCTTTCCTAGACACAGCGCGATCTCCACCCCCAATACCGGGAGAGATGAATCCCCTGCCGATCCGCTCACGTGCCTCCATGTGGCTCGGGACTGTACCCAAAAACTACCTGTTTGCACGACTCCTTTGAGCCGTGGTAGGGTAGAAATCAAAGCACAGTGAGAACTCACACGAGACAAATGACGACCTCAGGTCGATGAACTAACCTGTACACATGTCACCAGGGAACTGCTATCTGACGATATGTATAATACCAACTAGCAGGTTCCCGGGGAGTCTTGTCCGGTGTACTCATAACCCAATGAGCACCTGTATACATCTTAGGTGATCCAACTGACACCAGTGGCTTGTGAGACCGGCCACCGCCCCTCGTCGGGGTCTCGACTGTATACACTAGTCTACTCCGGAGTATCAATGCCCTGTCTCGAAACTCCCACGACTAGGGACCACTATTAAGGATGTGCTTATGGACTACCCAACTCTCACGAATATGATCGCCCTCATACTGTTGGTAGTCAAGCAAGATCCTAAGGGCTCTATCAACGCGTAACATGTGATCAGTCACCTGAACCTGTATACTGTAAGTCCACGTTGTCCACCCCGGTGCTTGCGGGGAGGCGGAAAACAGAATAAAAATCGGATTTTTATCGAACTAGGCAACATGGACTAGCTTAAGGAGGATCTTTGCTAAACAAAAACTAACTAAAATCTAACTAGATTTAGCTATATGGAAGAAAGGTTATACCTTGGGCTTTATGTCCTTCTCTCCTTGCTCCTTGGAGTGGAAGAAAAAGATCACCTTGTCGCCTTCTCTAGTCGAAGAAGGATCCACCCGAGAGCCTCAACCTTTGGCTTCAACTTCAAGCTAGAAGTAACTAAGGTGCTAGAAGTGCTAATCCTAGAATCTTAAATGAGAGTAGAGATTACTTTGGAGAGGTTTAACTCAAGCTCAAGTGTTTCTCAACACGTGAGAGGGGAGAGCTTGAGAGACAGGAAGAGGAGGAGAGAGAATCAATATGATAGAATGAGAGAATAAAGAGCAATTCTCACATATATGTGTGAATTATTGTAAAAAGATAATTAGCAAGATAATTGTCATGGTTTAATCAAGACTTGACCATTATCATTTCATATTAAATGCAAATTGCAAGGATCAAAGAGCATCTTTTATATGGAATGATGATGGTCAAAGTGTCAACCAAGGTCAACAAGTCAAGATAGTCAAGTGGTCAACAATCCTAACCATGCACAATTATATTTAACTAATATCAATTAATCATAATACACACATAAGCATTACGGTTAATAAAATGACAATGGTCATTAACCCTAATCAAAGTCCTCTCCCTCTGTCTCAATCAACTGTGCATACGCACCCGTATTCGTGATCCGAGGAACACGAATACAAAGAGATAAAACCAATCCCAAATCATATACTAGGATCTGGCTTAAACCAAAGCCCGCTAGTATAAGCTGTCCGGACAGCAAACGTGCACAAGTGCACGGATGTGAACGAACCCTGTCGCAAAACCATGCGACCTCTACTCATTTTGCCTAAAGGCGAATAGCTCTCTGTGTGGGACTCTAAAGACTCGACACTACGCTGGCAGTGGGTTTAACCACAGACCGCAAGCGGCACTAGCTGTACGTAACGGTCCCCAGGTAGATGCCGATAAGAAGACTAACGAGGTGACCCCATCTGAACTCCTACTGAGCCTGTATATGACAGTCTCCGTACAGTCCAGTCTGTTCATCTGATACATCGCATGGCGGGCCTAGGGGGCGGTAAACGTCAGTCCCTTAATAGCGGTACAAGTCGTGTCGGAGTGTAGCCCAGAACACCCAGAGATAACACTGGAAACCTACCAGTATATCTTGCTTGCCCTGGCCAGGGGCTACTTGTGTAATGGCTCTCCTAGACACAGCGCGATGTCAACCCCCAATACCGGGAGAGACGAATCCTGTCTAACCGTCACCGCCTCCAAGTGCTTCGGGACTGCACCCAACTACTACTTATTTGCACGACTCCTTTGAGCCGTGGTAGGATAGTAATCAAAGTACAGTGGAAACACACTTGAGGCGAAGTGACAGTGTCAAGTCAGCGGACTAAGCTGTACTCATGTCACCTGGGAACTGATAACTGACGATAGGTATAATACCAACCAACAGTTCCCGACGATTCCTGCCCAGTGTACTCGTAACCTAACGAGCACCCGCATACTATCTCAAGTACGACGTACTGACGGCTGTGGGACAGACCGTCTCCCACGCTGGGATGAGAAGCGCGTACGCTAGTCTACTCCGGAGTATCGATGCTCTGTCTCGATAGTCCTACGACTAGGGACCTGTATAAGAATGTGCTTATGGATTACCCAGCCCCAACGAGTGTGAGCGCCATCACAACGCTGGTAATCAAGCAAAGATCCTAAGGGCTCTACTAATATGTATATAAGCGATATGCTAAAAGAAACACATGCACATATTGAAGTAGAGACAAACCAAGTAGCATACTACCATTTCGAGAAAGATTGTCTATACAACTGTGAATATCCCAAGCTTCCATTAAGTAATATACAAACTAGTTTGATACAGTAATGGCCTCTAGGGCATATACACTAACAATCTCCCACTTGCACTAAGGCCATGTACTGGCGTATCGAAGACCTATCATCTCGATCAGCCGCTCGAACTGAGTCTGGGGTAGGGCCTTCGTGAGTGGATCTGCAGTGTTATTCTCCGTATTTACTCTCTTCACCTCGATCTCCCGGCGATCTACGATCTCCCTGATCAGGTGGTACCGCCTCAAAATGTGCCTGGACTTCTGATGGGACCTGGGTTCCTTCGCTAAAGCTATAGCGCCGTTGTTGTCGCAATACAGCGTGTAGGGTTCCTAGACACTCCCAAAAGGTCTCACAAGGCATCAACCATGCCAATTTCAAAATTTAACGGTGCCGAGAAACCCTAACAAGATCGTTGGCTAGAAGTTTAGGCGAAAAACAAACTAGTTAACACTTAACTACAAGAATACGGAAATACAACTTTTGTAGATCCGGTCCTCCACCTTCATAGCTCTATGATGAAGTCCTCTCCACTGTCCTCATGCAATCCCTTCATCGGAGAAGAAGCGGGCTAGGTCATCGACGACGTGCCGAAGATGATCTACGTCGAGGCATCGCTAGATCAAGCTCCAACTTCACCAAGTCAAGAAAACTTGTGAAGGAAACACACTCAACTACTTGGCAAGAGGTAGAGGATGAAGAAATAGGAAGTGGGTAGACTTTAGAATTGGATTTCTCACTCATTTTCATCAATCACCATTGATGAAGTGAAGCTTTCTTCATGAAAGAAGATGAAGAAGAAGAAGAAAGTGTTATGATAAGTTAATTAATCTTGAAAAGAAAATCAATACTTATCATATAATGAACCATGGTCAAGTGTAGAGACTAAACTAGGGTTAGTGGGAATGGTTAGGGTTAAGCATGAGACAAAATGGTCACTTAGGTCAAAGCTTCATGAAGCTTCAACTAGAATACAAAGAAAGCCACCATTTTGCATTATGCTAATAATTTTCCAAAAAGAATAAATAAATGAATAAATCAAAACCCTAACCATTAACATGTAACCATGGTTTGATCTTTACACAAAAACCCTAGCAAACATGTATCATCAAACATGATACAATCATATGCACAAAAAGTATATCACATATACAACTTGTACATCCAAGTGAGAAAATCCATTTAAAGTGAACCGATACTAGTTAATGCAAAGTAATATATCAAATATATAATTATGCATTAAATCATTAAATCAACACTTGATTTAACGATCCGGTCATATCGCATACAACCGACTAATATCCAATGTATCGGCTTATCGAATCAACCCTTGATTCGATAACTAGGTTATATCGCATACAACCAATCGATACATTCATCGCGAGAATGAAATACGGTATCACATACACGCATTATTCTCGGTCCTGCACATATCTCATATGCGCTCCTATTTCGTTTTGCTTGAGCCAGGAAACCTCTGTGTAGGACTCTAAAGACTCGTCAATACGCCGGCAGCAGATGATGATCATATCAAGCACCCACAAGCCGCAAGCGGTCTGCTAAACGTAACGGCCACCCGGGTATTGAGCGATCAGAAGATCGACGAGCAAGCCCGCTCACACTCCAGTGAATCCAACCAGTAACACTACCGTACAGTCCGGTCTGATCGTCTGATATGTCGCATATCTCGCCTAGGGGTGGTAAACGTCAGACCCCAATAGCTCGATAAGTCGTGTCGATATGAGGTCTATAACAATTCGAGAAACTACTGGTAACACTTACCAGTAAATCTCAGCAACCCTGGCCAGGGATTTCCTGTTATAGCCAATCGAACACAGCGCAACATCAACCCTCTATACCAGGAGGGACGAATCCCCTCCTATCGCTCATTGCCTCCATGTGACTCGGGACTGTACCCAAAAACCACCGTTTTGCACACCCTCTTGGACGTGGTAGGATGGAAATCAAAGCACAGTGGGAACCACACAAGACTCTATGACGATCTCGAGTCAACAGACTACTCTGTACCAGTGTCACCAGAGAACTGCCATCTGACGTAAGGTATAATACCATCTGGGAGTTCTCGGCGAGTCCGTCCAGTGTACCAAGTCTCTAATGAGCACCCGTATATCATCTCTGATGTCAAACACCAATGGATATGGGATCATCCATCGTCCATCTGTATGGGTCGAGAAGGTATACGCTAGTCTACTCTGGTATATCGATGCCCCGTCTCGATATACCCACGACTAGGGACTTTGAAGGATGTACTTATGGACTACCATGTCCCCACTAGTATGATCCACATCATAGTCCAGGTAGTCAAGTACACATCCTAAGGGCTTTACCAACATGTAACAGAGAGACAATTAGTATACACGTTAAGGTAAAGAGTAACCAGATAGCATACTATCATGTCGAGCAAGAAAGTCCTCCCTATATATGTCCAAGCATCCACTACAATATACATCCTATGTATAGTAATGGCCTCTAGGGTATACATATAACTAACAATCTCCCACTTGCACTAGGGCCATCTGATAGCAGTGGTTGTAGTATCTCATACTAAACCATCCCATAAAAATCTCTCTCTGGGAACAGGCCTTTATGAGTGGATCCGCTGTGTTGTCCTCTGAGTCTACTCTCCTAACCTTGATCCCTTGGAGATCAAGCATCTCCATGATCAGGTGACACTGCCTTAGAATATGTCTGGATCACTGATGGGACCGGCGTTCCTTGGCTTAAGCCACAACTCCATTGTCTTACAATGGTTGGAACGTAGTTCATCTCATGAACCAATATACACCCAAACAGCCTCTTTGGTAGAATCTTAAATAGCGATGTATCCTGCCTTTATCGTCTAGTATGCCACGGTATCTAGCTTGGAACTCTTCCAACATACCGTCCCTCTACTGAGGGTAAAGACAATGCCTGTGACTGACATTCAGTCGTCTTTATCACCCTGGAACACTTCCAGTGATTCTCCCTAGGATCAACTGATACCATCTCACTACAACTAGTGAGAATCCTAACATCCAATTAGATCTATCTCATAGATCCAAACTCAGGATTTAGGAGGTATCACTTTGGTCCTATAGAGAATCATTGTGATAAACGGAGATTGGCCGTGCGTAGCATAGGAAACTTCTTCCCTATCAAGAGTATGTCATCCACGTACTCTACGAGGATCGTCACTATACTCCTTACTACCTTTTTGTTTATACAAGGTTCATCTACCATTTTGATGATGTCAAACTCTTTGACTAAGACATCAAAACAGATGTTCCAACTCCGCGATACCTGCTCTATCATATAAAGCATCTTGTACACGTTTTCGCTGCTCCCACTGTCTACGAAGCCCTCTGGCTGTGTACTTATAGACTTTCTCTTCTAAAACATCATTTAGAAAAGCAGTCATGGCACCCAACCGCCAGATATCGTAGTCATGGTATGTAGCCGTGGCAAGTAGGATCTGGATGGACTTAAGCATAGTCACTGGAAAAAGGTTTCATCATTATCCACGCCTGGTCAATGATGAAAACCTTTAACAAGTCTAGCTTTGAAAGTCTCAACTTTTCCATCTACACCAAGTAATCTTCTCAAGATATACTTGCTCCTGATGGGGATTTAACCCTTCAGATATAGCAACCAAAGTCCATACTTTGTTGGTGTACATGGATTCCATCTCAGATCGCTAAGCATCCAGCCATTCTTATAGAGTCCCACTCCTGATGGCCAGCTCGAAACTAGTTGGGTCATCAACTTATGATGCAATCCTCGCTCCCACTGTCATAGAGAAACAGAAGTATCTCTCAGGTGGGTGAGAAACCCTACTAGATCGGCGGAGAGGCTGAGGTTCGTTGGTAACTATTGAATCCTGTGGTTTTATCAAATCATCAACAGCAGTTTGTATAGCAGGAACATTTCCAGTTGTACATAACAGACCTTGCCTCGAGCTTGTCCGGATTTTGCTTTTAGACATAGGACGGACAACCCCAAATCTTAACTAGCTTAAGACATGGGCTCTTCCCTTTCCATATCACATATGATATGGTAGGCAACTGATTTGAGTGGAACCCTATTCAATAGGTATGCAGCTTCTCAAGTGCATAACTCCCAAAAAGAAAACAGGTAACTCAGTATCACTCATCATAGAGCACACCTTATCACACAGAGTGTGATTGCTCCACCCCGATATACCATCGTGCTATGGTGTATTCGGAGAAGTAATGCTGAGAGAGAATCTCATTCTCCTTTAGAAAAGTCCAGGAATTCCATGCTGAAGTATTCTCCTCCTTGATCTCATCAAAGGACATAATACTTATACCCGTGTTTTGGTTCTCTACTTCTAACTTATATTCTATGAATATCTCAAAAGGTTCGGACTTGTGTTTCAACAGGAACATATGTCTGAATCTTGAGAGATTATCAGAGAATGTAACAAAGTACAAAGAACCAGTCCTGGCATATGTAGACAGGGGACCTTCCATACATCAACATGTATCATCCCAAGAGTCCACTAACTCTTTCTCTGTTTCCAGTAAACAGAGCTGTGGTCATCTTATCTCTGTGACATGACTGGCAAGTTTCACAAGATGTAGATTCAAACTGATTTAAATATGCATCTTCATGTAACTTCAGCTAGTCGGGTCACATAGATATGACCTAGTCTACAATGCCTCAAGAAGGATTCGTTCATTTCTGAACTCATCCTCTTGTGTGTGTTCCGTATACTAAAGAACTGTAGTTTGATTTAGAACATCAACGCTTTTAGACAACGTGCCTGAACTGATCAACTTTTGATATAGGAAATGTTCAAAACATTATCCAACAATACAAAATTATATCCTTTCTTTACTAATAAAGAGATTGATATGATTTTGTATATCAGGTTCGGTATCTAATAACATTCGTTCAGAATCAATGTATTTGGAATACAGGGTGACAGTGACCAACAGACTTGGCTGCAACTCTTGCCCCGTTTTTTGCCTCATGAAACTTATCACCCGTTCTCAGTTTTTCTACCCTTTTGTAGCCCTATGTAACAGATTACATATCTGGGATCCTGATCCGGTATCATATACCCAGGATGCGGAGGATACTGAGAAACAGTTCTGTATAATGAACACACCCGAAGATGATGCATCAGCATGCACTCTCTTCGTTTGGGCGGCACGGGAAATCTGGTATTCCCCTTATTTCCTGCTCTGTCTTATAACATTTATAAGTTGGAGCGGGACCAACGTTTCCCAGCTCAGTATAACAAGCGGGTTCGGTCAATAATCCGTTTTATTAACTTGATTAAGGCGTGACATGGTCGCTACCAGGAGAGAGAGAGAAGAAAACACTCAGCGTGCGCTCTTGCAAGAATAGATTGGTTATTATTTTATCTAATCAGGATGGCTCCCACTGCTTTTTATCAAATCTTCCTCCAAACCCTAAAAGGAAAGACTAGCCGGGATTAATTACACACTACAAGTTCGCCAATCTTTCAGCCAGGCCAGTGTCGGTACTTTGAGGGAGGTCCCCCGTGCTTTCGCACGAACCTAATTAATGTAAACCCCGTTTTCCCAGAGGCGTAACCCCGTTGACACCTTTCTAGACACCTACTTGATCGGCTAATTGTAATGTGTAAAACTCTCCCAGGAGTAACTCTTACTCGCAGCGGGTATCGGGATCCAACTATCTCATAGAAGGTATGCAATCTCATTGCAAATTTCAACACTTGAAATTCCCGATAATATTTTGCCCCTAGTGTTCTATGACCTTGACGAATGCCAAACAACCCATAGTCCACTAGTCAAGTTCAACCCGTACATTTCTTGATTGAATTAAACCCACCCGCACGACCCTTGACGAATGCCAAACAACGCCATACGAATACCCTAATCCAATCGCATCATATGCTCAAGCAGATAAATACTAGTTAGCTACCATACACTACGCCTTGACGAATGCCAAACTACCGCAACACGAATACTAACTAGTACATATCTGAAATGACGGAGGGCTACGAAAGGTTTTTCTGAAAACCTATTGCGTAATGAACTTGATATCGTTGTAGAATCAAATGATTTTAAAATGGAGTGTTTTTGAGGCTTTTCTAGTTTTTCTAAGGAGTCACTCCCGGTGAAGGGATCGTCGGTCCTTTCCTCGTCGAATGAGGTGCGGGATATATCATATATATCACTGTGCAAAGCAAAAACTCTTAAAAGCAATCAAAAGACAAACCGAGTGTGTAGCATCTGCCAGTTATTGCTAAAGGAGTCACTCCCGGTGAAGGGATCTCGGTCCTTTCCTTATCGAATAAGGTGCAGGATATATCATATACACCGCTGTGCAAAGAAAGAACTGTAGCTACCTGTTTTATTTTGAAATTCGATTCTACAACATCATTAGGTTTCTTTTATTTCATTAATCTCATTAATGAAGTCCCATCATTTAAATTACCTAAACATCACAGATAAATACGACGTACACTTATGCCATCCGCATTCGCCTCGATGTCCCCTCGTGCACCGTTAGGTTAGGTAACTAACGGCAGAGCGGGGCAGGGCTAGCGCGGGTGTAAAACATAAGTAACGTCTATATAATATATCATATATACTATATACTGTATCTATCACAGAACATCACATGATCACATCACAGATATCGCAGCAGAAGAATCATATGAAATATTGGATATACTAGGACGTCCGTGTTTTCAATACGAGCCAGTATAAAACACGGATTCCACGGTCATGATGAATAGCCAAACCCACACCCCTAGACCCCTACGAGAGCGGCAAGCAACCCTACTAATTCTGGAGTTAGGAGACCCGGACTCGACTCCTCGAGTTGGTCTCCCTCTGGACCCCAGAACCCGGTTACTTGTGCTCCCCTCCTTGGGTCTATCCTAGTGCGGAAAAGTAAATAATATACAAAAGGTGACATCTCCCGCAACCTGGAAGTGCCCCAATAAAAGAATATTACATACAAGTTTTTACATGAATGAAAATGAAAAACACTCATCTCACATAAAAAGCCCCGGCTATTCAAACACGACGATCCAATATAACATATCCAGCAACACATAACATCACATGTCATCAACGTAAGTAAATATGTGCATCCCAATTGTCGTTGACATATAGCAACGAAACCGGCGATATCACATATTACACTTACGGTCACAGAAAAGAAAGTGTAAAACTACAACAGTTGGAATCCGCAACCACCTCAGACATCACATGCCTGACCAAATGAATTCCTTAGACATCGCATGCCTAACAATTATAAACCCCGCATTTTAGTCTCAAAATCGAAAACACTTTTCAATATAAAGTCGGGCAATTCAACAAGATTCCCGACATCCTGATTGAATGCTCGTCGCAAACTTCAGTAGACGGCTGCACCCCCGATACCATCGACGAAGTGCACCAAGGCGGAACACCGCTACCGCGAGCACCCAAACGGATGCTTTCGGCGACGGGGTTCTCCTAAAGTCACTTGGTCGGGGCTATGGAGTGAGGCTTTCTATTAAGTTTACCCGGCGAGTATCCGCGTACGCTACGTGATTGCGACGGACTTTTGATCACATCAAAATTCCGTAGCAACCGATCAAGTGAGACTAAACTGCTTTGTTTATAGTATTCATTCAGTTATATCATAACTTATTGTGAATTCCAATTATTGTATCCCATTCCAGATAAATAGAAAATGTTAAACTTCTCGATCGAACAGTCAAACACCCAAGTTTTCCCGATACAGATCAACACATGAAACAAGTCTAAAAACATTCAGTTCGTGCCTCAGTAGCAACGGTCCAGCCGTAGAAGGGTCAAGCTAACGCCTCATATGTGGCACGCCGTACTGCACCAAACCCGAAGGTTCAAAGGGCAGTTCAAGACGGTCACATAATCGAGTTAAGGTTTGTTGTCTTCTAGAGGGTCCATTGCGTTACTTGCACTACTTAGAACGTCGTTAAACTACGAAAAAATCCAACACTTGGAAATTTCCCGACAGGGGAAAGATTGGGTATTTTTATCCGGTCGAACTTTTTAACATATTCAATGATTATCCGGAAAGACACATAGACAAAGTTTGATACTCCGATCGAAACACCGAATCCCCAAAACAACCCCAGAAAACTCAACTCTTGAATAAATATTAAAAATTCCCAGAAAATATAAAAACCAGAGATATGAATTACTGTGCAAAGAACCGTCGCAAATACCATAAATGTGCCGCGGAACCGCCGCTAAAGGGGGGTCAACGCCGCGGTTCCGCGGTCAAGTAGAGGAATTAGAGGCTCCGTTTTGCACAGTAATTCATAGAAAACCCTGCTTAATTTTCTGCATATTTTTAAAATTGAAAAATCCACGATTTTCAAAAAAGGACAGAGAGCAATTTGGAGTTAGGGATTTCGATCGATCGGACTTCAAACTGTGTCTACGCTTCGCCTAAGGCTCTAACTAGGCTCTGATACCACTGTAGGGTTCCTAGGCACTCCCAAGAGGTCTCACAAGGCATCAACCATGCCAATTTCAAAATTTAACGGTGCCGAGAAACCCTAACAAGATCGTTGGCTAGAAGTTTAGGCGAAAAACAAACTAGTTAACACTTAACTACAAGAATACGGAAATACAACCTTTGTAGATCCGGTCCTCCACCTTCATAGCTCCATGATGAAGTCCTCTCCGCTGTCCTCATGCAATCCCGGGCTCTAGCGTCGGCTTCATCGGAGAAGAAGCGGGCTAGGTCATCGACGACGTGCCGAAGATGATCTACGTCGAGGCATCGCTAGATCAAGCTCCAACTTCACCAAGTCAAGAAAACTTGTGAAGGAAACACACTCTACTACTTGGCAAGAGGTAGAGGATGAAGAAATAGGAAGTGGGTAGACTTTAGAATTGGATTTCTCACTCATTTTCATCAATCACCATTGATGAAGTGAAGCTTTCTTCATGAAAGAAGATGAAGAAGAAGAAGAAGAACAAAGTGTTATGATAAGTTAATTAATCTTGAAAAGAAAATCAATACTTATCATATAATGAACCATGGTCAAGTGTAGAGATTAAACTAGGGTTAGTGGGAATGGTTAGGGTTAAGCATGAGACAAAATGGTCACTTAGGTCAAAGCTTCATGAAGCTTCAACTAGAATACAAAGAAAGCCACCATTTTGCATTATGCTAATAATTTTCCAAAAAGAATAAATAAATGAATAAATCAAAACCCTAACCATTAACATGTAACCATGGTTTGATCTTTACACAAAAAGCCTAGCAAACATGTATCATCAAACATGATACAATCATATGCACAAAAAGTATATCACATATACAACTTGTACATCCAAGTGAGAAAATCCAATTAAAGTGAACCGATACTAGTTAATGCAAAGTAATATATCAAATATATAATTATGCATTAAATCATTAAATCAACACTTGATTTAACGATCCGGTCATATCGCATACAACCGACTAATATCCAATGTATCGGCTTATCGAATCAACCCTTAATTCGATAACTAGATTATATCGCATACAACCAATCGATACATTCATCGCGAGAATGAAATACGGTATCACATACACGCATTATTCTCGGTCCTGCACATATCTCATATGCGCTCCTATTTCGTTTTGCTTGAGCCAGGAAACCTCTGTGTAGGACTCTAAAGACTCGTCAATACGCCGGCAGCAGATGATGATCATATCAAGCACCCACAAGCCGCAAGCGGTCTGCTAAACGTAATGGCCACCCGGGTATTGAGCGATCAGAAGATCGACGAGCAAGCCCGCTCACACTCCAGTGAATCCAACCAGTAACACTACCGTACAGTCCGGTCTGATCGTCTGATATGTCGCATATCTCGCCTAGGGGTGGTAAACGTCAGACCCCAATAGCTCGATAAGTCGTGTCGATATGAGGTCTATAACAATTCGAGAAACTACTGGTAACACTTACCAGTAAATCTCAGCAACCCTGGCCAGGGATTTCCTGTTATAGCCAAACGAACACAGCGCAACATCAACCCCCTATACCGGGAGAGACGAATCCCCTCCTATCGCTCATTGCCTCCATGTGACTCAGGACTGTACCCAAAAACCACCGTTTTGCACGCCCTCTTGGACGTGGTAGGATGGAAATCAAAGCACAGTGGGAACCACACAAGTCTCTATGACGATCTCGGGTCAACAGACTACTTTGTACCAGTGTCACCAGAGAACTGCCATCTGACGTAAGGTATAATACCATCTGGGAGTTCTCGGCGAGTCCGTCCAGTGTACCCAGTCTCTACTGAGCACCCGTATATCATCTCTGATGTCAAACACCAATGGATATGGGATCATCCATCGCCCATCTGTATGGGTCGAGAAGGTATATACTAGTCTACTCTGGTATATCGATGCCCCGTCTCGATATACCCACGACTAGGGACTTTGAAGGATGTACTTATGGACTACCATGTCCCCACTAGTATGATCCGCATCATAGTCCAGGTAGTCAAGTACACATCCTAAGGGCTTTACCAACATGTAACAGAGAGACAATCAGTATACACGTTAAGGTAAAGAGTAACCAGATAGCATACTATCATGTCGAGCAAGAAAGTCCTCCCTATATATGTCCAAGCATCCACTACAATATACATCCTATGTATAGTAATGGCCTCTAGGGCATACATATAACTAACACAGCGTTATTGGATCAACAATGGTAGGAACCACCTGAAGCTCCGTGAGGAACTTCTTCATCCAGACAGCTTCCTTTGCGGCATCGCAAGCAGCTATGTACTCCGCTTCCATAGTTGAGTCTGCAACGGTCTCCTGCTTGGAACTCTTCCAGCAAACCGCCCCTCCATTGAGGGTAAAGACATAACCCGACATGGACTTGGAGTCATCCTTGTCACTCTGGAAGCTGGAGTCAGCAAAGGCCTCGAGCTGGAGGTCTTTTCCGCCACACACCAAGAACATCTCCTTAGTCCTTCTCAGGTACTTGAGAATGTTCTTTACCGCTATCCAGTGTTTCTCCCCTGGGTTTGACTGATACCGGCTTACAACGCTCAATGCGTATGCTACATCTGGTCTGGTACATAACATCGCATACATTATAGAGCCTACCGTAGAAGCGTAGGGTATAATAGACATGCGATCCCTTTCCAAATCATTCTTGGGAGACATCTCTTTGGAGAGGGTGATCCCGTGACAAGCCGGTAAATTACCGCGCTTGGAATCTTCCATACTGAATCTTTTCAGTATGGTGTCGATGTACCTTGACTGTAAAAGTCCCAACATCCTCTTAGATCTATCACGATAGATCTGGATCCCCAGAATGTAGTTGGCATCGCCCAGGTCCTTCATGGAGAACCTCTGCGACAAGAATCCTTTGACTGACTGTAGCATAGGAATATCATTTCCTATTAGGAGAATGTCATTCATGTACAAGACGAGGAATATGACAGTTCTCCCTACAATCTTACTGTAAATGCATGGTTCATCTGGGTTTTTGATAAAGTCGAATTCTTTGACAATATCATCAAAGCAGATGTTCCAACTCCGCGATGCCTGCTTAAGTCCATAGATGGACTTTAGCAACTTGCACACTTTACCGCTGCTCCCACTCTGAATGAATCCTTCTGGCCGATCCATATAGACGCACTCTTCCAAATTTCCATTTAGGAAAGCCGTCTTTACGTCCATCTGCCAGATTTCATAATCGTTGAAGGCAGCAATGGCAAGAAGGATCCGAATGGATTTCAGCATAGCCACTGGAGAAAACGTCTCGTCATAGTCCAAACCAGGTCTTTGATGAAAACCCTTTGCAACAAGTCTAGCTTTATAGGTCTCAACCTGCCCATCTACACCAATCTTCTTTCTGAAGATCCATTTGCAGCCTACGGGTTTTATCCCTTCTGGAGCAAAGTCCAAAGTCCAAACTTTGTTGGTGTATATGGACTCCATCTCGGCCCGCATTGCATCCAGCCATTTTACCGAGTCGCCGCTCTGAATGGCTTGCTGGAAGCTAGTAGGCTCACCATAATCCATAGTGCAATCCTCTCTATCCCCGTCTATGAGAAAGCCGTATATCTCTTGGGCGGATGAGACTGCCTACTACTCCTGCGGAGTGGCGTAGGAATGTCCTGTTCTTTCGAACCCTCTGGTTCTACTAAGCTTTCAGTAATAGCTCGTGGTTCTGGAAATTCTTCCAGTTCTATTGCGCTCCCACTTATCTGGTTTTCCAAAAACTCAGTTTCCAATAAGCGGGCATGCCGAGAAACAAAAACCTTTTGTTCCTCTGCGTAATAGAAAAGATACCCCTTGGAGTTCTTTGGGTATCCCACATACTTACACTGTACTGAACGCACCTCGAGCTTGTCCACATGCTGCTTTTTCACAAAAGCTGGACATCCCCATGTCTTAATGTGATTAAGATAGCGTTTCTTCCCACACCACATCTGATATGGCGTAGTAGGCACAGTCTTAGTTGGAACTCGGTTCAAAAGGTATGCAGCTGATTCTAGTGCATAGCCCCAGAAGGATCGCGGCAACTCAGCCTTACTCATCATGGAACGAACCATATCCAATAGGGTTCGATTCCACCTTTCCGATACACCGTTGTGTTATGGTGTGTATGGAGGAGTAAGCTGAGAGAGAATTCCATTCTCTTTTAAGAAGCCCAGAAACTCGGCACTCAAGTATTCACCACCTCGATCAGATCTCAGTGTCTTGATACTTTTGCCTGTTTGTTTTTCAACTTCATTCTTGTATTCCTGAAATTTCTCAAAGGCCTCGGATTTGTGCTTCATCAAGAAGACATATCCATACCTAGAGAAATCGTCTATGAAAGTAATGAAGTATGAATAACCACTTCGCGCATGTGTAGACATTGGACCACACACATCACTGTGTATGAGTCCCAAGAGCTCGCTTGCTCTTTCTCCGTGTCCAGTGAACGGAGTCTTTGTCATCTTTCCCATGAGACAAGATTCACAAGTGGCATAAGACTGATACTCGAACGGATCCAAGTACCCTTCTTTATGTAACTTTGTTAACCGTGTCTCATTAATGTGACCCAGTCTACAATGCCATAAGAAAGCCTGATTTAAATCCGGAGACTTTCTTTTAAGTGTGTTCTGGACACTGAAGACCTGAGCTTGATTCAAAACGTATATACCATTTTTCAATGTACCTGACCTAATCAGAACTTGATTTAGGTGGATGTTTACTACATCGCTTACAAAAGTAAAATCATATCCTTCCTTAGAAAGTAAGGATACAGATATGATATTACAAGTCGCACCTGGTGCAATAAAACAGTCACGCAGAATCAATATCTGTCCAGTTGTCAGTCCTAGATGATATTCCCCTACGGATTCAGCATACATGCTCATTCCGTTAGCAACCCTGAGAGTCATATCACCTTTCCTGATAACCCTACGGTTTCTCAGAGCCAGTAACGAATTACAGATATGAGATCCTGATCCGGTATCCAATACCCAGGAAGTAAGGTTAACTGACATACAGTTCTAAATTACAAACACACCCAAATCCGAAGCCACAACATACTTCGAATTCTGGCTACTGGCTATACTAGCCCTGCAATCCTTCTGCCAATACTCATTCCTGTAACAATAGGAACGTCCTTCTTCCACTATATCCACTCCCGAAACTTCTGCCCTTCCCTTTCTTTCTACTTCCCTGGTTCCCTTCAGGGCAGTAGGTAGAGACTGTTGAGCTAAGTCAGCATCTGACCCGTTCATCAACGTGGTCTTCAGGTCCGTGAGCTCAAAAGAGCTGGTCTCTGTAAGGACGTTACCCCTTACAGATGACCCGATAGCCAACCGCGCTGCAAGCAATTCGTTCGAGGTCTCATATCTTGCGATACGAGATTGCTCTCTATATAAATCTTTGTTATGGAGGAAGATAGAAACTGAGTCCATCTTCTCGTGCTGCCTCTGGTATGTACCATCAACTGAGGCTAACACGAGGCACTTGGCTTTCGCACAGTCTTTTTCCGATGTCCTATGGATATGAATATCCGTGACAGGGGAAGCTGGACCTGAGACGGCAGGGGTTGGATTAGTTAAGGGCTGTCCCAGCTTGTCATGGGCAATGGACATCTGGACAGACCTTTGCCAGTCATAGCAGTCAGATTCAGTCATTTTATTATCTAGATGTAACTTAAGTGCGGTCATAGGGTGTTAGTTATATGTATGCCCTAGAGGCCATTACTATACATAGGATGTATATTGTAGTGGATGCTGGGACATATATAGGGAGGACTTTCTTGCTCGACATGATAGTATGCTATCTGGTTGAACTTTACCTTAACGTGTATGCTGATTGTCTCTCTGTTACATGTTGGTAAAGCCCTTAGGATCTGTACTTGACTACCTGGACTATGATGCGGATCATACTAGTGGGGACATGGTAGTCTATAAGTACATCCTTCAAAGTCCCTAGTCGTGGGTGTATCGAGACGGGGCATCGATATACCAGAGTAGACTAGCGTGTACCTTCTCGACCCATACAGATGGGCGATGGATGATCCCATATCCATCGGTGTTTGACATCAGAGATGATATACGGGTGCTCAGTAGAGACTGGGTACACTGGACGGACTCGCCGAGAACTCCCAGATGGTATTATACCTCACGTCAGATGGCAGTTCTCTGGTGACACTGGTACAGAGTAGTCTGTTGACCCGAGATCGTCATAGAGTCTTGTGTGGTTCCCACTGTGCTTTGATTTCCATCTTACCACGTCCAAGAGGGCGTGCAAAACGGTGGTTTTTGGGTACAGTCCCGAGTCACATGGAGGCAATGAGCGATAGGAGGGGATTCGTCTCTCCCGGTATATGGGGGTTGATGTTGCACTGTGTTCGATCGGCTATAACAGGAAGTCCCTGGCCAGGGCTGCTCAGAGAATTGCTGGTAAGTGTTACCAGTAGTTTCTCGACCCGTTATGAGCCTCATATCGACACGACTTATTGAGCTATTGGGGTCTGACGTTTACCACCCCTAGGCGAGATATGCGACATATCAGACGATCAGACCGGACTGTACGGTAGTGTTACTGGTCGGATTCACTGGAGTGTGAGCGGGCTTGCTCGTCGATCTTCAGATCGCTCAATACCCGGGTGGCCGTTACGTTTAGCAGACCGCTTGCGGCTTGTGGGTGTTTGATATGATCATCATCTGCTGCCGGCGTATTGACGAGTCTTTAGAGTCCTACACAGAGGTTTCCTGGCTCAAGCGAAACGAAATAGGAGCGCATATGAGATATGTGCGGGACCGAGAATAATACGAGTATGTGATACTGTATTAGATTCTCGCGATGTGACATTGATCGGTTATATGCGATATAGCCGGGTTATCGGATCAAGTGTTGATTCGATAAGATGTTACTATTGATACCAGTCGGTTATGTGCGCATGACCGGATCATTAAATCAAGCGTTGATTTAATGATTTAATGCATAATTATATATTTGATATATTACTTTGCGTTAACTAGTATCGGTTCACTTAAGATGGATTTTCTCACTCGGGTGTGCGCATTGCATATGCGATATGATTTGTGCACTTACTTGTATCATATTTGATGGTACATGCATGTTTGTGTGTAGGTTTAGTCTAAACCTTAGTTAAGTAAATGGTTAAGGTTATGTTTAATTATTTTAATCATTTATTAATTTATTTATTGCATTTTGGCAAAAGGAAAAATGGTTGCTTTATTTTGTTTCTATCTTGAAGTTTCATGAAGGATTGAAAAGTCAACCATTTTTGTTTCATGCCTAACCTAACCATTCACCTAACTAGGGTTTGCTCTCTACACATAACCATGGTTATGTTATGATAAGTATGATTTAATTATTCTTTTCATTTTGAACTTATCATAATATAACTTGCTTCTTCTTCCTTGCTTCAAGTGAAGAAACCTTCACTTCAACAATGGCAAGTGATCAAAATGAGTGAGAAATCCAATTCTAAAGTCTACCCACTTCCTATTTCTTCATCCTCTACCTCTTGCCAAGTAGTAGAGTGTGTTTCCTTCACAAGTTTCATGACTTGGTGAAGGTGGAGCTTGATTCATCGATGCTTCGACGTAGATCATCTTCGGCATGGACATCGACGACCTAGCTTGCCCATTCTCCGACGAAGCCGATCCTAGAGCCCAGATTCGATTTGGACAGCGGAGAGGACCTCGTTGCGGAGCTATGGAGGTGGAGCACCGGATCTACAAAGGTTGTATTTCCGTATTCTCATTAGCTAAGTTGTTAGCTAGCTTTCTTTTCGCCTAGACATCTAGTTATCGATCCGTACACTAGGGTTTGTAGGCACCATATTTTTTTAATTTTCCATGGTTGATGGCTTGGGAGACCTCACTAGAGTGCCTAGGAACCCTGCAGTGGTATCAGAGCCTAGCTATAGCCTTAGGCGAAGTCCAGACGGAAATTGAAGTCCGAACGAACCCGGAATTCCAAATCGATATTGCTCTCTGTACAATTTATAAAAACAGGGATTTTTATATATTAAAAATATTCAGTAAACTCAGCAGGAGATTATAAGGACAACTGAAAAATTCGTAGCCCTAATTCCTTTATAGCGCCGCGCTTCCGCGGCACGAGCATGGCTCGTGCGGCGGAAGAGCGGCCGATTTGTCGTTTTGCGCTACAAATTTTGTACAGTAATTCCTATTCTGCTGTTCTGGTTTTCCTGGATATTTTTAATATTTTTTCAAGAGTTGATTTTTCTGCAGTTGTTTTGGGAATTCGGTGTTTCGATCGGGGTATCAAATTTTGTCCGTGTGGCTTTCCGGATAAATCTTAGAATATGTTAAAAAGTTCGACCGGATATAAATACCCAATTTTTCCCCTGTCGGGAAATTTCCAATTGTTGGATTTTTCCGTAGTTTAACAACGTTCTAAGTAGTGCAAGTAACGCGATGGTCCCTCTAGAAGACACAAACCTTAACTCGATTATGTGACCGTCTTGAACTGCCCTTTGAACCTTCGGGTTTGGGGCAGTACGGCGTGCCACATGTGAGGCGTTGGCTTGACCCTTCTACGGCTGGATCGTTGGTACTGAGGCACGAACGGAATGTTGTTAGACTTGTTTCATGTGTTGATCTGTTTCGGGAAAACTTGGGTGTTCGATTGTTCGATCGGAAAGTTTAACATTTTCTGTTTATCTGGAATGGGATACAATAATTGGAATTCACAATGAGTTATGTGATAACTAAATGAATGTTATAAACGTAGCAGTTTAGTCTCACTTGATCGGTTGCCACGGAATTTTGATGTGATCAAAGGTCCGTCGCAATCACGTAGCGTACGCGGATACTCGCCGGGTAAACTTAATAGACAGCTTCACCCCATAGCCCCGACCAAGTGACTGTAGGAGAACCCCGTCGCCGAAAGCATCCCTCCGGGTGCTCGCGGTAGCGGTGTTCCGCCTTGGTGCACTTCGTCGCCGGTATCGGGGGTGCGGCCGCCTACTTAAGTTTGCGACGAGCATTCGATCAGGGTGTCGGGAATCTTGTTGAATTGCCCGACTAGGTATTGAAAAGTGTTTTCGATAATGAGACTAAAATGCGGGGTTTATAATTGTTAGGCATGCGATGTCTAAGTAATTCATTTGGTCAGGCATGCGATGTCTGAAGAGATTGCGGATTCCAACTGTTGTAGTTTTACACTTTCTTTTCTGTGACCGTAAGTGTAATATGTGATATCGCCGGTTTCGTTGCTATATGTCAACGACAATTGGGATGGACATATTTACTTACGTTGATGACATGTGATGTTATGTGTTGCTGGATATGTTATATTGGATCGTCGTGTTTGAATAGCCGGGGGTTTTTATGTGAGATGAGTGTTTTTCATTTTCATTCATGTAAAAACTTGTATGTAATATTCTTTTATTTGGGGCGCTTCCAGGTTGCGGGAGTTGTCACCTGTTGTATATTATTTACTTTTCCGCACTAGGATAGACCCAAGGAGGAGGGCACAAGTAACCGGGTTCTGGAGTCCAGTGGGAGACCAACTCGAGGAGTCGGGTCCGGGCCTTCTAACTCCAGAATTGGTAGGGTTGCTTGCCGCTCTCGTAGGGGTCTAGGGGTGTGGGTTTGGCTATTCATCACGACCGTGGAATCCGTGTTTTATACTGGCTCGTATTGAAAACACGGACGTCCTAGTATATCCAATATTTCATATGTTTCTTCTGCTGCGATATCTGTGATGTGATCATGTGATGTTTCTCTGATGGATATAGCATATAGTATATATGATATATTATATAGATGTTACTTATGTTTTACACCCGCGCTAGCCCTGCCCTGCTCTGCCGTTAGTTACCTAACCTAACGGTGCACGAGGGGACATCGAGGCGAATGCGGATGGCATAAGTGTACGTCATATCTATCTGTGATGTTTAGGTACTTAAATGATGGGACTTCATTAATGTGATTAATGAAATTAAAAGAAACCTAAGATGTTGTAGAATCGAATTTCAAAATAAAACAGGTAGCTACAGTTTTTGCTTTGCACAGAGGTATATGTGATATATCCTGCACCTCATCCGACGAGGAAAGGACCGAGATCCCTTCACCGGGAGTGACTCCTTTAGCAATAACTGGCAGATGCTACACCCTCGGTTTGTCTTTTGATTGCTTTTAAGAGTTTTTGCTTTGCACAGTGATATATATGATATATCCAGCACCTCATTCGACGAGGAAAGGACCGACGATCCCTTCACCGGGAGTGACTCCTTTAGCAAAACTAGAAAAGCCTCAAAAACACTCCATTTCAAAATTCATTCGATCCTACAACGATATCAAGTTCATTACGCAATAGGTTTTCAGAAAAACCTGTCGTAGCCCTCCGTCATTTCAGATACGTACTAGTTAGTATTCGTGCTGCGGTTGTTTGGCCTCCGTCAAGGCGTAGTGTACGGTAGCTAACTAGTGCTTATCTGCTAGCATATGATGCGATTGGATTAGGGTATTCGTACGGCGTTGTTTGGCCTCCGTCAAGGGTCGTGCGGGTGGGTTTAATTCAATCAGGAAATGACGGGTTGAACTTGACTAGCGGACTATGGGTTGTTTGGCCTCCGTCAAGGTCATAGCGAGCTAGGGGCAAAATTTTATCGGGAGTTTCAAGTGTTGAAATTTGCAATGAGATTGCATACCTTCTATGAGATAGTTGGATCCCGATACCCGCTGCGAGTAAGAGTTACTCCTGGGAGAGTTTTATACATTACAATTAGCCGATCAAGTAGGTGTCTAGAAAGGTTTTAACGAGGTTACGCCTCTGGGAAAATGAGGTTTACATTAATTAGGTTCGTGCGAAAGCACGGGGGACCTCCCTCAAAGTACCGACACTGGCCTGGCTGAAAGATTGGCGAACTTGTAGTGTGTAATTAATCCCGGCTAGTCTTTCCTTTTAGGGTTTGAAGGAAGATTTGATAAAAAGCAGTGGGAGCCATCCTGATTAGATAAAATAATAACCAATCTATTCTTGACAGAGCGCACGCTGAGTGTTTTCTTCTCTCTCTCTCCTGGTAGCGACCATATCACGCCTTAATCAAGATAATAATACGGATTATTGACCGAACCCGCTTGTTATACTGAGCTGGGGAACGTTGGTCCCGCTCCAACTTATAAATGTTATAAGACAGAGCAGGAAATTAGGGATTACCAGAATTCCCGTGCCGCCCAAACGAAGAGAGTGCATGCTAATGCATCATCTTCGGGTGTGTTCGTTATATAGAACTGTTTCTCAGTATCCTTTACGTCCTGGGTATATGATACCGGATCAGGATCCCAGATATGTAATATGTTACATAGGGCTACAGAAAGATAAAGAACTGAGAACGGGTGATAAGTTTCATGAGGCAGAAAACGGGGCAAGTGTTGCAGCCAAGTCTGTTGGTCACTGTCACCCTGTATTACAGTACATTGATTCTGAACGAATGTTATTAGATACCGAACCTGATATACAAAATCGTATCTGTCTCTTTATTAGTAAAGAAACGGTAAAATTTTGTATAGTTGGATAATGTTTTGAACATTTCCTATATCAAAGGTTGATCGGTTCAGGCACGTTATCTAAAAGCATTAATGTTCTAAATCAAACTACAGTTCTTAATATACGGAACACACACGAGAGGAATAGTTCAGAAATGAACGAATTCTTCTTGAGGCATTGTAGACTAGGTCAGATCAATGCGACCCGACTGGCTAGAGTTACATAAAGATGCATATTTAAATTAGTTTGAATTTACATCTTGTGAAACTCGCCAGTCATGTCGCAAAGATAAGATGACCATAGCTCCGTTTACTGAAACAGAGAAAGAGTTAGTAAACTCTTGGGATGATACATGTTGATGTATGTAAGGTCCCCTGTCTACACATGCCAAGACCGGTTCTTTGTACTTCATTACATTCTCTGATGATCTTTCGAGTTTCAGACCTATGTTCCTGTTGAAACACAAGTCCGAACCTTTTGAGATATTCACAGAATATAAGTCAGAAGTAGAGAACCGATACGGGTATAAGTATTATGTCCTTTGATGAGATCAAGGAGGAGAATACTTGAGCACGGAATTCCTGGATTATTCTAAAGGAGAATGAGATTCTCTCTCAGCATTACTCCTCCGTATACACCATTGCACGATGATATGTCGGGGCGGAGCAATCACACCCTATATGATATGGTGTGCTCTATGATGAGTATTACTGAGTTACCTATTTCCTTTTAGGGGTTATGCACTTATGAAGTTGCATACCTATTGAATAGGGTTCGAATCAAATCAGTTGCCTACCACTCCATATGAGATATGGAAAGGGAAGAGCCCATGTCTTAAGCCAGTTAAGATTTGGATTTGTCCGGCCTATGTCTAAAAGCAAAATCCGGACAAGCTCGAGGCAAGGTCAGTTATGTACAACTGGAAAGGTTCCAGCTATACAAACTACAGCTGATGATTTGATAGAACCAAAGAATTCAATAGTTACCAACGAACCTCGGCCTCTCCGCCGATCTAGTAGGATTCCTCACCCACCTGAGAGATACTTCGGTTTCTCTATGACAGTGGGAGCGAGGATTGCATCATGAGATGATGACCCAACTAGTTTCGAGCTGGCCATCAGGAGTAAGACTCTGTAAGAATGGCTGGATGTTTAGTGATCTGAGATGGAATCCTTATACACCAGCAAAGTATGGACTTTAGCTGCAAGATCTGAAGGGTTAAATCCCCATCAGTAGCAAGTATATCTTGAGAAGATTACTTGGTGTACATGGAAGAGTTGAGACTTTCAAAGCTAGACTTGTTAAAGGTTTTCGTCATTGACCAGGCGTGGATCATGATGAAACCTTTTCAAGTGACTATGCTTAAGTCCATCCAGATCCTACTTACCACGGCTACATACCATGACTACGATATCTGGTGGTTGGGTGTCATGACAGCTTTTCTAAATGATGTTTTAGAAGAGAACGTCTATAAGTACACAGCCAGAGGGCTTCGTAGACAGTGGGAGCAGCGGAAACGTGTGCAAGATGCTTTATAGGATAAAGCAGGCATCGCGGAGTTGGAACGTCTGTTTTGATGAAGTAGTCAAAGAGTTTGACATCATCAAAATGGTAGATGAACCTTGTATAAACAAAAAGGTAGTAGGGAGTATGGTGATGATCCTCGTAGAGTACGTGGATGACATACTCTTGATAAGAAAAGAGTTTCTTATGCTACGCTCGATCAATCTCCTCTTATCACAATGATTCTCCATATAGGATCAAAGTGATACCTACTAAATCCTGGGTTTTGGATCTATGAGATAGATCTAAATGGATGTTAGGATACTCACTAGATGTAGTGAGATGGTGTCAATCGATCCTAAGGAGAATCACTGGAAGTGTTCCAGGGTGATAAAGACGACTGAGTGTCAGTCACAGGCATTGTCTTTACCCTCAGTAAAGGGACGGTATGTTGGAAGAGTTCCAAGCTAGATACCGTGACATACTAGACGATAAAGGCTGGATACATCGCTACTTAAGATGCTACCAAAGAGGCTGTTTGGGTGTATATTGGTTCATGAGATGAACTATGTTCCTCCCATTGTGTGACAATGGAGTTGTGGCTTATGCCAAGGAACGCCGGTCCCATCAGTGATCCAGACATATTCTAAGGCAGTATCACTTGATCATGGAGATGGTTGATCTTCAGGAAGATCGAGGCAAGGAGAGTAGACTCAGAGGACAACACAGCGGATCCACTCACAAAGGCCTGTTCCCAGAGAGAGACTTTTATGGGATGGTTGAGTATGAGATACTGCAACCACTGCTACAGATGGCCCTAGTGCAAGTGGGAGATTGTTAGTTATATGTATGCCCTAGAGGCCATTACTATACATAGGATGTATATTGTAGTGGATGCTGGGACATATATAGGGAGGACTTTCTTGCTCGACATGATAGTATGCTATCTGGTTGAACTTTACCTTAACGTGTATGCTGATTGTCTCTCTGTTACATGTTGGTAAAGCCCTTAGGATCTGTACTTGACTACCTGGACTATGATGCGGATCATACTAGTGGGGACATGGTAGTCTATAAGTACATCCTTCAAAGTCCCTAGTCGTGGGTGTATCGAGACGGGGCATCGATATACCAGAGTAGACTAGCGTGTACCTTCTCGACCCATACAGATGGGCGATGGATGATCCCATATCCATCGGTGTTTGACATCAGAGATGATATACGGGTGCTCAGTAGAGACTGGGTACACTGGACGGACTCGCCGAGAACTCCCAGATGGTATTATACCTCACGTCAGATGGCAGTTCTCTGGTGACACTGGTACAGAGTAGTCTGTTGACCCGAGATCGTCATAGAGTCTTGTGTGGTTCCCACTGTGCTTTGATTTCCATCTTACCACGTCCAAGAGGGCGTGCAAAACGGTGGTTTTTGGGTACAGTCCCGAGTCACATGGAGGCAATGAGCGATAGGAGGGGATTCGTCTCTCCCGGTATATGGGGGTTGATGTTGCACTGTGTTCGATCGGCTATAACAGGAAGTCCCTGGCCAGGGCTGCTCAGAGAATTGCTGGTAAGTGTTACCAGTAGTTTCTCGACCCGTTATGAGCCTCATATCGACACGACTTATTGAGCTATTGGGGTCTGACGTTTACCACCCCTAGGCGAGATATGCGACATATCAGACGATCAGACCGGACTGTACGGTAGTGTTACTGGTCGGATTCACTGGAGTGTGAGCGGGCTTGCTCGTCGATCTTCAGATCGCTCAATACCCGGGTGGCCGTTACGTTTAGCAGACCGCTTGCGGCTTGTGGGTGTTTGATATGATCATCATCTGCTGCCGGCGTATTGACGAGTCTTTAGAGTCCTACACAGAGGTTTCCTGGCTCAAGCGAAACGAAATAGGAGCGCATATGAGATATGTGCGGGACCGAGAATAATACGAGTATGTGATACTGTATTAGATTCTCGCGATGTGACATTGATCGGTTATATGCGATATAGCCGGGTTATCGGATCAAGTGTTGATTCGATAAGATGTTACTATTGATACCAGTCGGTTATGTACGCATGACCGGATCATTAAATCAAGCGTTGATTTAATGATTTAATGCATAATTATATATTTGATATATTACTTTGCGTTAACTAGTATCGGTTCACTTAAGATGGATTTTCTCACTCGGGTGTGCGCATTGCATATGCGATATGATTTGTGCACTTACTTGTATCATATTTGATGGTACATGCATGTTTGTGTGTAGGTTTAGTCTAAACCTTAGTTAAGTAAATGGTTAAGGTTATGTTTAATTATTTTAATCATTTATTAATTTATTTATTGCATTTTGGCAAAAGGAAAAATGGTTGCTTTATTTTGTTTCTATCTTGAAGTTTCATGAAGGATTGAAAAGTCAACCATTTTTGTTTCATGCCTAACCTAACCATTCACCTAACTAGGGTTTGCTCTCTACACATAACCATGGTTATGTTATGATAAGTATGATTTAATTATTCTTTTCATTTTGAACTTATCATAATATAACTTGCTTCTTCTTCCTTGCTTCAAGTGAAGAAACCTTCACTTCAACAATGGCAAGTGATCAAAATGAGTGAGAAATCCAATTCTAAAGTCTACCCACTTCCTATTTCTTCATCCTCTACCTCTTGCCAAGTAGTAGAGTGTGTTTCCTTCACAAGTTTCATGACTTGGTGAAGGTGGAGCTTGATTCATCGATGCTTCGACGTAGATCATCTTCGGCATGGACATCGACGACCTAGCTTGCCCATTCTCCGACGAAGCCGATCCTAGAGCCCAGATTCGATTTGGACAGCGGAGAGGACCTCGTTGCGGAGCTATGGAGGTGGAGCACCGGATCTACAAAGGTTGTATTTCCGTATTCTCATTAGCTAAGTTGTTAGCTAGCTTTCTTTTCGCCTAGACATCTAGTTATCGATCCGTACACTAGGGTTTGTAGGCACCATATTTTTTTAATTTTCCATGGTTGATGGCTTGGGAGACCTCACTAGAGTGCCTAGGAACCCTGCATAGGGTCGCTGCAATTAAGAGAGAGAGAAGAAAACACTTAGTATGATGCTCTTGCAAGTTTAGATTGGTTTTTAATTTATCTAAACAGGATGGCTCCCACTGTCTCTCGAATCCCTCCTCAAACCATAAAGGAAGAATTAGTCAGGATCAATCTCACCGTACAATACTTGCTTAACCGTTCAGCCAGGCCAGTGTCGGTACTTCGAGGGAGGTTTACCAACGCTTTCGCGAAGTTCCTTAATTTAAGAACCTCTTTTCCCTGGGGGCGTAGCCCCGCTAACACCTTTCTAAACACCTACTAGGTTTATAGCATTGATCGTTAAGTGAGAGATTTCCCGAGGAGTAGCATATACTCACAGTAGGATCGGGATCCAAATATCATCGTGTGACAAAACTGAAGGAATCCTACCAGAATCATCACACTCCAAATGGTATGCAGCGCTAGAAAGTTTCAGTACTTTTGAAACTCCCGATGTGAATTTTTGCCCCATGCTCTTATGACCTTGACTTTGGCCAACAAATCATAAGTCACATGTCAAGTTCTACCCGTCATTATCCAGGTTAATTTGAACCCACCCGTACATACCCTTGACTTTGGCCAACAAGGCAGTACGACTGTCCCAAACCAACGCATCTATCTATGCTACATATGAATACCCAATAGCTACCTAACACTGTGCCTTGACTTTGGCCAACAAACACAGCTTGAAATACTATTGACTATCCATACGAAACGACGGAGGGCTACGAATGGTTTTGGCGAAACCGTGAACGTAGTGAACTTGATATAATCGATGGAACGAGATAGCTTTTAAAAAAGAGTGGTTCAAGCTCCGCGTTTTAAAAGTTTGGTTTTGAAAAGAACCGAGTGGTTTTCAAAGTGTTCCAATCGACTTTTACTTGGTTTATTTTCTTGCATTAGTTCTTTTAATGTGTCCCATCATTTAATCCTACCATTGCAGAAAACAACCAAAATATAACGTACGCTTATGCCATTCGCATTCGCCACGGGGCCCCGTCATCACCCGTTAGGTTACTTAACTAACGACAGAGCGGGGGCTGGGCTAGCGCGGCTGTAAAACATAAGCAACGCCTAAATAGTTATCGTATATAGATATATAGCAATGATAGACATTACAGATCACAGATGAATACATTGGATATACTAGGAATCCGCAATCCGTTCGAGCCTGCAACGAAAAGCGGATTACACGGTCGCGGTGAATAGCCAATACCCCACCCAAGACCCCTACGAGTGCGGCAAACTACCCGCCAAGTATCCGAAGCGAAGCAACCTCCCTCAACACGGTGAGTAGGCCACTCGGCACTTCGAGATACCCGGTAGTTTGTGCACCCCCTCCATAGGTCTATCCTAGGAGCAAAAACAGTAAAAAGAATTATACAATGACGACTACAACCCCGACCCGGTTGTGCGGCCATACAAATAATATTACATCAATTTACATGTTACATGAATTGAAAGAAAAGAAAACTCTCGTCTCACAAAACCCCCGGCTATTTACCCGCGACAATCCAACGCATTCATATACACATACCATCAACAAACACAGATCACAGATATGTATAACCCCCACTAATCGACGTATAGCGATTAGCAGACGTTCAATACATATAAACATCACAGATATAACCCATTAGTCAAAGTGTAGTGAAGTTCGATCAAAAATACGGATTTATAGGCACCCCAAATACAAATTTCTTTTCTGGAAAATCTGGGCAGAAAGAAACCATCTTAAAAATCCCAAAACCTCATAAGAAGAATACTGCACCAAACTCGGTCCAGAACCGAGTCAAAACGGCCGCGGTTCCGCGGCAAAAGGCATGTTATTGCCGCGGAAGCGCGGCGCTTTGAGCGATTCACTGGATCGTTTTTGGTGTGCTTCTTTAAAAAACCCTGAGCCGATTTTTTAAGTATGATTTATTATTTTTCGAGCAGAAAAAAATCAACAGAAACTTAGGGTTTTGAAATATTGGTTTTGCGATTTTTACCGATCGAACTTCTATACACTTTACTAACTAGCTAGTTTATGTTTAGTTAGGCTCTGATACCACTGTAAGTCCACGTTGCCCACCCCGGAGCTTGCGGGGAGGCGGAAAACGGAATAAAAATCGGATTTTTATCGAACTAGGCAACATGGACTAGCTTAAGGAGGATCTTTGCTAAACAAAAACTAACTAAAAGCTAACTAGATTTAGCTATATGGAAGAAAGGTTATACCTTGGGCTTTATGTCCTTCTTTCCTTACTCCTTGGAGTGGAAGAAAGAGATCACCTTGTCTCCTTCTCTAGTCGAAGAAGGATCCACCCGAGAGCCTCAACCTTTGGCTTCAACTTCAAGCTAGAAGTAACTAAGGTGCTAGAAGTGCTAATCCTAGAACCTTAGATGAGAGTAGAGATTACTTTGGAGAGGTTTAACTCAAGCTCAAGTGTTTCTCAACACATGAGAGGGGAGAGCTTGAGAGAGAGGAAGAGGAGGGGAGAGAATCAATATGATAGAATGAGAGAATAAAGAGCCATTCTCACATATATGTGTGAATTATTGTAAAAAGATAATTAGCAAGATAATTGTCATGGTTTAATCAAGAGTTGACCATTATCATTTCATATTAAATGCAAATTGCAAGGATCAAAGAGCATCTTTTATATGGAATAATGATGGTCAAAGTGTCAACCAAGGTCAAAAAGTCAAGATAGTCAAATGGTCAACAATCCTAAGCATGCAAAATTATATTTAAGTAATATCAATTAATCATAATACACACATAAGCATTAGGGTTAATAAAATGACAATGGTCATTAACCGTAATCAAAGTCCTCTCCCTCTGTCTCAATCAACTGTGCATACGCACCCGTATTCGTGATCCGAGGAACACGAATACAAAGAGATAAAACTAATCCCAAATCATATACTAGGATCTGGCTTAAACTAAAGCCCGCTAGTATAAGCTGTCCGGACATCAAACGTGCACAAGTGCGCGGATGTGAACGAACCCTGTCGCAAAACCATTTAACCTCTACTCATTTTGCCTAAAGGCGAATAGCTCTCTGTGTGGGACTCTAAAGACTCGACACTACGCTGGCAGTGGGTTTAACCACAGACCGCAAGCAGCACTAGCTGTACGTAACGGTCCCCAGGTATATGCCGATAAGAAGACTGACGAGGTGACCCCATCTGAACTCCTACTGAGCCTGTATGTGACAGTCTCCGTACAGTCCGGTCTGTTCGTCTGATACATCGCATGGCGGGCTTAAGGGGCAGTAAACGTCAGTCCCCTAATAGCGGTACAAGTCGTGTCGGAGTGTAGCCCAGAACACCCTGAGATAACACTGGAAACCTACTAGTATATCTCGCTTGCCCTGGCCAGGGACTACTTGTGTAATGGCTCTCCTAGACACAGCGCGATGTCAACCCCCAATACCGGGAGAGACGAATCTTGTCTAACTGTCACTGCCTCTAAGTGCTTCAGGACTGCACCCAACTACTACCTGTTTGCACGACTCCTTTGAGCCGTGGTAGGGTAGTAATCAAAGTACAGTGGGAACACACTTGAGGCGAAGTGACAGTGTCAAGTCAGCGGACTAAGCTGTACTCATGTCACCTGGGAACTGATAACTGACGATAGGTATAATACCAACCAACAGTTCCCGACGAGTCCTGTCCAGTGTACTCGTAACCTAACGAGCACCCGCATACTATCTCAAGTACGACATACTGATGGCTGTGGGACAGACCGTCTCCCATGCTGGGATGAGAAGTGCATACGCTGGTCTACTCCGGAGTATCGATGCCCTGTCTCGATAGTCCTACGACTAGGGACCTGTATAAGGATGTGCTTATGGATTACCCAGCCCCCACGAGTGTGAGCGCCATCACAACGCTGGTAATCAAGCAAAGATCCTAAAGGCTCTACTAATATGTATATAAGCGATATGCTAAAAGAAACACATGCACATATTGAAGTAGAGACAAACCAAGTAGCATACTACCATTTCGAGCAAGATTGTCTATACAACTGTGAATATCCTAAGCTTCCATTAAGTAATATACAAGCTAGTATGATACAGTAATGGCCTCTAGGGCATATACACTAACATACACGACTGATAAAAGCAAACCAGATAGCATACTACATCTCGAGTAAGACTGTCCTACTGGTATAGATCCTCCGCAATCATTGCAATCACGTGCCTGCGATCTAACAATTGACTTTGAGGGCACTATATCCAACAATCTCCCACTTGCACTTAAGGCTAATTATTGCTATGTCGCATACTCACAGCCCGTGTGATACCGAACATCCAACTCCTCTACTAATCAGTTTCACAAAACCCGTTCGTAAAACTATTGTGTTCGAGAAATAGCCTTAGTGAGTGGATCCGCCCTGATGTTTCTTTCTATGTCTCTCTTAATCTCAAGTTCGCGGAGAAAGACATCTCCCGAATTGAGTAATACTTGTCTTAGAATATGTCTGGATATCTGATGGGACCTAGTTCATAAATGAACTCCAAATCCAAACTTCTTAGACTGTATCGTTAACTGAACCTAATCAGTATCCTGCACCATGCCTCCCACAGTATCCTCTTGGACCACCTGTCCATAATACTGTCCCTCGTCAGAGGGAAAACTATAACTCTGACGATCACTCTATCATCCATGTCACCTTTGAAGCCTGGAATGATAACCGTCTCCCGAAAGAGGCTGCCGTCATCAAATCCGTAGAACATTCACTTATGTTCTAAAACTGCTTCCTTATGTTTCTCCAGGATTGGATTAATACAAACTTATCGCATCTAGTGCAAAAACAACATCTGGTGTGGTACTTGACATCTCATGATTGACTCAATTGCCTAAGCAAGTGATCTGCAAATCATGCACATCCCTCTCCCCTTTAGTCTGTAAGACATCTTTAAAGAGGGTGACTCCATCACCTGCAGGTACACCACCATGCCAGGAGTCATCTATTCTAAAAACCATTAGAATACTGTCAAAGTACCCACATTGGGAAACTACCCAAATCTAGATCTAAAACCATAGATCTAGAAACCAGAATGTATGATATTATATCCATAACCTGTCTGGAGAAACAACTGTGTGACGACCACAGTACAACCGATCGTAGTATAGGAATTTTACTTCCTACTCTGTGTATGTCGTCCAAATACCATGACATCACACCCTACAACCTTCTTAACAGATCCATCCCCTATTCTGATGAAGTCAAACCTATGACTGTCACATCAAAATTAGATAATCTATCTCCGCTATAACTTCTCTAGTCTATAAATAGACATAAGCTACTTGCTCACTATGCTTCCGCTGCTCTCACTGACCACAATAACCCTCTGGCAGAATAATATATACGTGCACTTCTAAAGCTAGTTTAGAACGACGCTATACTTAACCTCCTTCCGGGTCTCATAGCCTGGAACAACAGTAGTGTCAAGTCTGGGTAAACAAGAATCTCCCTGTCACCGTCCTTGAGGCTATCGGAGTACCTCGGTGCCTGAGGTTACCCACCATATCTGCGGAGTGGCTAATAGAATGTCAAACCTGATTGAATCTTTAAGTCCTATTAAATTTTCCGTAATCGTTTGCGGTTCTGGAATCACTTCCAGTTCTACCATACTCCCACTACTGTTTTCTGAAAAAATCCATTTTACTAAAACTGTGGCGAGTCAAGAACAATATCACTATTGATCTTCCAGATGGTAGAAAGTCAACCCTCGACATAGCCCAGGTCAACCCACAAACTGCCATTACAGAAACGTGCCTTAAGTTATCTAGAGTCTGGTTTTAAGCATAAGCCGGACAACTCCCCGTACCTTAACATCGTTAAGATATGAACCATTCTATATCCAATATAGAAACTTTGCACTTATTTAATTGGAACCAGATTCAAAACATGCAGCTGTCCCCAGTGCATATCAACTTAATGGAGAGAGGCTAATCAGCATTACTCAACTTAGGAATCCATCCAATTATGAGTAACCCGAAAGAGAAACAAGTTTCTCAAAACCATTACTATCATCTGAATACCTATCACAAGAATCTACATCTTCGATCTCTTTGAAGAATCCCGATACTTGCGACATCTGGTTCTCTACTTTATTTTTATACCCACAACTTCTCAAAACTTAGACCTTGTATTTCTACGAAACACTTGTCTAAAAACTAGAGAAGTTATAAGTAAACAGAACATAGTACGAGGACCAACCTCTTTGTCCTGAAGGACACTGGAAAACATACAATACTCTGTATAAGTCCGCTGAGTCTAATAACTCAAAACCTGTGCATCGTAGGTTGAAAACTGTACTTGTGGTTAAGAACTACTCCGTTGTTCAATGCTCCTTACCCAATCGTCAACTGATGTAGGTAAATGTCATCGACATAATATCAAAAAGTTATATCTCACTTTATAAAAATAAACATACAGATATATCATTTTGAAATTGGTGCACAACAATCGATACTCAAAACCAAAAACATGCCGTCCGGCAATAACCCAGGCGACTTCCTCAAATATCACCAATTACAACAAATTCCGATATAATGAGGATGATCACCTAATTCCCAATAACTCACTCCCACTCATCATCTGTAAAACCATACAGATGTGAGAATCATACCTGGTAAATACATACCCTTGGAGTAAGTATCTAATCGGGAAATCAGTTTTCCTTTAACAATGCACTGAAACATGAAAATGTTTCGTAGGGGTATCCTGGTATTCCTAGTAATGCCTCTTCCATAATCTAATTCATGACTGTAACCGTATATTTCATTGCCATCTCTCCAAATCCCTTTATTTGTCTTTAGTCGTTACCTTCTGTACACCATCGTTAGGCTAAATGGTTTTCTTCCTTCCCTACCATTCGGTATCAGCCTATGGTTTGGAAGAAGACTATCCAGTAAGCATAATAGGTGTACCCTCCTAAACCAAGGAGTACTCGTAATCTGAGAGAAGGTGATGATAAAAGACAACTGAATAATACCTTATTCTATTTCTCCCGAACTGGGGAAAAAAGCAAGGGTGAAATAGGAGTGGCGATGAAGTACGCGGTTTGGTCGTGAATGATAGCAGTCGCAATTTACTTTGCCCTCTTTCTAATCCCTTTATTTTGTCTTTACGTATTACCTTCTGTACACCCTACTTAGGCTAATTGGTTTTCTTCATTCCCTACCTTTCGGCACCTGCCTATGGTTTGGAATAAGATTATCCAATAAGCGTAATAGGTGTACTCTCCTAAACTAAGGAGCCCTCGCAACCTGAGAGAAGGTGATAATAAAAGACAACTGAATAAACCAATTCTATTTCTCCTGAACCATGATCCATCCTCGAAGAAGTCCCTTCGAGTTCGTATATAACCATACGATGGATCTATCCAATGGAAGTGGATGTCCGTAGTAATACGGGGTGTTCTGAGAAATGCAAAGGGTAAAAGAAGGAGTGGCAATGACTTATGCAACTCAGACAATCCAAAAACCAGTATTTTAAGAAGGTTCGGTCAACTTGATCACTGAGTCATAGTCTAGGGTCGGTAAAAGATCGCTGCCAAAGAGAGAGAGAAAAGAAACACTCTGCATGCACTCTAACCTAGATCAGAATGGTTATCACTTTATCTAATCCGGAAACCTCCCATTGTACTGTCAAATTCTCCTCCAAACCTGAAAGAAGAATCAATCGGGATCACTCGAAGAGTAAACCAACTCATCAGTGGGAATCGGGATCCAACTCTCATCGCATGATAACGTGACGGAATCCACTCACGTTATCACACTCCAGAAGGTATGCGCATGCCTGGCAAGTTTCAGTTTCTTTAGAAACTCCCGATATAATTTTTGCCCCATGTTCTTATGACCTTGACGAAAGCCAACAAATCATAAGTCACATGTCAAGTTCTACCCGTCATATTCTTGTCAATTTGAACCCATCCGTACATACCCTTGACGAAAGCCAACAAGGTAATACGACTGTCCCAAACCAACACATCTATCTATGCAACAAATGAATACCCCAGCAGCTACCAAACACTATGCCTTGACGAAAGCCAACAAACATAGCTTGTATACTACTGACCATCCATAAGACATGACGGAGGGCTATGGCTGGTTTTTGGCGAAAAACCTTTAACATAATGAACTTGATCTTGTTGAAGGAACCTGATAGCTTTTTATAAAAATATAGTGGCGAAAACCTTTTGCTAAAGAGGTGACTCCCGGTGAAGAGATCTCGGCTCTTTCCTCGTGGAATGTGGTGCAGAATATTCCAACTGAATATCACGATGCAAAGTAACTTGTAATCGACTATAGTGAAGTTATTACCCTGACACAAACTTCTGCCCAAGGGGTCTCTCCCGGTGAAGGGATATCGGCCCTTGCCTCGTCGAATGAGATGCAGGATATTCCAACCGAATACCACTATGCAAAACAAAAGGAAACGTCTTTGTAATAACACTTTTTAAATTTGTTCTAACAACATCCAAACAGGTTTGTTTTCCTTTGCATTGATCAGAATCAACGCAGTCCCATCAATCAATCACACCAGAAAAGAACGAAAATAAAATTTACGTATATGCCATCCGCATTCGTTACTGGGTCCCGTCATTACCCGTTAGGTTACTTAACTAATGACAGAGCGGGGACTGGACTAGCGCGGGTGCAAAACATATACAACATCTAATAGTATATATACCAATATATAATAATCGCTCCAGGCGTGATAATTTGCAACATTACAGAAAAGTAATAAGCATCACAGAACAATACAGATAATCTGGGATCCCCGGGTTTCACAGAGCCGCTGCTGAAACCCGACGTTCCCTTGGTCGTGTGGATAGCCTGTGCAATTAAACCTAGACCCCTACGGGTGCGGCAAGTTACCCGCCAAAACCTGAAGCGAGGCTGCCCCCTACATCAAAGTGAATGGACCACCCAGCACTTCACGGAATCTGGTAACTTGAGCACCCCTCCTTGGGTCAACCTGTACCCCCCTACGAGTGCGGCGAATAGTCTGCCAATTCTAGAGTGAGGCCCTTCTGCCTCTCAAAGCCATGAGATGCGTACCCGTTGCCCTCCAGAACCCCGCTATCCGTGCACTCCGTCGCGGGGTAAACCTAGTACAGAAATGAAAAATATGTACAATGGGTACATCAACCTCAGCCCGGTCGTGTCCTAAAAGAATATTATACAAACAGGCAGTGACGGCAGTCCATATGTTGGACGCTCGTCCCGCAATATCAAATGTACAAATAAACTCAAACTGCACTACCATTGCACACTGCTATCCACCACGACAAATCCGCAACATCACAGCACAACACAGAACATCAACGCGGATGTCACGTTCGCAAACCCATCTAAAAGAACTATAGCAATCAGACGCGGTTTACCGCTCAAATGACATTCACGGTCGGAGATATAATGTAAGTACTGTAAACTAACACGTTTAAATTTCGATCGACAAAACTTCCCGAAGTGGGCCCCACATACATCTGCTGTACAGTAACAAAAACTGGGCCCAAATGAACAGTTCTAGAAACCACAATTTCCCAAGTAGAAGCCCCAGAAGAAAAATGGTCAAATGATTGACCAAGACGGCCGTGGTTCCGCGGTCAAAGCCATGCTTTGACCGCGTTTCCGCGGTCGTACGGTCGATTCACTTTGTCGTTTTTCTTCAGTGTTCTTTAAAAAGCCTGCTTAATTATCTGGTATAGTCAAAATAATTTTTAGACCAGATTTAAATTCAACAGAAAATTTAGACTTGAAAATTGCGATTTTCGAAAATCCGTTCGATCGATACTTTAAACGCGTTATCACAAGTTAGTAAAGCTTAATGGCGAGGCTCTGATACCATGTAAGTCTACGTTAGCGTCCCGGCCATCTTACAGACGCCAAATGCGGAACAAAAACTTTTATAACTGGCGCTATCACATACTATAACCCGGATCTGCCATTAACGCTAAACTAACAAACTACAAAGAGAGTAGAAAGGCTATACCGAACGATCCGAGTCCTTCGTTCTTTAACCATCATCCCACGCTCCGTTGCGGCTGCTCCGATCTCGCTCGATCTCCGGTCTCTTCGTCCAGGTGGCACCACGTCAACGGTTCTTTAAACGGGCACCCGCCTCTGACCCGAGAAAACTCGGTCATCAAGTTTGCTAAAAGAGATGACCAAGATTGATATAGAGAATGAGTAGAACACTTTGTCTCGCTTCGTCCAAAGCTATGGAAGAACGGTTAATGAAGTTTCCATTTAAATCGGGTAATGGAAAATGAGCTATGAAATTTCCATACACTAAAACTATAATCTTTTTTCCAAATCAATCAATCTAATCTCAAGGGGAGGGGGCCGGCCGATATATGAGGAAGAGAGGGTGAGTTTAGGAGCAAGGGAGGTGACCACAAAGGAATAATATCAAGAAGAAATATCCTAAGGTTAACAAGAAACATTAATGCTAAAGGTGACTCACTAATGACACCTTGCATAACAATAAATGCAAACCATGAGTCATGAAACCTAGTCACCTCTTCTAGAAACTTCTAGAACCTTCCACACTCATGACTCACCCATGTGAAGAAAAGATAAATCCGCATTAAACCGAATGTTTAATACGGGTGATAGAAAACTGGAAACTGGCAACTTCCAAAAGCGATCCTGAAACGAATTTCAGGATAACCCCGTAACAGTATAAACATACGCGCATTTGTATTACGACCGAATACAAATGCAACTGAGACAAAGATAATATATCTACACAGTATAATACTCAGATCAGGCTTAAACCAAAGCCCACCAGTATTATCTGCCCGAAATATGACACGTGCGTAAACGCACGTGCATTTTCCGAACCCTGCCATAAAACCATACGGCCTCTACAACGTTTCGCCCGAAATTGGGAAACTATCTGTGGGGGACTATAATGACTCGTCAGTACCCTGGCAGTGGGTTTAACCACAAGCCGTCAGCGGCACTAGCTGTGCGTAACGGCTGCCCATGTACTGACCTCAAGGGAGGCCAATGAGCGAACTCATCCGGAAACCCTACTGAGCCTAACGGTGACAATGTATATACATTCCGGTCCGTTCGTCTATGAGTATCGCATATCCCGCCTAGGGGGCTAGTAACGTCAGACCCCCAATAGCGGTATAAGTCGTGTCGGAGACAAGCCCTGAACACCCTGAGAAACTACTGGAGTACCTACCAGTAATTCTCACCTGCCTTGGCCAAGGACTTGGTGTAATGGCTTTCCTAGACACAGCGCGATCTCCACCCCCAATACCGGGAGAGACGAATCCCCTGCCGATCCGCTCACGTGCCTCCATGTGGCTCGGGACTGTACCCAAAAACTACCTGTTTGCACGACTCCTTTGAGCCATGGTAGGGTAGAAATCTAAGCACAGTGGGAACTCACACGAGACAAATGACGACCTCAGGTCGATGAACTAACCTGTACACATGTCACCAGGGAACTGCTATCTGACGATATGTATAATACCAACTAGCAGGTTACCGACGAGTCCTGTCTGGTGTACTCATAACCTAATGAGCACCTGTATACATCTTAGGTGATCCAACTGACACCAGTGGCTTGTGAGACCGGCCACCGCCCCTCGTCAGGGTCTGGACTGTATACACTAGTCTACTCCGGAGTATCGATGCCCTGTCTCGAAACTCCCACGACTAGGGACCACTATTAAGGATGTGCTTATGGACTACCCAACTCTCACGTATATGATCGCCCTCATACTGTTGGTAGTCAAGCAAGATCCTAAAGGCTCTATCAACGCGTAACATGTGATCAGTCACCTGAACCTGTACACGACTGATAAAGGCAAACCAGATTGCATACTATCATCTCGAGTAAGACTATCCTACTGGTATAGGTCCTCCGCAATCATTGCAATCACGTGCCTGCGATCCAATAATTAACTTTGAGGGCACTATATCCAACAGTACCAAGTGCTCGTGCCAGTGCCTCAGGTAACAACATATCATAAATATGAGGTGTGATCAATGTAATCAACAAGAATCAATGTCAATTGTATCATGAAGTCTATAAGTATGTGGATATCATCCGACTATGTAATCAATGTCTGTATGCATGTTGATCCCGTCCACGTGTCAACCAACGACACAAAACATCATGTATGTAAATATCATAAAGCATATGCATGGAAGTATGAGGATATAAATCACCGTGTATCCCTCACGACACATCAAAATTATGGAACCTGAGTGTCTAGCATCGACACTCGAAAATGTCATGAAACCTGTGCCCAGCATCGGCACGTAAATCCTCATATATCGGGCTCCGTCAGTCCGGATCGGCCCATAACATCTCTCGACTCCGGTCGGTATCCTCTGGATATCCTCTGAGCCCAAATACTATCACTGGTAGGTAGTAGTCCCTCTGCCAGGCTCACCGTCTGTATACACAGTATCCCTTTCTTGCCCCGGGATACCATACCGGGCCCCACCATGTACCCGCACATGGCTCACGACTCCTCCTCATATGGGGTATATATATATCAGAACCGATAAAACTCATGGTAGGCGCACTGAAATATTATATCAAGGGTAACCGGTTTTTAAAAACAATACATACTCTCTTTTGAAATATCCACGGTTCCCAAATCCAGAAATATCATGGAAACAACATATCTCAATGCGTAAAATCATAAAGCATGATGTATGCGACATATAAAAGAAATGTAAGCATATCAATATAGCATGCAACATAAAACAGTAATATGTACATATCGAAGGAAAACCGCTCCTTTAAAATGAATCAGTTTAAAATGTATCCTGTGGTTCCCAAATCTCCAAATCAAGCCAGAAACATCTATGTATGTGCAAATACGTATGTATGCAAGTATGGATGTACAATATGTGTGTAAGCAAGTATGAGTGTACAATACGTATGTACGCAAGTATAAGTGTACAATATGTATGTACGCAAGTATGTCAAGCAAGGAGTCATATCTTGATGCAACAGTCCTACTGTGTCATGACATGGCAATTATCGATAATGAAATGTGTGAGCCGGCAAGCAGGTGTACGTGGAACATACGCATCATCGATAATGGTGCTGGTGTCCTGACAGCATGGTTTTAATAACAATAAACACATTTGAACATGCAATGCGATGCGAACAGTAGAATATGCTGAAAATGAATGATAAACACAACAGTGAAGAATCTACATCAATACATATATATCTCATACAGTTTTACCATTTGAAATAACACGAATTGTGGGGTTTAGAAAAATAAGGGCTATGGTGTTTTTAAGAAAAGATGCGTCTTTTGAAAATACCCGTAGAATCCCTTGACCTGTCTTAAAAATACTCAGGATTCGTTAGTTTTGAAATAGGTATGACTCGAGTCTAATCTAACATCTACTAAGTAAACTACAGACCTAACTAACAAGCTAATCGAAAAGGTAAGAAAACCGCCTAAATCTGAGTCGATATATATATATATATATATATATATATATATATATATATGTAATAGTCGGTGATCCTGCCTCAATAGTATCACATACGAAACAATAAACCATATGACATCCTCGAGTCAAGAGTGTGAATCTATCATCAATATATAGCTCGTACGGTAAATCCATCGTACGGCATCCCAATCTGGGTACGGGTCAAAATATCACATTTCTCATCATTTATCTGGTATCCTTATCATCATATCTCATGAACTGGGTACTGATCTAAGTCTAGTACAAACTGATACCATCTATATGAATATAAATGCGTGTGTAAAACACACGTCCAAAGGCCCACTAAAATCTCATGTCGTATCTCATAATACGAATCAAAACATATCACCGATCACATAGAATCATATTAATTTCATCGACTCATCTCTAAATACCATATACAATCCCATGTGTAGGTATACGTATTTGTATATACATAGTCCCATACCTATGTGTGTGTGTGTGTGTGTATACGTATCCCCATATACGCACAAGTAATAATAAAAATGCAAGTGTGTGTGTGCGTGTGTGCAAACCTATTCTATGGTTCGCAACTAAGAAATCAACCACTTCACTATCGTCCAATAATCACAACACAAATGTAAATATATAACATATCATCAACTACACTACGAACTGCGGGGTGCTATACGACATCCACCCGACTTCCCCCGTAGATGTGTATCTACTCACCTTGCTCTTCGCTTTCCGTTACCGACGTCGCCACGTGCTTGCTTGGCGTCTCTAAGTTTTCGTGGTGTACCTATACATCATAACCCATCGCGTCGCATTAAAACCCAATTCAAAATCAAAATAATATGCTAAAAGCCTATAGGTTAGAACCTATGGACTACGCTTTCAAAACCACCAAACAACCCTCGATATTGTCGTAAAAACGTCAAGTGATCGAGGTAAAACACAAATACGAAAATCCAGAATTCAAAATACGCAAAACGAAACCACGAATCAAAATAGCAACTCTTGAAAATGGTCCCAGATTTTACCCTAGGTCAAATTGGTCAATTTTGCATATGCCAAGGGTCTAGTTTACAGGAGATGGAGCTACTGACCAAACACGAACCCATTTGGACCAGGTCTGGCCATAATTTGCGGCCAGAAGGATTAAATTTTCGGCCATAGAGTGGAGTCAGGGGCTGAGGTCTTAGGGTTAGCTTCTTAGGTGCCTGCATGTATCACTGTCCTTGCAAAATAATTTTCAGGTCACCCGGGTGTTAGAAGATTTTATTTTACACTCACAGAATCCATAATTTTCCGATATCGGGTTACTAAATCCGTATTCCATGGTTCTAGTCTCTGTTTTAGATCTGAATTCTAGCACTAGGGGGTTTGTGTGGCCTCTACTGAGCTCAATTACCCAACACAACTCAAGAATTCCAAAACCCTTAACTAGAATTTTCCTACCCTCACTCAACATCACTATATCGGTTTAAAGTTAACATGGATGTAAAAGAAATGGAAATATTAAGCTAATGGTTCAGAAAATACCTCTTTTGGCAACTCAAGAAAATTCTTGAGTTGCCCCAAGTGTCCAAAATGCAAGATTTCTTGGTCCAATGTGTTGCTAGTGAGCTCATGCACATTTTTAATGAAATGAGTATTGAGTTTTGAGGTGTTTTTAATGGTGTTTGAGAGGATTGAAGAGGGGGAGGGAGTGAGGGCAGCAGTAGCAGCAGCAGCAAGGGTGTGGGAAAGGAGAGGAAATGGTGAAGAGTGAAGTGGCAATAGGAGCTTGGTCCTTGGTTTGACCCCTTACCCTCTCACTCTCTCTCATGCCCATCCCTCCATTCTTTATTCAACCTTTTTCTTTTCTTTTCTTTTCTTTTCTTTTCTTTAATTTACAACCATGCATGATAAAAAGGAGAAAGCATGAAAGAAAAATGTAACAAGTGCTAAAAAAAGACATGTGCATGTTTTGCACAAAACAAGCTTAATGCGTGATTAGCGATATTTAATCGCGATTAGCACTAAATAGCGTATAATTAATCATAAAAACTTATAATTTGCATAATTCACTTAAAACACCCTCTTCTTAGTAATTTCCATAATTTTCCAATTTTTTTCCAATTTATCGGTATTTAATTATACCGTCTTATTAAAATATTCAATATTTTATTATTTAATTATAAAAATTCCAAAAAATAATATTTTATTTTTTTGAAATGTTACAGGAATGTCTCTCAAGTATCGTAAGGAAAAGATTCCACTCAATGATTTAATGGTTGTCATAGGCATTGAAGAAGAACATAAGAATCAGAACCATATTGTGCCTGTTGAGCATCAACCCAAACCAAACGTTATGACTGCTGGGAAAAATAAACATAAGCCACCTGCTAAAAATAACGATAAACATAAACCTAAGCCTAAGATCTAAAAGAAACCGAAAGCAAACAAATTGTGTTGGATATGTGAACAGGTTGGACATTGGGATAAGGACTGTCCTACTAAGAAATCCAAAGCTGGTCCAGGGTCTACTAGTCAGGCTCAGGTCAACGTTGTGATGACTGAGGTTTTAACTTCCACTGAAGGATATGTTTCCGTTAATTCTCAAATTTTCATTATTTATGAAATTGATGAGTGGTTAGTAGATATCGGTGCAAATGTGCACATACTGATAAATTTCTATTTGTATCTTACCAGCCAGCAGTTGGGAAGTCAGTGATGATGGGGAACTCTTCTGCTGCTAAGGTGTTAGGATATGGACGCGTGGACTTGAAGTTTCCTTCAAGACGATTTCTATCTTTACATAGAGTGCATCATGTTCCTACTGTTCTTAGTAACATTCTTTGTTGATCTTGTCTAGTGAAAGAGGGTTATGCGTTTAATTTTAAATTTAATAAAGTGGTAATTTTAAATAAAGGTTCTTTTGTTGGCAAATGTTATATGTTTGATGGTTTATTTAAGCTTATGTTAGAATATGTATCTCTTTCTGAAGTTAATGAAATTTCTGATTATTCTGTTAGTTTTTCGGTTGAATCATCTGATATTTGGCATAGTCTGTAACATTTCAGAAAAATAAAATATTATTTTTGGGGATTTTTATAATTTAATAATATTATATTGAATATTTTAATAAGGCGGTATAATTAAATACCGATTAATTGGGGAAAAATTGGAAAATTATAGAAATTACTGAAATGAGGGTGCTTTATGTGAATTATGCAAATTATAACTTTTTATGATTAATTATACGCTATTTAGTGCTAATCGCGATTAAATATCGCTAATCGCGCATTAAGCTTGTTTTGTGCAAAACATGCACATGTCTTTTTTTAGCACTTGTTATATTTTTTTCCTTCATGCTTTCTTCTTTTTATCATGCATGGTTATAAATTAAAGAGAAGAAAAGAAAGGGAAAATAAAAGAAAAGAAAAGGGATATGAATAAAGAAGTAGGTATGGGCAAGTGAGAGAGTGAGAGGTGAGGAGTCTCCCATTGACCAAGACCCATGTTTTCTTTCTCATCTTCATCATTCTCTCTTCTCCTCTCACTTGGGCTGCTGCTCTCTTCCTCCCCCCCATCTCAAAACCCTCACAACTCTATGAAAAATTCATCAAAACTCAATCCCCACTTCATTAAAAATGTGCATGAGCTCACTAGCTACACCTTGGACCAAGAAAGCTTGCATTTTGGATACTTGGGGCAACTCAAGAATTTTCTTGAGTTGCCAAAAGAGGTAAATTCTGCACCTTTAGAATAGTATTTCAATTCCTTAAGCACTCATATATGTTTAGTATCGATATTGTGTAGTTTGGCGAACTTTGAAAATTCCAAGTTAGGGATTAGGGTTGAATTGATTCCAAAAGTGCAATTGAGGTGTAATTAAGGACTACGACCCCCGTAGGGATGGTATAGTGGGATAAACCATAAAGTATAGCCCCAATTCCCAAACTTAGAAACTCCGATATCGTATTTTGATAACTGCCGTGATGAAGTTTTGTGATCTGCTATAACCCGGGTGACCTGAAAAATATTTAGCGAAGACTGAGAGATGTGCAGGCAACCTAAAACCTATACCCAAAACCTGAGACCCCCACTCCAAGTTATGGCCGCAAATTTACTCATTTTTGCCGCAATTTGCGGCCTGGGTATAGTGGAAATGATCCGTATTTGGTCCAGGGCTTTATCTCCAGTAAATTAGACCCTCCATATGTGCAAAATTGGCTAATTTCAGTTAAAGTAAAATCTGGGACCATTTTCTTGAGTTGCTGCATTGTTTTGCGACTTCATTTTAATTTGGGATTTGGTATTTGATTTTGTGTTCCGTCTTCTGGTGTTTGTACGTCAGCGACGGGGGTTGTTTGGTGGTTTTGCAGGCGTAGGCTATAGGTTTTAACCTATGAGCGAAACGTGTGCCGTTTTGGTTTTCTGAGTTGATTTTAATATGAATTTTGCGATTGTGTATTGGTTGTAGGTACCCCCATATGGATTTCAAGATGACGAGGATGAGCTTGGCGTCATCGACTCCAGCAAGTGAGGATCAAAGTGAGTAGATATATTAGAAGTCGGGTGGATGGCGTATAGCACCACCGCGGTTCATAGTGTAGTGTATGGTACATATTATATGGATATATTATATAAGATTATGATTTTCTAGATAGACTTTGGGAGTCGTGGATAATTTTTAGTATAATTGGATGATAGCCTCATTAGTTAGTTAGTCGCGGACCTTAGAATAAGGTTTACACCCACCCGCACGCACACACGTGCTTACTTGTTTTACTTGTGCGTTTATGGGGATATGTATATATATATACACACATAGGTATGGGACTGTATATATATACGTATACTTATACATGGATGATGAGGATTGTACATGGTATTTGGAGATGAGTCGATGAGATTGGGCATGGTGCCATGAGATCGGTGGTATGATGTGGTTCGTATTACGAGATACGACATGAGATTATAGCTGGCCTTTAGACTTGTGTTTTCATACATGTATATATATTTATAGATGGTATCAGTATGTACTAGACTTAGATCAGTACCCCTAATACAGGATATGATGATAATGGATACCAGATGAATAATGAGATGAATGTGATATTTGATCCGTATCCAGATTTGGGATGTCGCACGACGGATTTACGTACTAGCTATATATTGATGATAGATCCGCACTCTTGACTCGAGGATGTCATATTGTATAATGTATCGTATGTGATACTATTGAGGCGGGATCACCGACTACTATATTCATATATATCGACTCGGTTTTAGGTGGTTTCCTTATATTTTCGACTAGTCTGTTAGTTTAGTCCTGTAGTTACTTAGTAGATGTTAGACGGAGCACGAGTCATACTTATTTCCAAAACTAATGAATCGTGGGTAGCTTAAAGATAGGCCAAAGGATACTACGGATATTTCAAAGGATATACTTTTTCATAAAAAAAACACCGTAGCCCTATTTTCTAAACATCACGATTCGTGCGATTTCAGATACCAAAAATTATAGGAACGTATATTATTTTATTGCTGCATTTACTATTCATTTACCATTTATTCTGCTGTTGGCATTGCATTGCATGCTTATATGTATTTTCGTTAGAAATGATGAAACTTGTTGTTAGGACACCAGCACCATTACCGATGATGCGTACACTCCACGTACACTCGCTTGCCGGCTCACACGCATCTTCATCGGTAATTGCATGTCACTACACAGTAGAAATGCTGCAATCATGATATGACTCTTTGCATAAATTACTTGCTATAGTTACGTACACACCTTTATACGATGTTGCATTCGATTTTGGAAAAGTTGGGAACCGCAAGATATATTTTAAAAACTGGATTCATTTGAAAGAGCGGTTTTCCCCTGATATGTGCATATTACTGTTCCATGTTGCGTAATATACGGATATGCTTACATTTCTATTATATGTCGCATACATCATGCTTTACGCTTATACGCATTGAGATATGTTGTTTTCATGAGATTTCTGGATTTGAAAACCGTGGATATTTCAAAAGAAAGCATGTACTGTTTTAATAACCCGGTTTCTCTTGATATGATATTTCAGTGCGTCCACCATACGTTTTCTCGGTTCTGAGACGTGTGACATATGAAACCCGATTCGAGGAGCTGGATGAGGTACATGGTGGACCCGGTAAGGTATCCCGGGGCGAGAACGGATTTGCTGTGCAGTAGACGGTGAGCCTAGCAGAGGGACCACTACCTACCGGTGATAGTATTTGTGCTCGGCGGATATCCGGAGGATACCGACCGGAGTCGAGAGATGATATGGGCTGATCCGGACTGACGGAGCACGATATATATGAGGATTTACGTGCCAATGCTGGGCATAGGTTTCATGATGTTTTCGAGCGTCGATGCTGGGCACTCAGGTTCCATGATTTTGATGAGTCGCGAGGGACACGTGTTGATTTATATCCTCATACTTTCATGCATATGCTTTATGATATTTACATGCATGATGTTTTGTGTCATTGGTTGACACGTGGACGAGATTCACATGCATACAGACATTGATTACACAGTTGGATGATATCTACATACTTATAGACTTCATGATATAGTTGACACTGATTCATGTTGATTACATTGATCATACCTCATATTTATGATATGTTGCTACCTGAGGCACTGACACGAGCACTTGGTATTAAACTGATGTATAGATGTTTACCCTTACCACCTTATCAAGCTTCAGACTATATCATTTTGAAGATATATATTACTGATCGTATTTGACCTAGGATTGAGTCATACATACAATTTCTGTTCTGTGATGTTTTCTACTCACGAGTTGGCAACTCACCCCCGTTGTGCCACAGTTCTTGCATGTTTTTGCCGTACAGGTTTCATTGCGGCTTTCTGGCACACTGCTTCCATTCTGGGTGATTGCTTGGGAAGGTGGGTTCACTTGCATCTTGACCACCATTGTACTTATTTATTTTCAATTGTATCTAGTAAAATTCCATCAACCAGACTTGTACATTTATTTCAGACTTAGAAAACCAGTTGTATATTCTTTCGACCTTAGAGTCACGCGTTGTAGTATTATGGTTTTCTTGATGATTTTGAGCTTTCTTTTGAGTTTTGATCCTCGCCCTTCGGCGTTGTATATTATATTGCTTGCGTGGTTATGACCGTCGATTGACGAAGAGGTATCTCCCGCTTGGGGATGCCTTTTATCATTGATGTATATATTATTCATGTTGTACCTCGTTCGGGGCCAGTATTTACAAAGGAAACTCTGCCAAAATTTTCAGAAAAGAATTGGGATTTTTAAAATGCATATTCGGCTTATGTTATTTAAAAACACTTGTTTTAAAACTAGTTTTCTTTATTTCTTCCTTAAAATGGTTTTAGATTTCTGGGCTTTTGGCTTACTTAAATTAGATGAGGTCCTATAGACTTCATATGATTCAAGGGCCAGTCACGTGCTATTTCGGGTCGTGACAAAGTTGGTATCAGAGCGCTATGTTAACCTTGGTTCGAATATATGTTTGACTATGCGGAGTCTAGGACGTTTATATATATTCGGAACCTAGGCTTGACCTTACGGAACTTAGACTTAGTCGAGAGGGTATTATACCCGAACTTTCGTCGCGTAGGTTGACCTTGGTTGATGGAGTGGGTGACTTAAATAGAGTGACGTACCGTGTGTATGTTCCACGGCATACTTACGATATGCTACTCCGCTTAAGGAGCCTTAGGATGTACATTTCCTTGTGCAGTATTATATTCATTCATGATCAATTCTCATCGATATCGGTTTATGATTTTACTGCCACGATTACGCGGGCAGAGAGAGCTACGGCTAGAGTTGCGTCAGCATGAGCTCGTCACGGACGAGGACTGACCAAGGCATGATTCCAGGGACATACGATTTTCTTTGAAGCGTCGTTTTATTGTGTTTTCGCGCCAGGAGCGTTTGATGGATCGCTTTTATGAGATTTCTCGGACGTGCAGATCAGCACCAGAGGATTGAGCCACTGATAGAGGCCAGCCAGAATGTGATGACCGTCAATGCACCGATTATACTTGATGATTGAGGCACTGTTCAGCGTCCGGACGGATGAGCCAGTTGTTGCTGTGAATGACGAGATATTGCCCCAGATGTTGGATCTATTGCAGTACGAGTTGTATTTAGAGATATGATAGAAGGTCGCTAGTCACCCGAGGATGAATGACTAGGACATGTGGTTCGTTCGCTTACCCCGATGCGAGGTCATCAGATTGATTGATTCTAGCTAGAGACGACTTCACGCAGGTATGTTGAGAGTCGATGGAGACGATCGAATGTCAGGAGCCCATTTTCCAAGTTTAAAGTATTCAGAGATAAATGCAAGTAATGCTATGGACCCTCTAGAAGAATGAAACCCTAACTCGACGTAATGACCATGGAACGCCTTTGAACCTTAGGGTTTGCGGCAGTTTAGCGGTGCCATTTGTGAGGCTTGGGTTTGCCCTTCTACGGTTGGTCCACAGGTGCTGTGGCGTGTACTGGAATACTATTAAATTGTACTCAAGATGTAGAGCTCTTGGGGAATTATGAGGTTTTGAAGAATCGATCAAAAGGTTCGACGTCATTCGGATATCATGTGATGGGATACATTGCTTGGGAGACTCCAGATACGAGTATAGCCGTTGGAGCGTAGTCCATGCAACCATGAAGAGATGAGTCCGAAGCAGTCGACATTTGAGAAAAGTAGAGTAAGCAGTTCGCAAGAGATCTTGATGAGATGACGTTCCACTCCACTGACATCAGAGATGCGATACGCATGCAGAGGCGTTGATTATTGATATATCCTCCAGAAGGAGTCGCGATGAGAATGCAGCCGTTCCGGAACAAGATACAGATTTAGTAAAAGATGATAACTTCCGGGAAGTTCAGCAGAAACGAGATTTGGGAGAGACCTTGATAGGACCTTTCTGGAATACTATACGAAAATACTTGGACCCAGGAGCGGTCATATTGCGCACACCCAGCAGGCCAGAGTTCGTCATCGTCGACGAGACATGTTATGAGTGAGCATGATAGTTGGCCAGAGATCTTTAGAGGATGTGCCAGAGCGGACTGCTTCCATTATCGTTTCCATATTGGACCGTTGAGCCGAGGAGCTACGCACTTAGCAATCTGCAGTGAGAGACGAGAAGCTAAGGGCACCAGACGACAGGCTACGAACAGTAGGCAAGTAGATATCTTGCTCTGCTAGCTTGGGATGCACCGGCACTTTCTCAACTTTAAAGGAGGAAATATCGACGACGGTATTTATGATTTGTGATTTGGTGATTCGATTATCACGTATCCGCCACCTTGGATTTCGGTATTTTGGGCGATCTATTCGCATGATTTAGTCTTGATGACTGAGTTTCATGATATCTGTTTTCGTGTACCAAGGTTGCACCTACTGGGTATTTATATTTTGTGCATAGTTATTACACTTGTGTTATGCTTTATACACCGTTGTGTAGATTTATGATTTATGCACAGTATCGCACTTGATATCGTTTTGTGCCTTGGCTGCACATATTTATGATTTCATGGATTTCACACAGTTAGGCTGATTTTGTCCATATGGTACGCATTCGATTTGGTTTTTGCGCTCGGTATAGTTCACATATGCTTGCAGTGCATTGATACGTATTTTATGCACCACAGTTGCACTTGACTTCGTTTTGATGTTATTTGAGATATTGATTGTGATTTCATGCCTAGGGCATGCATATGATTTGACTTATGCTTTCGGCATAGTTTTCATGCACTTTTAGTATTTTGATCTGCTTTTGTGCATGCTGATGCACATGGTTGTGAGATTATATACCACGGTATACCTGATTTGGATTTGGATTGAAATGTGCTGTAAACCGTCGATTTCGATTGTGATACTCGATATTTGTTTTATGCACCTTGTGCACCTGATTGGATTCTTGCTCATATTTGACGCGCTTGGATTGGACTTTTGCGCATGTTCGGCGCTTGATATTGGATTTCGTGATTGCTTGCATGATCGGATGCACATGATTTAAATTTTATTCGATCATGATAGATGCACCTGATTTGGATTTTCGCGCAGGTTGGGCGCATGATATGAGATGCGATTTTGGTGCACACCAGATACACTAAATCGGGATTCTTTGTGCATATCAGATGCACATGATATTGCTGTCAGGCACACCGTTGCCTCAGACAGGTGTTTCGTGCACACCCGTTGCACGTAGATGTTGTTTCTGTGCACATGTATGGCACATTCATGGATTTTGATTTCCGTGCGCACCAGACACACGCGGAATTCTTATGCACATTTTGAGATTGATTTCTTATGGAGCAGTACGTTTTTATGATATTTACTATTTGTTTTCGTACTGAGCAGGACTAGTCAGAGGACAGTACCTGAATATATTTTGCATGCATTGACAGTTATCAAAGGGATTTCCAAAGAAAGGGCTATAGTCTCAGTATTTACCTACGTGTCCAAGATGACACAAAAACATAAATAAGGAGACCCTTCTAAATTGTTTTCTCAAAAAAAATGGCGGGACGTGTATGTTAAACAAAGTAGGATATATGTAGATATACATATAGTTATTTTCTTATAATAGACGTCCGCCACTGTGCAGTGTTACGCGCATCGCACAGCGACTTAAGAGGTTTGGCATGCATTTCCTTCTGATGTTTACACGTATAGTTTTGATGTTTATATGTATAATTTGGTGTATATCATGTTGATTTTCGTATTGGATTTAACATTAGTGTCTTCACCATAACTCCGATGATTTCGAGATGCTTGACGGAGTTCTGATTTTGATCTTGGGTTATATACTTGTTTTTCATGCGCATGCATTGCGCTACGATATGCTTTATGTATTTATGATTTCGGGACCCCGACGACTTAGTCTTTTACTAGAATGTTTTAATATTTGAGGGGTTTAAATTTAAATTCGGGGACCGAATTTCTTTAAGGGGGGAAGATTGTAATATTTCACAAAAATAAAATAATATTTTTCGGGATTTTTATAATTTAATAATATTATATTGAATGTTTTAATAAAGCGGTATAATTAAATACCGATTAATTGGGAAAATTTTGGAAAATTATGGAAATTACTGAAATGAGGGTGCTTTATGTGAATTATGCAAATTATAAGTTTTTATGATTAATTATACGCTATTTAGTGCTAATCGCGATTAAATATCGCTAATCGCGCATTAAGCTTGTTTTGTGCAAAACATGCACATGTCTTTTTTTAGCACTTGTTACATTTTTTCCTTCATGCTTTCTTCTTTGTATCATGCATGGTTATAAATTAAAGAGAAGAAAGGAAAAGGAAAAGAAAAGAAAAGAAAAGTGATATGAATAAAGTAGGTATGGGCAAGTGAGAGAGTGAGAGGTGAGGAGTCTCCCATTGACCAAGACCCTTGTTTTTTTTCTCATCTTCATCATTCTCTCTTCTCCTCTCACTTGGGCTGCTGCCCTCTTTCTCCCCCCATCTCAAAACCCCTACAACTCCATGAAAAATTCATCAAATCTCAATCCCCACTTCATTAAAAATGTGCACGAGCTCACTAGCTACACCTTGGACCAAGAAAGCTTGCATTTTGGACACTTGGGGCAACTCAGGAATTTTCTTGAGTTGCCAAATGAGGTAAATTCTACACCTTTAGAATAGTATTTGAATTCCTTAAGCATCCATATATGTTTAGTATCGATATTGTGTAGTTTGGTGAACTTTGAAAATTCCATGTTAGGGATTAGGGTTGACTTGATTCCAAAAGTGCAATTGAGGTGTAATTAGGGACTACGACCCCTGTAGGGATGGTATAGTGGGCTAAACCAAAAATTAAAACCCCAATTCCCAAACTTAGAAACTCCGATATCATATTTTTGTTAGTTATATGTATGCCCTAGAGGCCATTACTGTATATTGGATGTATATTGTAGTGGATGCTGGGACATATATAGGTAGGACTTTCTTGCTCGACATGATAGTACGCTATCTGGTTGCTCTTTATCTTAACATGTATACTTTCTGTCTCTCTATTACATGTTGATAAAGCCCTTAGGATGTGTACTCGACTTTCAGGACTATGATGCAGATCATACTAGTGGGGCCAGGGTAGTCAATGAGTACATCCTTCAATGTTCCTAGTCGTGGGAATATCGAGACGGGGTATCGATATTCCAGAGTAGACTAGCGTATATCTTCTCGACCCATATGATGGGCGATGGATGATCCCATATCCATTGGTGTTTGACATCAGAGATGGTATGCGGGTGCTCAGTGGAGACTAGGTACCTTGAACGGACTCGCCGAGAACTCCCAGATGGTATTATACCTTACGTCAGATGGCAGTTCTCTGGTGACACTGGTACAGCTTAGTCTGTTGACCCGAGATCGTCATAGAGTCTTGTGTGTCTCCCACTGTGCTTTGATTTACACCCTACCACGGCTCTACTGAGTCGTGCAAACAGGTGGTTTTTGGGTACAGTCCTGATTCACATGGAGGCAATGAGCGATAGGAGGGGATTCGTCTCTCCCGGTATTGGGGGTTGATGTTGCGCTATGCTCGACTGGCCATAACTGGAAATCCCTGGACAGGGTTGCAGTGATCTACTGGTAAGTGTTATCAGTAGTTTCACACATGTTATAGACCTCACGTCAGCATGACTTATCAAGCTATTGGGGTCTGACGTTTACCACCCCTAGGCGAGATATGCGACATATCAGACGAACAGACCGGACTGTACGGTAAGTGTTACTGGTTGGATTCACAGGAGTGTGAGCGGGCTTGCTCGTCGATCTTCTGATCGCTCAATACCCGGGTGGCCGGTACATTTAGCAAACCGCTTGCGGCTTGTGGGTGTTTGATATGATCATCCCCTGCTGCCGGCGTATTGACGAGTCTTTAGAGTCCTACACAGAGGTTTCCTGGCTCAAGCAGAACGAAATAGGAGCGCATATGAGATATGTGCGGGACCGAGAATAATGCATGTATGTGATACCGTATTCTATTCTCGCGATGAATGTATCGATTGATTGTATGCGATATAACCTAGTTATCGAATCGAGGATTGATTCGATGAGTCGATACATCAGATATTAGTCGGTCATATGCGATATGACCGGATCGTTAAATCAAGTGTTGATTTAATGATTTAATGTATAATATTAGTCGGTCATATGCGATACATCAGATATCAGATATTACTTTGCATTAACTAGTATTTGTTCACTTAAGATAGATTTTCTCACTTGATGTGCACATTGTGTATATGATATAGTTTTGTGCACTTGTTTGTATCATGTTTGATGATACATGCAAACATGGGTGTGTGTAAGACTTAAACCATGTTTAGTTGATGGTTTAGGGTTTTTACTTGTTTATTTATTTTTGGCAAAATATAACATGGTGGCTTTCTTTGTTTGATACTTGAAGCTTCTTGAAGCTTTGAAAAGTCTAGCCATTTTGTTTTTTGCCTTAACCCTAACCATTCAACTAAACCCTAGTTTATTCTCTACACTAAACCATGGTAGCAAATATGATAAGAATCACTTTATTTTCTATTTTTTATATTCTTATCATATTCTTTTTCTTCTTCTTCTTCTTCTTCAAGAAGAAAGAAGCTTGATAGCTTCAATGGTGACTTGAGAAAAAGAGTGAGAAATCCAATTCTAAAGTGAACCCACTTCCTATTTCTTCATCCTCTACCACTTGCCATGTAGTATAGGGTGTTTTCTTCACAAGTTTCACGACTTGGTGAAGTTGGAGCTTGATCTTGTGTTGCCTCGACGTAGATCATCTTCGGCATCGAAGTCGACGACCTAGCCCGATCTTTTCTCCGATGAAACAACCGTGAGAGTCTAGGATTCCGATGGGTACAGCGGAGGGACGTCATCACAGAGCCAAGGAAGTGGAGGACCGGATCTACAATGGTTGTAGTCACTTTCCTTTAGCAATAATGTTGTTTACTTGCTTGCATCGCCTTACCTCTAGTAACGATCTAGTTTAGGGTTTCTCGGCACATAGAAAAATTTTGAATTGGCCATGTTTGATCACTTGTAGAACCTCATGGGTGTGCCTAGGAACCCTACAGTGGTATCAGAGCCTAGCTAGAGCCTTAGGCGATGCGTAGACGGAGTTAGAAACCCGATCGAACCCGAAGCCCTAATCCATGACCCCTCTCTGTACATTTTTGAAAATTGTGGATTTTTCTGAATTAAAAATACCTGAAAAATACAGCAGGAAAATATAAGAATTGTGGTGAAAAACGACCCCCCAAATCGTACATTCCACCGCGGAACCGCGGCAATATCCTGCTTGGGCCGCGGTTCCGCGGCCATACAGAGGGGTTAGGTTATCATTTTTGCACCATAATTCCTATTTCTGTGATTTATATTTTATGGGTATTTTTATTTTGACTCAAGAGTTGAGTGTTCTGGGGTTGTATTGGGGACTTGATGATTCGATCGGATTATTTAACTTTGTTTACTGTGTTTTTCCGGGTATTTTTAGAATATGTTAAAAAGTTCGACCGGATATAAATACCCACTTTTTCCCCTGCCGGGAAATTTCCAATTGTTGGATTTTCCGTAGTTTAATGACGTTCTAAGTAGTGCAAGTAACGCGATGGTCCCTCTAGAAGACAACAAACCTTAACTCGATTATGTGACCGTCTTGAACTGCCTTTTGAACCTTAGGGTTTGGGGCAGTACGGCGTGCCACATGTGAGGCGTTGGCTTGACCCTTCTACGGCTGGACCGTTGGTACTGAGGCATGAAGTGAATGTTTTTAAACTTATGTCATGTGTTGAGCTGTTTCGGGAAAACTTGGGTGTTCGATTGTTCGATCGGAAAGTTTAACATTTTCTATTTATCCGGAATGTGATACAATATTTGGAATCCACAAGTAGTTATGAGATAACTGAATGAATGTTATAAACATAGCAGTTTAGTCTCACTTGATCGGTTGCCACGGAATTTTGATGTGATCAAAAGTCCGTCGCAATCACGTAGCGTACGCGGATACTCGCCGGGTAAACTTAATAGACAGCCTCACCCCATAGCCCCTGTTAGTTATATGTATGCCCTAGAGGCCATTACTATACATGGGATGTATATTGTAGTGGATGCTTGGACATATATAGGGAGGACTTTCTTGCTCGACATGATAGTATGCTATCTGGTAGCTCTTTACCTTAACGTGTACACTGATTGTCTCTCTGTTACATGTTGGTAAAGCCCTTAGGATGTATACTTGACTACCTAGACTATGATGCGGATCATACTAGTGGGGACATGGTAGTCCATAAGTACATCCTTCAAAGTCCCTAGTCGTGGGTGTATCGAGACGTGGCATCGATATACCAGAGTAGACTAGCGTATACCTTCTCGACCCATACCGATGGGCGATGGATGATCCCATATCCATTGGTGTTTGACATCAGAGATGATATACGGGTGCTCAGTGGAGACTGGGTACACTGGACGGACTCGCCGAGAACTCCGAGATGGTATTATACCTTACGACAGATGGCAGTTCTCTGGTGACACTGGTACAGGTTAGTCTGTAGACCCGAGATCGTCATAGAGTCTTGTGTGATTCCCACTGTGCTTTGATTTCCACCTTACCATGTCCAAGAGGGCATGCAAAACGGTGGTTTTTGGGTACAGTCCCGAATCACATGGAGGCAATGAGCGATAGGAGGGGATTCGTCTCTCCCGGTATAGGGGGTTGATGTTGCGCTGTGTTCGATTGGCTATAACCGGAAATCCCTGGCCAGGGTTGCTGAGATTTACTGGTAAGTGTTACCTGTAGTTTCTCGAACTGTTATAGACCTCATATCGACACGACTTATCGAGCTATTGGGGTCTGACGTTTACCACCCCTAGGCAAGATATGCGACATATCAGACGACGAGACCGGACTGTACGGTAAGTGCTACTGGTTGGATTCACAAGAGTGTGAGTGGGCTTGCTCGTCGATCTTCTGATCGCTCAATACCCGGGTGGCCGTTATGTTTAGCAGACCGCTTGCGGCTTGTGGGTGTTTGATATGATCATCACCTGCTGCCGGCGTATTGACGAGTCTTTAGAGTCCTACACAGAGGTTTCCTGGCTCAAGCGAAACGAAATAGGAGCGCATATGAGATATGTGCGAGACCGAGAATAATGCGTGTATGTGATACCGTATTCTATTCTCGCGATGAATGTATCGAATGGTTGTATGTGATATAACCTCGTTATCGAATCAAGGATTGATTCGATAAGCCGATACATTGGATATTAGTCGGTTATATGCGATATGACCGGATCGTTAAATCAAGTGTTGATTTAATGATTTAATGTATAATTATATATTTGATATATTACTTTGCATTAACTAGTATTGGTTCACTTAAGATGGATTTTCTCACTTGATGTGCACATTGTATATGTGATATATTTTTTGTGCACTTGTTTGTATCAAGTTTGATGATACATGCAAACTTGGATTTGTGTAAAGGCTTAAACCATGTTTAGTGAATGGTTAGGGTTTCATTTCACTTATTTATTTATCTTTTCTTTTTTGGTTAAAAGATAAAAGAAAAACAAAATGGTTGCTTTCAAACATGAAGCTTGTTGAAGCTTCATGAAGCTTTAAACAAGTGACCATTTTGTCTTCTTCTCCTAACCCTAACCATTCATCTAAACTCTAGTTAGTTCTCTACACAAAACCATGGTTAAAAATATGATAAGAATCATTTTATTTCCTAATTTTTAAAAGACTTATCATATTCTTTCTTCTTCTTCTTCTTCTTCATCAACATGAAAAAACCTTGCCTCCATCAATGGCAACATGAGAAAAAGAGTGAGAAATCTAATTCTAAAGTGAACCCAGTTCCTATTTCTTCCTCCTCTACCACTTGCCAAGTAGCATAGGGTGTTTTCATCACAAGTTTCATGATTTGGTGAAGTTGGAGTTTGATCTTGAGTTGCCTCGACGTAGATCATCTTCGTCATCGAAGTCGACGACCTAGCCCGCCCATTTCTCCGATGAAGCCGATGCTAGAGTCCGGGATTCGATATGGACAGCGGAGGGACGTCATCACAGAGCATAGGAGGTGGAGGACCGGATCTACAAAGGTTGTAGCCTCTTTCCTTTTAAGTTAAAGTTGTTTATTTGCATTGCATCGCCTATACATCTAGTTAACGATCCGTATTAGGGTTTGTAGGCACATGAAAAATTTGAATTGGCCATGTTTGATCACTTGTAAGACCTCATTAGTGTGCCTAGGAACCCTACAGTGGTATCAGAGCCTAGCTAGAGCCTTAGACGATGCGTAGACGGAGTTAGAAGTCCGATCGAACCGAAACCCTAACTCCAATATGCTCTCTGGACATTTTTCAAAAACTGGGTTTTTTCCAGATTAAAAATTCTTAACAAATTCAGCAGGAAGTTCTAAGAATTACGGTGCAAAAACGACCAAAAGATATGATTAAAGCGCGGCGGAACCGCGGCAGAAGCATGGCTTCTGCGGCGGTTCCGCGGCCAAAATATCTCTTCTTGAAACACTGTTTGCACAGTAATGTCTTATTTTGTTTGCTGTATTTTCTGGGAATTTTTAATATTTATTCAAGAGTTGAATTTTCTGGGTTGTATTGGGGACTCGGTGTTTCGATCGGATCGTCTAATTTTGTCTGTGTGCTTTTCCGGATAATTTTAGAATATGTTACAAAGTTCGACCGGATATAAATACCCACTTTTTCCTCTGCCGGGAAATTTCCAATTGTTGGATTTTTCCATAGTTTAATGACGTTCCAAGTAGTGCAAGTAACGCGATGGTCCCTCTAGAAGACAACAAACCTTAACTTGATTATGTGACCGTCTTGAACTGCCCTTTGAACCTTAGGGTTTGGGGCAGTACGGCGTGGCACATGTGAGGCGTTGGCTTGACCCTTCTACGGCTGGACCGTTGGTACTGAGGCATGAAGTGAATGTCTTTGAACTTATTTCATGTGTTGAGCTGTTTCGGGAAAACTTGGGTATTTGACTGTTCGATCGGAAAGTTTAATATTTTCTATTTATTCGGAATGTGATACAACATTTGGAATTCACAAGTAGTTATGAGATAACTGAATGAATGTTATAAATATAGCAGTTTAGTCTCACTTGATCGGTTGCTACGGAATTTTGATGCGATCAGAAGTCCGTCACAATCACGTAGTGTACGCGGATACTCGCCGGGTAAACTTAATAGACAGCCTCACTTCATAGCCCCGACCAAGTGACTGTAGGAGAACCCCGTCGCCGAAAGCATCCGTTTGGGTGCTCGCGGCAGCGGTGTTCCGCCTTGGTGCACTTCGTCGACGGTATCAGGGGTGCGGCCGCCTACTAAAGTTTGCGACGAGCATTCGATCATGATGTCGGGAATCTTGTTGAATTGCCCGACTTGATATTGAAAAGATTTTTCGATAATGAGACTAAAATGCGGGGTTTATAATTGTTAGGCATGTGATGTCTAAGTAATTCATTTGATTAGGCATGCGATGTCTAAAGAGAATGCGGATTTCAACTGTTGTAGTTTTACACTTTCTTTTCTGTGACCGTAAGTGTAATATGTGATATCGCCGGTTTCGTTGCTATATGTCAACGACAATTGGGATGCGCATATTTACTTACGTTGATGACATGTGATGTTATGTGTTGCTGGATATGTTATATTGGATCGTCGTGTTTGAATAGCCGGGGGTTTTTATGTGAGATGAGTGTTTTTTATTTTCATTCATGTAAAAAACTTGTATGTAATATTCTTTTATTGGGGCACTTCCAGGTTGCGGAAGATGTCACCTTTTGTATATTATTTACTTTTCCGCACTAGGATAGACCCAAGGAGGGGAGCACAAGTAACCGGGTTCTGGAGTCCAGTGGGAGACCAACTCGAGGAGTCGAGTCCGGGTCTCCTAAATCTAGAATTGGTAGGGCTGCTTGCCGCTCTCGTAGGGGTCTAGGGGTGTGGGTTTGGCTATTCATCACGACCGTAGAATCCGTGTTTTATACTGGCTCGTATTGAAAACACGGACGTCCTAGTATATCCAATATTTCATATGATTCTTCTGCTGTGATATCTGTGATGTGATCATGTGATATGTTCTGTGATGGATACTGTATATAATATATATGATATATTATATAGACGTTACTTATGTTTTACACCCGCACTAGCCCTGCCCTGCTCTGTCGTTAGTTACCTAACCTAACGGTGCACGAGGGGACATCGAGGCGAATGCGGATGGCATAAGTGTACGTCGTATTTATCTGTGATGTTTAGGTGAATTAAATGATGGGACTTCATTAATGTGATTAATGAAAGAAAAGAAACCTAAAAGATATTGTAGAATCAAAATTTTTAAAATAAAAAGGGTAGCTACAGTTTTGCTTTGCATAGCGGTATATATGATATACCCTGCACCTTATTCGATGAGGAAAGGGCCGAGATCCCTTCACCGGGAGTGACCCCTTTAGCAATAACTGGCAGATGCTACACACTCGGTTTGTCTTTTGATCGCTTCTATATTTTCTGCTTTGCACAATGATATATATGATATATCCCGCACCTCATTCGATGAGGAAAGGGCCGATGATCCCTTCGCCGGGAGTGACCCCTTTAGCAAAACTAGAAAAGCCTCAAAATCACTCCATTTCAAAACTTCACTTGATTCTACAACGATATCAAGTTCATTACGCAATAGGTTTTCAGAAAAACCTGTCGTAGCCCTCCGTCATTTCAGATAAGTTGTATATAGTATTCGTGCTACATTTGTTGGCTTTCGTCAAGGTGTAGTGTGCGGTAGCTATGTGCTGCTTATCTGCTGCATATGATGCGACTGGATTAGGGTAGTCGTACAGCTTTGTTGGCTTTCATCAAGGGTCGTGCGGGTTGGTTTAATTCAGTCAAGAAATGTACAGGATGAACTTGACTAGTGGGCTGTCGTTTGTTGGCTTTCGTCAAGGTCATAGCACGCTAGGGGCAAAAGCATTATCGGGAATTTCAAGTGTTGAAATTTGCAATGAGATTGCATACCTTCTATGAGATAGTTGGATCCCGATACCCGCTGCGAGTAATTGTTACTCCTGGGAGAGTTTTACACATTGCAATTAGCCGATCAAGTAGGTATCTAGAAAGGTGTCAACGGGGTTACGCCTCTGGGAAAACGAGGTTTACATTAATTAGGTTTGTGCGAAAGCACGGGGGACCTCCCTCAAAGTACTGACACTGGCCTGGCTAAAAGATTGGCGAACTTGTCGTGTGTAATTAATCCCGGCTAGTCTTTCCTTTTAGGGTTTGAAGGAAGATTTGATAAAAACAGTGGGAGCCATCCTGATTAGATAAAATAATAACCAATCTATTCTTGCAAGAGCGCACGCTGAGTGTTTTCTTCTCTCTCTCTCCAGGTAGCGACCATATCACGCCTTAATCAAGATAATAATACGGATTATTGACCGAACCCGCTTGTTATACTGAGCTGGGGAACGTTGGTCCCGCTCTAACTTATAATAGTTATATGACCGAGCAGGAAATAGGGGAATACCAGATTTCCCGTGCCGCCCAAACGAAGAAAGTGCATATGATGCATCATCTTCGGGTGTGTTCGTTACAAAGAACTGTTTCTCAGTATCCTCTGCGTCCTCGGTATTTGATACCGGATCAGGATCCCAGATATGTAATCTGTTACATAGGGCTACAGATAGGTAGAGAACTGAGAACGGGTGATAAGTTTCATGAGGCAGAAAAAGGGGCAAGTGTTGCAGCCAAGTCTGTTTGTCACTGTCACCCTGTATTAGAAATATATTGATTCTGAACAAATGCTATTAGATACCGAACCTGATATACAAAATCATATCAGTCTCTTTATTAGTAAAGAAATGATAAAATTTTGTATTGTTGGATAATGTTTTGAACATTTCCTATATCAAAAGTTGATCGGTTCAGGCACGTTATCTAAAAGCATTGACGTTCTAAATCAAACTACAGTTCTTAGTATACGGAACACACACAAGAGGAAGAGTTCAGAATTGAACGATTCCTTCTTGAGGTATTGTAGACTAGGTCAGATCAATATGACCCGACTAGCTAGAGTTACATTTAGATGCATATTTAAATCTGTTTGAATTTACATCTTGTGCAACTTTCCAATCATGTCACAGAGATAAGATGACCATAGCTCTGTTTATTAGAAACAGAGAAAGAGTTAGTAAACTCTTGGGATGATACATGTTGATGTATGAAGGTCCCCTGTCTACACATGCCAAGACCGGTTCTTTGTATTTCATTACATTCTCTGGTAATCTCTCAAGATTCAGACATATGTTCCTGTTGAAACACAAGTCTGAACCTTTTGGGATATTCACAGAATATAAGTTAGAAGTAGAGAACCAAAACGGGTATAAGTATTATGTCCTTTGATGTGATCAAGGAGGAGAATACTTGAGCACGGAATTCCTGGACTATTCTAAAGGAGAATGAGATTCTCTCTCAGCATTACTCCTCCGTATACACCATAGCACGATGGTATATCGGGGCGGAGCAATTGAACCCTATTCGATATGGTGCGCTCTATGATGAGTAATACTGAGTTACCTATTTCCTTTTTGGGAGTTATGCACTTGAGAAGCTGCATACCTATTGAATAGGGTTCAAATCAAATCAGTTGCCTACCACTTCATATTTGATATGATAAGGGAAGAGCCCATCTCTTAAGTTAGTTAAGATTTGGGGTTGTCCGGCCTATGTCTAAAAGCAAAATCCGGACAAGCTCGAAGCAAGGTCTGTAATGTAGAACTGGAAAGGTTCCAGCTATACAAACTACAGCAGATGATTTGATAAAACCAAAGGATTCAATAGTTACCAATGAACCTCAGCCTCTCCGCCGATCTAGTAGGGTTCCTCACCCACCTGAGAGATACTTCGGTTTCTCTATGACAGAGGGAGCGAGGATTGCATCATGAGATAATGACCCAACTAGTTTCGAGCTGGTCATCAGGAGTAAGACTCTGTAAGAATGGCTGGATGCTTAGTGATCTGAGATGGAATCCATGTACACCAACAAAGTATGGACTTTGGTTGCTATATCTGAAGGGTTAAATCCCCATCAGGAGCAAGTATATCTTGAGAAGATTACTTGGTGTAGATGGAAAAGTTGAGACTTTCAAAGCTAGACTTGTTAAAGGTTTTCGTCATCGACCAGGCGTGGATAATGATGAAACCTTTTCCAGTGCCTATGCTTAAGTCCATCGGGATCCTACTTGCCACGGCTACATACCATGACTATGATATCTGGCGGTTGGGTGTCATGACTGCTTTTCTAAAATGATGTTTTAGAAGAGAGCGTCTGTAAGTACACAGCCAGAGGGCTTCGTAGACAGTGGGAGCAGCGGGAACGTGTACAAGATGCTTTATAGGATAAAGCAGGCATCGCGGAGTTGGAACGTCTGTTTTGATGAAGTAGTCAAAGAGTTTGACATCATCAAAATGGTAGATGAACCTTGTATAAACAAAAAGGTAGTAGGGAGTATTGTGACGATCCTCGTAGAGTACGTAGATGACATACTCTTGATAGGGAAGCAGTTTCCTATGCTACGCTCGATCAATCTCCGCTTATCACAATGATTCTCCATATAGGATCAAAGTGATACCTCCTAAATCCTGGATTTTGGATCCATGAGATAGATCTAATTGGATGTTAGGAGACTCACTAGTTGTAGTGAGATGGTATCAGTTGATCCTGGGGAAAATCACTGGAAAGGTTCCAGGGTGATAAGGACGACTGAATGTCAGTCACAGGCATTGTCTTTACCATAAGTAAAGGGACGGTATGTTGGAAGAGTTCCAAGCTAGATACCGTGGCATACTAGACGATAAAGGCAAGATACATCGCTACTTAAGATGCTACCAAAGAGGCAGTCTGGATGTATATTTGTTCATGAGATGAACTTAGATCCTCCCATTGTGTGACAATGGAGTTGTGGCTTATGCCAAGGAACGTCCGTCCCATCAGTGATCCAGACATATTCTAAGGCAGTATCACCTGATCATAGAGATGGTTGATCTCCAAGGAGATCGAGGTTAGATGAGTAGACTCAGAGGATAACACGGCGGATCCACTCACAATAGCCTTTTCCCAGAGAGAGACTATTATGGGATGGTTGAGTATGAGATACTACAACCAGTGCTATCAGATGGCCCTAGTGCAAGTAGGAGATTGTTAGTTATATGTATGCCCTAGAGGCCATTACTATACATGGGATGTATATTGTAGTGGATGCTTGGACATATATAGGGAGGACTTTCTTGCTCGACATGATAGTATGCTATCTGGTTGCTCTTTACCTTAACGTGTACACTGATTGTCTCTCTGTTACATGTTAGTAAAGCCCTTAGGATGTGTACTTGACTACCTAGACTATGATGCGGATCATACTACTGGGGACATGGTAGTCCATAAGTACATCCTTCAAAGTCCCTAGTCGTGGGTGTATCGAGACGGGGCAACGATATACCAGAGTAGACTAGCGTATACCTTCTCGACCCATACAGATGGGCGATGGATGATCCCATATCCATTGGTGTTTGACATCAGAGATGATATACGGGAGCTCAGTGGAGACTGGGTACACTGGACGGACTCGCTGAGAACTCCCAGATGGTATTATACCTTACGACAGATGGCAGTTCTCTGGTGACACTGGTACAGGTTAGTCTGTAGACCCGAGATCGTCATAGAGTCTTGTGTGATTCCCACTGTGCTTTAATTTCCACCTTACCACGTCCAAGAGAGTGTGCAAAACGGTGGTTTTTGGGTACAGTCCCGAATCACATGGAGGCAATAAGCGGTAGGAGGGGATTCTTCTCTCCCGGTACAGGGGGTTGATGTTTCGCTGTGTTCGATTGGCTATAACCGGAAATCCCTGGCCAGGGTTGCTGAGATTTACTGGTAAGTGTTACCTGTAGTTTCTCGAACTGTTATAGACCTCATATCGACATGACTTATCGAGCTATTGGGGTCTGACGTTTACCACCCTAGGCAAGATATGCGACATATCAGACGACGAGACCGGACTGTACGGTAAGTGTTACTGGTTGGATTCACAGGAGTGTGAGCGGGCTTGCTCGTCGATCTTCTGATCGCTCAATACCGGGGTGGCCGTTACGTTTAGGAGACCACTTGCGGCTTGTGGGTATTTGATATGATCATCACCTGCTGCCGGCGTATTGACGAGTCTATAGAGTCCTACACAGAGGTTTCCTGGCTCAAGCGAAACGAAATAGGAGCGCATATGAGATATGTGCAGGACCGAGAATAATGCGTGTATGTGATACCGTATTCTATTCTCGTGATGAATGTATCGAATGGTTGTATGTGATATAACCTCGTTATCGAATCAAGGATTGATTCGATAAGCCGATACATTGGATATTAGTCGGTTATATGCGATATGACCGTATCGTTAAATCAAGTGTTGGTTTAATGATTTAATGTATAATTATATATTTGATATATTACTTTGCATTAACTAGTATTGGTTCACTTAAGATGGATTTTCTCACTTGATGTGCACATTGTATATGTGATATATTTTTTGTGCACTTGTTTGTATCATGTTTGATAATACATGCAAACTTGGATTTGTGTAAAGGCTTAAACCATGTTTAGTGAATGGTTAGGGTTTCATTTCACTTATTTATCTATCTTTTCTTTTTTGGTTAAAAGATAAAAGAAAAACAAAATGGTTGCTTTCAAACATGAAGCTTGTTGAAGCTTCATGAAGCTTTGACTAAGTGACTATTTTGTCTTCTTCTCATAACCCTAACCATTCATCTAAACTCTAGTTAGTTCTCTACACAAAACCATGGTTAAAAATATGATAAGAATCATTTTATTTTCTAATTTTTAAGACTTATCATATTCTTTCTTCTTCTTGTTCTTCATCAACATGAAGAAAACCTTGCCTCCATCAATGGCAACATGAGAAAAAGAGTGAGAAATCTAATTCTAAAGTGAACCCACTTCCTATTTCTTCATCCTCTACCACTTGCCAAGTAGCATAGGGTGTTTTCTTCACAAGTTTCATGACTTGGTGAAGTTGGAGTTTGATCTTGAGTTGCCTCGACGTAGATCATCTTCGGCATCGAAGTCGACGACCTAGCCCGCCCATTTCTCCGATGAAGCCGATGCTACCGGGATTCGATATGGACAGCGGAGGGACGTCATCACGGAGCATAGGAGGTGGAGGACCGGATCTACAAAGGTTGTAGCCTCTTTCCTTTTAAGTTAAAGTTGTTTATTTGCATTGCATCGCCTATACATCTAGTTAACGATCCGTATTAGGGTTTGTAGGCATATGAAAAATTTGAATTGGCCAAGTTTGATCACTTGTAAGACCTCATTAGTGTGTCTAGGAACCCTACAGCCCCGACCAAGTGATTGTAGGAGAACCCCGTCGCCGAAATCATTCGTTCGGGTGCTCGCGGCATCGGTGTTCCGCCTTGGTGCACTTCGTCGACGGCGTCGGGGGTGCGGCCGCCTACTAAAGTTTGCGACGAGCATTCGGTCAGGATGTCGGGAATCTTGTTGAATTTTCCGACTTGATATTGAAAAGTGTTTTCGATAATGAGACTAAAATGCGGGGTTTATAATTGCTAGGCATGCGATGTCTAAGGAATTCATTTGATTAGGCATGCGATGTCTAAAGAGGTTGTAGATTCCAACTGTTGTAGTTTTACACTTTCTTTTCTGTGACCGTAAGTGTAATATATGATATCGCCGGTTTCGTTGCTATATGTCAACGACAATTGGGATGCGCATATTTACTTACGTTGATGACATGTGATGTTATGTGTTGCTGGATATGTTATATTGGATCGTCGTGTTTGAATAGCCGGGGGTTTTTATGTGAGATGAGTGTTTTTCATTTTCATTCATGTAAAAAACTTGTATGTAATATTCTTTTATTGGGGCACTTCCAGGTTGCGGAAGATGTCACCTTTTGTATATTATTTACTTTTCCGCACTAGGATAGACCCAAGGAGGGGAGCACTAGTAACCGGGTTCTGGAGTCCAGTGGGAGACCAACTCGAGGAGTCGAGTCCGGGTCTCCTAAATCTAGAATTGGTAGGGCTGCTTGCCGCTCTCGTAGGGGTCTAGGGGTGTGGGATTGGCTATTCATCACGACTGTGGAATCCCTGTTTTATACTGGCACTTATTGAAAACACGGACGTCCTAGTATATCCAATATTTCATATGATATTTTCTGCTGCGTTATCTGTGATGTGATCATGTGATATATTCAGATAGATATAGTATATAGTATATATAATATATTATATAGACGTTGCTTATGTTTTGCACCCGCACTAGCCCTGCCTCGCTCTGGCGTTAGTTACCTAACCTAACGGTGCAGACGGGACATCGAGGCGAATGCGGATGGCATAGGCGTATGTTATATTTATCTGTGATGTTTAGGTGGACTTAAATGATGGGACATTCATTAATGAGATTAATGAAAGAAAATAAACCTAATTGATGTTGTGGAATCGAATTTCAAAATAAAAACAGGTAGCTACAGTTCTTGCTTTGCATCGCGGTGTTCCTTGTAGAACATCCTGCACCTTATTCGATGAGGAAAGGACTGAGATCCCTTCACCAGGAGTGACTCCTTTAGCAATAACTGGCAGATGCTACACACTCGGTTTGTCTTTTGATTGCTTCTATATTTTTTGGTTTGCACAGCGGTGTATATGATATATCCTGCACCTTATTCGATGAGGAAAGGGCCGACGATCCCTTCACCGGGAGTGAACCTTTTAGCAAAACTAGAATAGCCTCAAAAACATTCCATTTAAAAACTATTTGATTCCGCAACGAGATCAAGTTCAAAGCGTTAAAGGTTTTATTAAAAACCATCCGCAACCCTCCGTCATTTTAGGAAGTAGAGTACTTAGTATTCGTGCTGTGTTTGTTGACCTTAGTTAAGGCACAGTGTACGGTAGCTAAGTGATGTCTTCCTACACCGCATATGATGCGATTAGTTAGGACAATCGCGTGACTTTGTTGACCTTAGTTAAGGGTCATGTGGGTGGGTCTAATTAATCATGAAATGACGGGTAGAACTTGACTAGTACTTATGATTTGTTATCCATAGTTAAGGTCATAGGTGCTAGGGGTAAAAACCTTTATCGGGAGTTTCAAGTGTTGAAATTTGCAATGAGATTGCATACCTTCTATATGATAGTTGGATCCCGATACCCACTACGAGTAATTGTTACTCCTGGGAGAGTTTTGCACTTTGCAATTAGCCGATCAAGTAGGTGTCTAGAAAGGTGTCAACGGGGTTACGCCTCTAGGAAAACGAGGTTTACTGTAATTAGGTCCGTGCGAAAGCACAGGGAACCTCCCTCAAAGTACCGACACTGGCCTGGCTGAAAGATTGGCGAACTTGTAGAGTGTAATTAATCCCGGCTAGTCTTTCCTTTTAGGGTTTGAAGGAAGATTTGATAAAAACAGTGGGAGCCATCCTGATTAGATAAAATAATAACCAATCTGATCTTGCAAGAGCATACGCTAAGTGTTTTCTTCTCTCTCTCTTCAGGTAGCGACCATATCACGCCTTAATCAAGATAATAATACGGATATTTGACCGAACCCGCTTGTTATACTGAGCTGGGGAACGTTGGTCCCGCTCCAACTTATAATTGTTATAAGACAGAGCAGGAAATTGGGGAATACCAAGATTCCCATACCGCCCAAACGAAGAAAGTGCATATGATGCATCATCTTCGGGTGTGTTCGTTACACAGAACTGTTTCTCAGTATCCTCTGCGTCCTGGGTATCTGATACCGGAACAGGATCCCAGATATGTAATCTGTTACATAGGGCTACAGAAAGGCCAAGAACTGAGAACGGGTGATAAGTTTCATGAGACAGAAAACGGGGCAAGTGTTGCAGCCAAGTCTGTTGGTCACTGTCACCCTGTATTACCAATACATTGATTCTGAACAAATGCTATTAGATACCGAACCTGATATACAAAATCATATCAGTCTCTTTATTAGTAAAGAAGGATATAATTTTGTATTGCTGGATATGTTTTGAACATTTCCTATATCAAAAGTTGATCAGTTCAGGCACGTTATCTAAAAGCATTGACGTTCTAAATCAAACTACAGTTCCTAGTATACGAAACACACACAAGAGGAAGAGTTCAGAAATGAACGAATTCTTCTTAAGGTATTATAGACTAGGTCATATCAATGCGACCCGACTGGCTGAAGTTACATTTAGATGCATATTTAAATTAGTTTGAATTTACATCTTATGAAACTTGCCAGTCATGTCACAAAGATAAGATGACCATAGCTCTGTTTATTGGAAACAGAGAAAGAGTTAGTAAACTCTTGGAACTGATACATGATGATGTATGTAAGGTCCCCTGTCTACACATGCCAGGACCGGTTCTTTGTACTTCATTACATTCTCTGATGATCTCTCAAGATTCAGTCATATGTTCCTGTTGAAACACAAGTCCGAACCTTTTGAAATATTCACAGAATGTAAGTTAGAAGTAGAGAACTAAAATACGGGTATAAGTATTATGTCCTATGATAAGATCAGGGAGGAGAATACTTGTGCATGGCATTCCTGGACTATTCTAAAGGAGAATGAGATTCTCTCTCAGTGTTACTCCTCTGAATACACCACAGCACAACGGTGTATCAGTGCGGAGCAATAGCACCCTATATGATATAGTGTGCTCTATGATGAGTATTACTGAGTTACCTGTTTCTTTTAAGGGGGTTATGCACTTGAGAAGTTGCATGTCTATTGAATTGGGTTCGAATCAAATCAGTGCCTACCACTCCATATAAGATATGGTATGGGAAGAGCCTATCTCTTAAGCAAGTTAAGATTTGGGGTTGTCCGGCCTATGTCAAAAGCAAAATCCGGACAAGATCGAGGCAAGGTCAGTTCTGTAGAACAGGAAAGGTTCTAGCTATACAAAACTGCAGCTGATAATTTGACAGAACCAAAGGATTCAATAGTTCCTGACGAACCTCAGCCTCTCCGCCGATCTGGTAGGGTTTCTCATCCGCCCGAGAGATACTTCGGTTTCTCAATGACAGTGGGAGCGAGGAATGCATCATGAGAAGATGACCCAACTAGTTTTGAGCAGGCCATCGAGAGTAGGGACTCTGTAAGAATGGCTGGATGCTTAGCGATCTGAGATGGAATCCATATACACCAACAAAGTATGGACTTTGGTTGCTATATCTGAAGGGTTAAATCCCATCAGGAGCAAGTATATCTTGAGAAGATTACTTGGTGTAGATGTAAAGGTTGAGACTTTCAAAGCTAGACTTGTTAAATGTTTTCGTCATCGACCAGGCGTGGATAATGATGAAACCTTTTCCAGTGCCTATGCTTAAGTCCATCGGGATCCTACTTGCCATTGCTACATACCATGACTACGATATCTGGTGGTTGGGTGCCATGACTATTTTTCTAAATAATGATTTAGAAGAGAACGTCTATAAGAACACAGCCAGAGGGCTTTGTAAACAGTGGGAGCAGCGGAAACGTGTGCAAGTTGCTTTACAGAATAAAGCAGGCATCGCGGAGTTGGAACGTATGTTTTGATGTGATAGTCGAAGTGTTTGACTTCATCAAAATGGTAGATGAACCTTGTATGTACAAAAAGGTAGTAGAGAGTAAGGTGGTCATCCTCGTATTGTACGTAGACAACATACTCTTGATAGGAAAAGAGTTTCCTATACTACGATCGGTCGATCTCCTCTTATCACATGGATTCTCCAATAGGATAAAGATGATACCTCCTAAATCCTGGGATTTGGGTCTATGAGATAGATCTAAATGGATGTTAGGATTCTCACTAGCTGTAGTAAGATAGTATCAATCGATCTTGGGGAGAATCACTGGAAAGGTTCCAGGGTGATAAGGACGACTGAATGTCAGTCGCAGGCATTGTCTTTACCCTCAGTGAAGGCACGGTATGTTGGAAGAGTTCCAAGATAGATACCGTGGCAAACTAGACGATAAAGGCCGGTAACATCGCTATTAAAGATACTACCAAAGAGGCAGTTTGGGTGTATATTGGTTCATGAGATGAACTAGGTTCCTACCATTATGTGACAATGGAAGTGTGGCTTTGGCCCTGGAACCCTGGTCCCATCAGTGACCCAGACATATTCTGAGGCAGCATCACCTGATCATGGAGATAGTTGATCCCCAGGGTGATCGAGGTTAGGAGAGTAGACTTAGAGGACAACACGGCGGATCCACTCACAAAGGCATTTTCCCAGAGAGAGACTTATATGGGATGGTTGAGTATGTGATACTGCAACCACTGCTACAAATGGCCCTAGTGCAAGTGGGAGATTGTTAGTTATATGTATGCCCTAGAGGCCATTACTATACATTGGATGTATATTGTAGTGGATGCTGGGACATATATAGGTAGGACTTTCTTGCTCGACATGATAGTACGCTATCTGGTTGCTCTTTATCTTAACATGTATACTTTCTGTCTCTCTGTTACATGTTGATAAAGCCCTTAGGATGTGTACTCGACTTCCAGGACTATGATGCAGATCATACTAGTGGGGCCTGGGTAGTCAATGAGTACATCCTTCAATGTTCCTAGTCGTGGGAATATCGAGACGGGGCATCGATATTCCAGAGTAGACTAGCGTATATCTTCTCGACCCATGTGATGGGCGATGGATGATCCCATATCCATTGGTGTTTGACATCAGAGATGGTATGCGGGTGCTCAGTGGAGACAGGGTACACTGAACGGACTCGCCGAGAACACCCAGATGGTATTATACCTCACGTCAGATGGCAGTTCTCTGGTGACACTGGTACAGCTTAGTCTGTTGACCCGAGATCGTCATAGAGTCTTGTGTGTCTCCCACTGTGCTTTGATTTCCACCCTACCACGGCTCTACTGAGTCGTGCAAACAGGTGGTTTTTGGGTACAGTCCCGATTCACATGGAGGCAACGAGCGATAGGAGGGGATTCGTCTCTCCCGGTATTGGGGGTTGATGTTGCGCTATGCTCGACTGGCCATAACTGGAAATCCCTGGCCAGGGTTGCAGTGATCTACTGGTAAGTGTTATCAGTAGTTTCACACATGTTATAGACCTCACGTCAGCATGACTTATCAAGCTATTGGGGTCTGACGTTTACCACCCCTAGGCGAGATATGCGACATATCAGACGAACAGACCGGACTGTACGGTAAGTGTTACTGGTTGGATTCACAGGAGTGTGAGCGGGCTTGCTCGTCGATCTTCTGATCGCTCAATACCCGGGTGGCCGTTACGTTTAGCAGACCGCTTGCGGCTTGTGGGTGTTTGATATGATCATCACCTGCTGCCGGCGTATTGACGAGTCTTGAGAGTACTACACAGAGGTTTCCTGGCTCAAGCAGAACGAAATAGGAGCACATATGAGATATGTGCGGGACCGAGAATAATGCGTGTATGTGATACCGTATTCTATTCTCGCGATGAATGTATCGAATGATTGTATGCGATATAACCTAGTTATCGAATCGAGGATTGATTCGATGAGTCGATACATCGGATATTAGTCGGTCATATGCGATATGACCGGATCGTTAAATCAAGTGTTGATTTAATGATTTAATGTATAATTATATATTTGATATATTACTTTGCATTAACTAGTATTTGTTCACTTAAGATAGATTTTCTCACTTGATGTGCACATTGTGTATATGATATAGTTTTGTGCACTTGTTTGTATCATGTTTGATCATACATGCAAACATGGGTGTGTGTAAGACTTAAACCATGTTTAGTTGATGGTTTAGGGTTTTTACTTGTTTATTTATTCTTTTTATTTATTTTTGGCAAAATATAACATGGTGGCTTTCTTTGTTTGATACTTGAAGCTTCTTGAAGCTTTGAAAAGTCTAGCCATTTTGTCTTTTGCCTTAACCCTAACCATTCAACTAAACCCTAGTTTATTCTCTACACTAAACCATGGTTGCAAATATGATAAGAATCACTTTATTTTCTATTTTTTATATTCTTATCATATTCTTTTTCTTCTTCTTCTTCTTCTTCAAGAATAAAGAAGCTTGCTAGCTTCAATGGTGACTTGAGAAAAAGTGTGAGAAATCCAATTCTAAAGTGAACCCACTTCCTATTTCTTCATCCTCTACCACTTGCCATGCAGTATAGGGTGTTTTCTTCACAAGTTTCACGACTTGGTGAAGTTGGAGCTTGATCTTGTGTTGCCTCGACGTAGATCATCTTCGGCATCGAAGTCGACGACCTAGCCCGATCTTTTCTCCGATGAAACCACCGTGAGAGTCTAGGATTCCGATGGGTACAGCGGAGGGACGTCATCATAGAGCCAAGGAAGTGGAGGACCGGATCTACAAAGGTTGTAGTCACTTTCCTTTAGCAATAAAGTTGTTTACTTGCTTGCATCGCCTTACCTCTAGTAACGATCTAGTTTAGGGTTTCTCGGCACATAGAAAAAATTTTAATTGGCCATGTTTGATCACTTGTAGAACCTCATGGGTGTGCCTAGGAACCATACAATTTTGATAACTGCTGTGATGAAGTTTTGTGATCTGCTATAACCCGGGTGACCTGAAAAATATTTAGCGAAGACTGAGAGATGTGCAGGCAACCTAGAACCTATACCCAAAACCTGAGACCCCCACTCCAAGTTATGGCCGCAAATTTACTCATTTTGGCCGCAATTTGCGGCCTGGGTATAGTGGAAATGATCCGTATTTGGTCCAGGGATTTTTCTCCAGTAAATTAGACCCTCCATATGTGCAAAATTGGCTAATTTCACTTAAGGTAAAATCTGGGACCTTTTTCTTGAGTTGCTGCATTGTTTTGCGATTTTATTTTAATTTGGGATTTGGTATTTGATTTTGTGTTCCGTCTTCTGGTGTTTGTACGTCAGCGACGGGGGTTGTTTGGTGGTTTTGCAGGCGTAGGCTATAGGTTCTAACCTATGAGCGAAACGTGTGCCGTTTTGGTTTTCTGAGTTGATTTTAATATGCATTTTGCGATTGTGTATTGTTTGTAGGTACCCCCACATGGATTTCAAGATGACGAGGATGAGCTTGGAGTCATCGACTCCAGCAAGTGAGGATCAAAGTGAGTAGATATATTAGAAGTCGGGTAGATGGCATATAGCACCCCTGCAGTTCGTAGTGTAGTGTATGGTACATATTATATGGATATATTATATGAGATTATGATTTTCTAGATAGACTTTGGGAGTCGTGGATAATTTTTAGTATAATTGGATAGCGTCATTAGTTAGTTAGTCGCGGACCTTAGAATAAGGTTTATACCCACCCGCACGCACACACATGCTTACTTGTTTTACTTATGCGCTTATGGGGATATGTATATATATAGACACACATAGGTATGTGACTATGTATATATATACGTATACTTATACATGGATGATGAGGCATGGTATTTGGAGATGAGTCGATGAGATTAGGCATGGTGCCATGAGATCGGTAGTATGATGTGGTTCGTATTATGAGATACGACATGAGATTATAGCTGGCCTTTAGACGTGTGTTTTCATACATGTATATATATTTATAGATGGTATCAGTATGTACTAGACTTAGATCAGTACCCCTAATACAGGATATGATGATAATGGATACCAGATGAATAATGAGATGAATGTGATATTTGATCCGTACCCAGATTTGGGATGCCGTACGACGGATTTATGTACTAGCTATATATTGATGATAGATCCGCACTCTTGACTTGAGGATGTCATATTGTATATTGTATCGTATGTGATACTATTGAGACTGGATCACCGACTACTATATTCATATATATCGACTCAGTTTTAGGTAGTTTCCTTACATTTTCGACTAGTCTGTTAGTTTAGTCCTGTAGTTACTTAGTAAATGTTAGACGGAGCACGAGTCATACTTATTTCCAAAACTAACGAATCGTGAGTATTTTAAAGATAGGCCAAAGGATACTACGGATATTTCAAAGGATGTTCTTTTTCATAAAAAAAACACCGTAGCCCTATTTTCTAAACATCACGATTCGTGTGATTTCAGATACCAAAAAACTATATGACTCGTATAATGGAACGTATATTTCTTTATTGCTGCATTTACTATTCATTTACCATTTATTCTGCTGTTCGCATTGCATTGCATGCTTATATGTATTTTCGTTAGAAATGATAAAACTTGTTGTTAGGACACCAGCACCATTACCGATGATGCGTATGCTCCATGTACACTCGCTTGCCGGCTCACACACATCTTCATCGGTAATTGCATGTCACTACACAGTAGAATTGCTGCAATCATGATATGACTCTTTGCATAAATTAGTTGCTATAGTTACGTATACACCTTTATACGATGTTGCATTCGATTTTGGAAAAGTTGGGAACCGCAAGATATATTTTAAAAAATGGATTCATTTGAAAAAGCGGTTTTCCCCTGATATGTGCATATTACTGTTCCATGTTGCGTAATATACGGATATACTTACATTTCTGTTATATGCCGCATACATCATGCTTTACGCTTGTACGCATTGAGATATGCTGTTTTCATGAGATTTCTGGATTTGAGAACCGTGGCTATTTCAAAAGAAAGCATGTACTGTTTTAAAAACCCGGTTTCTCTTGATATGATATTTCAGTGCATCCACCATACGTTTTCTCGGTTCTGAGACGTGTGACATGTGAAACCCGATTCGAGGAGCTAGATGAGGCCGATTGCGGGTACATGGTGGACCCGGTATGGTACCCCGGGGCGAGAACGGATTTGCTGTGCTATAGAAGGTGAGCCTGGCAGAGCGACCACTACTTACCGGTGATAGTATTTGGGCTCGGCGGATATCCGGAGTATATCGACCGGAGTCGAGAGATGATACGGGCGGATCCGGACTGACGGAGCCCGTGGGCCGATCTGGACTGACGGAGCCCGATATATATGAGGATTTACGTGCCGATGCTGGGTACAGGTTTCATGATGTTTTCGAGTGTCGATGTTGGGCACTGAGGTTCCATGATTTTGATGTGTCGTGAGAGACACATGTTGATTTATATCCTCATACTTTCATGCATATGCTTTATGATATTTACATACATGATGTTTTGTGTCATTGGTTGACACGTGGACGAGATCCACATTCATACAGACATTGATTACACAGTTGGATGATATCCACATACTTATAGACTTCATGATATAGTTGATACCGATTCATGCTGATTACATTGATCATACCTCATATTTATGATATGTTGCTTCCTGAGGCACTGACACGAGCACTTGGTATTACACTGATATATAGATGTTTACCCTTGCCACCTTATCATGCTTCAGACTTTATCATTTTGAGAATATATATTACTGATCGTATTTGACCTAGGATTGAGTCATACATACGATTTCTGCTCTGTGATGTTTTCTACTCACGAGTTGGCAACTCACCCCCATTGTGCCACAGTTCTTGCAGGTTTTTGCCGTACAGGTTTCATTGCGGCTTTCTGGCACACTACTTCCATTCTGGGTGATTGCTTGGGTAGGTGGGTTCACTTGCATCGTGACCACCATTGTACTTATTTATTTTCAGTTGTATCTAGTAAAATTTCATCAACCAGACTTGTACATTTATTTCAGACTTAGAAAACCAGTTGTATATTCTTTCGACCTTAGAGTCGCGCGTTGTAGTATTATGGTTTTCTTGATGATTTTGAGCTTTCTTTTGAGTTTTGATCCTCGCCCGTCGGCGTTGTATATTATATTTCTTGCGTGGTTATGACCGTCGATTGACGAAGAGCTAGCTCCCGCTTGGGGATGCCTTTTATCATTGATGTATATATTATTCATGTTGTACCCCGTTCGGGGCCAGTATTTACAAAGGAAACTCTGCCGAAATTTTCAGAAAAGACTTGGGATTTTTAAAATGCATATTCGTCTTATGTTATTTAAAAACACTTGTTTTAAAACTAGTTTTCTTTATTTCTTACTTAAAATGGTTTTAGATTTCTGGGCTTTTGGCTTACTTGAATTAGATGAGGTCCTATAGACTTCATATGATTCAAGGGCCAGTCACATGCTATTTCGGATCGTGACATAGTCGTTTAGGTCATGTTAATTTTGATTCTATAAAAAGAATGATGAACTTGAACCTCATACCTAAACAAGACATTGATCGCAGTAAGAAATGTCTAGTATGTGCAACAACTAAATAACCAAGGAAGCATTTTCATTCAGTTGATAGGACTTCAGGCTTGCTTGATATAGTTCACAGTGATATTTATGAGTTCAATGGTATTTTAACTAAGGACATAAAGAAATATTTTATCACCTTTATTGATGACTCTAGTAAATATTATTATGTTTTCTTGCTTAAAACCAAAGATAAGGCGTCAGAAAAATTTATAAATTTTAAGAATGAAGATGAAACTCAAACGGGTAAGAAACTTAAACGGATAAGATCTGATAAAGGAGGAGAATACACCTCAAATCAGTTTACTCAATTATGTCAATCTTTTGGTATAGTGCATGAGGAAATCGCTCCATATTCTTCAAAATCTAACGGTGTAGCAGAACGAAAGAACAGAACGTTAAAAGATATGATTAATGGTTTACTTGAAAGTTCTAGACTTCTTAAATATATGTAGGGAGAGGCTTTGAATACGGCTTTCCATATTTTGAATAGAGTCCCTCAGAAACATAAAGAAAGTAGCGCATTCGAACTTTGGAGAGCTCGCAAGCCTGGCTTGAAATACCTTAAAGTGTGGGAGTGTCTTGCAAAAGTACTAGCCGCAGAACACAAAAGAAAAAAACATGGTCCTAATAGACGCTATCTTTTTGGGCTATGTGGAAAACACCTATGCATTGAGATTTTTAGTGATTAAGTCTAAAGTCTCTGGTATAGATGTTAACACCATACTTGAGTTTCGTGATACAAATTTCTTTGAGAATGTTTTCCCTATGAAAACGGGTATATCTTAAAGTGCTACTAATGAAGATTCCACCATTGCCTCGACTTCCATTCCTGATCATGTGGAAAGGATGTTAAATGTCGGGGAAGAAATTTCCAACTCTAGATCTCATAGATTTGAAGAGTTGGATGAACCCAGAAGAAGCAAAAGATTTAGGATCTTTAAGGACTTTGGAAATGATTTTTTCGTGTACAATGTCGAGGAAGATCCTGCTACTAACAGTGCTGCTATGGGCTCGAAAGATGCTAGGCACTGGAAAGAGAGTAAAAAAAGAGAAATGGATTCCATTGTTTCTAACAGAACTTGGGAATTAATAGATCTCCCTCTTGGGTGCACTACCATTGGGTGTAGATGGATCTTCAAAATGAAGATGAAACCAGATGGAACCGTTGATAAGTTTAAGACTGGACTTGTTGCCAAGGGGTCTAAACAAATAGAAGGCATATACTTCTTTGATACTTATTCTCCGGTTGCTCGCATGACAACAATCAGAGTAGTATTGGCCTCCATATATGATTTCACTATCCACCGGATGGATATGAAAACCACTTTTCTTCATGGTACTTTTAAAGAAGATATTTATATGGATCGGCCTGAAGGATTTATAGCTGTTGGTAATGAGAGAGAAGTATGTAAACTTGTAAAGTCTCTTTATGGACTTAAACAAGCCTTTAAGCAATGGAATGAGAAGTTTGAAATTACTGTCACTTCTTTTGGCTTCAGTTCTGTTGAGTCTGATTAGTGTGTTTATTGCAAGATCAAAAGTGATTCATGTATAATCTTATGCATTTATGTTGATGATATCTTACTGTTTGGATCTAAAATAAGGATAATCAATGAGACTATGTCGTTCTTGAGTAGTAAGTTTTATATGAAGGATATGGGTGTTGCTGACGTGATTCTTGGCTTAAAGTTGTTGAGGACAGTAGAAGGCATAGCCATTTCTAAATATTATTACTGTAGGGTTCCTAGGCACACACTAGAGGTCTCACAAGGCATCAACCATGCCAATTTCAAAATTTAACGGTGCCGAGAAACCCTAATACGGATCGTTGGCTAGAAGTTTAGGCGAAAAACAAACTAGTTAACACTTAACTACAAGAATACGGAAATACAACCTTTGTAGATCCAGTCCTCCACCTCCACGGCTCCATGATGAAGTCCTCTCCGCTGTCCAAATCAAAATCCGGGCTCTGGCTGTAAGTGCACGGCGGCGCCCCGGCCGTCAATCCGACGCCGGAAAGCGGAAGCGGTGAATAACTTAAATTTTGCGGACTTAGCAAACCGGCACCACCGCGCACTATAACCCGGATCGAAAACCATTAACTAGTCTAAGCTAACAAGAAGATGGGTTAGAGATATACCGACGATCCAAGTCCTCCGGTCTTCTCGTCATCGTCCCGATCTCCTGCGGAATGTCCCGTCTCCTCCTCGTCGCCGGAAGTACACCACATCGCCTTCTTCTTTTACGGGCTCCCACCTCAATGCCGAGGCAACTCGGGCATGAAGCCGGCTACTCGACGTGCCCAAGGTTCGCTGTAGAATGTTTGGTAGAGCTTGTGTCTCACTTTTGGGGTATTGGAGATGCCATTGTGGTGGAGGGATGATGCAAGGAGTTTTGTGGAGGAACTTGTGGATTTTTCTAACATCAAGAGAGCAAAAATCCCCACTACAAAAATGGGCAACCCCTCCTCCAAGCTTGGCCGGCCATAACTAGAGGGGGAGGAGAGAATGAGAATGAGAGAGTCAAAAGTGTGTAACCAAAGAGGGAGCCATTCTCATCTAATCCCAAAGAGAGAGAGAGAGGAAAGCTATCATGCAAAAGGGAATGATCACAAGGCAATGCCAACACTCCACACAACCATCATCAACAACCATGATGCTAACAAAGTCAAGCCATCATGAAGTATGAAGTCAAGCAATGATGAGGTTGTGAAGTCAAGTCATCATGAAGAAATCAAGTCAAAGGATGGTGCTATCATGATACAACAATAAGCAAATACCCCCTCCACAAATACTTATTTGCAACAATGCAAATAAGCCCTCCTCCACCAATCTTCGGCCAATGAACGGAACAAAGGAAATTGGCCGAAACGGAAAGCAAACTGGCAACTCCAGAAAACTGGTCCCGTAATAAATTACGGGAAAACCCCGATACTGTGCATACACACCCGCATCTGTATTTCGACCGAAATACAAATGCAATGAGACAAACTCTACACTGTACTATACTAGGATCCGGCTTATACCAAAGCCGGCCAGTAATATCTGTTCGATCCTGATCCGTGCAATACCGCACGTATCTGATCGAACCCTGCCATATAACCATACGGCCTATAGTACAAACTGTCCGATCCTGATCCGTGCAATACCGCACGTATCTGATCGGACCCTGCCATATCTCCATACGGCCTCTACAACCTTTCGCCCGAAAGCTGAGTAACTGAATGTGGGGGACTCTAAAGACTCGTCAACACCTTGGTTGTGGATTTAACCACTAGCACGTCAGAGGTATAAGCCAATACGTGACGGGCTACCAGGTACTGACCAAATGGGACGTCGATGAGGAAGCTCACCCCGACACCCAACTGAGCCTGTCAGTGACAATATCCGTGCAGTCCGGTCCGTTCGTCTATGAGCATCGCATGGCGGGCCTAGGGGGTTGGTAAAAGTCAGACCCCCAAAAGCGGTACAAGTCGTGTCAGAGTGTAGCCCAGAACACCCTGAGATACTACTGGAATACCTACCAGTAAATCTCCTTGCCTTGGCCAAGGACTTTGTGTAATGGCTCTCCTAGACACAGCACGACCTCACCCCCAATACCGGGAGAGACGAACCCCTGAAGATACGTTCACTGCCTCCATGTGGCTCGGGACTGTACCCAACTAAAACCTGTTTGCACGACTCCTTTGAGCCGTGGTAGGGTAGTAATCAAAGTACAGTGGGAACTCACACGAGACAAATGACGATCCCCAGGTCGATGAACTAACCTGCACACATGTCACCAGGGAACTGCCATCTGACGTCTGGTATATGACCAACTAGCATGTTCCCGGCGAGTCCTGTCCGGTGTACTCATAACCCAATGAGCACCTGTATACATCTTAGGTGATCCAACTGACACCAGTGGCTTGTGAGACCGGCCACCGCCCCTCGTCGGGGTCTCGACTGTATACACTAGTCTACTAATGGAGTATCGATGCCCAGTCTCGAAACTCCCACGACTAGGGACCTTTTAAGGATAAGCTTATAGACCCCCAGCTCCCACTTATATGATCGCCCTCATACTGCTGGTGGTCAAGCAAGAATCCTAGGGGCTCTATCAACGTGTAATAGCGACGTGTCATGTCACCTAAAGCAGTACACGATGATAAAGGTAAACCAGATAGCATACTATCATCTCGAGCAAGACTGTCCTACTGGGATAGGTCCTCCCTCAATCATTACAATCACGTACCTGTGACCTAATAATTGACTCTGAGGGCACTATCTCCAACAATCTCCCACTTGCACTCAAGGCTAATTATTGCGATGTCGCATACTCACAGCCCGTGTGATACCGAACACCCAACTCCTCTACTAGTCAGTCTCACAAAGCTCGTTTGCGGAACTATTGCGTTCGAGGAATAGCCTCAGTGAGTGGATCCGCTTAGTTGTTTCTTTCTATGTCTCTCTATATCTCAAGTTCGCGGAGAAACCTATCTCCCGAAATGAGCAATACCTGTCTTAGAATGTGTCTGGATGTCTGATGGGACATAGCTCATAAATGAACTCCAAATCCAAACTTCTTAGACTGTATCGTCAACTGAACTTAATCAGTATCCTGCGCGCCATGCCTCCCTCAGTATTGCCTTGGACCACCTGTCCAAAATACTGCCCCTCATCAGAAGGAAAACTATAACTCTGACAACCTTCTTGTCGTCCATGTCACCTTGGAAGCCTGGAATGATAACTGTCTCCTGAATGAGGCTGTCGTTATCATCTCCCTAGAACATCCACTTATGTTCTAAAACTGCTTCCGACTGTTTCTCCAGGATTGGATTAATGTCAACTTATTGCATCTAGTGCAAGAACAATATCTGGTGTGGTACTTGACATCTCACGATTGACTCAATTGCCTGAGCAAGTGATCTGCCAATCATGCCCGTCCCTCTCCCCTTTAGTCTGTAAGACACCTTTGGAGAGGGTGACTCCATTACCTGCAGGTACACTACCGTGCCAGGAGTCGTCCATCCTAAATACTCTTAGAACGCTGTCAAGTACCCTGATTGGGAAACCACCCAAATCTAGATCTAAGACCATAGATCTAGTAACCAGTATGTCTGATATAAAATCCATTTCCCTTGTGGAGAAACAACTGTGTGACGACCAAACTATAACCGATCGTAGTGTAGGAGTTTCCTTTCCTACTCTGTGTATATCATCCAAATACCAGGATATCACACCCTACTACCTTCTCAACAGATCCATCCCCTATTCTGATGAAGTCAAACCCATGACTGTCACGTCAGAAATAGATGATCTTTCTCCACTACATCTGCTCTAGTCTATAAATAGACATAAGCTACCTGTCCACCAATGCTTCCGCTGCTCCCACTGACTACGACAACCCTCTGGCAGAGTCATATAGACGTGCACTTCTAAAACTAGTTTAGAACGACGCTATACTCATCCTCCCGCCGGGTCTCGCAGCCTGGAACAACAGCAATGGTAATTGTGGGTAAACAAGAACTTCCCTGTCACCGTCCTTGAGGCTACCGGAGTACCTCTCGGGTGCCTGAAGTTACCCACCTTATCTGCGGAGTGGCCAATGGAATGTCAATTCAGATTGAATCTTTAGGTTCCTTATCAAATCTTCAGTAATCGTTTGTGGTTCTGGAATCACTTCCAGTTCTACCATACTCCCACTACTGTTTTTCTGAAAAAAATCCATTTTTAATAAAACTGTGGCGAGTCTAGAACAATATCGCTATTGTTCGTCCAGATGGTAGAAAATCAACCCTCGTCATAGCCTTGGTCAATCCACAAACAGCTATTACAGAAACGTGCCTTGAGTTGTCCAGTGTCTGGTTTCAATCATAAACCGAACAACTCCCCGTACCTTAACATCGTTAAGATATGAACTGTTCTATATCATATATAGAACCAGAGGCACTGATTTAATTGAACCAGATTCAAATCATGCAACTGTCTCCAGTGCATGTCAACTAAATGGAAGGAGGCCGATCAGCGTTACTCAACTTAGGAATGCTTCCATTTATGAGTAACCTGAAAGAGAAGCAATTTCTCTTAATCACTACTATCAACTGAATACCATATACAAGTATCTACATCTTCGATCACTTTGAAGAATCCCGATACTTGCTACACCTGGTTCTTTACTCTATTCAAATACCTATAACTTCTCCAAATTCGGACCCTGTGTTTCCACGAAACACTTGTCTAAAAACTAGAGAAGTCATAAGTAAACCGAATATAGTACGAGGACCAACCCCTCTGTCCTAATGGACACTGGACAATATACAATACTCTGTATAAGTCCCATGAGTCTGATAACTCATTCACTGTGTGTCGTAGGTTGAAAACTGTACTTATGGTTAAGAAGAATTACACCGCTGTTTAATGCTCCTTACCTAACCATCCACTGATATAGGTAAATGTCGTAGACATAATTTCAGAAAGGTATATCTCACTCTATGAAAATAGACGTACAGATATATCAATTTGAAATTGGTGCATAACAGTGGATATTCAAAACCAAATATTTGCCGACCGGCAAACAGCCCAGGTGATTTCCTCAAATATCACCGATTACAACGAATCCCGATATAATGAGGATAATCACCCAATTCCCAACAACTTACTCCCACTCATCATCTGTAAAACCATACAGATGTGAGAATCGTACCTGGTAAATACATACCCTGGAGTAAGTATCTAATCGGGAAATCAGTTTTCCTTTAACATTACACAGTGAAACTGAAACATTGAAATGTTCCGATGGGGTATTCTGGTATTCCTAGTAATGCCTCTTCCAGATTCACGACTGTAACCGTATAGTTCTTTGCCACCTCTCCAAATCCCTTCATATGTCTTTAGTCTTTACCTTCTGCACACCCTTTTAGGCCAAATGGTTTTCTTCCTTCCCTACCGTTCGGCACCAGCCTATGGTTTGGAAGAAGACTATCCAATAAGCATAATGGGTGTACTGTCCGCATCCTAGGAACACTCGCAATGAGAGAGGGTGAAGATAAAAGACAACCGAATAAACCTTATTCCTATTTCTCCTGAACCAGAATCCATCCCCGAACTGGAACAAGTTCCATTCGAGTTCGTATATAACCATACGATGGAGTATCCAAATAAACTGTGGATCTTCGTAGTGATACGGAGTGTCCTGGAGAAATACAAAGGTGATGTGGGAGTGGTAATGAAATATTTGGTTTGGTCATGAATATCTGTTGCAATTTACTTTGCCCTCTTACTAATCCCTTGCTTTGTCTGAACTTAATACCTTCTGCACACCATCGTTATGCTAATTGGTTTTCTTCATTCCCTACCGGTCGGCACCAGCCTAAGGTTTGGAAGAAGACAATCCAATTTGCGTAATAGGTGTACTACCCCTAAACCAAGGAGTACTCGTAACCTGAGAGAGGGTAAAAGGAAAAGACAACTGAATAATCCTATCCGTTTTCTCCAGAACCGGAAACCATCCTCGAATAAATTCTTTCGAGTTCGTATCTAACCATACGATGGTTTTGTCCAATGGAAGTGGACGTTCGTAGTAATACGGGGTGTCCTGGAGAAAAAGGGTAAAAGTAGGAGTGGCAATGAGGTCTGCAACTCTGACAATCCAAAAGCCGGTGTTTAAGAAGGTTCGGTCAACTTGGTCACTGAGTCAAAGTCTTAGGGTCGGGTCAATGGTCGCTGCCAAAGAGAGAGAGAAAAGAAACACTCAGCGTGCACTCTAACCTAGATCAGAATGGTTACCAATTTATCTAATCTGGAATCCTCCCACTGTACCTCAAATTCTCCTCCAAACCTGAAAGAAGAATTAGTCGGGGTTACCCGAGGAGTAAACTAACCCATCAGTGGGAATCGGGATCCAACTCTCATCGCATGATAACGTGACGGAATCCGCTCACGGTATCACACTCCAGAAGGTATGCGCATATCTGGCAAGTCTCAGTTCTTTTGAAACTCCCGATGTGATTTCTGCCCCATGCTCTTATGACCTTGGCGAAGGTCAACAAATCATAAGTCACATGTCAAGTTCTACCCGTCATTATCCAGGTTAATTTGAATCCACCCGTACAAGCCCTTGACGAAGGTCAACAAGGCTATACGACTGTCCCAAACCAACGCATCTATCTATGCAGCAGAAAGGTAACAAGCAGCTACCATACACTATGCCTTGACGAAGGTCAACAAACATAGCATGAATACTACGTGCTACCCGTCTGAAACGACGGAGGGCTACGAATGGTTTCTGGCGAAAACCTTTAACGTAATGAACTTGATATCGTTGAAGGAACGGATAGCTTTTTGAAAATATAGTGACGAAAACCGTTGCTAAAGAGGTCACTCCCGGTGAAGGGATCTCGGCTCTTTCCCCGTAGAATGGGGTGCAGGATATTCCAAATGAATACCACGGTGCAAAGCAAAAGTAATCGGCTATAGTGAAGTTAATGCCCTGACGCAAACTTATTGTCCAAGGGGTCACTCCCGGTGAAGGGATCTCGGCCCTTGCCTCGTCGACTGAGGAGCAGGATATTCTAATGAATACCACGATGCAAAACAAAAGTAAACGTCCTTGCAATAACAGCTTTTTGAAAAAGTGTTCCAACAACATCAGATTAGGTTTGTTTTTAACTTTGCATTGATCCGAATCAATGCAGTCCCATCAATTGATCACACCAAAAAGAACGAAAATATACTGATGTACGTATATGCCATCCGCATTCGCCACTGGGTCCCGTCATTACCCGTTAGGTTAGCTAACTAACGACAGAGCGGGGACTGGACTAGCGCGGATGCAAAACATATACAACATCTACTAATATATATACCAATATATTATATTCGCTCAAGGCGTGAATAAAATGCAACATCACAGAAATGTACAGCATCACAGAAACAATACAGATATCTGGGATCCCCGGGTTTCACAGAGCCGCTGAAACCCGACGTTCCCCTGGTCGTGTGGATAGCCTGTGCAATGAAATCCTAGACCCCTACGGGCGCGGCAAGTCACCCGCCAAAACCTGAAGCGAGGCGGCCCCCTTCAGCGCCGTGAATGGACCACCCAGCACTTCACGGAATCCGGCAACTTGGGCACCCCTCCTGGGTCAACCTGTACCCCCTACGAGTGCGGCGAATAGCCCGCCAATCCTAGAGTGAAGCCCCCTCCGTCTCAATGCCATGAGATGCGGGCTTGTTGCCCTCCAGAACCCGGCTATCCGTGCACCCCTCCGCGGGGCAATCCTAGTACAGAAAGTAAAATATACATACACCGGGTACATCGACCGCAACCAGGTCGTGCCCCAAAATAATAATACAATCAGGCAGTGACGGCAGTCCACATGTCGGACGCTCGCCCCGCAATATCAAAGGTACATAATACAACAGCACAGTACTAGCATTGCATCCAGGCTATCCCCCACGACCGATCCGCAACATCACAGCAAATACATAGAACATCAACGTGAAAGTCACGTTCGCAAATCCGTCTAACCGGGCTATAGCAGTTAGACTGGATTTACCGATCGAGTGACATTCACGGTCGCAGATATAATGTAAATACTGTGAAAAATGTGTTTAAAAAATTTCCGATTGATCAAACAATTAACAAGTGGGCCCCAAAGAAAACTGTAGCACTCACAGAAACAATTGGCCCAACTTTAATATTCCAAAGCCCATATTTTAAGCCCAGAAGGCCTCTGTAAAAAAATGGTGAAGTGATGTGAATAGTACGCGGCGGAAGGGCCGCACAAATGGGGTTTTCGCGGCGGTTCCGCGCTCCAACTGTGGAGTTACTTCGTCAAATTTTTACAGAACTCTTAGATTTTCCAGTACATCAATATTTTATAACCTGAAAAATTTTTCGAGACCAAAAATTTTCAACAGAAACTGATGCGAACTAAAATGCAGTTTTGGAACTTTTTGATCGATCGGAAATGCAAACACATTACACAAAGTTAGACTAAGTTAATGGCGAGTCTCTGATACCACTGTAAGTGCACGGCGGCGTCCCGGCCGTCAATCCGACGCCGGAAAGCGGAAGCGGTGAATAACTTAAATTTTGCGGACTTAGCAAACCGGCACCACCGCGCACTATAACCCGGATCGAAAACCATTAACTAGTCTAAGCTAACAAGAAGATGGGTTAGAGATATACCGACGATCCAAGTCCTCCGGTCTTCTCGTCATCGTCCCGATCTCCTGCGGAATGTCCCGTCTCCTCCTCGTCGCCGGAAGTACACCACATCGCCTTCTTCTTTTACGGGCTCCCACCTCAATGCCGAGGCAACTCGGGCACGAAGCCGGCTACTCGACGTGCCCAAGGTTCGCTGTAGAATGTTTGGTAGAGCTTGTGTCTCACTTTTGGGGTATTGGAGATGCCATTGTGGTGGAGGGATGATGCAAGGAGTTTTGTGGAGGAACTTGTGGATTTTTCTAACATCAAGAGAGCAAAAATCCCCACTACAAAAATGGGCAACCCCTCCTCCAAGCTTGGCCGGCCATAACTAGAGGGGGAGGAGAGAATGAGAATGAGAGAGTCAAAAGTGTGTAACCAAAGAGGGAGCCATTCTCATCTAATCCCAAAGAGAGAGAGAGAGGAAAGCTATCATGCAAAAGGGAATGATCACAAGGCAATGCCAACACTCCACACAACCATCATCAACAACCATGATGCTAACAAAGTCAAGCCATCATGAAGTATGAAGTCAAGCAATGATGAGGTTGTGAAGTCAAGTCATCATGAAGAAATCAAGTCAAAAGATGGTGCTATCATGATACAACAATAAGCAAATACCCCCTCCACAAATACTTATTTGCAACAATGCAAATAAGCCCTCCTCCACCAATCTTCGGCCAATGAACGGAACAAAGGAAATTGGCCGAAACGGAAAGCAAACTGGCAACTCCAGAAAACTGGTCCCGTAATAAATTACGGGAAAACCCCGATACTGTGCATACACACCCGCATCTGTATTTCGACCGAAATACAAATGCAATGAGACAAACTCTACACTGTACTATACTAGGATCCGGCTTATACCAAAGCCGGCCAGTAATATCTGTTCGATCCTGATCCGTGCAATACCGCACGTATCTGATCGAACCCTGCCATATAACCATATGGCCTATAGTACAAACTGTCCGATCCTGATCCGTGCAATACCGCACGTATCTGATCGGACCCTGCCATATCTCCATACGGCCTCTACAACCTTTCGCCCGAAAGCTGAGTAACTGAATGTGGGGGACTCTAAAGACTCGTCAACACCTTGGTTGTGGATTTAACCACTAGCACGTCAGAGGTATAAGCCAATACGTGACGGGCTACCAGGTACTGACCAAATGGGACGTCGATGAGGAAGCTCACCCCGACACCCAACTGAGCCTGTCAGTGACAATATCCGTGCAGTCCGGTCCGTTCGTCTATGAGCATCGCATGGCGGGCCTAGGGGGTTGGTAAAAGTCAGACCCCCAAAAGCGGTACAAGTCGTGTCGGAGTGTAGCCCAGAACACCCTGAGATACTACTGGAATACCTACCAGTAAATCTCCTTGCCTTGGCCAAGGACTTTGTGTAATGGCTCTCCTAGACACAGCACGACCTCACCCCCAATACCGGGAGAGACGAACCCCTGAAGATACGCTCACTGCCTCCATGTGGCTCGGGACTGTACCCAACTAAAACCTGTTTGCACGACTCCTTTGAGCCGTGGTAGGGTAGTAATCAAAGTACAGTGGGAACTCACACGAGACAAATGACGATCCCCAGGTCGATGAACTAACCTGCACACATGTCACCAGGGAACTGCCATCTGACGTCTGGTATATGACCAACTAGCATGTTCCCGGCGAGTCCTGTCCGGTGTACTCATAACCCAATGAGCACCTGTATACATCTTAGGTGATCCAACTGACACCAGTGGCTTGTGAGACCGGCCACCGCCCCTCGTCGGGGTCTCGACTGTATACACTAGTCTACTAATGGAGTATCGATGCCCAGTCTCGAAACTCCCACGACTAGGGACCTTTTAAGGATAAGCTTATAGACCCCCAGCTCCCACTTATATGATCGCCCTCATACTGCTGGTGGTCAAGCAAGAATCCTAGGGGCTCTATCAACGTGTAATAGCGACGTGTCATGTCACCTAAAGCAGTACACGATGATAAAGGTAAACCAGATAGCATACTATCATCTCGAGCAAGACTGTCCTACTGGGATAGGTCCTCCCTCAATCATTACAATCACGTACCTGTGACCTAATAATTGACTCTGAGGGCACTATCTCCAACACTAGCGTCGGCTTCATCGGAGAAAGAGCGGGCTAGGTCATCGACGACGTGCCGAAGATGATCTACGTCGAGGCATCGCTAGATCAAGCTCCAACTTCACCAAGTCAAGAAACTTGTGAAGAAAACACACTCTACTACTTGGCAAGAGGTAGAGGATGAAGAAATAGGAAGTTGGTAGACTTTAGAATTGGATTTCTCACTCTATTTCATCAATCACCATTGATGAAGTGAAGCTTTCTTCATGAAAGAAGATGAAGAAGAAGAAGCTAATAATATATGATAAGTTCATTCAAAATAGAAAATAAATTGAATACTTATCATGTGGCAACCATGGTCAAGTGTAGAGAATAAATCATGGTTAAATGGAATGGTTAGGGTTAAGCATGAAGACAAAATGGTCACTTAGTCAAAACTTCATGAACTTTCAATGTAAAACAAAACTAGCAACCATTTTCTTTTCTTTTGCCATTTCTTTTCCAAAATTAAATAAATGAAATAAATAAATAAATGAAAAAGAAAACCCTAACCATTACACAACCATGGTTTAATCTTTACACAAACCCTAGAGAGCATGTATCATCAAACATGATACAATCAAGTGCACAAAAAGTATATCACATATACAATGTGCACATCCGAGCGAGAAAATCCATTTAAAGTGAACCGATACTAGTTAATGCAAAGTAATATATCAAATATATAATTATGCATTAAATCATTAAATCAACACTTGATTTAATGAACCGGTCATATCGCATATAACTGACTAATATCTACAGTAACAACTTATCGAATCAACACTTGATCCGATAACCCGGCTATATCGCATATAACCGATCAATGTCACAAATCGCGAGAATCGAATACAGTATCACTTACTGGTATCATTCTCGGTCCCGCACATATCTCATATGCGCTCCTATTTCGTTTTGCTTGAGCCAGGAAACCTCTGTGTAGGACTCTAAAGACTCGTCAATACGCCGGCAGCGGATGATGATCATATCAAACATCCACAAGCCGCAAGCGGTCTGCTAAACGTAATGGCCACCCGGGTATTGAGCGATCAGAAGATCAACGAGCAAGCCCGCTCACACTCCTGTGAATCCAACCAGTAACACTACCGTACAGTCCGGTCTGTTCGTCTGATATGTCGCATATCTCGCCTAGGGGTGGTAAACGTCAGACCCCAATAGCTCGATAAGTCGTGTCGATATGAGGTCTATAACAGTTCGAGAAACTACTGGTAACACTTACCAGTAAATCTCAGCAACCCTGGCCAGGGATTTCCGGTTATAGCCAATCAAACACAGCGCAACATCAACTCCCTATACCGGGAGAGACGAATCCCCTCCTATCGCTCATTGCCTCCATGTGATTCGGGACTGTACCCAAAAACCACCGTTTTGCACGCCCTCTTGGACATGGTAAGGTGGAAATCAAAGCATAGTGGGAACCACACAAGACTCTATGACGATCTCGGGTCAACAGACTACTCTGTACCAGTGTTACTTTTCCGCACTAGGTTAGACCGAAGGAGGGGAGCACAAGTAACCGGGTTCTGGAGTCCAGTGGGAGACCAACTCGAGGAGTCGAGTCCGGGTCTCCTAACTCTAGAATTGGTAGGGTTGCTTGCCGCTCTCGTAGGGGTCTAGGGGTGTGGGTTTGGCTATTCATCACGACCGTGGAATCCGTGTTTTATACTGGCTCGTATTGAAAACACGGACGTCCTAGAATATCCAATATTTCATATGATTCTTCTGCTGCGATATCTGTGATGTGATCATGTGATGTTCTGTGATAGATACAGTATATAGTATATATGATATATTATATAGACGTTACTTATGTTTTACACCCGCGCTAGCCCTGCCCCGCTCTGCCGTTAGTTACCTAACCTAACGGTGCACGAGGGGACATCGAGGCGAATGCGGATGGCATAAGTGTACGTCGTATTTATCTGTGATGTTTAGGTACTTAAATGATGGGACTTCATTAATGTGATTAATGAAATAAAAGAAACCTAAGATGTTGTAGAATCGAATTTCAAAACAAAACAGGTAGCTACAGTTCTTGCTTTGCACAGCGGTATATATGATATATCCTGCACCTTATTCGATAAGGAAAGGACCGAGATCCCTTCACCGGGAGTGACTCCTTTAGCAATAACTGGCAGATGCTACACCCCTCGGTTTGTCTTTCGATTGTTTTTAAGAGTTTTTGGTTTGCACAGTGATATATATGATATATCCTGCACCTCATTCGACGAGGAAAGGACCGAAGATCCCTTCACCAGGAGTGACTCCTTTAGCAAAACTAGAAAAGCCTCAAAAGCACTCCATTTCAAAATTCATTTGATTCTACAACGATATCAAGTTCATTACGCAATAGGTTTTCAGAAAAACCTGTCGTAGCCCTCCGTCAATTCAGATAAGTATTAGTTAGTATTCGTGCTACGTTTGTTGACCATGTTAAGGCGTAGTGTGCGGTAGCTAATTAGTGCTTATCTGCATAAGCATATGATGTGATTGGATTAGGGTAGTCGTGCGACTTTGTTGACTATGTTAAGGGTCGTGCGGGTGGGTTTAATTCAATCAGGAAATGACGGGTTGAACTTGACTAGCACTTATGATTTGTTGACTATGTTAAGATCATATAGCTGCTAGGGGAAAAATATTATCGGGAATTTCAAGTGTTGAAATTTGCAATGAGATTGCATACCTTCTATGAGATAGTTGGATCCCGATACCCGCTGCGAGTAAGAGTTACTCCTGGGAGAGTTTTACACATTACAATTAGCCGATCAAGTAGGTGTCTAGAAAGGTGTCAATGGGGTTACGCCTCTGGGAAAACGAGGTTTACTGTAATTAGGTTCGTGCGAAAGCACGGGGGACCTCCCTCAAAGTACCGACACTGGCCTGGCTGAAAGATTGGCGAACTTGTAGTGTGTAATTAATCCCGGCTAGTCTTTCCTTTTAGGGTTTGAAGGAAGATTTGATAAAAAGAAGTGGGAGCCATCCTGATTAGATAAAATAAAAACCAATCTATTCTTGCAAGAGCTCACGCTGAGTGTTTTCTTCTCTCTCTCTCCAGGTAGCGACCATATCACGCCTTAATCAAGATAATAATACGGATTATTGACCGAACCCGCTTGTTATACTGAGCTGGGGAACGTTGGTCCCGCTCCAACTTATAATTGTTATAAGACAGAGCAGGAAATTGGGGATTACCAGAATTCCCGTGCCGCCCAAACGAGGAGAGTGCATGATGATGCATCATCTTCGGCTGTGTTCATTACAGAGAACTGTTTCTCAGTATCCTTTACGTCCTGGGTATGTGATACCAGATCAGGATCCCAGATATGTAATCTATTACATAGGGCTACAGAAAGGTAGAGAACTGAGAACGGGTGATATGTTTCATGAGGCAGAAAACGGGGCAAGAGTTGCAGCCAAGTCTGTTGGTCACTGTCACCCTGTATTATAAATATATTGATTCTGAATGAATGTTATTAGATACCGAACCTGATATACAAAATAATATCAATCTCTTTATTAGTAAAGAAATGATAAAATTTTGTATTGTTGGTAATGTTTTGAACATTTCCTATATCAAAAGTTGATCGGTTCAGGCACGTTATCTAAAAGCATTGATGTTCTAAATCAAACTACAGTTCTTCAGTATACGGAACACACATAAGAGGAAAAGTTCAGAAATGAACGAATCCTTCTTGAGGTATTGTAGACTAGGTCAGATCAATGTGACCCGACTAGCTAGAGTTACATAAAGATGCATATTTAAATTAGTTTGAATTTACATCTTGTGAAACTCGCCAGTCATGTCACAAAGATACGATGACCATAGCTCTGTTTAATGGAAACAAAGAAAGAGATAGTGAACTCTTGGGACTGATACATGATGATGTATGTAAGGTCTCCTGTCTACACATGCCAGGACCGGTTCTTTATACTTCATTACATTCTCTGATGATCTTTCGAGTTTCAGACCTATGTTCCTGTTGAAACACAAGTCCGGACCTTTTGAGATATTCACAGAATATAAGTTAGAAGTAGAGAACCAAAATACGGGTATAAGTATTATGTCCTTTGATGTGATCGAGAAGGAGAATACTTGAGCACGGAAATCCTGGTCTGTTCTAAAGGAGAATGAGATTCTCTCTCAGCATTACTCCTCCGTATACACCATTGTACGATGGTATATCGGGGCGGAGCAGATACACCCTATTTGATATGGTGTGCTCTATGATGAGTACTACTGAGTTACCTGTTTCCTTTTAGGGGGTTATGCACTTGAGAAGCTGCATACCTATTGAATAGGGTTCCAATCAAATCAGTTGCCTACCACTTCATATGTGATATGGAAAGGGAAGAGCCCATGTCTTAAGCTAGTTAAGATTTGGGGTTGACCGGCCTATGTCTAAAAGCAAAATCCGGACAAGCTCGAGGCAAGATCTGTTATGTAGAACTGGAAATGTTCCAGCTATACAAACTGCAGCTGATGATTTGAAAGAACCAAAGGATTCAATAGTTACCAACGAACCTCAGCCTCTCCGCCGATCTAGTAGGGTTCCTCACCCACCTGAGAGATATTTTGGTTTCTCTATGACAGTGGGAGCGAGGATTGCATCATGAGATGATGACCCAACTAGTTTCGAGCTGGCCATCAGGAGTAAGACTCTGTAAGAATGGCTGGATGCTTAGTAATCTGAGATGGAATCCTTATGCACCAACAAAGTATGGACTTTAGTTGCTATATCTGAAGGGTTAAATCCCCATCAGGAGCAAGTATATCTTGAGAAGATTACTTGGTGTAGATGGAAAAGTTGAGACTTTCAAAGCTAGACTTGTTAAAGGTTTTCGTCATTGACCAGGCGTGGATAATGATGAAACCTTTTTCCAGTATCTATGCTTAAGTCCATCCAGATTCTACTTGCCACGGCTACATACCATGACTATGATATCTGGTGGTTGGGTGTCATGACAGCTTTTCTAAATGATGTTTTAGAAGAGGGAGTCTATAAGTACACTGCCAGAGGGCCTCGTAGACAGTGGGAGCAACGGAAACGTGTGCAAGATGTTTTATAGGATAAAGCAGGTATCGCGGAGTTGGAACATCTGTTTTGATGCCTTAGTCAAAGAGTTTGACATCATCAAAATGGTAGATGAACCTTGTATAAATAAAAAGGGTAGTAGGGAGTATAGTGACGATCCTCGTAGAGTACGTGGATGACATACTCTTGATAGGGAAGAAGTTTCATATGCTACGCTCGGCCAATCTCCGTTTATCACAATGATTCTCTATAGGATCAAAGTGATACCTCCTAAATCCTGAGTTTGGATCTATGAAATAGATCTAATTGGATGTTAGGATTCTCACTAGTTGTAGTGAGATGGTATCAGTTGATCCTAGGGAGAATCACTGGAAGTGTTCCAGGGTGATAAAGACGACTGAATGTCAGTCGTAGGCATTGTCTTTACCCTCAGTAAAGGGACGGTATGTTGGAAGAGTTCCAAGCAAGTTACCGTAGCATACTAGACGATAAAGGCAGGATACATCGCTACTTAAGATGCTACCAAGGAGGATGTTTGGGTGTATAATGGTTCATGAGATGAACTACGTTCCAACCATTGTGAGACAATGGAGTTGTGGTTTATGTTAAGGAACGCCGGTCCCATCAGTGATCCAGACATATTCTAAGACAGTATCACCTGATCATGGAGATGGTTGATCTCCATGGAGATGGTTGATAGGTTTGGAGAGTAGACTCAGAGGACAACACAGCGGATCCACTCACAAAGGCCTGTTCCCAGAGAGAGATTTTTATGGGATGGTTGAGTATGAGATACTACAACCACTGCTATCAGATGGCCCTAGTGCAAGTGGGATATTGTTAGTTATATGTATGCCCTAGAGGCCATTACTGTACATAGGATGTATATTGTAGTGGATGCTTGGACATATATAGGGAGGACTTTCTTGCTCGACATGATAGTATGCTATCTGGTTGATCTTTACCTTAACGTGTACACTGATTGTCTCTCTGTTACATGTTGGTAAAGCCCTTAGGATGTGGACTTGACTACCTGGACTATGATGCGGATCATACTAGTGGGGACATGGTAGTCCATAAGTACATCCTTCAAAGTCCCTAGTCGTAGGTATATCGAGACGGGGCATCGATATACCAGAGTAGACTAGCGTATACCTTCTCGACCCATACAGATGGGCGATGGATGATCCCATATCCATTGGTGTTTGACATCAGAGATGATATACGAGTGCTCAGTGGAGACTGGGTACACTGGACGGACTCGCCGAGAACTCCCAGATGGTATTATACCTTACGTCAGATGGCAGTTCTCTGGTGAGTCCGTCCAGTGTACCCAGTCTCCACTGAGCACCCGTATATCATCTCTGATGTCAAACACCAATGGATATGGGATCATCCATCGCCCATCTGTATGGGTCGAGAAGGTATACGCTAGTCTACTCTGGTATATCGATGCCCCGTCTCGATATACCCACGACTAGGGACTTTGAAGGATATACTTATGGACTACCATGTCCCCACTAGTATGATCCGCATAATAGTCCAGGTAGTCAAGTACACATCCTAAGGGCTTTACCAACATGTAACAGAGAGACAATCAGTGTACACGTTAAGGTAAAGATCAACCAGATAGCATACTATCATGTCGAGCAAGAAAGTCCTCCCTATATATGTCCAAGCATCCACTACAATATACATCCTATGTACAGTAATGGCCTCTTGGGCATACATATACCTAACAATTACGTTAAGAAGATTATAAAGAAATTTGGCTATAAAAATGTTAGAACCATAAAAAAAAACCTTATAATCGTTCAGTAACTCTCTACAATCTTATTATAATCTTTCACCGTCGAAAGACGCGAACGGAACGTTGGGACGTCTAGCCTTAATTTGATTTATCCGTCCACCTCTCCGAAAATGCCAAGTTGATTTATGGCACCGTATATCGGAGGTTTGGATGGATGCGGCCGTTATAGCAGATTTCGTCAGATTCCCCCTCGTTTGTGAGGGGTTTTGTGTAAGGTTTGTGTAGCACCCTATGAAGAGTTTTGAAGCATCACATGTCCAAAAGTTTAAATTTTTATGGTGCTAAACGAACATGCAAAGGAATCGATCCTAGAAAATTAGGGTTTCGAAATTTAAAGCGAACTAATCTAGGGTTTCGAGACTACAACCTTTGTAGCTCCCTTTCGCTGGGCTCCTTGGTCTCTAAGGTGTTGAATGGAAGTCCTCTTGAAGTCCTCTTGTGTCCACGACGATCCACCACGGAGTTCTCCGTCCAAGCTCGCAACTTCGTAAAACCGAAGAGAACACTCTAAACAAGTTGGCTAAACTTGTGTAGAATGAAGTTGTGGTTAAGATTCTCACTTCAAAAACCTTTCTTTAAGTGTGATTTACTCACTAGAAAAAACTAGAGAGCAAATGAGAAAGAGGAAGAAGATGGTGGCAATATTTTTCACAAGAGGTAATAAGATAAAGATAACTCACTAGAAGAAAAGAAATATATCAATATATATTTTATTTCTTCTTACTATGAACCATGGTTAAAGTGATGGAGACATTATTTAACTTGAGTTTTAAATGATAAAGAGAAGGATAACTCAAGTTAAGAGGTAGGTAAGCATGGTTAGGTCAAAGGAAGAATGTAGAAGCTAGAATGATTATCCGTTCCTTTTCATTTTGTTTTAAAACCAAAATTAAATAATAATCCATAATTTAATCCATGGTGTGAGTCTTATATTGCCACCATTTCCATATGCTAACAACCATGATGGATGGGTGTGTTTGTTATATGTATGCCGTAGAGGCCATTACTATACATAGGATGTATATTGTAGTGGATGCTGGGACATATATAGGGAGGACTTTCTTGCTCGACATGATAGTATGCTATCTGGTTGATCTTTACCTTAACGTGTACACTGATAGTCTCTCTGTTACATGTTGGTAAAGCCCTTAGGATGAGTACTTGACTACCTGGACTATGATGCAGATCATACTAGTGGGGACAGGTAGTCTATAAGTACATCCTTCAAAGTCCCTAGTCGAGGGTGTATCGAGATGGGGCATCGATATACCAGAGTAGACTAGCGTATACCTTCTCGACCCATACAGATGGGCGATGGATGATCCCATATCCATTGGTGTTTGACATCAGAGATGATATACGGGTGCTCAGTAGAGACTGGGTACACTGGACGGACTCGCCGAGAGCTCCCAGATGGTATTATACCTCACGTCAGATGGCAGTTCTCTGGTGACACTGGTAAAGAGTAGTCTGTTGACCCGAGATCGTCATAGAGACTTGTGTGGTTCCCACTGTGCTTTGATTTCCATCTTACCACGTCCAAGAGGGCGTGCAAAACGGTGGTTTTTGGGTACAGTCCCGAGTCACATGGAGGCAATGAGCGATAGGAGGGGATTCGTCTCTCCCGGTATAGGGAGTTGATGTTGCGCTGTGTTCGATTGGCTATAACAGGAAATCCCTGGCCAGGGTTGTTGAGATTTACTGGTAAGTGTTACCAGTAGTTTCTCGAATTGTTATAGATCTCATATCGACACGACTTATTGAGCTATTGGGGTCTGACGTTTACCACCCCTAGGCGAGATATGCGACATATCAGACAAACAGACCGGACTGTACGGTAGTGTTACTGGTTGGATTCACTGAAGTGTGAGCGGGCTTGCTCATCGATCTTCTGATCGCTCAATACCCGGGTGGCCGTTACGTTTAGCAGACCGCTTGTGGCTTGTGGGTGTTTGATATGATCATCACCTGCTGCCGGCGTATGGACGAGTCTTTAGAGTCCTACACAGAGGTTTCCTGGCTCAAGCGAAACGAAATAGGAGCGCATATGAGATATGTGCGGGACCGAGAATAATGCGTGTATGTGATACCGTATTTCATTCTCGCGATGAATGTATCGATTGGTTGTATGCGATATAACCTAGTTATCGAATCAAGGGTTGATTCGATAACCCGATACATTGGATACTAGTCGGTTATATACGATATGACCGGATCATTGAATCAAGTGTTGATTTAATGATTTAATGCATAATTATATATTAGATATATTACTTTGCATTAACTAGTATTGGTTCACTTTAAATGGATTTTCTTGCTCGGATGTGCACATTGTATATGTGATATACTTTTTGTGCACTTGATTGTATCATGTTTGATGATACATGCTCACTAGGGTTTGTGTAAAGATCAAACCATGGTTACATGATTATGGTTAGGGTTTTGTTTTATTCACTTATTTATTTATCCATTTCTTTTTGGAAAATAATTTGCATAAAGAGAAAATGGTGGCTTTCTTTGTTTGTACATTGAAGCTTCATGAAGATTTGACCTTGTGACCATTTTGTCTTGATGCTTAACCCTAACCCTTCATTCTAACCATGGTTTATTCTCTACAACAAACTATGGTTGCAAAATGATAAGTATTCATTTATTTTTCTTTTTGAAATATACTTATGATATTCTATCATCTTCTTCTTCTTCTTCACTTCAAGAAAGAAGCTTGCATCCATCAATGGTGATTGATGAATTAGAGTGAGAAATCCAATTCTAAAGTCTACCCACTTCCTATTTCTTCATCCTCTACCTCTTGCCAAGTAGTAGAGTGTGTTTTCTTCACAAGTTTCTTGACTTGGTGAAGTCGGAGCTTGATTTAGCGATACCTCGACGTAGATCATCTTCGGCATGGACATCGATGACCTAGCCCGTCCATTCTCCGATGAAGCCGACGCTAGAGCCCGGATTTGATTTGGACAGTGGAGAGGACCTCATCTCGGAGCCGTGGAGGTAGAGGACCGGATCTACAAAGGTTGTATTTCCGTTTACTTGTAGTTAAGTGTTAACTAGTTTCTTTTTCGCCTAGTTTTCTAGCCAACGATCCGTTCTAGGGTTTCTCGGCACCGTATTTTTTTGAAATTGGCATGATTGATGCCTTGTGAGACCTCTAGTGTGTGCCTAGGAACCCTACAGTAGTATCAGAGCCTAGCTAGAGCCTTAGGCGAAGTCTAGACGGAATTTGAAACCCGAACGAACCCGAAACCCATCTCAAAAAATGCTCTCTGTCCTTTTTTCAAAAACGTGGATTTTTCCAAATTAAAAATTGCTAAAAAATTCAGCAGAGAAATCTAAGAATCACGGTGCAAAAATTTACTCATGAACAGTCAAAACTGCGGCGGAACCGCGGCAGAAGCCTAGCTTCTGCGGCGGTTCCGCGGCCCATTGATGACGTCAGCTTCCCTAGTTTGCACAGTAATTCCTATTTTCTGAAGTTGGATTTTCTGGGAATTTTTAATATTTATTCCAGAGTTGAATTTTCTGGGTTCTTTTGGGGATTCGAATGTTTGATCGGATTATCAAATTTTGTCTGTGTGGCTTTCCGGATAAATTTTAGAATATCTTAAAAAGTTCGACCGGATATAAATACCCAATTTTTCCCCTGTCGGGAAATTTCCAAGTGTTGGATTTTTCCGAAGTTTAAAGTCGTTCTAAGTAGTGCAAGTAACGCGATGGACCCTCTAGAAGACAACAAACCTTAACTCGATTATGTGACCGTCTTGAACTGCCCTTTGAACCTTCGGGTTTGGGGCAGTACGGCGTGCCACATGTGAGGCGTTGGCTTGACCCTTCTACGGCTGGACCGTTGGTACTGAGGCACGAACTGAATGTTTTTAGACTTGCTTCATGTGTTGATCTATATTGGGAAACCTTGGGTGTTCGAATGTTCAATCGGAAAGTTTAACATTTTCTGTTTATCCGGAATCTGATACAACAATTGGAATTCACAAAAGTTATGTGATAACTGAATGAATGTTATAAACATAGCAGTTTAGTCTCGCTTGATCGGTTGCCACAGAATTTTGATGTGATCAAAAGTCAGTCGCAATCACGTAACGTACGCGGATACTCGCCGGGTAAACTTAATAGACAGCCTCACTCCATAACCCCGACCAAGTGACTGTAGGAAAACCCCGTCGCCGAAAGCATCCGTTCGGGTGCTCGCGGCAGCGGTGTTCCGCCTTGGTGCACTTCGTCGACGGTATCGGGGGTGCGGCCGTCTACTGAAGTTTGCGACGAGCATTCGATCAGCATATCGGGAATCCTGTTGAATTCCCCGACTTGATATTGAAAAGAGTTTTCAATAATGGGACTAAAATGCGGGGTTTATAATTGTTAGGCATGCGATGTCTAGGGAATTCATTTGGTCAGGCATGCGATGTCTGAGGAGGTTGCGGATTCCAACTGTTGTAGTTTTACACTTTCTTTTCTGTGACCGTAAGTGTAATATGTGATATCGCCGGTTTCGTTGCTATATGTCAACGACAATTGGGATGCGCATATTTACTTACGTTGATGACATGTGATGTTATGTGTTGCTGGATATGTTATATTGGATCGTCGTGTTTGAATAGCCGGGGTTTTTTATGTGAGATGAGTGTTTTTCATTTTCATTCATGTAAAAACTTGTATGTAATATTCTTTTATTGGGGCACTTCCAGGTTGCGGATGTTGTCACCATTTGTATATTATTTACTTTTTTGCACTAGGATAGACCCAAGGAGGAGGGCACAAGTAACCGGGTTCTGGAGTCCAGTGGGAGACCAACTCGAGGAGTCGAGTCCGGGTCTCCTAACTCTAGAATTGGTAGGATTACTTGCCGCTCTCGTAGGGGTCTAGGGGTGTGGGTTTGGCTATTCATCATGACCGTGGAATCCGTGTTTTATACTGGTTCGTATTGAAAACACGGACGTCCTAGTATATCCAATATTTCATATGTTTCTTCTGCTGCGATATCTATGATGTGATCATGTGATGTTCTGTGATAGATACAGTATATAGTATATATGATATATTATATAGGCGTTACTTATGTTTTACACCCGCGCTAGTGTAAGTGCACGGCGGCGCCCCGGCCGTCAATCCGACGGCCAAATGCGGAAACGGTGATAAACTTTAATTTTGCGGACTTAGCAAACCGGCACCACCGCGCACTAAACCCCGGATCGGGCCATTAAACTAGATCTAGCAAACTATAAGATGGGAAGAGATATATCGAGTGATCTGAGTCCTCCGGTCTTCTCGTCGTCGTCCCGATCTCACGCGGAATGTCCGGTCTCCATCTCCTCGTCGGAAGGGCACCACGTCGCCTGCATCTTTTACGGGCTCCCGCCTCTATACCGAGGCAACTCGGGCATGAAGCTGGCAAGTCGACATGCCCAAGATTTGCTGTAGAATGTGTAGTGTAGAATCATAGTCTCTTTTGGGGCGGTGAAGTTGCCATTTGATAGATGGAGGAATCAAGATAAGAAAAATGGTGCTTGCATTTTTCTAGCATGAAATGAGATGAACAAATTTTCCCTCTTGAAAAATGATCCTCTCTTCTTCTTCTCTCAAGTATGAAAAAAAACTTATCATCTTAGAAAATGGTGGAGGAAAGAATATGAAGCATGAAGGGAGGTGATGGTAGGAGCACAAGTGGTGACCACATCCAAAACATCATCATAACAAATTCACATCAACCTCTAATCACCTCAAATCACCAAAAAGCAAGTGATGATGATAGAAAAGAATGGTATCAAAAGATGCTTTCATAATCAATACATTTGCAAGAAACCCCTCCACAATGTGTTATTTGCAAACTTGCAAATAACACCCTCCATCGGAAAAGTCCGGCCGGGAAAGAACAAAGGAAAACCGGCCGGAACGGAATGCAAACTGGCAACTCCAGAAAACTGGTCCCGTAATAAATTACAGGAAAACCCCGTTACTATGCATACACACTCACACCTGTATTCCGTCCGGATACAAATGCAAAGAGACAAAATCTACACTGTACTAAACTAGGATCCGGCTTAAACCAAAGCCGGCTAGTAAAATTCGTCCGATCCTGATCCGTGCAATACCGCACGTATCAGATCGAACCCTGCCATATATCCATACGGCCACTAGTACAAACCGTCCGATCCTGATCCGTGCAATACCGCACGTATCTGATCGGACCCTGCCATATCTCCATACGGCCTCTACAACGTTTCGCCCGAAAGCTGAGTAACTGAATGTGTGGTGGACTCTAAAGACTCGTCAATACTATGGCTGTGGATTTAACCACTAGCACGTCAGAGCTATAAGCCAATACGTAATGGGCCACCAGCTATTGACCAAAAGGGACGTCGATGAGCGAACTCATCCTGACACCCTACTGAGCCTGTCAGTGACAATATCCGTACAGTCCGGTCCGTTCGTCTACGAGCATCGCATGGCGGGCCTAGGCGGTTGGTAAAAGTCAGACCCCCAAAAGCGGTACAAGTCGTGTCGGAGTGTAGCCCAGAACACCCTGAGATACTACTGGAATACCTACCAGTAAATCTCCTGCCTTGGCCAAGGACTTCGTGTAATGGCTCTCCTAGACACAGCGCGACCTCACCCCCAATACCGGGAGAGACGAAACCCCCGAAGATCCGCTCACTGCCTCTATGTGGCTCGGGACTGTACCCAACTAAAACCTGTTTGCACGTCTCCTTTGAGCCGTGGTAGGGTAGTAATCAAAGCACAGTAGGAACTCACACGAGACAAATGACGATCCCCAGGTCGATGAACTAACCTGTACACATGTCATCTGGGAACTGCTATCTGACGTCAGGTATAAGACCAACTAGCATGTTCCCGGCGAGTCCTGTCCGGTGTACTCATAACCCAATGAGCACCTGAATACATCTTAGGTGAACCAACTGACACCAGTGGCTTGTGAGACCGGCCACCGCCCCTCGTCGGGGTCTCGACTGTATACACTAGTCTACTCTGGAGAATCGATGCCCTGTCTCGAAACTCCCACGACTAGGGACCTTTTAAGGATGTGCTTATAGACTCCAGCTCTCACTTATATGATCGCCCTCATACTGCTGGCAGTCAAGCAAGAATCCTAGGGGCTCTATCAACGTGCAATAGTGACCTGTAAAGTCGCCTGAAACAGTACACGATGATAAAGGTAAACCAGATAGCAAACTATCATCTCGAGTAAGACTGTCGTACCGGGATAGGTCCTCCCTCAATCATTGCAATCACGTGCCTGTGATCCAATAATTGACTCTGAGGGCACTATCTCCAACAATCTCCCACTTGCACTCAAGGCTAATTATTGCGATGTCGCATACTCACAGCCCGTGTGATACCGAACACCCAACTCCTCTACTAGTCAGTCTCACATAGCCTGTTTGCGAAACTCTTGCGATCGAGGAATAGCCTCAGTGAGTGGAACCGCCTGGATGTTTCTTTCTATGTCTCTCTATATCTCAAGTTCGCGGAGAAAACCATCTCCCGAAATAAGCAATACCTGTCTTAGAATGTCTGGATGTCTGATGGGACCAGGCTCATAAATGAACTCCAAATCCAAACTTCTTAGACTGTATCGTCAACTGAACTTATTCAGTATCCTGCGCCATGCCACCCTCAGTATTTCCTTGGACCACCTGTCCAAAATACTGCCCCTCGTCAGAAGAAAAACTATAACTCTGACAACCTCCTTGTCGTCCATGTCACCTTGGAAGCCTGGAATGATAACTGTCTCCCAAATGAGGCCGTCGTTATCATATCCTTAGAACATCCACTTATGTTCTAAAACTGCTTTCGACTGTTTCTCCAGGATTGGATCAATGTCAACTTATTGCATCTAGTGCAAGAACAACATCTGGTGTGGTACTTGACATCTCATGATTGACTCAATTGCCTAAGCAAGTGATCTGACAATCATGCACATCCCTCTCTACTTTAGTCTATAAGACACCTTTAGAGAGGGTGACTCCATTACCTGCAGGTACACTACCGTGCCAGGAGTCGTTCATTCTAAATACTCTTAGAATGTTGTCGAAGTACCCTGATTGGGAAACCACCCAAATCTAGATCTAAAACCATAGATCTAGTAACCAGTATGTCTGATATAATGTCCAAGTCCCTTGTGGAGAAACCACCGTGTGACGACCAAAGTATAACCGATCGTAGTATAGGAATGTCACTTCCTACTTTGTGTATGTCATCCAAAACCCGGATATCACACCCTACTATCTTCTCAACAGATCCATCCCCTATTCTGATGACGTCAAACCCATGACTGTCACATCAGAAATAGATGGTCTATCTCTGCTATATCTGCTTTAGTCTATAAATAGACATAAGCCAGATGTCCACCAATGCTTCCGCTGCTCCCACTGACTACGATAACCCTCTGGCAGAATCATATAGACGTGCACTTCTAAATCTAGTTTAGAATGACGCTATACTCATCCTCCTGCCGGGTCTCGCAGCCAGGAACAACAACAATGGCAAGTGTGGGTAAACAAGAACTTCCCTGTCACCGTCCTTGAGGCTACCGGAGTACCTCTCGGGTGCCTGAAGTTACCCACCTTATCTGCGGAGTGGCTAATGGAATGTCAAAACAGATTGAATCTTTAGGTTCCTTATCAAATCTTCAGTAATCGTTTGCGGTTCTGGAATCACTTCCAGTTCTACCGTACTCCCACAACTGTTTTTGAAAAAAAAACATTTTTTATTAAAATTGTGGCGAGTCTAGAACAATATTTCTATTGATCTGCCAGATGGTAGAAAGTCAACCCTCGTCATAGCCTGGGTCAACCCACAAGCAGCCATTACAGACACGTGCCTTTGAGTTATCCAGAGTCTGGTTTTAAGCATAAGCCGGACAACTCCCCGTACCTTAACAACGTTAAGATATGAACTGTTCTATATCCAATATAGAACCAGAGGCACTGATTTAATTTAACCAGATTCAAATCATGCAGCTGTCTCCAGTGCATGTCAACTAAATGGAAAAAGACCGATCAGCGTTACTCAACTTAGGAATGCTTCCAATTATGAGTAACCTGAAAGAGAAGCAAGTTCTCTTTATCATTACTATCAACTGAATACCATACACAAGTATCTACATCTTCGATCACTTTGAAGAATCCCGATACTTGCTACACCTGGTTCTCTACTCTATTCAAATACCTATAACTCCTCAAAACTTAGACCCTGTGTTTCTACGAAACACATGTCTAAGAACTAGAGAAGTTAAAAGTAAATAGAATATAGTATGAGGACCAACCCCTCTGTCCTAATGGACACTGGACAACATACAATACTCTGTATAAGTCCGCCGAGTCTAACAACTCTTTCACTGTGTTTCGTAGGTTGAAAACTGTACTTATGGTTAAGAAGAATTACACCGCTGTTTAATGCTCCTTACCTAACCATCCACTGATATAGGTAAATGTCATCGACAAAATATCAAAAGGTATATCTCACTCTATGAAAATAGACGTACAGATATATCAATTTGAAATTGGTGCATAAAAGCGGATATTCAAAACCAAATATTTGCCGACCGGCAAACAGCCCAGGTGATCTCCTCAAATATCACCGATTACAACGAATCCCGATAAAATGAGGATAATCACCTAATTTCCAATAACTTACTCCCACTCATCATCTGTAAAACCATACAGATGTGAGAATCATACCTGGTAAATACATACCCTGGAGCAAGTGTTAATTGGGAAATCAGTTTTCTTTTAACAGTACACAGTGAAACTGAAACATTAAAATGTTTCGATGGGGTATTCTGGTATTCCTAGTAACGCCTCTTCCATTATCCAGATTCACAACTGTAACCGTATATTTCTTTGCCACCTCTCCAAATCCCTTTATATGTCTTTAGTCATTACCTTCTGCACACCCCTTTAGGCCAATTGGTTTTCTTCCTTCCCTACCGTTTGGCACCAGCCTATGGTTTGGAAGAAGACTATCCAATAAGCATAATGGGTGTACTGTCCTAATCCTAGGAGCACTCGCAATGCGAGAGAAGGTGAAGATAAAAGACAACCGAATAAACCTTATTCCTATTTCTCCTGGACCAGAATCCATCCCCGAACTGGAACAAGTTCCTTTCGAGTTCGTATATAACCATACGATGGAGTATCCAATAAACTATGGATCTTCGTAGTGATACGGAGTGTCCTAGAGAAATACAAAGGTGATGTGGGAGTGGTAATGAAATACTTGGTTTGGTCGTGAATATCAGTCGCAATTTACTTTGCCCTCTTACTAATCCCTTGCTTTGTCTTAATCTTAATACCTTCTGCACACCATCGTTATGCTAATTGGTTTTCTTCATTCCCTACCGGTCGGCACCAGCCTAAGGTTTGGAAGAAGACTATCCAATTTGAATAATAGGTGTACTATCTCCTAAACTAAGGAGTACTCGTAACTTGAGAGAAGGCAAAAAGGAAAAGACAACTGAATAAACCTTATCCGTTTTCTCCAGAACCGGAAACCATCCTCGAATTCCTTCGAGTTCGTATCTAACCATACGATGGCTTTGTCCAATGGAAGTGGACGTTCGTAGTAATACAGGGTGTCCTGGAAAAAAGGGTAAAAGTAGGAGTGGCAATGAGGTCTGCAACTCTGACAATCCAAAAGCCGGTGTTTAAGAAGGTTCGGTCAACTTGGTCACTGAGTCGTAGTCTTAGGGTCGGGTCAATGGACGCTGCCAGAGAGAGAGAGAAAAGAAACACTCAGCGTGCACTCTAACCTAGATCAGAATGGTTACCAATTTATCTAATCAGGAAACCTCCCACTGTACCTCAAATTCTCCTCCAAACCTGAAAGAAGAATTAGTCGGGGTCACCCGAGGAGTAAACCAACTCATCAGTGGGAATCGGGATCCAACTATCATCGCATGACAACGTGACGGAATCCGCTCACGGTATCACACTCCAGAAGGTATGCGCATATCTGGCAAGTTTCAGTTCTTTTGAAACTCCCGATGTGGATTTTTACCCCATGCTCTTATGACCTTGACTTTGGCCAACAAATCATAAGTCACATGTCAAGTTCTACCCGTCATTCTCCAGGTTGATTTGAATCCACCCATACCTACCCTTGACTTTGGCCAACAAGGTAGTACGACTGTTCCAAACCAACGCATCTATCTATGCTGCATATGAATAACCAACAGCTACCAAACACTGTGCCTTGACTTTGGCCAACAAACACAGCTTGAATACTATTGACTACCCATATGAAACGACGGAGGGCTACGAAAGGTTTCTGGCGAAAACCTTTAACGTAATGAACTTGATATCGTTGAAGGAACGGATAGCTTTTTAGAAAATATAGTGACGAAAACCTTTACTAAAGAGGTCACTCCCGGTGAAGGGATCTCGGCTCTTTCCCCGTAGAATGGGGTGCAGGATATTCCAAATGAATACCACGATGCAAAGCAAAAGTAATCGGCTATAGTGAAGTTAATGCCCTGACGCAAACTTCTGTCCAAGGGGTCACTCCCGGTGAAGGGATCTCGGCCCTTGCCTCGTCGACTGAGGAGCAGGATATTCCAAATGAATACCACGATGCAAAACAAAAGTGAACGTCCTTGCAATAACAGCTTTTTGAAAAGTGTTCCAACAACATCAGATTAGGTTTGTTTATTTTGCATTGATCCGAATCAACGCAGTCCCATCAATTGATCACACTACAAAGAACGAAAATATACTGACGTACGTATATGCCATCCGCATTCGCCACTGGGTCCCGTCATCACCCGTTAGGTTAGCTAGCTAACGGCAGAGCGGGGACTGGACTAGCGCGGATGAAAAACATATACAACATCTACTAATATATATACCAATATATAGTATTTCACTCAAGGCGTGAATAAAATGCAACATCACAGAAATGTACAGCATCACAGAACAATACAGATATCTGGGATCCCCGGGTTTCACAGAGCCACTACTAAAACCCGACGTTCCCCTGGTCGTGTGGATAGCCTGTGCAATGAAATCCTAGACCCTTACGGGCGCGGCAAGTTACCCGCCAAAACCTGAAGCGAGGCAGTCCCCTTCAGCGCCGTGAATGGACCACCCAGCACTTCACGGAATCCGGTAACTTGGGCACCCCTCCTGGGTCAAACTGCACCCACTACGAGTGCGGCGAATAGCCCGGCAATTCCAGACTGTAGCCCCCTCCGTCTCAATGCCATGAGATGCGGGCTTGTTGCCCTCTAGAACCCGGCTATCCGTGCACCCCTCCGCGGGGTAACCCTAGTACAGAAAGTAAAATATACATACACCGGGTACATCGACCGCAACCAGGTCGTGCCCCAAAAGAATAATACAAACAGGCAGTGACGGCAGTCCACATGTCGGACGCTCGCCCCGCAATATCAAATGTACATAATACAACAACACTGTACTAGCATTGCATCCAGGCTATCCCCCACGACCGATCCGCAACATCACAGCAAAACACAGAACATCAATGTGAAAGTCACGTTCGCAAATCCGTCTAACCGGGCTATAGCAGTTAGACCGGATTTACCGATCAAGTGACATTCACGGTCGCAGATATAATATAAATACTGTGAAATAATGTGTTTAAATATATCCGATCGATCAAAAATTAATAAGTGGGCCCCCAAGCAATACTGTAGCACTCACAGAAAAACTGGGCCCAAAATTAATATTCCAAAACCCCTAAAATCATCCCAGAAGCCCACTGGAAAAAATTAATGCAGCGAGGACACCAATGTGCGGCGGAACCGCGGCCTGAGGGGGGTTTTGGCCGCGGTTCCGCGCTACAGTGGTCGATTCACTGTATCGAATTTTTACAGAAGTCTTATAATTTCTTGTACATCAGTTTTCTACAACCTGAAAAATTTTTAGAGACAGAAAAAATTCGACAGAAAACTGATGTGAGTGAAAAAGTAGATTTTAGAATTTTGGTCGATCGGAAATGCAAAACACATCAAACGAAGCTAGACTAAGTTAATGGCGAGGCTCTGATACCACTGTAAGTGCACGGCGGTGCCCCGGCCGTCAATCCGACGGCCAAATGCGGAAACGGTGATAAACTTTAATTTTGCGGACTTAGCAAACCGGCACCACCGCGCACTAAACCCCGGATCGGGCCATTAAACTAGATCTAGCAAACTATAAGATGGGAAGAGATATACCGAGTGATCCGAGTCCTCCGGTCTTCTCGTCGTCGTCCCGATCTCACGCGGAATGTCCGGTCTCCATCTCCTCGCCGGAAGGGCACCACGTCGCCTGCATCTTTTACGGGCTCCCGCCTCTATACCGAGGCAACTCGGGCATGAAGCTGGCAAGTCGACATGCCCAAGATTTGCTGTAGAATGTGTAGTGTAGAATCATAGTCTCTTTTGGGGCGGTGAAGTTGCCATTTGATAGATGGAGGAATCAAGATAAGAAAAATGGTGCTTGCATTTTTCTAGCATGAAATGAGATGAACAAATTTTCCCTCTTGAAAAATGATCCTCTCTTCTTCTTCTCTCAAGTATGAAAAAAAACTTATCATCTTAGAAAATGGTGGAGGAAAGAATATGAAGCATGAAGGGAGGTGATGGTAGGAGCACAAGTGGTGACCACATCCAAAACATCATCATAACAAATTCACATCAACCTCTAATCACCTTAAATCACCAAAAAGCAAGTGATGATGATAGAAAAGAATGGTATCAAAAGATGCTTTCATAATCAATACATTTGCAAGAAACCCCTCCACAATGTGTTATTTGCAAACTTGCAAATAACACCCTCCATCTGTTGCGCCACGGCAGCGCCCCGGCCGTCTATCCGAGGCCAAAATGCGGAATCAAAATTTTTCTTAACTTTAAACTGGCGCTACCGCGGACAATTACCCGGATCGAAACCATTAACCTATACTAGCTAACTAGAGATGGGGTGAGAGATGTACCGAGCGATCCGAGTCCTCCGGTCTTCTCGTCGTCGTCCCGATCTCCCACGGATCCTCCGGTCGTCACGTCCTTGCCGGAAGGGCACCACATTGTCTGCATCTTTTACGGGCTCCCACCTCAATACCGAGGCAACTCGGGCATGAAGCTGGCAAGTCGACATGCCCAAGAAGTGCTGTAGAATGTAGTGTAGATCATGCTAGTCTCATTTGGGGTTTGTAGTTGCCTTGATGGAGGAATGGAATTTTCAAGTGGAGCTAGAATGTGTGTAGTATGGAAAAATGAGATGAACAAATTTTTTCCTTCATCCAAATGAAAATCAACCCCTCTCATTTTTCCTCTCCTCATCCAAAAGAGTGGCCGGCCTCAATTGTATGGAAATGGTGGTGAGAAAAATCACAAAACAAGAAGGAAGGTAAGTCTAGGAAAAAGGAATGGGTGACCACATCCAAACATCAACCATGCTTATTTCTTCTATTCACACCATAACCTTTCAAATCTCATTAATGCAAAATCATGGATGAAAGATATCATAATGAAGACATATGCAAGAAACCCCCTACACAAATGTTATTTGCACAATTGCAAATAACCCCTCCATCGGAAAAGTTCGGCCGGGAATGAACAAAGGAAAACCGGCCGGAACGGAATGCAAACTGGCAACTCCAGAAAACTGGTCCCGTAATAAATTACAGGAAAAACCCCGATACTGTGCATACACACCCGCATCTGTATTCTGACCGGATACAAATGCAATGAGACAAAATCTACACTGTACTAAACTAGAATCCGGCTTAAACCAAAGCCGGCTAGTAAAATCCGTTCGATCCTGATCCGTGCAATACCGCACGTATCTGATCGAACCCTGCCATATATCCATACGGCTACTAGTACAAACCGTCCGATCCTGATCCGTGCAATACCGCACGTATCTGATCGGACCCTGCCATATCTCCATACGGCCTCTACAGCGTTTCGCCCGAAAGCTTGAGTAACTGAAAGTGTGGTGGACTCTAAAGACTCGTCAATACTATGGCTGTGGATTTAACCACTAGCACGTCAGAGGTATTAGCCAATACATGACGGGCCACCAGCTATTGACCAAAAGGGACGTCGATGAGCGAACTCATCCTGACACCCTACTGAGCCTGTCAGTGACAATATCCGTACAGTCCGGTCCGTTCGTCTATGAGCATCGCATGGCGGGCCTAGGGGGTTGGTAAAAGTCAGACCCCCAAAGGCGGTACAAGTCGTGTCGGAGTGAAGCCCAGAACACCCTGAGATACTACTGGAATACCTACCAGTAAATCTCCTGCCTCGGCCGAGGGCTTTGTGTAATGGCTCTCCTAGACACAGCGCGACCTCACCCCCAATACCGGGAGAGACGAACCCCTGCAGATCCGCTCATTGCCTCCATGTGGCTCGGGACTGTACCCAACTAAAACCTGTTTGCACGACTCCTTTGAGCCGTGGTAGGGTAGTAATCAAAGCACAGTGGGAACTCACACGAGACAAATGACGATCTCAGGTCGATGAACTAACCTGTACACATGTCACCTGGGAACTGCTATCTGACGTCTGGTATAATCCCAACTAGCAGGTTCCCGGCGAGTCCTGTCCGGTGTACTCATAACCCAATGAGCACCTGTATACATCTTAGGTGAACCAACTGACACCAGTGGCTTGTGAGACCGGCCACCGCCCCTCGTCGGGGTCTCGACTGTATACACTAGTCTACTAATGGAGTGTCGATGCCCTGTCTCGAAACTCCCACGACTAGGGTCCATTTAAGGATGTGCTTATAGACCCCAGCTCCCACGTATATGATCGCCATCATACTGCTGGTCGTCAAGCAAGAATCCTAGGGGCTCTATCAACGTGTAATAGCGACCTGTCAGGTCATCTAAAGCAGTACACGATGATAAAGATAAACCAGATAGCATACAATCATCTCGAGTAAGACTGTTCTACCGGGATAGGTCCTCCCTCAATCATTGCAATCACGTGCCTGTGATCCAATAATTGACTCTAAGGGCACTATCTCCAACAATCTCCCACTTGCACTCAAGGCTAATTATTGTGATGTCGCATACTCACAGTCCGTGTGATACCGAACACCCAACTCCTCTACTAGTCAGTCGCACAAAGCCTGTTTGCGAAACTATTGCGTTCGAGGAAAAGCCTCAGTGAGTGGATCCGCCTAGATGTTTCTTTCTATGTCTCTCCATATCTCAAGTTCGCGGAGAAAACCATCTCCCGAAATGAGCAATACCTGTCTTGGAATGTCTGGATGTCTGATGGGACCTAGTTCATAAATGAACTCCAAATCCAAACTTCTTAGACTGTATCGTCAACTGAACTTAATCAGTATCCTGCGCCATGCCTCCCTCAGTATCTGCCTTGGATCACCTGTCCAAAATACTGCCCCTCGTCAGAGGGAAAACTATAACTCTGACAACCTCCTTGTCGTCCTTGTCACCTTGGAAGCCTGGAATGATAATTGTCTCCTAAAAGAGGCTGTTGTTATCACATCCCTAGAACATCAACTTATGTTCTAAAACTGCTTCCGACTGTTTCTCCAGGATTGGATTAATATCAACTTATTGCATCTACTGCAAGAACAACATCTGGTGTGGTACTTGACATCTCATGATTGACTCAATTGCCTAAGCAAGTGATCTGCCAATCATGAACACCCCTCTCTACTTTAGTCTATAAGACACCTTTAGAGAGGGTGACTCCATTACCTGCAGGTACACTACCGTGCCAGGAGTCGTCCATTCTAAATACTCATAGAATGCTGTCAAGGTACCCAGATTGGGAAACTACCCAAATCTAGATCTAAAACCATAGATCTAGTAACCAGTATGTCTGATATAATGTCCAAGTCCCTTGTGGAGAAACCACTGTGTGACGACCAAAGTATAACCGATCGTAGTATAGGAATGTCACTTCCTACTGTGTGTATGTCATCCAAAACCAGGACATCACACCCTACTACCTTCTTAACAGATCCATCCCCTATTCTGATGACGTCAAACCTATGACTGTCACATCAGAAATAGATGATCTATCTCCGCTATATCTGCTTTAGTCTATAAATAGACATAAGCCTGATGTCCACCAATGCTTCCGCTGCTCCCACTGACTACGACAACCCTCTGGCAGAGTCATATAGACGCGCACTTCTAAAGCTAGTTTAGAACGACGCTATACTCATCCTCCTGCCGGGTCTCGCAGCCTGGAACAACAACAATGGCAAGTGTGGGTAAACAAGAACTTCCCTGTCACCGTCCTTGAGGTTACCAGAGTACCTCTCGGGTGCCTGAAGTTACCCACCTTATCTGCGGAGTGGCCAATGGAATGTCAAATCAGATTGAATCTTTAGGTTCCTTATCAAATCTTCAGTAATCGTTTGCGGTTCTGGAATCACTTCCAGTTCTACCATACTCCCACTGCTGTTTTTGAAAAAATCCATTTTTAATAAAACTGTGGCGAGTCTAGAACAATATTTCTATTGATCTGCCAGATGGTAGAAAATCAACCCTCGTCATAGCCTGGGTCAACCCACAAACAGCCATTACAGAAACGTGCCTTGAGTTGTCCAGTGTCTGGTTTTAATCATAAGCCAGACAACTCCCCGTACCTTAACATCGTTAAGATATGAACTGTTCTATATCCAATATAGAACCAGAGGCACTGATTTAAATGAACCAGATTCAAATCATGCAGCTATCTCCAGTGCATGTCAACTAAATGGAAGGAGGCCGATCAACGTTACTCAACTTAGGAATGCTTCCAATTATGAGTAACCTGAAAGAGAAGCAATTTCTCTTTATCATTACTATCAAATGAATACCATACACAAGTATCTACATCTTCGATCACTTTGAAGAATCCCGATACTTGCAATACTTGGTTCTCTACTCTATTCAAATACCTATAACTCCTCAAAACTTAGACCCTGTGTTTCTACGAAACACATGTCTAAGAACTAGAGAAGTTAAAAGTAAACAGAATATAGTATGAGGACCAACCCCTCTGTCCTAATGGACACTGGACAACATACAATACTCTGTATAAGTCCACTGAGTCTGACAACTCTTTCACTGTGCGTCGTAGGTTGAAAACTGTACTTATGGTTAAGAAGAATTACACCGCTGTTTTATGCTCCTTACCTAACCATCCACTGATATAGGTAAATGTCATCGACATAATATCAAAAGGTATATCTCACTCTATGAAAATAGACGTACAGATATATCAATTTGAAATTGGTGCACAACAGCGGATATTCAAAACCATATATTTGCCGACCGGCAAACAGCCCAGGTGATCTCCTCAAATATCACCGATTACAACGAATCCCGATATAATGAGGATGATCACCCAATTCCCAATAACTTACTCCCACTCATCATCTGTAAAACTATACAGATGTGAGAATCAAACCTGGTAAATACATACCCTGGAGCAAGTGTCCAATCGGGAAATCGGTTTTCTTTTAACAGTACACAGCTGAACTGAAACATTGAAATGTTTCGATGGAGTATCCTGGTATTCCTAGTAATGCCTCTACCATTATCCAGATTCACAACTATAACCGTATAATTCTTTGCCACCTCTCCAAATCCCTTTATATGTCTTTAGTCATTACCTTCTGCACACCCCTTTAGGCCAATTGGTTTTCTTCCTTCCCTACCGTTCGGCACCAGCCTATGGTTTGGAAGAAGACTATCCAATAAGCATAAAAGGTGTACTGTCCTAATCCTAGGAGCACTCGCAATGCGAGAGAAGGTGAAGAGGAAAGACAACTGAATAAACCGTATTCCTATTTCTCCTGGACCAGAATCCATCCCCGAACTGGAACAAGTTCCTTTCGAGTTCGTATATAACCATACGATGGAGTATCCAATAAACTGTGGATCTTCGTAGTGATACGGAGTGTCCTGGAGAAATACAAAGATGATTTAGGATTGGCGAAGAAATACTTGGTTTGGTTGTGAATATCAGTCGCAATTTACTTTGCCCTCTTACTAATCCCTTTCTTTGTCTTAACTTAATACCTTCTGCACACCATCGTTATGCTAATTGGTTTTCTTCATTCCCCACCGTTCGGCACCAGCCTAAGGTTTGGAAGACGACTATCCAATTTGCATAATAGGTGTACTACTCCTAAGCCAAGGAGTACTCGCAACCTGAGAGAAGGTGAAAAGAAAAGACAACTGAATAGTCCTATCCGTTTTCTCCAGAACCAGAAACCATCCTCGAAGTCCTTCGAGTTCGTATATAACCATACGATGGTTTTGTCCAATGGAAGTGGACATTCGTAGTAATACGGGGTGTCCTGGAGAAAAGGGTAAAAGTAGGAGTGGCAATGAGGTTTGCAACTCTGACAATCCAAAAGCCAGTGTTAAGAAGGTTCGGTCAACTTGGTCACTGAGTCATAGTCTAGGGTCGGGTCAATGGTCGCTGCCAAAGAGAGAGAGAAAAGAAAACACTCAGCGTGCACTCTAACCTAGATCAGAATGGTTATCACTTTATCTAATCTGGAAACCTCCCACTGTACCTCAAATTCTCCTCCAAACCTGAAAGAAGAATTAGTCGGGATCACCCGAGGAGTAAACCAACTCATCAGTGGGAATCGGGATCCAACTATCATCGCATGACAACGTGACGGAATCCACTCACATTATCATACTCCAGAAGGTATGAGCATGTCTGGCAAGTTTCAGTTCTTTTGAAACTCCCGATGTGATTCTTACCCCTAGGACCCAAGTGACCTTGACACAGTCAACAAATCAAAGAGTCCTAGTCAAGTTCAACCCGTCATTATCCTGGATTGCATTAAACCCACCCGTATGAGCCCTTGACACAGTCAACAAGGCCGCACGACTGTCCTAACCAATCCCATTAATATGCTACAAACAAACACTACTTAGCTACCGCACACTACGCCTTGACACAGTCAACAAACGCAGCACGAATACTAAGTAATACTTGTAAGAAATGACGGAGGGCTACGTGTAGTTTTTGGCGAAAAACCTTTAACGTAATGAACTTGATATTGTTGAAGGAACTGCATAGCCTTTTTAGAAAATATAGTGACGAAAACCTTTACTAAAGAGGTCACTCCCGGTGAAGGGATCTCGGCTCTTTCCCCGTAGAATGAGGTGCAGGATATTCCAACTGAATACCACGATGCAAAGCAAAAGTAATCGGCTATAGTGAAGTTAATGCCCTGACGCAAACTTCTGTCCAAGGGGTCACTCCCGGTGAAGGCATCTCGGCCCTTGCCTCGTCGACTGAGGAGCAGGATATTCCAAATGAATACCACGATGCAAAACAAAAGTGAACGTCCTTGCAATAACAGCTTTTTGAAAAGTGTTCCAACAACATCAGAATAGGTTTGTTTATCTTGCATTGATCTGAATCAACGCAGTCCCATCAATTGATCACACCACAAAGAACGAAAATATACTGACGTACGTATATGCCATCCGCATTCGCCACTAGGTCCCGTCATCACCCGTTAGGTTAGCTAACTAACGGCAGAGCGGGGACTGGACTAGCGCGGATGAAAAACATATACAACATCTACTAATATATATACCAATATATAGTATTTCGCTCAAGGCGTGAATAAAATGCAACATCACAGAAATTTACAGCATCACAGAACAATACAGATATCTGGAAGCCCCGGGTTTCACAGAGCCGCTGCTGAAACCCGACGTTCCCCTGGTCGTGTGGATAGCCTGTGCAATGAGATCCTAGACCCCTACGGGCGCGGCAAGTCACCCGCCAAAGCCTGAAGCGAGGCAGCCCCCTTCAGCACCGTGAATGGACCACCCAGCACTTCACGGAATCCGGTAACTTGGGCACCCCTCCTGGGTCAACCTGTACCCCCTACGAGTGCAGCGAATAGCCCGCCAATTCCAGACTGAAGCCCCCTCCGTCTCAATGCCCTGAGATGCGGGCCCGTTGCCCTCTAGAACCCGGCTATCCGTGCACCCCTCCGCGGGGTAACCCTAGTAGAGAAAGTAAAAATATACATACAACGGGTACATCGACCGCAACCAGGTCGTGCCCCAAAAGAATAATACAAACAGGCAGTGACGGCAGTCCACATGTCGGACGCTCGGCCCGCAATAACAAATGTACATAATACAACAAAACTGTACTAGCATTGCATCCAGGCTATCCCCCACGACCGATCCGCAACAACACAGCATAAACATAGAACATCAACGTGAAAGTCACGTTCGCAAATCCGTCTAACCGGGCTATATCAGTTAGACAGGATTTACCGATCAAGTGATATTCACGGTCACAGATATAATGTAAATACTGTGAAATAATGTGTTTAAAATATCCAATCGATCAAAAATTAACAAGTGGGCCCCCAAGTAATACTGTAGCACTCACAGAAAATCTGGGCCCAATTTTAATATTCCAAAACCCCTATTTTTAGCCCACAAGCCCACTGCAGAAAAACGACGACATGATGACTCATTACTGCGGCGGATCCGCGGCCTGATAAAGGTTAATGGCCGCGGATCCGCGCTCTTATTGAGGGATTACATTGTCGAATTTTCCCAGTGTTCTTAGAACTCCCTGCACATCATTCTGAGACAACCTGAAAAATTTTTGGAGACCAAAAAATTTCAACAGAAACTGATGTGAAGGTAAATACAGTTTTTGGGATTTTGGTCGATCGGATAAGTAAAACGCATTAGAACAAACCAGACAAGGTTAATGGCGTGGCTCTGATACCATGTTGCGCCACGGCAGCGCCCCGGCCGTCTATCCGAGGCCAAAATGCGGAATCAAAATTTTTCTTAACTTTAAACTGGCGCTACCGCGGACAATTACCCGGATCGAAACCATTAACCTATACTAGCTAACTAGAGATGGGGTGAGAGATGTACCGAGCGATCCGAGTCCTCCGGTCTTCTCGTCGTCGTCCCGATCTCCCGCGGATCCTCCGGTCGTCACGTCCTTGCCGGAAGGGCACCACATTGTCTGCATCTTTTACGGGCTCCCACCTCAATACCGAGGCAACTCGGGCATGAAGCTGGCAAGTCGACATGCCCAAGAAGTGCTGTAGAATGTAGTGTAGATCATGCTAGTCTCATTTGGGGTTTGTAGTTGCCTTGATGGAGGAATGGAATTTTCAAGTGGAGCTAGAATGTGTGTAGTATGGAAAAATGAGATGAACAAATTTTTTCCTTCATCCAAATGAAAATCAACCCCTCTCATTTTTCCTCTCCTCATCCAAAAGAGTGGCCGGCCTCAATTGTATGGAAATGGTGGTGAGAAAAATCACAAAACAAGAAGGAAGGTAAGTCTAGGAAAAAGGAATGGGTGACCACATCCAAACATCAACCATGCTTATTTCTTCTATTCACACCATAACCTTTCAAATCTCATTAATGCAAAATCATGGATGAAAGATATCATAATGAAGACATATGCAAGAAACCCCCTACACAAATGTTATTTGCACAATTGCAAATAACCCCCTCCATCGGAAAAGTTCGGCCGGGAAAGAACAAAGGAAAACCGGCCGGAACGGAATGCAAACTGGCAACTCCAGAAAACTGGTCCCGTAATAAATTACAGGAAAAACCCCGATACTGTGCATACACACCCGCATCTGTATTCTGACTGGATACAAATGCAATGAGACAAAATCTACACTGTACTAAACTAGAATCCGGCTTAAACCAAAGCCGGCTAGTAAAATCCGTTCGATCCTGATCCGTGCAATACCGCACGTATCTGATCGAACCCTGCCATATATCCATACGGCTACTAGTACAAACCGTCCGATCCTGATCCGTGCAATACCGCACGTATCTGATCGGACCCTGCCATATCTCCATACGGCCTCTACAGCGTTTCGCCCGAAAGCTTGAGTAACTGAAAGTGTGGTGGACTCTAAAGACTCGTCAATACTATGGCTGTGGATTTAACCACTAGCACGTCAGAGGTATTAGCCAATACATGACGGGCCACCAGCTATTGACCAAAAGGGACGTCGATGAGCGAACTCATCCTGACACCCTACTGAGCCTGTCAGTGACAATATCCGTACAGTCCGGTCCGTTCATCTATGAGCATCGCATGGCGGGCCTAGGGGGTTGGTAAAAGTCAGACCCCCAAAGGCGGTACAAGTCGTGTCGGAGTGAAGCCCAGAACACCCTGAGATACTACTGGAATACCTACCAGTAAATCTCCTGCCTCGGCCGAGGGCTTTGTGTAATGGCTCTTCTAGACACAGCGCGACCTCACCCCCAATACCGGGAGAGACGAACCCCTGCAGATCCGCTCATTGCCTCCATGTGGCTCGGGACTGTACCCAACTAAAACCTGTTTGCACGACTCCTTTGAGCCGTGGTAGGGTAGTAATCAAAGCACAGTGGGAACTCACACGAGACAAATGACGATCTCAGGTCGATGAACTAACCTGTACACATGTCACCTGGGAACTGCTATCTGACGTCTGGTATAATCCCAACTAGCAGGTTCCCGGCGAGTCCTGTCCGGTGTACTCATAACCCAATGAGCACCTGTATACATCTTAGGTGAACCAACTGACACCAGTGGCTTGTGAGACCGGCCACCGCCCCTCGTCGGGGTCTCGACTGTATACACTAGTCTACTAATGGAGTGTCGATGCCCTGTCTCGAAACTCCCACGACTAGGGACCATTTAAGGATGTGCTTATAGACCCCAGCTCCCACGTATATGATCGCCATCATACTGCTGGTCGTCAAGCAAGAATCCTAGGGGCTCTATCAACGTGTAATAGCGACCTGTCAGGTCACCTAAAGCAGTACACGATGATAAAGATAAACCAGATAGCATACTATCATCTCGAGTAAGACTGTTCTACCGGGATAGGTCCTCCCTCAATCATTGCAATCACGTGCCTGTGATCCAATAATTGACTCTGAGGGCACTATCTCCAACACCATCGGAAAAGTCCGGCCGGGAAAGAACAAAGGAAAACCGGCCGGAACGGAATGCAAACTGGCAACTCCAGAAAACTGGTCCCGTAATAAATTACAGGAAAACCCCGATACTGTGCATACACACTCGCACCTGTATTCCGTCCGGATACAAATGCAAATAGACAAAATCTACACTGTACTAAACTAGGATCCGGCTTAAACCAAAGCCGGCTAGTAAAATTCGTCCGATCCTGATCCGTGCAATACCGCACGTATCAGATCGAACCCTGCCATATATCCATACGGCCACTAGTACAAACCGTCCGATCCTGATCCGTGCAATACCGCACGTATCTGATCGGACCCTGCCATATCTCCATACGGCCTCTACAACGTTTCGCCCGAAAGCTGAGTAACTGAATGTGTGGTGGACTCTAAAGACTCGTCAATACTATGGCTGTGGATTTAACCACTAGCACGTCAGAGCTATAAGCCAATACGTAACGGGCCACCAGCTATTGACCAAAAGGGACGTCGATGAGCGAACTCATCCTGACACCCTACTGAGCCTGTCAGTGACAATATCCGTACAGTCCGGTCCGTTCGTCTACGAGCATCGCATGGCGGGCCTAGGGGGTTGGTAAAAGTCAGACCCCCAAAAGCGGTACAAGTCGTGTCGGAGTGTAGCCCAGAACACCCTGAGATAATACTGGAATACCTACCAGTAAATCTCCTGCCTTGGCCAAGGACTTCGTGTAATGGCTCTCCTAGACACAGCGCGACCTCACCCCCAATACCGGGAGAGACGAAACCCCCGAAGATCCGCTCACTGCCTCCATGTGGCTCGGGACTGTACCCAACTAAAACCTGTTTGCACGACTCCTTTGAGCCGTGGTAGGGTAGTAATCAAAGCACAGTGGGAACTCACACGAGACAAATGACGATCTCAGGTCGATGAACTAACCTGTACACTTGTCACCTGGGAACTGCTATCTGACGTCTGGTATAATCCCAACTAGCAGGTTCCCGGCGAGTCCTGTCCGGTGTACTCATAACCCAATGAGCACCTGTATACATCTTAGGTGAACCAACTGACACCAGTGGCTTGTGAGACCGGCCACCGCCCCTCGTCGGGGTCTCGACTGTATACACTAGTCTACTCTGGAGAATCGATGCCCTGTCTCGAAACTCCCACGACTAGGGACCTTTTAAGGATGTGCTTATAGACTCCAGCTCTCACTTATATGATCGCCCTCATACTGCTGGCAGTCAAGCAAGAATCCTAGGGGCTCTATCAACGTGCAATAGCGACCTGTAAGGTCACCTGAAACAGTACACGATGATAAAGGTAAACCAGATAGCAAACTATCATCTCGAGTAAGACTGTCGTACCGGGATAGGTCCTCCCTCATTCATTGCAATCACGTGCCTGTGATCCAATAATTGACTCTGAGGGCACTATCTCCAACAGCTAGCCCTGCCCTGCTCTGCCGTTAGTTACCTAACCTAACGGTGCACGAGGGGACATCGAGGCGAATGCAGATGGCATAAGTGTACGTCGTATTTATCTGTGATGTTTAGGTACTTAAATGGTGGGACTTCATTAATGAGATTAATGAAATAAAAGAAACCTAAGATGTTGTAGAATCGAATTTCAAAATAAAATAGGTAGCTACAGTTCTTGCTTTGCACAGAGGTATATGTGATATATCCTGCACCTTATTCAATGAGGAAAGGGCCGAGATCCCTTCACCGGGAGTGACTCCTTTAGCAATAACTGGCAGATGCTACACACTCGGTTTGTCTTTTGATTGCTTTTAAGAGTTTTTGCTTTGCACAGTGATATATACGATATATCCCGCACCTCATTCGACGAGGAAAGGACCGACGATCCCTTCACCGGGAGTGACTCCTTTAGCAAAACTAGAAAAGCCTCAAAAGCACTCCATTTCAAAATCATTTGATTCTACAACGATATCAAGTTCATTACGCAATAGGTTTTCAGAAAAACCTATCGTAGCCCTCCGTCATTTCAGATAAGTCCTATTTAATATTCGTGCTACGTTTGTTGACCTCCGTCAAGGCGTAGTGTGCGGTAGCTAACTAGTATTTATCTGCTTATGCATATGATGCAGATTGGATTAGGGTAGTCGTGCGACCTTGTTGGCCTTTGTCAAGGGCCGTGCGGATGGGTTTAATTCAATCAGGAAATGACGGGTTGAACTTGACTAGCATCCTATGGTTTGTTGGCCTTTGTCAAGGTCATAGGAGGTTAGGGGCAAAATATTATCGGGAATTTCAAGTGTTGAAATTTGCAATGAGATTGCATACCTTCTATGAGATAGTTGGATCCCGATACCCGCTGCGAGTAAGTGTTACTCCTGGGAGAGTTTTATACATTACAATTAGCCGATCAAGTAGGTGTCTAGAAAGGTGTCAACGGGGTTACGCCTCTAGGAAAACGAGGTTTACATTAATTAGGTTCGTGCGAAAGCACGAGGGACCTCCCTCAAAGTACCGACACTGGCCTGGCTGAAAGATTGGCGAACTTATAGTGTGCAATTAATCCCGGCTAGTCTTTCCTTTTAGGGTTTGAAGGAAGATTTGATAAAAAGCAGTGGGAGCCATCCTGATTAGATAAAATAATAACCAATCTATTCTTGCAAGAGCGCACGCTGAGTGTTTTCTTCTCTCTCTCTCCAGGTAGCGACCATATCACGCCTTAATCAAGATAATAATACGGATATTTGACCGAACCCGCTTGTTATACTGAGCTGGGGAACATTGGTCCCGCTCCAACTTATAATAGTTATAAGACAGAGCAGGAAAATAGGGGATTACCAGAATTCCCGTGCCGCCCAAACGAAGAGAGTGCATGCTGATGCATCATCTTCGGGTGTGTTCATTACAGAGAACTGTTTCTCAGTATCCTTTACGTCCTGGGTATGTGATACCAGATCAGGATCCCAGATATGTAATATGTTACATAGGGCTACAGATAGGTAGAGAACTGAGAACGGGTGATAAGTTTCATGAGGCAGAAAACGGGGCAAGAGTTGCAGCCAAGTCTGTCGGTCACTGTCACCCTGTATTACAATACATTGATTCTGAACGAATGTTATCAGATACCGAACCTGATATACAAAATCATATCACTCTCTTTGTTAGAAAAGAAAGGATATAATTTTGTATTGATGGATAATGTTTTGAACATTTCCTATATCAAAAGTTGATCGGTTCAGGCACGTTATCTAAAAGCATTGATGTTCTAAATCAAACTACAGTTCTTAGTATACGGATCACACACAAGAGGAAGAGTTCAGAAATGAACGAATTCTTCTTGAGGCATTGTAGACTAGGTCAGATCAATGTGACCCGACTAGCTGGAGTTACATAAAGATGCATATTTAAATTAGTTTGAACTTACATCTTGTGAAACTCGCCAGTCATGTCACAAAGATAAGATGACCAAAGCTCCGTTTACTGGAAACAGAGAAAGAGTTAATGAACTCTTGGGATGATACATGTTGATGTATGTAAGGTCCCCTGTCTACACATGCCAAGACCGGTTCTTTATACTTCATTACATTCTCTGATAATCTCTCAAGATTCAGACATATGTTCCTGTTGAAACATGAGTCCGAGCCTTTTGAGATATTCACAGAATATAAGCGAGAAGTAGAGAACCAAAATACGGGTATAAGTATTATGTCCTATGATGAGATCAGGGAGGAGAATACTTGTGCATGGAATTCCTGGACTATTCTAAAGGAGAATGAGATTCTCTCTCAGCATTACTCCTCTGTATACACCATAGCACGATGGTATATCGGGGTGGAGCAATTACACCCTATGTGATAAGGTGTGCTCTATGATGAGTAATACTGAGTTACCTGTTTCCTTTTGGGAGTTATGCGCTTGAGAAGCTGCATACCTATTGAATAGGGTTCAAATCAAATCAGTTGCCTACCACTTCATATGTGATATGGAATGGGAAGAGCCCATATCTTATGCTAGTTAAGATTTGGGGTTGTCCGGGCTATGTCTAAAAGCAAAATCCGGACAAGCTCGAGGCAAGGTCTGTAATGTAGAACTGGAAAGGTTCCAGCTATACAAACTACAGAAGATGATTTGATACAACCAAATGATTCAATAGTTACCAACGAACCTCAGCCTCTCCGCCGATCTAGTAGGGTTCCTCACTCACCTGAGAGATACTTCGGTTTCTCTATGACAGTGGGAGGGAGGACTGCATCATGAGATGATGACCCAACTAGTTTCGAGCTGGCCATCAGGAGTGTGACTCTGTAAGAATGGCTAGATGCTTAGCGATATGAGATGGAATCCTTATACACCAACAAAGTATGGACTTTGGTTGCGATATCTGAAGGGTTAAATCCCCATCAGGAGCAAGTAAATCTTGAGAAGATTACTTGGTGTAGATGGAAAAGTTGAGACTTTCAAAGCTAGACTTGTTAAAAGTGTGCATCATTGACCAGGTGTGGATAATGATGAAACCTTTTTCAAGTAGCTATGCTTAAGTCCATCCAGATCCTACTTGTCACGGCTACATACCATGACTGCGATATCTGGTGGTTGGGTGTCTTGACTGCTTTTCTAAATGATGATTTAGAAGAGAGCGTCTATAAGTACACAGCCAGAGGGCTTCGTAGACAGTGGGAGCAGCGGAAACGTGTGCAAGATGTTTTATGTGATAAAGCAGGCATCGCGGAGTTAGAACATCTGTTTTGATGAATTAGTCAAACAGTTTGACATCATCAAAATGGTAGATGAACCTTGTATAAACAAAAAGGTAGTAGGGAGTATGGTGTTGATCCTCGTAGAGTACGTGGATGACATACTCTTGATAAGAAAGGAGTTTCCTATGCTACGCTCGGTCAATCCCCGTTTATCACAATGATTCTCCATATAGGATAAAGGTGATACCTCCTAAATCCTGGGTTTTGGATCTATGAGATAGATCTAATTGGAAGTTAGGATTCTCACTAGTTGTAGTGAGATGGTATCAACCGATCCTGGGGAGAATCACTGGAATGGTTCCAGGGTGATAATGACGACTAAGTGTCAGTCACAGGCATTGTCTTTACCCTCAGTAAAGGGACGGTATGTTGGAAGAGTTCCAAGCTAGATACCGTGGCATACTAGACGATAAAGGCTGAATACATCGCTACTTAAGATGATACCATAGAGGCAGTCTGGGTGTATAATAGTTCATGAGATGAACTTCGTTCCTACCATTGTGAGACAATGGAGTTATGGCTTATGCCAAGGAACACCCGTCCCATCAGTGACCCAGGCGTATTCTGAGGCCGCATCACCTGATCATGGAGATAGTTGATCTCCAGGGTGATCGAGGTAAGGAGAGTAGATTCTGAGGACAACACAGCGGATCCACTCACAAAGGCCTGTTGCCAAAGAGAGATTTTTTTTATGGGATGGTTGAGTATGAGATACTGCAACCACTGCTACAGATGGCCCTAGTGCAAGTGGGAGATTGTTAGTTATATGTATGCCCTAGAGGCCATTACTATACATAGGATGTATATTGTAGTGGATGCTGGGACATATATAGGAAGGACTTTCTTGCTCGACATGATAGTATGCTATCTGGTTGATCTTTACCTTAACGTGTACACTGATAGTCTCTCTGTTACATGTTGGTAAAGCCCTTAGGATGAGTACTTGACTATCAGGACTATGATGCAGATCATACTAGTAGGGACATGTAGTCCATAAGTACATCCTTCAAAGTCCCTAGTCGAGGGTGTATCGAGACGGGGCATCGATATACCAGAGTAGACTAGCGTATACCGTCTCGACCCATACAGATGGGCGATGGATGATCCTATATCCATTGGTGTTTGACATCAGAGATGATATACGGGTGCTCAGTAGAGACTGGGTACACTAGACGGACTCGCCGAGAACTCCCAGATGGTATTATACCTCACGTCAGATGGCAGTTCTCTGGTGACACTGGTACAGAGTAGTCTGTTGACCCGAGATCGTCATAGAGTCTTGTGTAGTTCCCACTGTGCTTTGATTTCCATCTTACCACGTCCAAGAGGGCGTGCAAAACAGTGGTTTTTGAGTACAGTCCCGAGTCACATATAGGCAATGAGCGATAGGAGGGGATTCGTGTCTCCCGGTATAGGGAGTTGATGTTGCGCTGTGTTCGATTGGCTATAACAGGAAATCCCTGGCCAGGGTTGTTGAGATTTACTGGTAAGTGTTACCAGTAGTTTCTCGAATTGTTATAGATCTCATATCGACACGACTTATTGAGCTATTGGGGTCTGACGTTTACCACCCTAGGAGAGATATGCGACATATCAGACGAACAGACCGGACTGTACGGTAGTGTTACTGGTTGGATTCACTGAAGTGTGAGCGGGCTTGCTCGTCGATCTTCTGATCTCTCAATTCCCTGGTGGCCGTTACGTTTAGCAGACCGCTTGCGGCTTGTGGGTGTTTGATATGATCATCACCTGCTGCCGGCGTATTGACGAGTCTTTAGAGTCCTACACAGAGGTTTCCTGGCTCAAACGAAACGAAATAGGAGCGCATATGAGATATGTGCGGGACCGAGAATAATGCGTGTATGTGATACCGTATTTCATTCTCGCGATGAATGTATCGATTGGTTGTATGCGATATAACCTAGTTATCGAATCAAGGGTTGATTCGATAAGCCGATACATTGGATACTAGTCGGTTATATACGATATGACCGGATCATTGAATCAAGTGTTGATTTAATGATTTAATGCATAATTATATATTAGATATATTACTTGGCATTAACTAGTATTGGTTCACTTTAAATGGATTTTCTCGCTCGGATGTGCACATTGTATATGTGATATACTTTTTGTGCACTTGATTGTATCATGTTTGATGATACATGCTCACTAGGGTTTGTGTAAAGATCAAACCATGGTTACATGATTATGGTTAGGGTTTTGTTTTATTCACTTATTTATTTATCCATTTCTTTTTGGAAAATAATTTGCATAAAGAGAAAATGGTGGCTTTCTTTGTTTGTACATTGAAGCTTCATGAAGCTTTGACCTTGTGACCATTTTGTCTTGATGCTTAACCCTAACCCTTCATTCTAACCATGGTTTATTCTCTACAACAAACTATGGTTGCAAAATGATAAGTATTCATTTATTTTTCTTTTTGAAATATACTTATGATATTCTATCATCTTCTTCTTCTTCTTCACTTCAAGAAAGAAGCTTGCATCCATCAATGGTGATTGATGAATTAGAGTGAGAAATCCAATTCTAAAGTCTACCCACTTCCTATTTCTTCATCCTCTACCTCTTGCCAAGTAGTAGAGTGTGTTTTCTTCACAAGTTTCTTGACTTGGTGAAGTCGGAGCTTGATTTAGCGATGCCTCGACGTAGATCATCTTCGGCATGGACATCGATGACCTAGCCCGTCCATTCTCCGATGAAGCCGACGCTAGAGCCCGGATTTGATTTGGACAGCGGAGAGGACCTCATCTCGGAGCCGTGGAGGTGGAGGACCGGATCTACAAAGGTTGTATTTCGGTTTACTTGTAGTTAAGTGTTAACTAGTTTCTTTTTCGCCTAGTTTTCTAGCCAACGATCCGTTCTAGGGTTTCTCGGCACCGTATTTTTTTGAAATTGGCATGATTGATGCCTGTGAGACCTCTAGTGTGTGCCTAGGAACCCTACAGGGTGTATGTATGTATGCATGTATGCACATCCACATGTGCATGAAACTAGAATGAAAGAAAGAAACACATGCATGCATGCATACATCCATCAAACCCTAGAAAGGTTTCAAGTGAGAAAACTAATGGTTAGATGATAAATCAACACTTAATTTATCAATCCGGTCATATCTCATACGACCCCACCAAAAGCAGGCCACCCGATCAATGTTCGGTCTCATATATATCGGGTGCATGCGCATATCACATACGCGCACCACAACGTTTCGCCTGGACTGGGTAACTCCTTTGTGGGACTCTAAGACTCGTCAATACGCCGGCAGAGGGTGATGATCATATCAGGTACCCTCAAGCCGCAAGCGGTCAGCTAAACGTAACGGCCACCCGGGTATTGAGCGATCAGAAGAAAACAAGCGAACCTGCTACAACTCCCGTCAAGCCATCCGGCAACACTACCGTACAGTCCGGTCTCTTCGTCAGATATGCTGCATATCGAGCCTAGGGATGGTCACGTCGACCCTAATAACTCAATAAGTCGTGCCGGTGAATGGTCTATAACAGATCGAGAAACCACCGATAACACTTATCAGCAAATCTCAGCAGCCCTGGCCAGGGACTTACTGATATAACCAGTCGGGCACAGCACAGCATCAACCCCAATACCGGGAGAGACGAAACCCCTCCTATCGCTCATTGCCTTCGTGTGTCTCGGGACTGTACCCAACGGCCACCTGTTTGCACGACTCAGTAGAGCCGTGGTAGGGTGGCAATCAAAGTACAGTGGGAGAACACACAAGACTATGACGATCTCGGGTCTACAGACTAACCTGTACCAGTGTCACCTGAGAACTGCTATCCGACGATAGATATAATTCCATATAGGAGTTCTCGGCGAGTCCGTCCAGTGTACCCAGTCACCACTGAGCACCCGTATATGATCTTGATGTCAAACACCAATGGATATGGGATCATCCATCGCCCATCACATGGGTCTAGTATCATATACGCTAGTCTACTCTGGTATATCAATGCCCCGTCTCGATATACCTACGACTAGGGACTTTCCAGGATATGCTTATAGACTACAGATGTCCCACTAGTATGATCTCCATCATAATCAGAGCAGTCAAGCCAATATCCTCAGGGCTTTATCATCTTGTATGAGTGAATAACAAGCATGATCAAATCAACATGTCAGATAAAGAAGAACCAGATAGCATACTATCATGTCGAGCAAGAATGCATACTGAATATATATATATATATACATGTATAGATACATCCACTATCACATAATGGCCACTAGGGCATACATATATCCAACAATCTCCCATTTGCACTAAGGCCAGTTATTGGCGTATCTCATACCCAACTTCTCAAAAAGTCGCTCATGCTGCGGCTGAGGGAGGGCCTTGGTGAATGGATCCGCGGCGTTATTCTTTGTGTCTACCCTCCTAATCTCGATCTCGCGGCGATCTACAATCTCCCGGATCAAATGAAAACGCCTCAGGATGTGTCTGGACCGTTGATGGGATCTGGGCTCCTTGGCTAACGCCACAGCCCCATTATTGTCACAATACAAAGGTATTGGATCAATAATGGTTGGAACTACTCCTAGCTCCGAGACGAACTTCTTCATCCAGACGGCTTCCTTGGCGGCATCATTTGCAGCAATGTACTCAGCTTCCATCGTAGAGTCTGCAACGGTATCTTGTTTGGAACTCTTCCAACTCACCGCCCCTCTATTGAGGGTAAATACAAACCCAGTGATAGATTTGCTGTCGTCCTTATCGCTCTGGAAGCTCGAATCGGTAAAGCCCTCCATTTGGAGATCTCCATTACCATACACCAAGAACAATTCTTTAGTCATTCGCAAGTACTTAAGAATGTTCTTCACTGCTGTCCAGTGATTCTCCCCTGGGTTGGATTGATACCTGCTTACAACACTAAGTGCGTAAGCTATATCTGGACGTGTACATAACATCGCATACATTATAGATCCTACTGCCGAAGCATAGGGTATAATACTCATGCGAGCTCTCTCTTCATCGGTCTTTGGACAAGAATCCTTGGAGAGAGTGACCCCATGGCAAGCGGGTAAGGCAGCCCGCTTGGAGTCTTCCATACTAAACCTTTTTAGGATGGTGTCAATGTACCTGGTTTGGGACAATCCCAATAACCTTTTGGATCTATCCCTATAGATCCTTATGCCCAGAATGTACGTGGCATCACCCAGGTCCTTCATGGAGAACCTCAGTGATAAGAAAGATTTGACCGACTGTAGCATAGGAATATCATTTCCTATCAGAAGAATGTCGTCCACGTACAATACGAGGAATGTGACAGCTCTCCCTACAGCCTTCTTATAAACACAAGGTTCATCTGGATTTTTGATGAAATCAAACTCTTTGATGACATCATCGAAACAGATGTTTCAACTCCGTGATGCCTGCTTTAACCCATATATGGATTTAAGCAATTTACATGCTTTCCCGCTGCTCCCACTGTCAATGAAGCCCTCTGGCTGATCCATATAAACACATTCTTCTAAATTTCCATTTAGAAATGCGGTTTTAACGTCCATCTGCCAGATTTCATAGTCGTAGTGAGCAGCAATAGCAAGTAGGATCCGAATGGATTTAAGCATGGCTACGGGAGAAAAAGTCTCGTCATAGTCCAAACCTGGTCTTTGACGAAAACCCTTCGCCACAAGTCTTGCCTTATAGGTCTCCACCTGCCCATCTACACCAATCTTTCTTTTAAAGATCCATTTGCACCCTACAGGTTTTACCCCAGGGGGTACAACGTCCAAAGTCCACACTTTGTTGATGTACATAGACTCCATTTCAGATCTCATGGCATCCAGCCACTTCACAGAGTCTTTACTCGTGATAGCTTGCTGAAAACTGGTAGGATCATCATCATCCATGATGCAATCTTCTCCGTTACCATCAATGAGGAAACCGTAGTACCTCTCCGATGGGCGAGAAGTCCTATCAGACCTACGGAGTGGCCGAGGTTCTTCAGTTTCTGTTTCAACAGCCGGTTCAACTAAATCGTCATTTGTAGTTTGTGTCTCTAGAACCTCTTCTAGATCCATCACCTTGCCATCAACTTTGTCTGTGAAAAACTCTTTTTCCAAGAATGTGGCATGTTGAGAAACGAACACTTTTTGTTCCTCTTTGTGGTAGAATAGATATCCATAAGAATTCTTTGGATATCCCACAAAGTTACACATGACAGACCGTGTCTCGAGTTTATCCGGATTCTGCTTTTTAACATAGGCCGGGCAACCCCAAATCTTAATACTCTTAAGAGATGGTCTCTTCCCATGCCATATCTCATATGGCGTGGTAGACACGGTTTTGGTTGGAACCCTGTTTAGCAGAAACGCTGCAGTCTCCAATGCATGCCCCCAAAACGAGACTGGTAACTCAGCGTCACTCATCATGGACTGGACCATATCTAATAGGGTCCTATTCCGTCGTTCTGACACACCGTTGTGCTGTGGTGTGTAAGGAGGAGTGAGCTGAGAGAGAATCCCATTCTCTTTTAGGAAGTGTGCAAATTCTGTACTGAGATACTCACCACCTCGATCTGATCGAAGCATTTTGATACTCAAGCCGGTTTGTTTTTCTACTTCTTGTTTATATTCAATGAATTTCTCGAAAGCTTCGGACTTGTGCTTTAATAAAAATACATGACCGAATCTTGAGAAATCGTCAGTGAACGTAATGAAGTATGAAAAACCGCCTCTGGCCTGTGTAGACATTGGCCCACATACATCACTATGTATGAGGCCCAGGAGCTGAGTAGCTCTTTCTCCGTGTCCGGTAAACGGAGTTTTGGTCATTTTACCCTTGATACAAGACTGGCAAGTCGCATAAGATTTACATTCAAAAGAATTTAAATATCCATCTTTGTGTAACTTGTTTAGTCTTGTTTCGTTAATATAACCAAGTCTACAGTGCCAAAGAAAAGCTTCATTTGATTCTGAAAGTTTTCTTTTATTAGTGTGTTGTATACTAAAAACTGTGTGTTGATTTAGGACATATATTCCGTTGTTAAGCGTACCATACCCAACCAACATTTGATTCAGGTTAATGTTCATAACATTGTTCTGCAATACAAAATTATACCCCTCATTGTCCAACAAAGAAATGGATATTATATTACATAGCATACTTGGTACAAAATAACATGGATTTAAAACCAAAATACATCCAGATGGCAACCCCAAGTGATACTCTCCCACTGCGACTGTATGTACATTGGAACCATTTCCAACGCAGAGAGTATGGTCACCTGTCTTCAAAACCTTGCTATTTCTCAGCCCCTGCATAGAATTGCAAATGTGAGAACCTGAACCGGTATCCAATACCCAGGAAGCAGAGTTTATAGAAAAACAGTTTTCAGTCACAAACGCACCTGAAGCAGAAGCATTACCATGCTTCTTCTTGAGACTTAAGTACTCCGTGCAATTGCGCTTCCAATGTCCTGTCTTGTGGCAGTGAAAACATTCGCCCTTCCCTGAGTCTCCAGCCTTGGACTTTCCCTTTCCCTTCACCTTTTTAACTCCGCCCTTAGGATTAGTGGGTTTCTTCTTTTTCTTTCCCTTGGCCTTGGCTTTCGGGCGAGAAGAGGAAGACTGTCCAATAGTCATAACGGGAGTTTTTGCTAACTTCATAGTGCTCTCTGCACTCCTTAACATATTAAGGAGTTCAGGGAGGTCCTTCTCCATGCCATGCATGTTGAAGTTCACTATGAACTGAGCAAAGGTGGAGGGGAGGGACTGCAGAATAATATCTATATATTGTTCATTGTCCATCGTCCATCCAAGGTCCTCAAGCTCTTCTATAAGAGCTATCATCTTCAGAACATGGTCTCCTACTGGTGTGCCAGGGGCCATTCGCATCTGAAACAATTTCTTTGATGCTTCGTATCGTAATACGCGGGATTGCTCCCCATACAACTCCTTTGTATGGAGCAATATACCGTGAATGTCCATGTCCTCGTGCTGCTTTTGATGTGTGTTATCCATCGATGCAAGCGCGATGCATGTGGCCGTGGCACAGTCAGCGTCCCATGTCTTGCGGACTTCAATGTCCGCAACTGAGGATTTTGGACCAGGTACGGGCGGGGCTGAAGCCGTGAGGACATATGATACTTTATCATAAGTCAAGGCGATTTTCAGATTCCTCAGCCAGTCTTTATAGTTGGTCCCATTCAGTTTGTTTTTATCTAGTAAAAGCTTGAGTCCAGTCATGGGTATCTGCCATTAAGAGAGAGAAAAGAATACACACAGCGAAAGCTCTTGCATAGATTAGATTGGTTTATTATCTTGTCTAATCGATGTTTCCCACAGCTTTTATCGAGTTTTTCTTTCAAACCTTAAAAAGAAAAACTAGCCAGGATTAATTACAGTCTACAACTTCGCTAACCGTTCAGCCAGGCCAGTGTCGGTACTTTGACGGAGGTTCCCCGTGCTTTCGCACGGACCTAATTAGAGTAAACCTCGTTTTCCCAGAGGCGGAGCCCCGTTAACACCTTTCTAGACACCTAATGAGTTAGCTAATTGTAAACTGTAAAACTCTCCTAGGAGCAACTATTGCCCACAGTGGGATCGGGATCCAACCATCACATGGAAGGTATGCAATCTCATTGCAAATTTCAACTATTGAAATTCCCGATGTGGTTTTTACCCTTAATACTCGTGACCTTGGCTAAGGTCAACAAATCACGAGCACTAGTCAAGCTCAACCCGTCATTTCTTGATTAATTAGACCCGTTCACATGACCCTTGGCTAAGTTCAACAAAGTCATATGCCCGTCCTAATTAATCTGCATCATATGCATTTGTAGGAAGACATCACTTAGCTACCGTACACTACGCCTTGACTAAGATCAACAAACGTAGCACAAATACTAAGTACTCTACTTCCTAAAATGACGGAGGGTTGCGGATGATTTTTAAGAAAATCTTTAACGCTTTGAGCTTGATATCGTTGTAGAATCAAGTGGTTTTAAAAAAAAAGGAGTGGCTTAAGCTCCGCAGTTTTTGAAATATTGCTTTTCCATAAAAAGCCGAGTGGTTTTTCAAATCCGATTCTACAACATCTTTTAGGTTTATTTTCTTTACATTAATCACATTAATGTAATCCCATCATTTAAGTCCTTAAGCCAATCACAGAAAAGAAACGAAAATAACACGTACGCTTATGCCATCCGCATTCGCCGCAATGTTCCGTTATGCACCGTTAGGTTACTTAACTAACGGCATACCGGGACGGGACTAGCGCGGGTGTAAAACATAAGCAACGTCTACTATATATCATATATATAATATGTCATTCGTCTCAGATATCACAGAACACAGGCAGCAGAAATATAGATATAACGTGGGATATACTAGGACGTCCGTATTTAGTATTTAGCCAGAATAGAAAATACGGATTCCACAGTCGCGATGAATAGCCAAGCCCACACCCTGGACCCCTACGAGAGCGGCAAGTGACCCTGCAAATTCTGGAGTTTAGGAGACCCGGTCTCGACTCCTCGAGATGGCCTCCCACTGAACTCCAGAACCCGGTCACCTGTGCTCCCCTCCTTGGGTCCATCCTAATGCGGAAAAGTAAATAATATACAACACTGGTAACACAACCTCAATCCGGAAGTGCCCCAAATAAAAGAATATTACATTACATTTGAATTTACATGAATGAAAATATAAAACTCTCATCTCACATAAAAACCCCCGGCTATTCAATCGCGACAATCCTGCACATCATATCTCAGCAACACATAATATCTCATATCATCAACGTAAGTAAGTATGCATACCCCAATTGTCATTGATGTATAGCAACGAAACCGGCGATATCGTACATACTACACTTACAGTCACAGAAAAGAAAGTGTAAAACTGCAATATCTGGAATCCACATTCTCTTTAGACATCGCAAATGCAAAATATCACATATTCCGTATTTCATGTCTAGTAATATGAATTCCACACATTGCATCACATTCCGGATAAACAGACAGTATCGAAGTTTTCAAACGAACGATCAAATACCCAGGATTCACTAAAGCCCAACACTTGAGCAGAGTTCAAACACCTGGAGTGTGACATAGTAGTAGCGGTCCAGCCGTAGAAGGGTCAAGCCAACGCCTCATATGTGGCACGCCGTACTGCCCCAAACCCTAAGGTTCAAAGGGCAGTTCAAGACGGTCACATAATCGAGTTAAGGTTTGTTGTCTTCTGAAGGGACCACCACAAAAAGACTTGCACGTATTTCCAAAGTATTTAAACCTCGTGAATAGTGAGCAAATGATACTCAGTCAAACACTTCAATACTTTCTTATTTACCCGGAAAAGCTACGAAATGAAAATACCGATCAAAATAACGCGTCCAAAACCATCTCCAGATAATACAGTACAACATTCAGATTAAACATACCTAAAACACTATACCAGCAGAAATATGAATTACAGTGAAATTCCCATGCAATAATACTACAGTACGACCGCGGAACCGCGGCCTAAGCAAGGATTTGCCGCGGTTCAGCGGCCAAATTAACTGTTCATGTCTTCGTATTTCACCATAATTCTTATATTTCCCTGCTGTATTTTTTAAGTATTTTTAATTCTGAAAAAGGTCAGATTTTAGAATTTGTCCAGAGAGGGTCCAAGAAAACCGTATTTTTGTCCGATCGGGATTTTTACTTCGTAAAAGCGACGCCTAATGTTCTAGGTCGGCTCTGATACCAATGTAAGGTTTGTGTAGCACCCTATGAAGAGTTTTGAAGCATCACATGTCCAAAAGTTTAAATTTTTATGGTGCTAAACGAACATGCAAAGGAATCGATCCTAGAAAATTAGGGTTTCGAAATTTAAAGCGAACTAATCTAGGGTTTCGAGACTACAACCTTTGTAGCTCCCTTTCGCTGGGCTTCTTGGTCTCTAGGGTGTTGAATGGAAGTCCTTTTGAAGTCCTCTTGTGTCCACGACGATCCACCACGGAGTTCTCCGTCCAAGCTCGCAACTTCGTAAAACCGAAGAGAACACTCTAAACAAGTTGGCTAAACTTGTGTAGAATGAAGTTGTGGTTAAAATTCTCACTTCAAAAACCTTTCTTTAAGTGTGATTTACTCACTAGAAAAAACTAGAGAGCAAATGAGAAAGAGGAAGAAGACGGTGGCAATATTTTTCACAAGAGGTAATAAGATAAAGATAACTCACTAGAAGAAAAGAAATATATCAATATATATTTTATTTCTTCTTACTATGAACCATGGTTAAAGTGATGGAGACATTATTTAACTTGAGTTTTAAATGATAAAGAGAAGGATAACTCAAGTTAAGAGGTAGGTAAGCATGGTTAGGTCAAAGGAAGAATGTAGAAGCTAGAATGATTATCCTTTCCTTTTCATTTTGTTTTAAAACCAAAATTAAATAATAATCCATAATTTAATCCATGGTGTGAGTCTTATATTGCCACCATTTCCATATGCTAACAACCATGATGGATGGGTGTATGTATGTATGTATGCATGTATGCACATCCACATGTGCATGAAACTAGAATGAAAGAAAGAAACACATGCATGCATGCATACATCCATCAAACCGTAGAAAGGTTTCAAGTGAGAAAACTAATGGTTAGATGATAAATAAACACTTAATTTATCAATCCGGTCATATCTCATACGACCCCACCAAAAGCAGGCCACCCGATCAATGTTCGGTATCATATACGCACATTTTAATCGGGTGCATGCGCATATCGCATACGCGCACCACAACGTTTCGCCTGGACTGGGTAACTCCTTTGTGGGACTCTAAGACTCGTCAATACTCCAGCAGAGGGTGATGATCAATCAGGTACCCTCAAGCCGCAAGCGGTCAGCTAAACGTAACGGCCACCCGGGTATTGAGCGATCAGAAGAAAACAAGCGAACCTGCTACAACTCCCGTCAAGCCATCCGGCAACACTACCGTACAGTCCGGTCTCTTCGTCAGATATGCTGCATATCGAGCCTAGGTATGGTCACGTCGACCCTAATAACTCAATAAGTCGTGCCGGTGAATGGTCTATAACAGATCGAGAAACCACCGATAACACTTATCAGCAAATCTCAGCAGCCCTGGCCACGGACTTACTGATATAACCAGTCGGGCACAGCACAGCATCAACCCCAATACCGGGAGAGACGAAACCCCTCCTATCGCTCATTGCCTTCGTGTGTCTCGGGACTGTACCCAACGGCCACCTGTTTGCACGACTCAGTAGAGCCGTGGTAGGGTGGCAATCAAAGTACAGTAGGAGAACACACAAGACTCTATGACGATCTCAGGTCTACAGACTAACATGTACCAGTGTCACCTGAGAACTGCTATCCGACGATAGATATAATTCCATATAGGAGTTCTCGGCGAGTCCGTCCAGTGTACCCAGTCACCACTGAGCACCCGTATATGATCTTGATGTCAAACACCAATGGATATGGGATCATCCATCGCCCATCACATGGGTCTAGTATCATATACGCTAGTCTACTCTGGTATATCAATGCCCCGTCTCGATATACCTACGACTAGGGACTTTCCAGGATATGCTTATAGACTACAGATGTCCCACTAGTATGATCTCCATCATAATCAGAGCAGTCAAGCCAATATCCTCAGGGCTTTATCAGCATGTATGAGTGAATAACAAGCATGATCAAATCAACATGTCAGATAAAGAAGAACCAGATAGCATACTATCATGTCGAGCAAGAATACATACTGAATATATATATATATATATATACATGTATAGATACATCCACTATCACATAATGGCCTCTAGGGCATACATATATCCAACATTTTGATTATGGGGATGCTCTTCCCTGCAGGCGCAAACTCCTGCAGTTAATTACGTTACCGCATCACGATAACCACTTTCTCCTGCTCCAGAAGTTCACTTCGTGTCGTGTGTGTTTTTATTTGTTTTGGTTGACTGTGGATTGTATACGGAGACTAATTTATGTTGTCGCCCGTAGGGCGTGGATTAGCCCAAATCTGTATATCTTAGATTTGGGGTTTTTTATTTAAAGATTGTTAATCTATTTTGAGATTAAGATCGACTTAAATGTATGTGAGCATTTGGGGGCTCGATTTGTTTTTGTTAAGGATACATTAGTCCAATTTGAGACTAAGATCTACTTAACAAGGTTTCAGGTTCATTTTTGTTTCAGATCCAACAGGAGAGCATTTTGGCTCTGTTATTTTAGTTTAAGGACGTTTCGGTCGATTATCGCCATTTTGAAGGCGAAGTTCTATTTTGAGGACATCTCGGTCTGTTGATCACCATTTTGGAGGTGAGATTTTAGTTTAAGGATGTCTCGGTCCGTTGATCACCATTTTGGAGGTGAGAGTTTAGTTTATGGACGTCTCCGTCCGTTGATCTCCATTTTGGAGGCGAAGTTAAAGTTTGAGGACATATCGGTCTATTGATCACCATTTTGGAGGTAACATTTTAGTTTAAGGACGTCTCGGTCCGTTGTTAGTTTAAGAACGTTTCAGTCCGTTGTCCATCATGCGTGCACGTGTGTTTGTTACGTGACGAGATGAGCAACGATGATATGGGATGCATCCAGTTTGGGATGTATTTTGATTTGGGATGTCCACGTCAGTTAGGGAAGTGCGCCAAAAAGCAGTTGGTTGTCGGGACCCGCCACCTCTCTGAAGACGTTGAGGAATTACAACGACATGTATCAGAGGTGTAGAGAGATGTACCGTTAAACCAATTCCCGTATTTGAAGGAAAGGGGATTAATGGTAAACCCAGGAATCATTAGTCGTATTTTGAGACTAAGATTTCCTCTGGGGAATGTGGGATGAATATCGTTTTGGGATATCTTCAGTTGGAAAATCGATAGTCGTATTTGGGACTAAGATCAATTTGGGAAGTAGTGAGCACATGGGCTCGATTAATCTGAATTAGGGAGTTTCTACTCTAAAGGGACCTAACCAACTTGGGCTTGGTCCACTCAGTTTTCTTTTAATTTGAAAAAGAGTACTAACCACTTGTTTGGGCTCAATCCCCTTTTTTGTGCAAAAAGTGCTAAGCACTTATGTAAGTTCTGATGCTCACATATAATCATGTGAGGTCTCCTTCATGGGAATTGCCCAATAAGTATTAAACACTTTACCCCTTTTGTATTTATATGGTGTGCTAAGCACTCTTTATGGCGCCCATGTTCGAAGCATGTGAGGAGCTAGGCGCTTCCTAGTGAGTGTCAAGCACTTTTTATTCTGTAGCGCCCACGTGAGGGTCGCGTGAGGCGCTGGGCACCGCTCAATGAGTGCTAGGCACTCCTTTTTTTCTATGACTCCCATGTGAGGGCATGTGAGGCGCTAGGCACTAGGTCTTTTCCTTATATGCTTTGTTTTGAGGAGTTCGATTTCCTAGTTCTTTTCTGAATCTATGATTCTCAAGAATAAGTTCTTCCCAATGAGAATTAAATTCTCAACTTGTAGGAGACTTGTCTTGTGGATCTCAGATCCAAATAAAGAATTAAGTTCTTTCAAAAGGGTTAAACCTTTCAATAGGTAAATGGGATGCTTTGATCTCTCTTCTTTTTATTTACCTAGGTTTTTTTTTCTGAGAAGGGTGATCTTCTTCTTTCTTCCTTTTTGAAGCTTTCTGCTTTGTTTTTCGAACCTTATGGGGGAGTTCCTCCTTTATATTTGGAAAGAGAGATCATTGGTCGTCGAGACCCACCACCTCTCCGACGACGCTGAGAGATTACAGCGCTATGTATCGAAGGTGTGGAGGGATGTACCCTTTGAACCATGTCCCACTCATTAGAGGGAAGAACATGTTGGAGCTTAAACTCCAAGCTGCTGAAAAAAGCTTCATTGCGTTCGAGCACGTGCGTCGCATGTGATGGGCGCATGTGCGTCGCACGTGTTGCGCACTCGGCAGGCGCACGTGCGTCGCACGTGTTGCGCACTCGGCGGGCGCACGTGCGTTGCACGTGGCGCTTGCGCATATGTGCATCATGGGGGGCAGCGGAGGCCCTAACTTGGAGAACTAAGCTTTTATGGAGAACTAAGCTCCTTTGAGGATTGAATCCTCACACGGCGGGCGCACGTGCGTTGCACGTGGTGCGCCCGTAGTGGACGCACGTGCGTTGCACGTGGCACATATACGCATTATTGTGGGCAGCTAAGGCCCTAACTTAGATAACTAAGCTCCTATTGAGGACTAAGCTCTTTTGAGGATTGAATCATGGCACGGCGGGCGCACGTGCATTGCACGTGATGCGCACGTGGCGGACGCTCGTGTGTTGCACGTGGCGCACATGGCGCTCGCGCATATACGCATTATGGGGGACAGCTAAGCCCCTAACTTGGAGAACTAAGCTCCTATAGAGGACTAAGAACTTTTGAGGATTGAATCCTCCTTTTTCTAAGAGGTATCCACTCTGATTTATATGGGAGTGGTAGAGAAGAGATCTCTCTTTTTCCTGATGTGGGACTAAAAATGTATCCCCTTTGTAGCAGAGCATTACTTAGATTACAAGTGCATAACACATTTGCTCATAACTTTTGATTCCGCATGAATTATGAGGCCCATAATATATCAAATCGAAGGATTTTTCGAGACACTTTCGATACCATCAGAATTTAGCTAATTATCATTCGGGAATTTGTCAAAATACAGCCCGGAAAATACTGGTGTCACAACCCGAAAATGGCACGTGACGACCCTAATACTACGCAACGTCTATAGGCGTAACGAAGTAAAAGAAAGCCAAAACCAAGAAATATAAACCATTAAAAGACAAGAAAAGATAAGAAATATTGTTTAAACTTTTGAAAATCTCAAGTATAAATTCTTTAAGTCCAATTTACTTTCTTGAAAATTTCGGCAGCACCTCCTTTGTAAAAACCAACCCCAAAAATGGGTACAACATAAATATAAAGTAAAGCATCCCCAACGGGAGCAAATCCACGACAAAAGGCAGAAAACAACCACCACAACAGATATACGACACCGTAGCGAAGAAATAAAAGACGATATAAGTAAAAACTGCATAAATGACAACCCAGTCACAAAATAATATACAATATCATCCTCACCAAGTCTCTAAGTCAACATGAGAATAGTAGATGGAGAGTACAAGGATACAACGAATATACAATACAACAACGAATAACCACAAAACCCACCTAAGCAAACTGCACACTGTGAACTGATGCGGTATCCGCAGCAAAAGATGATAAGATAGATGAATAGCCTGCCTCGACTACTCTAGGGAACAACCTGCAAAACAAATTGTGGCACAACGGGGGTGAGTTGCCAAGTCGTGAATAGTAAATAACATATGCAGGTAATCGCAAGTATACACGTACAGCGTGAATCTAACATATGCAATTAATAGCAATAAAAGATCATATGAATGCAATAATCATGAAAGGCACACTAGCAGGTACAACTAATACATGAAGCAATAATAATATGACAATCGGTATGCAATAATCATGCAATAATGATATGAAAATGTATATATGCAACAGTCATGAAAGGTACTCTATCAGGTACAACTAACACATGAAGCAATGCATATAAAATGAAGTATATAAATGCAACAGTCATGAAAGGTACACTAACAGGTACTACTAGTACATGAAGCAGTGCATAAACAATAAATGTGTAGTATGGAATGAAATATGTCATTTCCACGGAATCCTGACATCGTGGTAGGACCAAAATCCATCAAGACAATCCAAATCCCAATTCCTCAAATCAGCCCCCAAATTGGCTCTCATATCATATAAGTCTCACAAATCCTGAATGTACAATATCGAATAAATCTCATATATCCTGAATGTACAAAATCAACAATCTCATAAATATCATGTATCCAATATCAAATGAATCACCTATATCCCAAATCCAATATCAAGTAAATCTCGTATATCCTATATATAATTTGCATGAATAATTAAGATAAAGTATATGAATTTATATGTATACATATATATTAGCGTCCCATTCCACTAATATATATGTATATGCATATATAACAGCGTCCCATTCCACTGTTATATATACTTAGGAGTAAAATATCATGAAAACCAAATGTCAAGCATCGACACAAAATAGTGATCTATTAGGTATTGTCACCAAGACTGGCACCCTGATAGGTACGTATCATACGCTATACTGAAAGCTCGAGTGCCTAATACTGACCCTCGCCTCTCGACGTATCTATACGCACATGACTCCCGTCGGTATCCCCATGATAACCGCCGAGTCATTGGTAATGTCACCGGTGGGTACTTGCCCACCTTCCAGGCTCAATCGGCATGGACCGTCGATCATCTTGCCGAGGAGAACCGTACCGGGCCCCACCATGTACCCTCATACGGCCCCCGACTCCTCGCATGGGGTATATATATCAGAACCGATAAATCTCATGGTGGATGCTGAAATATCATATCAAGGGAAACCGAGTTTTTCAAATAATGCATAATTTCATGAAACTATCACGGTTCCCAAATCCAGAAAACATCATGAAAAAATCCATATCTCAATGCGAAAATCCATGAATAAAATATACGCAACATGAAACTGTAATGTAAGCATATAAAGGAAAAACCGCTAATTAACTGCAACAAGTTAATATAAAATATCATGCGGTTCCTATTTTCTCCAATTCTAAATAACATCAAGTAAAGGTAAACATGTAGCCATAACCAGATATATGTGTAAACATAAAGGTATAGCAAGAGATAGATTTCTACCTATCAGTAATGATGTAATATACCCTCCAGGTATAAGTGTAAGTATGTATGCAAGTATACATGTAGCTATGTCATCATGTGTGTATGTACCTATCGCTAATGGTACAATACTCTATAGGTATACAGGTAACTAGCATGTAAGTATATCAAGTCATATGTGTAAGCATGTGGGTATATAGATATGCTATATGTCATATGCGTAAAGAAATATGAATCAATATCTCAATGTCCCTAACCAAACAATATCATGTTGGATATAGTGCCCTCAAAGTCAATTATTGGATCGCAGGTACGTGATTGCAATGACTGAGGGATGACCTATACCGATATGACAGTCTTGCTCGAGATGATAGTATGCTATCTGGTTTGTCTTTATCTTTGTGCACATGCTTTAGTTCACTATTGCATGTTAATAGAGCCCATGGGAATCTTGCTTGACTGCCAACAGTATGATGGCGATCATATACATGGGAGCTGGGGTCTATAAGCACATACTTAATACATAGTCAACCGTTACGTACAGCTAGTACCTGTGACGTGCTGGTGGTTATACCCAGTGCCAGTGTATTGATGAGTCATTAGAGTCCTCCATAGAAAGTTTCCTAAGTTCGGGCAAAACGTTGTAGAGGCCGTATGGATTTATGGCAGGGTTCGATCATATTCGTGCACTTGTGCACGGATCAGGATCGGATGGATAATACTAGCGGGCTTTGGTTTAAGCCGGATTCTAGTATTATATTGTTGGAATATTTTTGTCTCATTGCATTTGTATTCGGTCGGAATACAAATACGGGTATGTATTTACAGTTGAGGGGTAATCTCGTAATTCGTTACGGGATTATTTTCGGAGTTACCAGTTTCCTTTTTCCGTCTTAAACATCTTGATCTATTGTGAGCAATTTGCATTTGACTTTGACCATTCTTTTCTTGCCTTTTCTTGCACTGGTGGGGCAGCCCATTTCGAGCACTGTGCTGTGGGGGGCTGCATTTATTAGTCAAGGGAGTGGGCATGGTATTTTATGAGGCATGGTGAAAAAGTATGGTGAATGATTAATTTATTCAAGATTGTTTTTTTTGGGAGATCTTTTTTTTATGGTGGCTGGAATATTTGATGGTAGGGGGGTTAATTTATAAGGTTAATGATTCACCTCACCACTACACTCTTACATCCACTGAGAGCACCCCTTGTTCTTTTCTGGCCGAGCCCATGATTGGAAAAAGCTCATTTTCTCTTTGCAAATCCAATGCCCACTTCATTCCATCCAATGGAAACTCCAATTTACCTCCACCCAATTGCTTAGGTATCTTAAGAAAAAGTATTCCACACTCTCTACTTCAATCTTGGACATGTCGGCTAGCAAACTTCATGTCCGAATTGCCTCGGTTCGAGGCGGGAGCCCGTATAAAGATTCGATGACGTGGTGCCACTTTGACGAGCGAGATCGAGGAGCGGACTTCGTCGGCGCAGCAGCGAGGAGTTTGGCGCAGAGATTGAAGACCGAAGGACACGGATCGATCGATATAATCTTTCCAAACTCATTTTACATTTTGCTAGTTTACGGTTAATGGAACGATCTGGGTTTTGGGCTGCGGAGGCGCCGGTTTTGTAAAATGTTTTTGTTCCGCATTCGGCGTCGGTTTGACGGCCGAGGCGCCGCCGTGGCCCAACATGGTATCAGAGCCACGTTATTAACCTGTTCTAGCTTGTTCTAACATGTTTAAAAGCTCGATCGGACAAAATTTCCAAAACCGTAATTTCAGTTCTAAAGTTTCTGTCGAATTTTTTTGTCGTCGAAAAATTATTTTGAGTGTTTCAGAAAAACAGGCAGGCTTTTCTAAGACATCTGTAGAAATTTGGTGGTGTGATACCTCTGTAACGCCGTGGAACCGCGGCCGTACCCACATTTTGGCTGCGGTTCCGCCGCTGTTTTGATGTTTCAGTGCTCCATTTTTCTACAGGTGGTCTTTCACATGGAATTGTGGTTTCTGGAATATTTTGTTTGGGCCCAGATTTGTTAGAGTACCGGTTTTGTACTTGGGGGCCACTTCGGGAAATTTTTGTCGATCGAAAATTTAAACAAGTTAGTTCACAGTGCTTACTTTTCTATCTGTAACCGTGAATGTCATTTGATCGGTAAATCTTGTCTAATTGCTATAGCTCTCTTAGACGGGATTTGCGAATGTGGCATTCACGTTGATGTTCTTTGTTATGCTGTGATGTTGCGGATTTGTCGTGGTGGATAGCTTGTTTGCAATGGTAGTACAGTTTGGATTTATTTGTACATTTGTTATTGCGGGGCGAGCGTCCGACATGTGGACTGTCGTCACTGCCTGTTTGTATATTATTCTTTTGGGGCAAGACCGGGTTGAGGTCGATATACCTGTTGTATATATTTTCCTTTCTGTACTAGGATTACCCCGCGGTGGGGTGCACGGATAGCCGGGTTCTAGAGGCCAACGGGTACGCATCTCATGGCGTTGAGACGGAGGGGGCTTCACTCTAGAATTGGCGGGCTATTCGCCGCACTCGTAGGGGGTATAGGTTGACCCAAGGAGGGGTGCTCAAGTTACCGGATTCCGTGAAGTGCTGGGTGGTCCATTCACGTTGTTGAAAGGGGCTGCCTCGCTTTAGGTTTTGGAGGGTAACTTGCCGCACTCGTAGGGGTCTAGGATTTCATTGCACAGGCTATCCACATGACCAGGGGAACGTCGGGTTTCATTTGCGGCTCTATGAAACCCGGGGATCCCAGATTATTTTTATTGTTCTGTGATGCTTATTACTTTTCTGTGATGTTGCATTTATCACGCCTGGAGAGATTATTATATATTGATATATATATATACTAGTAGATGTTGTATATGTTTTGCACCCGCACTAGTCCAGTCCCCACTTTGTCGTTAGTTAAGTAACCTAACGGGTGATGACAGGACCCAGTGGCGAATGCGGATGGCATATACGTACATTTTATTTTCGTTCTTTTCTGGTGTGATTAATTGTTGGGACTGTGTTGATTCTTATCAATGCAAGAAAAACAAACCTATATTTGATGTTGTTGGAACCAATTTTTCAAAAACCTGTTATTACAAGGGCGTTCTCTTTTGTTTTGCACAGTGGTATTCGGTTATGAATATCCAGCACCTCATTCGACGAGGCAAGGGCCGAGATCCCTTCATCGGGAGTGACCCCTTGGACAGAGGTTTGCGTCAGGGTAATAACTTCACTATAGTCGATTACTTTTTTCTTGGCATCATGGTATTCAGTTGGAATATCCTGCACCTCATTCGACGGGGAAAGAGCCGAGATCCCTTCACCGGGAGTGACCTCTTTAGCAAAGGTTTTCGCTACTATATTTTTATAAAAACTATCTGGTTCCTTCAACGAGATCAAGTTCATTACGTTAAAGGTTTTTCGCCAAAAACCAGTCGTAGCCCTCCGTCATTTCTTACAGGTATTACTTAGTATCTATGTTGTGTATGTTGACCTCTGTCAAGGCACAGTGCTTGGTAGCTGGGTAATGCTTGTTTGTTGCATAGATATGCGATTATTTAGGACAGTCGCACGGTCATTTTGACCTCTGTCAAGGGCACGTGCGGGTGGGTCTAAGTTAATCCAAGACAATGACGGGTTGAACTTGACTTGCGACTTATGATATGTTGACCTCTGTCAAGGTCATAAGCTGCATGGGGTAAAAACCACATCGGGAGTTTCAAACATACAGAAAACTTGCCAGGCTTGCGCATACCTTCTGGAGTGTGATGGCGTGAGTGGCTTCCATCACGTTATCATGCTATGATAGTTGGATCCCGACTCCCACTGATGAGTTGGTTTACTCCTCGGGTGATCCCGACTAATTCTTCTTTCTGGTTTGGAGGAGAATTTGAGAATACAGTGGGAGGTTTCCTGATTAGATAAAATGATTAACCATTCTGATCTAGGTTAGAGTGCACGTAGAGTGTTTCTTCTATCTTTCTCTTTGACTGCGACCTTGGCCCGACCCTATACTATAACTCAGTGACCAAGTTAACCGAACTTTCTTAAAACACTGGCTTTTGGATTGTCTGAGTTGCATACATCATTGCCACTTTTTCTTTTACCCTTTGTGTTTCTCCAGAACACCCTGTATTATTACGAACATCCACTTCCATTGGATAAATCCATCGTATGGTTATATACGAACTCGGAGGAACTTCTTCGAGGATGGATTTTGGTTCTGGAGAGATTGAATAGGATTATTCAGTTGTCTTTTCGTTTTACCTTCTCTCAGGTTGTGAGGGCTCCTAGGATTAGGAGAGGGTACACCTATTACGCTTATTGGATAGTCTTCTTCCAAACCATAGGCATGTGCCGAAAGGTAGGGAATGAAGAAAACCAATTAACCTAAGTTAGGTGTGCAGAAGGTAATAAGTAAAGACAAATAAAGGGATTAGAAAGAGAGCAAAGTAAATTGCGACTGCTAATATTCACGACCAAACCACGTATTTCATCGCCACTCCTACTTCACCTTTGTATTTCTCCAGAACACCCCGTATCACTACGAAAATCTAATTCCATTGGATAAATCCATCGTATGGTTATATACGAACTCAAAGGAATTTTTTCGAGGATGGATTCTGGTTCAGGAGAAATAGTAATAAGGTTTATTCAGTTGTCTTTTATCCTTACCTTCTCTCAGGTTTTGAGTGCTCCTAGGTTTAGGAGAGTACACCTATTATACTTATTGGATAGTCTTCTTCCAAACCATAGGCTGGTGCCGAACGGTAGGGAAGGAAGAAAACCACTTAGCCTAACGATGGTGTACAGAAGGTAATGAGTAAAGACAAATAAAGGAAATTGGAGAGATGGCAAGGAAATATATGGTTACAGTCATGAATCTGATAATGGAAGAGGCATTACTAGGAATACCCGGATACCCCTTCGAAACATTTTTTGTTTCAGTTTCAATGTGCATTGTTAATTGAAAGCTGATTTCCCAATTAGACACTTGCTCCAGGGTATGTATTTACCAGGTATGATTCTCACATCTGTATGGTTTTACAGATGATGAGTGGGAGTAAGTTATTGGGAATTAAGTGATCATCCACATTATATCGGAATTCGTTGTAATTGGTGATATTTGAGGAAATCGTCTGGATACAGTTTTCAACCTACGACGCACAGGATTTGAGTTATTCAACTCAGGGGACTTATACAAAGTATTGTATGTTGTCCAGTGTCCATTAGGACAAAGGGGTTGGTCCTCATACTGTATTCTGTTTACTTATGACTTCTCAATTTTTAGACAAGTGTTTCGTAGAAATACAAGGTCTAATTTTGAGAAGTTATAGGTAAAAGAATAAAGTAGTGAACCACGTATTGCAAGTATCGTGATTCTTCAAGGTGATCGAAGATGTAGATACTTGTGTATGGTATTCAGTATATAGTAATGGTTTTGAGAAACTTTTTTCTCTTTCAGGTTACTCATAATTGGATGCACTCCTAACTTGAGTAATGTTGATCGTCCTCTCTCCATTTAGTTGATATGCACTGGAGACAGCTGCATGATTTGAATCTGGTTCCAATTAAATCAGTGCCTCTATTTCTATATTGCATATAGAATGGTTCGTATCTTAACGATGTTAAGGTACGGGGAGTTGTACGACTTATGCTTAAAACCAGACTCTGGATAACTCAAGGCACATTTTTGTAATGGCTGTTTATGGGTTAACCCGGGCTACGACGATGGTTAACTTTCTACCATCTGGAAGATCAATAGTGATATTGTTCTTGACTCACCACAGTTTTAGTAAAATGGACTTTTTCAGAAAACAGTAGTGGGAGTATGGTAGAACTGGAAGTGGTTCCAGAACCGCAAACGATTACGGAAAATTTAATAGAACCTAAAGATTGAATCAGGTTTGACATTCCATTAGCCATTCCGCAGATATGGTGGGTAACCTCAAGCACCCGAGAGGTACTCAGGTAGCCTCAAGGACGGTGACAGGGAGGTTCTTGTTTACCCAGACTTTACACTACTGTTGTTCCAGAGTATAAGACCCGGCAGGAGGATGAGTATAGCGTCGTTCTAAACTAGCTTTAGAAGTGCACGTGTATATGACTCTGCCAGAGGGTTGTCGTAGTCAGTGGGAGCAGCGGAAGCGTAGTGAACAAGTAGCTTATGTCTATTTATAGACTAAAGCAGATAAAGCGGAGATAGATAATCTATTTCTAATGTGACAGTCATGGGCTTTGACTTTATCAGAATAGGCGATGGATCTGTTAAGAAGGTATTAGGGTGGCATGTCCTGGTTTTTGGATGACATACACATAGTAGGAAGTGAAATTCCTACACTACGATCGGTTATACCGTGGTTGTCACACAGTAGTTTCTCCACATAGGATATGGATATAATATCATATGTTGTTTTTTGCACTAGATGTAATAAGTTGATATATTATTCCAATCCTGGAGAAATGTTCGGAAGCAGCTTATGAACATAAGTGGTTGTTCTAGGGATTTGATAACGACAGCCTCCTTCGGGAGACAGATATCATTCCAGGCTTCCAAGGTGACCCGGATGACAGAGTGACTGTCAGAGTTATAGTTTTCCCTCTGACGAGGGGCAGTAGTTTGGATAGGTAGTCCAAGCGGATACTGAGGGAGGCATAGTGCAGGATACTGATTAAATTCAGTTGACGATACAGTCTAAGAAATTTGCTGGATTTGGAGTTCATTTATGAACTGGGTCCCATCATATATCCAGACATATTCTAAGACAGGTATTGCTCATTTCGGGAGATGGCTTTCTCCGCGAACTTGAGAAAAAGAGAGACATGGAAAGAAACACCAGGGCGGATCCACTCATTGAGGCCATTTCTCGAACACAATAGTTTTACAAACGAGCTTTGTGAAACTGATTAGTAGAGGAGTTGGATGTTCGGTATCACATGAGCTGTGAGTACGCGACATCGCAATAATTAGCCTTAAGTGCAAGTGAGAGATTGTTGGATATAGTGCCCTCAAAGTCAATTATTGGATCGCAGGTACGTGATTGCAATGATTGAGGGAGGACCTATACTGATATGACAGTCTTGCTCGAGATGATAGTATGCTATCTGGTTTGTCTTTATCATTGTGTACATGCTTTAGTTCACTATTGCATGTTGATAGAGCCCATAGGATTCTTGCTTGACTGCCAACAGTATGATGGCGATCATATACGTGGGAGCTGGGGTCTATAAGCACATCCGTAAAGTGTCCCTAGTCGTTGGAGTTTCGAGACAGGGCATCGATACTCCAGAGTAGACTAGTGTATACAGTCGAGACCCCGACGAGGGGCGGTGGCCGGTCTCACAAGCCATTGGTGTCAGTTGGTTCACCGAAGATGTATACAGGTGCTCATTGGGTTATGAGTACACCAGACAGGACTCGCCGGGAAAATGCTAGTTGGTATTATACATATCGTCAGATAGCAGTTCCCTGGTGACATGTGTACAGGTTAGTCTGTCGACCTGAGATCATCATTTGTCTCGTGTGAGTTTCCACTGTGCTTTGATTACTACCCTACCACGGCTCAAAGGATTCGTGCAAACAGGTTTTAGTTGGGTACAGTCCCGAGCCACATGGAGGCAGTGAGCGGATCGTCATGGATTCGTCTCTCTCGGTATTGGGGGTGAGATCACGCTGTGTCTAGGAGAGCCATTACACGAAATCCCTGGCCAGGGAAATCGAGATTTACTGGAAGGTATTCCAGTAGTTTCTCAGGGTGTTCTGAGCTACTCTCCGACACGACTTATACCGCTATTGGGGGTCTGACATTTACCAGCCCCCTAGGCCCTATATGCGATACTCATAGACGAACAGACCGGACTGTACGGATATTGTCACTGTCAGGCACAGTAGGGTTTCAGGATGAGTTCGCTCGCCAGCTTCCCTTCCGTTCAATACATAGTCAACCGTTACGTACAGATAGTACGTGTGACGTGCTGGTGGTTATACCCAGTGCCAGTGTATTGATGAGTCATTAGAGTCCCCCACTGAAAGTTTCCCAAGTTCGGGCGAAACGTTGTAGAGGCTGTATAGATTTATGGCAGGGTTCGATCATATTCGTGCACTTGTGCACGGATCAGGATCGGACAGATAATACTAGCGGGCTTTGGTTTAAGCCGGATTCTAGTATTATATTGTTGGAATATTTTTGTCTCATTGTATTTGTATTCGGTCGGAATACAAATGCGGGTATGTATTTACAGTTGAGGGTTAATCTCATAATTCGTTATGGGATTATTTTTGAAGTTGCCAGTTTCCTTTTCCGTCTTAAACATCTTGATCTATTGTGAGCAATTTGCATTTGACTTTGACCATTCTTTTCTTGCCTTTTCTTGCACTGGTGGGGCAGCCCATTTCGAGCACTGTGTTGTGGGGGGCTGCATTTATTAGGCAAGGGAGTGGGCATGGTGTTTTATGAGGCATGGTGAAAAAGTGTGGTGAATGATTAATTTATTCAATATTGTTATTTTTTGGGGAGATCTTTTTTTTTTATGGTGGCTGTAATATTTGATGGTGGGGGGGTTAATTTATAAGGTTAATGATTCACCTCACCACTACACTCTTACATCCACAGAGAGCACCACATGTTCTTTTTCTGGCCGAGCCCATGATTGGAAAAAGCTCATTTTCTCTTTGCAAATCCAATGCCCACTTCATTCCATCTAATGGCAACTCCAATTTACCTCCACCCAATTGCATGGGTATCTTAAGCCAAAGTATTCCACACTCTCTCTACTTCAATCTTGGACATGTCGGCTAGAAAACTTCATGTCCGAGTTGCCTCGGTTCAAGGCGGGATCCCGTATAAAGATTCGATGACGTGGTGCTACTTTGACGAGCGAGATCGGGGAGCGGACTTCGTCGGCGCAGCAGCGAGGATTTTGGCACAGAAATTGAAGACCGAAGGACACGGATCGATCGGTATAATCTTTCCAAACTCATTTTACATTTTGCTAGTTTACGGTTAATGGAACGATCTGGGTATTTGGGTTGCGGTGGCGCCGGTTTCGTAAAAAGTTTTTGTTCCGCATTTGGCCTCGTTTAGACGGCCGGGGCGCTGCCGTAGCCCAACATATCATATCTATAAGTGGGTTGTGAGTGACATAGCAATTATTGATGGTGTTTGTGGTATACAATCAGTGCTCGTGCAACATGAATCGTCAATAATAGTGCAGTGTCCTAAGGATACTAGTCCAAGCACAACAATATCTAAGCAATAAAATGTATGCGCAATTCTAAATATGAAATAGAATATGCGACAAGTCAAATCATCTCTAACCCAGACGCATAATGCCCTACGAGCGATTCCCCTGTAGATGTTAAATCTACTCACCAACGCTCCTGGCTAAGTAAAGCCTACCACTCGCTTTCCCCTGTTCATAGCGCCCGGAGTCCCCGCCTGCGATCCTGAAAGCATATAACAATAAAGCAAGCGTATATAAGCAATCGACCAAAAATACGTACAACTACGTTGACCGACGCACCAACTCCAAATACACTCTCAAGTATTCGTCAAGTAGCTCACGCGCGTAGCGACACTACGAAACCAACTCAAGAGCAAAAGCTACGCAAAGACACGAACGACATCGGCACGACCCTAACTAGGAACGCAAAACGACACAACTACCAAGCCTAGACCCTGATCGTACCGATCGCGCATTCAAAATACAATAATAAACGTGGAATCAATATAATTAACATCGCAACGTCAAAAAAAACCCACGCCTAAAAGTTACCGAAATCTAGTAAGCAGTATTTATCATTTTAGCACAAAACTACAAGTTTTACCAAAACTATAATTTACGAACATTTTCAAATATCAAGGTTAAACCATTTAAACCTTTACTAAAATTTTAGATTTCACTAATTAAGATTAGCAAAAGTTTAGTTTGTTAATTAGCTTAATTATCCGATTAGGAAAATATCATTTAACCAATTAGCAACTTGATTAAGTTTTCATCATGCTTAACATATTAATTAACCATTTCACTAATCAAAATCCTAACTTGATTACCAAAATGATATCTTGAATCCTAAATATTAATTCAAAAGCTTAAATTAAATATCTAATTAAGCTAATTTAAGGTATTAAGGAACAAAAAGAGATTAGAGTTAAGGTTTATACCTTCAAGAACACCACTTGAAACAAAAATAAAACCAAACTTTAGCCTCCAAAATCCCCACTAGAATGAAGATCCAAGGAAGTTTTGTGAAGAAAGATGAAGGTTTTGGATTATATTTGATTTTCTATGAATTAATTTGGAATTTTCATGATTTTTGAAGCTTTTAAAATGAAGAAATGAGTTTAGAAAGAGAGAGGACAGCAAGGGAATGAGTGTGGCCGGCCAAGGAAGAAGCTAGGGCTTTTGTGGAGGTGTGTAGAATTTTCTAGAAGAAAATTGAAATAATTGTATAATAAAACAAAAAGCTTACGTTCACACTATCTTTTCTTTTTAAAAAAAATAATTAATTCCATCAAAAATCAAGATATTTGGAGAGAAGGTTCTAAACATAATTCTAGTGATTATATTAGCTAAGAAACCTATTTCTAGTAATTAACCCAAATAAACATTTAATTACCACAAAAAAAGTGCGCAAATAAAGTATTAAAATAATATTATTTTAGGGAAAAATTCTATGTGAACCAAAACTTCCCATAGACCCCCAAAGCTCGCGTACTAGCTTTATTTTAGCTAAAATAGGTGCCGGTAAGTTTCTACGAAAGTTTGATCACAATCGGGTTTAAAGGGAAAACACCGACAATTTTACCCTAAAACGGAAAAATTTGCAAAACGATTTCTAAAACGTTGCAATCTCCCCCCTTATAAAAATTCGTCCCCGAATTCAAAATTTTCACTAAGCGTACCTTCAAAGAGAAGATTACAAAACTTCCAAATCTCGCTCGCAACCTTCCAAGTGATCACCTCACTATACGGCTAAGTCCAAGAAAACCCTTCACAGATGGCAAGACCCTTGACCGAAGTTTCTCCACCTACCGAGCCATTAACACAATTGGCTGCCGGTGAACGAAACGATCGCGTCCAAGCCAAATGGTCTGATGCTGAATCATGTGAGAAAGGTTGTGAAAGTAATTGCAAAGTATCGATACAAGGAATACGAGATGAACACTCAATAATCTGGGCGGAAGTGCCAAATCAAAGGCAACGGAACTAACTCGCTTTAAGGATCTTAAAAATACCTACAATGGGATAAGCTTCCCAAAACTCAACACGTCATTCATCGAAAAAATCCGTAGGAATACATGAGCTCCCACTGCAAACTCAAGTCTACGACCACAACGGTCGGCATAAGACCTCTGTCTGCACTGGGCTGTCATCCTCCTGACTGGATCATTTCCGAAGTCTCTAGACTAGTTGGGGTCCAAAAATCATAATCTCGCAGAGTCAGAAAAACAGACTGGAGATCAACACCACCTAACAAACAAAACTTAAAGGTTACCAATTGGAGTGCATCCTGATAACAACTATCGAAGGAGAATCCTAACAATGGCAAGTGACGATCCCAACTGCCGATAACAATTAATACGTACGCACAAGCATATCCTCCAGAGTCGGTATAGCCCGCTCTCACAAAACCATCATCCTGCGGATGGAAAGGCGGAGCTAAAGCTCAACCAGTACCCAAGGCTTCCTGAAGCTCCTGCCCAAGACGGCAAGCGAACATGGTGCCTTCATTCGATACGACCCATGAAGGAACTCCGTGCAATGCACAAACTTAACAAAGAACAACTGAGCAACCCGAGTATAACCGGACAACTAGCATCCGAATGGAGTCACACCCTGACTAAACCTGGGTAGACGCCACAACGAATATTCATGGAGACCTGCTCCCATTCCCACTCTGGAACGGTTAAAGGTTGTAACTCTCCAGCAGGTCTCAGATGCTCAACCTTAGCACACAACAAGACAGATATCTTGAAACGAAACCCGAAACTTTACTCTACATCCCTGCCCACCCATAACTATCTCACAAGTCACGTCAATTATTGGTGAAACTTGAATGAGTACAGAGAGTTGACAGATGTTCCTGCTCTAGGATTTCACGTCTCTACCCAATAGTATCAGGTACACAAACATGTCCTTAAACTTAGCACACCCTTGTCATAAATTAAGGACTCCGAATCATTACCCAGCCAAGTATGCTCAGAATCTCATACGAACGAGCATCGGCGGGCAGTGCCTCACGAAAGCGATTAAGGAAAAATGGTAGGGCACGGACATGAGCAAGTTGTCCCCTTAGTAGTGGCGAACTAAATCTGTACTCAACGATCGCACAAGAACTGTAAATCTGCAGAAGACTGTCTCAACAATCAAAATCCGCTGCAGGAAGATGTACATTAAGCTCTGGTGGTCCGTGAAAATCTGACACGACTCTCCGAACAAGTAGTGTTTCCAAATCTCCAACGCACGACCACCGCGGCCATCTCCAGATCATGAGTGGGATATCCTGCTCGTACTTCCTCCAAATGTCGGGAAGCAAAAGTGATAACTCGAATGTGCCACCTCAGTACACAATCGATCCCCACTCGCGAAACATCACAGTTAAACAACAAAGTCGCCCGAACCAGAAGCAAAGAAAGAACTGATGCAGTTGTTAATCGGGTCTTCAACTGCCGAAAACTCCGCACGCATGCCTCAGTCCAAAGAAAAAGGAACCTCCTTTACAGTCAGTCTAGTCAATGATGCAGCGATACACTAGTAATACTGAACGAAACGGCGGTAACAACCTGCTAAGCCCAAAAATCTGCGGAACTCCGTCCGTACACAAGTCTAGGCCAAAGCTGTACGGCCTCGATCTTCCTCGGGACCATACAAAAACCGTCTCCCGTAACTACAAGACATATGAGTCAACACAAACAAGCCTGAACGAATACTCCGAGAATCTAGCAAACCGCTGGGGCTCTCCCAATGTCTGCAAAACAAATCCTTAAGTGCTATTCATGTCCCTCACGACACATTGAATAGACCAGAATTTCGTCAATAACACAACAATAACTGGTCGAGGAACGGCCTGAAGAAATTTGGTTCATCATATCTATGAATACTGCTAGGGCATTGGTGAGTCCAACGACACCACCAAAACACACAAATCCCGTAGCACGCACAAGGCAGTCTTCAGAATGTCATCACTCCGAACCCGCAACAATGATGACCTGATCCCGAACAAACTTAGAAAAATATCTCGCACTCTGGAGCTGATCGAAGAAATCGTCAATGCGAGGTAAAGGATACCTATCCGCACCGTAAGCCGGTTCAATTGACGATCAATCAATACACAACCTCAACTGCCGTCCTTCTCCTTGACGAACAGAAATAGGAGCTCCCCAATGCGAAACACTCATACGCACAAGCCCCCCAACAAACAACTCTGTAGATGATCCTTAAGCTCCCTAAGTTTCGCTGGCTCATCTGGAACAACGTCGGAAAACTCTCGCACGAAGGAAATTCGGTCCAACAAACCCACTATTGCTCCGGTATCACGAATGAACGCCAAGAATCCTCGACATCTTCTCCTCAAAAGCCGACTAGCGAAAAAGGCTGAATTAAAGCTGTGTGAGGCGGCACCACTGCCTTCCCTTGCACAACAAGAACTGACTCGCCGGGAAAACAAACCCTGTCTGTTTTCTCACGGCAGTCCATAGACGCATAGCACGTAAGTAACCAGTCCATGCCCAGGAGAAAGTCAAATCCAACATTTCTAGAAGGATCAAAACGACGGACGAATCTTTATCTCCTATCCGATTGGCACACGACTGAATTACGTGTTGCACAATAAAAGAATTGCTGACAGAAGTTAACACAACAAACGGCTGATCCAGCTAACCGACTCTCGTCCCAACCACGGCACAAGTGTGTAAAACAAAGAAGTACATCAACAGAACATACGAATTTAGAATACCTGAAAACTCTGCATTGGACGCCCGCGCGTCCCGATGAGTAGAAGCACTCGTGTCTGCCCCCTACCCGCAAATGGCTGAAATCTTCCTTTGCCAACCTGTCCCCTCTGAGCGAACCTTCCGCGACCACGACCTCTCTGCACATAAGCCTGACGCGGTGCTAAAGAACAATGTCTGACGAAGTGATGAAGGCTCCCGCATCTAAAACATCTACGCGATGACTGCTGACCTTCCTAGGGATGAGAGCTGAACGACTGTCCTTGTCCTAAGCCTCTCCTACTCCCGCGACGGTCATGAAATCAGTCTTGATGACTAAGCCTCTGTCTCTGGGCTGGTACACCGGTATGAGTCCTCCACAGTTCCGGAACTCTCAAAGTCTCTGGAATACGTGTCTCGTCAACTGGGGCTGCATCCACTAGTTCTATGTAGGTGACGGAATGCCGCATGCTGATTGCAAGGAACAACTGGGTAACAAGGGTGACAACCTCCTGCCGTTGCGCTCGAACGGCCTCAACAAATGAACTCATCGTCTAGCGCATGTCCTGCATCTCTGCCACAAGCCTAGCGATATTAATTGTCAAAGGCGGATCTATCTACTCTTGTGCAACGAGCGTGCCATCCTGGTCAGTCCTCGTCCTACTCGAGTTAATCCTGACCTCGGCCCTCGCAGCATCACTCTGAGTCCCCATAGTCATCGGCGGCAAAGACTATAAATAGAAATAAGATTCGATATAAACACGGAAATCGAATCACAAGGATATGTCATCAAGAAAGGAATTTCAAGCAATTTGTACCTAGGTCACTTTAGGCGGAGTACCGCATCGTGAGTATGCCGCGGACATACACAAACTACGTTACTCTGGTTAAGCTACCGACTCCATCATACCAAGGTCATCCTACACTCCAAAAGGTAAAACCTAGCGCTCTGATACCAACTTTGTCACGACGCGAAATTGGCATGTGACGGCCCTAATACTACACAACGTCTATAGGCGTAACGCAGTAAAAGAAAGCCAAAACCCAGAAATCTAAACCATTAAAAGACAAGAAAAGATCAGAAACATTATTTAAACTTTTGAAAATCTCAAGTATAAATTCTTTAAGTCCAATTTACTTTCTTGAAAATTTCGGCAGCACCTCCTTTGTAAAAACCAACCCCAAAAATGGGCACAATATAAATATAAAGTAAAGCATCCCCAACGGGAGCAAATCCACGACAAAAGGCGGAAAACAACCACCACAACAGATATACGACGCCGTAGCGAAGAAATAAAAGACTATATAAGTAAAAACTGCATAAAAGACAACCCAGTCACAAAATAATATAAAATATCGTCCTCACCAAGTCTCTAAGTCAACATGAAAATAGTAGATGGAGAGTACAAGGATACAACGAATATACAATACAACAACGAATAACCACAAAACCCACCTAAGCAAACTGCACACTGTGAGCTGATGCGGTATCTGCAGCAAAAGATGATAAGATAGATGAATAGCCTGCCTCGACTACTCTAGGGAACAACCTGCAAAACAAATTATGGCACAACGGGGGTGAGTTGCCAAGTCGTGAATAATAAATAACATATGCAGGTAATCGCAAGTATGCACGTACAGCGTGAATCTAACATATGCAATTAATAGCAATAAAGGTCATATGAATGCAATAATCATGAAAGACATACTAGCAGGTACAACTAATACACGAAGCAATAATAATATGACAATCGGTATGCAATAATCATGCAATAATGATATGAAAATATATATATGCAACAGTCATGAAAGGTACTCTAGCAGGTACAACTAACACATGAAGCAATGCATATAAAATGAAGTATATAAATGCAACAGTCATGAAAGGTACACTAACAGGTACTACTAGTACATGAAGCAGTGCATAAACAATAAATGTGGAGTATGGAATGAAATATGTCATTTCCACGGAATCCTGATATCGTGGTAGGACCAAAATCCATCAAGACAATCCAAATCTCAATTCCTCAAATCAGCCCCCAAATTGGCTCTCATATCATATAAGTCTCACAAATCCTGAATGTACAATATCGAATAAATCTCATATATCCTGAATGTACAAAATCAGCAATCTCATAAATATCCTGTATCCAATATCAAATGAATTACCTATATCCCAAATCCAATATCAAGTAAATCTCGTATATCCTATATATAATTTGCATGAATAATTAAGATAAAGTATATGAATTTATATGTATACATATATATTAGCGTCCCATTCCACTAATATATATGTATATGCATATATAACAGCGTCCCATTCCACTGTTATATATACTTAGGAGTAAAATATCATGAAAACCAAGTGTCAAGCATCGACACAAAATAGTGATCTATCAGGTGCTATCACCAAGACTGGCACCCTGATAGGTACGTATCATACGCTATACCGAAAGCTCAAGTGCCTAACACTGACCTTCGCCTCTCGACGTATCTATACGCACATGACTCCCGTCGGTATCCCCATGATAACCGCCGAGTCATTGGTAATGTCACCGGTGGGTACTTGCCCACCTTCCAGTCTCAATCGGTATGGACCGTCGATCATCTTGCCGAGGGGAACCGTACCCGGCCCCACTATGTACCCTCATACGGCCCCCGACTCTTCGCATGGGGTATATATATCAGAACCGATAAATCTCATGGTGGATGCTGAAATATCATATCAAGGGAAACCGAGTTTTTCAAATAATGCATAATTTCATGAAACTATCACGGTTCCCAAATCCAGAAAAAAACCATATCTCAATGCGAAAATCCATGAATAAAATATACGCAACATAAAACTGTAATGTAAGCATATAAAGGAAAAGCCGCTAATTAACTGCAACAAGTTAATATAAAATATCATGCGGTTCCTATTTTTTCCAATCCTAAATAACTTCAAGTAAAGGTAAACATCTAGCCATAACCAGATATATGTGTAAACATAAAGTTATAGCAAGACATAGATATCACCTATCAGTAATGATGTAATATACCCTCCAGGTATATGTGTAAGTATGTATGCAAGAATACATGTAGCAATGTCATTATGTGTGTATGTATCTATCGCTAATGGTACAACACTCTATAGGTATACAGGTAACTAGTATGTAAGTATGTCAAGGCATATATGTAAGCATGTGGGTATACAGGTATGCAATATGTCATATGCGTAAAGAAATATGAATCAATATCTCAATGTCCCTAACCAAACAATATCATATCTATTAGTGGGTTGTGCGTGACATTGCAATTATTGACGGTGTGTGGCATACAATCAGTGCTCGTGCAATATGAATCGTCAATAATTATGCAGTGTCCTAAGGATACTAGTCCAAGCACAACAATATCTAAGCAATAAAATGTATGCGCAATTCTAAATATGAAATAGAATATGCGACAAGTCAAATCATCTCTAACCCAGACGCATAATGCCATGCGGGCGATTCCCCTGTAGATGTTAAATCTACTCACCAACGCTCCTGGCTAAGTAAAGCCTACCACTCGCTTTCCCCTGTTCGTAGCGCCCGAAGTCCCCGCCTGCGATCCTGAAAGCATATAACAATAAAGCAAGCGTATATAAGCAATCGACCAAAAATACGTACAACTACGTTGACCGACGCACCAACTCCAAACACACTCTCAAGTATTCGTCAAGTGGCTCACGCGCATAGCGACACTACGAAACTAACTCAAGAGCAAAAGCTACACAAAGACACGAGCGACATCGGCATGACCCTAACTAGGAACACAAAGCGACACAACTACCAAGCCTAGACCCTTATCGTACCGATCGCGCATTCAAAACACAATAATAAACGTGGAATCAATATAATTAACGTCGCAACGTCAAAAGAAACCCACGCCTAAAAGTTACCGAAATCTAGTAAGCAGTATTTATCATTTTTGCACAAATCTACAAGTTTTACCAAAACTATAATTTACAAACATTTTCAAATAGCAAGGTTAAACCATTTAAAGTTTTACTAAAATTTTATGTTTCACTAATTAGGATTAGCAAAAGTTTAGTTTGTTAATTAGCTTAATCATCCGATTAGGAAAATATCATGTAACCAATTAGCAACTTAATTAAGTTTTCATCATGCTTAACATATTAATTAACCATTTCACTAATCAAAATCCTAACTTGATTACCAAAATGATATCTTGAATTCTAAATATTAATTTAAAAACTTAAATTAAACATCTAATTAAGCTAATTAAAGGTATTAAGGAACAAAAAGAGATTAGAGTTAAAGTTTTATACCTTCAAGAACACCACTTGAAATAAGAACAAAACCAAATTTTAGCCTCCAAAATCCCCACTAGAATGAAGATCCAAGGAAGTTTTGTGAAGAAAGATGAAGGTTTTGGATTATATTTGATTTTCTATGAATTAATTTGGGTTTTTCATGATTTTTGAAGCTTTAAAAATGAAGAATTGAGTTTAGAAAAAGAGAGGACAGCAAGGGAATGAGTGTGGCCGGCCAAGGAAGAAGCTAGGGCTTGTGTGGAGGTGTGTAGAATTTTCTAGAAGAAAATTGAAATAATTGTATAATAAAACAAAAAGCTTATGTTCACACTATCTTTTCTTTTTAAAAAAAACAATTAATTCCACCAAAAATCAAGATATTTGGAGAGAAACTTCTAAACATAATTCTAGTGATTATATTAGCTAAGAAACCCATTTGTAGTAATTAACCCACATAAACATTTAATTACCACAAAAAAAAGTGCGCAAATAAAGCATTAAAATAATATTATTTTAGGGAAAAATTCTATGTGAACCAAAACTTCCCATAGACCCCCAAACCTCGCGCACTAGATTTATTTTAGCTAAAATAGGTGCCGGTAAGTTTCTACGGAAGTTTGATTACAATCGGGTTAAAAGGGAAAACACCGACAATTTTACCCTAAAACCGAAAAATTTGCAAAACGATTTCTAAAACGTTACAACTGGTTTGCATTTTCTTAAGCGTATCGCTGCCATTTGATACCTTGGACTCTTTTGCGCATAAATTTTTTGCGGGAACAAATTACCCCCACTACTTTTCCACGTAGGTATGTATGTGGGTTAAATAGTGCAGAGTAATACATAGCTTATGACTGGTTTCGGACTGGTATATAACTTTTAGAATCTCGATCTGAGAACATGGTGAGTGGACACAAGTGTCGTCATCTATCATTGACTCAAATCTCAACTCTTAAAGGATATAGTCTAAACCTTGAGGCCTATGAGGTTCACCCTTCTGTTTCTTTATGTCTTAATCTGGCGCGAAGTAGTTTATATACTCATTTCGGAGTTTGTAGTTTATTCACTCGTTTCGGAGTCTCTAGTTTGTGAACTCATTTTCGGAGCATGTAGTTTATTCACTCATTCCGGAGTCTCTAATTTATGGACTCATTTCGGGGTTTGTAGTTCATTCACTCATTCTGGAGCCTCTAGTTTACAGACTCATTTCGGAGTTTTTTGTTTATTCACTCATTCCGGTGTCTCTAGTTTATGGACTCATTTCAGAGTTTTTTTAGTTTACCTCCCTTGGGCTTATAAGAAAATTTGTCCTAACATTATAGTTAACCCCTTGTAATATTTCAGAAAATATAAAATATTATTTTTGGAATCTAATATTAAAATAATATATTTCTCGAAAATTACCCGATTTGCGAATTTGGGGTTTTCGTAAAATGGTGTAAATATATACCAATATTTGTGAAATAATTGGAGATTAAAATGATTTGTTCATTTAAAATATATTTATTGGATTTGGTATTTTTATAATTAATTATATGTAGTTTGAATAAAAATTGATTAGTGCACTACTAATCGCGATTAAGCCAAATCTGTGTTTCTACATTTCTCCATGGCTAGTGCATCATGACATGTTTTATTTTGTGGCATGTTGTTTCATGGGTATTTGTTGATATTTGGTTTTAAGAAAGGAAAAGAAAAGAAAGTGTATTATTGAGGGGAGAGAGAGATGGGACCACATGAGGCATAGCTTGTGAGTGAGGGTGAGAATAAGAGAGAGAGGGGGGCTGCCCATTATCTTCCTTCATCCTCCCTTATTATTTACTTCAACTTCTTCCCTCTCATTTCCATCCACCGTCACCTCCAAGTATCATCTCAAAATCTTCATCCAAACCCTATACTCCCTTCATTAAAAATAATCGCCTCTTCATCCTCAATACATTGGACCAATCAAAGTAGGATTTTGGAGACTTTAGGAAGCTAGGGTTTTTCTTGAGTTGCCCAAATGAGGTATAATTCCTTTCATTTAGCTTAGTTTTTAGTTTCTTGCAACCCAGTTTAGTTTAGATTGTGATTTGGTTAGGGTATGTGATGTTTGGAAAATTCAGGAGAAGGGTTGGGTGATTATGTAGACTTATGACCTGTAGTGGGTGTCTACAAGACCTTAGTGATGCTTTTGCTAACCTAGATCGGATACTAGAACCCAAAACCAGAACTTAGAATTTCCCCGACGTCGATATTTGACAGTTGGTGAGTGTATCTGGGAATCTGGGATGACCCGAGACCATTATAAATTAAGTTCCCGTGATAGTGAAACGTGCAGGCAACCATGAAGCAACACCTGAAACCCGATCCCCTAATGAGCTTTTATGGCCGCAGGTTTAAGGGATTTGGCCGCAAATTGCGGCCAAATTGTGGTGGTTTCGTGTGATTTTTTGACCATAGCTTCCTTATCTGATATCTAGAGCAACCCAATATGCAAAATGTTCCGGTTTGACCTAGGGTGAAATCTGGGAGTGGTTTTCCTAGGTTGTTGTTTTCGTGTTTTGCGATTCTGAAACTTGGGTTTTAGTATTTGATATTGTATTAGGTCGTTGAATGTTTGTACGTCAACGACGAGGGTTGTTTGGTTATTTTTGCATGCGTAGGCTATAGGTTATAACCTATAAGTGTACCGTGTGCTGTATTGGTTTTCAGGACTTGATTTTAATAGCATTGCGACTGTGTATTTATTGTAGGTACTTTCACGTGGATTCCGAGACGACGAAGCACATCGACTACGGGTGAACAAGGAGTTCCGCAGGTGAGTAGATTTATATCTACGGGGGAAGTCGGGTGTATAGCACCCCCGCAAAATTTTGATGGAAACCGATATATAGGATATGGTTAGAGTAACCTATTCTAGGAACCTATAGATGTGATTAAAGGTTTAGTGTGACATGATATGAAAGAAATGATGTCTCGGATTGATACATATATAAGGATATGATAAGTGAACGTGAATCACGATATATAGATAGGTAGTGCACGAGAATAAGTATAAGATTTAGAGTAGCATGACATGAGATTTATAAGATAGGATATATATATATATATATGTAAATGACTTGATGTGGGATATAAATGTGATGAAAAGAATATACGATGTGATATGATGACTTGATTGATATGTCAGTATACGGATGCGAGTCGATATGAGAGGATTGATACCTTTGCTAGTCCCCTGATATGAGATTGTTATGGATGTGACCTGGGATATATACATACATACATACATACATACATATATATATATATATATATATATATATATAATTATGTGAATCATGAGTGATTTGCCATACGAGACGTTAGGTCTGTACCCTCATTGTCATATAGGTTGATAGGATCACTAATGGTTTAATGCCGCCGTACGATGATTTACCGTACGTGATGAGTTTTATGATGATTGATCCATACCCTTGACTAGAGGATGCCGTACGATGGATTATACCGTACGTGATATTGTGAGGCTGGACGCCGATTGATAGATTCACCGACTCGGTCATGTTAGATACGTATACTTTATAGCATTTAGCTGACATTGTACTTTATGCTACGTTCATGTCAATCTCATTGCATTACATAAACCTGTGCTAGTACACCTACACCATTATCGATGATGCGTATGTTACACTTACACAGATTGGCCGGCTCACACACTTTCATCATCGATAATTGCTATGTCACTACACAGTAGAATTACTGCATCATGATATGACTCTTTGCATGATTTACTTGCTATGTTCACATCACTGTTTCATGTTGCAATATATACGGATATGCTTACATTTCTTTTATATGTCGCATATATCATGCTTTATGATTATACGCATTGAGATATGTTGTTTTCATGAGATTTCTGGATTTGAGAACCGTGGTTATTTCAAAAGAAAGTGTGTATTGTTTTAAAAACCTGGTTTCTCTTTATATGATATTTCAGTGCGTCCACCATGCGTTTTCTCGGTTCTGAGACGTGTGATATATGAAACCCGATTCGAGGAGTTGGATGATCCATTTGCGGGTTCATGATGGACCCGGTATGGTACCCTGGGGTAAGAAAAGGATGTAACGCAGTAGACGATGAGCCTGGCCGAGGGACTACTACCTACCGGTGATTGGTTGGACCTGGCGGTTATCCGGAGGATACCGACCAGAGTCGAGAGATGGATATGGGTCGATCCGTACTGCCGGAGCCTGAGGGCCGATCCGGACAGACGGTGCCCATAGGCCGATCCAGACTGACAGAGCCCGAGATATGAGAATTTATGTGTCGATCTTGGACACGGGTTTCATGATGTTTCGAGTGTCAATGTTGGACACTCAGGTTCCATGATTTTGATGTGTCGTTGTTGGACACACGTTGATTGATATCCTCATATTTACAAGCATATGCTTTCATGATATTTACATGCATGATGTTGTTGTGTCATTGGTTGACACGTGGATGAGATCCACATGCATACAGTCATTGATTATATGGTTGGATGATATCCGCATGCATATAGGCATTGAGTATATTGTTGGCACATATGTAGATACGGTCATCCTAGCTATCATAGTATTGCCTTTATGATATAGTTGACCTAGGAATCGTTGTTTTATTCGATTTATACCTGATGATGTTTTCTACTCACAAGTTGGCAACTCACCCCCCCCCTCCCACCCCCGTTGTGCCACAGTTCTTGCAGGTTGACCGCATGGATCAGTAGCGGCATTGCTGGCACATAGTTGCATTCGGGTGATTTCTTTGGTAGGTGGTACATGTTGGATCGTACCACTCTTGTATTTATTATTCCTGTTGTATCTAGTTAACTCCATTAATCAGAAACTAGTATTTGTATATGTAGTAAGACTTAGCAAGACTTGTAGTTGCGAGACTTAGAGCGATGGGTTATATGTTCACTTGGTAGGTTGATGTCTTGCTTATTTCATTATTCTTTGTGCTGATCTTCGTCGTTGGGCGTCGTATACTTATATTATGAGTTGCGTGGTTGTGATTCCGCCGATTGGCGAATTGCTAGCTCCCGCTTGGGATGCCTTTATTATTATTATTATGTATATGTGGTTTGGATCAAAATATACAAAGGAGGTGTTGCCCAAATTTTTAAAAGACGAAACATGTTTTCCAATTACTAAATCCACTTGCATTTTCATGTTCCATTACTTATACATTTAAGAAAACGTTTGATTTCATCATACCTTTATTTTCAAAACTTCACCTCTCTTATTTTCTTAAAAAAGGTTTAGATTTATGGGTTTCGGCTTGCTTGAGTTACGTTACGCCTTTAGACGTAGCGTGATTTAAGTGCCGGTCACGAGCTAATATTTTCGGGTCGTGACAAAGTTGGTATCAAAGCCAGGTTTAACCTTGGTTCGATTCTATGTTTGACTATGCGGAGTCTAGGGCGGATATGTATTTCAGAACCTAGGCTTGACCTTACGGAACTTAGACTTGAACATGGGGGTATTAGACCCGAACTTTCGTTACATAGGCTGACCCTGATTGATGGAGTTGGTAGCTTGAGTAAAGTGACGTACCGTACGTATGTTCCGCGGCATCTTTATGATAGATACTCCACTTAAGAAACCTTAGGATGTACATATTTTGAGATCTTTGATTCTCATCGTCCCTTTAATCATACATCCATTTGAGATCCTTGATTCTATTCGTTTCCATGATCATACTCTTACTGATTTCGTTCCTCCTTATGATCATGTATCCATTTTGGGATTTGTTGATTCTTTTCATCCCTTGATCTATTTTCGCCGATACTTGATTAAGGTTCCTGTCACCATGGTTTGAGCACAGATTGAGCTGCTGCTAGTGATGCAGTCAGGGCGAGCTCTTCATGGACGAGGACTGACCATTGTGTTTTCTGGTGACATGGGAACGCATCGATCTGGTGTTTGTGTTGTGACCTCTTGTTTGAGGCGAGTGTTCAGTTTTGCACCGGATGATCGGGCCATTGCTAGAGGCTGCCTGTTGTGAGAGGACTGTTGATGTACAACCTACCTCAGAGATCGTGACGTCATCTTCTGTGCAGACAGATGACCCAGCTGTTTGCTGAGATTGATAGGATGTCGCTTCCAGGCGTTATGAGCGGAGATCGCTGGAGATTTCAGGCAGAGATGCGAAGGTAGATAGCTAGTCTATCTTGAGTAGAGTTGAGCACTGAGATGATTCGTCTGATTTGATGCGCCGACGCAGGCCCAGTTGAGTTGAAAATCCTCAGTGTGGAGAATCTTACTCAGATCTAGAGTAAATCGACCCAGAGATGACGTTGTTCGTTGGATGCTCCGATAGGAGATCAGTAAGTGGACCAGCTTCGGATAAAGGACCTCACCCAGATGCGTTGTGAGTCGATCGAGAACGGACAAATATAGAGTATTCCTCCGATGATTGGGACGAGTTCCCGAGGACGTGTTCGGCTAGAGATCTTCTACAGAGTGATGAAGATACCGAGTTCGTAATTTTGAGTCCGTGTGAGAGACTCCGGATTGATAGTAGCGAGAACAATTGCAGTACGCAGATAGCATGACGTGACGTCGAAGTGGACGATGATAAAGACGAGTGGAACCAGAGGTTCGTGCGAGATGTTGACGAGCTGTTACTACTCCCCGTCGAAATTAGAGATCTGATATGTATACAGAAGCATTGGGATACGGCTAGTTCCCGAGGAAATGTTGTGCTGAGAATGCAAATGTCCAGAAAACAGAAAAGATTATGTAAGAGTACCAGCCTCCGTACAGTTCGACATAGGCGAGATCGGAAGAGACCTTGAGCAGGTGCCTTCCAGGACATTTGTTCACACCAGAATATTGCATTATTATATTCCCCATTCTTATTCGTTTAATAAATAAACAGGTGCTTTTGACGCATGTCTGCTACATGTTACAGGTTACAAGTTCTTGGACAGGAAACAGTGAAAACGATGTAAAGACGATGAAAATATGGACTTTTGACCAACAAATGGGAGGATCTTAGTCAAGCCTACATCGAAAGACAGTTCACAATTAACAAGGCAACTCAAGGTCCAAAAATACAAAGCGGACGGTTAAAAATCCATTGCAAATGGTTCACTGAAGATCTGGAGCTAATGTAGAAGCCCAATTGATAAAAGAACCAAAGAACCAGAAGCCCAAAAAGACCCAAAACAAAACCATGAATTTTCAGCATCCAAGCCTGCCAAAGGGCCGCGGAACCGCGGCCCAAGCCCACCAATGCCGCGGTTCCACGGCCGTCTAGTGCCCGGACTCGTATAATTTTTTACTAAAATGTTTTGACGGCGCTGGAAAGTTAACCTAAGGGCATATTTGTAAATTTAGACATGCGGGTCAAATGTAACCTAGGGTTTCCTATTCTCTATAAATAGGAACTCTAAAGATTGTAATTTCTCATGCCTCCCTTTTAAATAATAAAATCCAGATCTCTTTATGGAGAGCATCGGTGTTTCTTTTCAACTCATGGATTCAGATCTGACAAACCTGCATTGATGATTGGAGAGATGCATCTGTAAGTAGATTTAATTCCTCGCTCTAGTTTAGATTTCAATTCTTTGCCCTAGGTAGATTTAATTTCATGCCCTAGGAACTTGTTTAGAGTTAGCTTTGGGGAAGGATTTTGAGAGATGAGATCTCTCATCTCTTTCTTACCCATAATACATTTTGAATAGGACTCCATGCATACACGCACACACCGTGCCCTACGGCATCCTACCCCTCGAGGTAACGATGACACCGTAGTATAAAGGCCCGGTTGCGCGCGTTTTCCATGGAGGTTAGGGTAAGGATCTCTAAAGGAAGGACAAGAACCTAGAGGAAGGAACACCTTCCCGAATGGATCTATTCCCCTTTATTGATAATTACCATAACTCCTCATAGATCTTCATTCGGGTATAGAAAGCGTTGAGATTTACATGCATTTCCAAACCATCCCTAAACCTAACCCTAGCAAGACTAGATCTAGATAATCATAGATAGATAGATTTAGGTTTTTAGATTTAATAATCAATCCGAACACCCTTCGAAATTAACTCGTAAGTGCGAATAGGAGATTCACAACATCCCTGTGGACCGACCCGTACTCACCGGCTAGCTACCAAGCGACGCCGTTCTTGATTGCGGTAAATAGATAGTTTTCGACATACAAATCAAATGGCGTCGTTGCCGGGGATGGCGTAGAACTTTCCTTTTCGCAATTTCGGGTTAATCAAAAATTTAAAAAATCAGAAAAATCTGAAAAATCAAAAAAAAATATAAAAATATATATAATCTATTATTTTTGGAAGGGATACTTTGTTGTTTGAATTTTTGCAGGATATACAAATTCGGATCTGAAAATTTTCAGAAAGCGAAACAGAAAACGGGGTATCGGAACAGAAGGGATTTTAAACAACAGAACAGCAGAAAAAAATTGGATTCTTGAACCGCCCACAACGCCGCGTTTCCGCGGCCAAAACCTACCTTAGGCCGCGGAACCGCAGTCGCCTTGTCAATTCAGAACGCGAAAATTTTTCTGGGGATCCAAAGAGTTCAGGGGACCGCGGGACCGCGGAACCGCGGTGTTAAAGCGAATTTGCCGCGGAATCGCTGCTATCTCGTGGCATCATCTGGTGAAAATTTTTCTGTAAACCCCTCTGTTTCTTCTCTGTACATTTTGAAATATCTTTTCTGAAAATTCCTGCAGGATTCCCTGCACTTTAAAAATATATTCCCTTCTAAATAACGATCTTGTGCAGGATTTTTGGGCCCCGCTCAAAATAGAAATTTATTGCAAGTAATCTTTTTTGTTGCATATCTTTTCTCGAATATCTTTTTGCAACAATTTTTTTCCAAATAAAAATTCTTGTGATATGCTTAAAATAATAACTGATTGCAAGTAATATTTTTCGGTTGCATATCTTAATTAAAAATCTTTTTGCAATAATTTTCAAATAAAGAAAAAGGAAAATTAGTAGTAGAAAACTTGCAAACTTTTGCCGCAAATAAATCCTTGCACCAACCAACCTTCTTTCTTTTCCCCTTCTTCTAACATGGGTACCCCACATAATAAATCACTAGCCGAACTTTCATATCCCGAACCTAATTTTGTGTCGTACGTCAATTTGTTCGGTCAATTTAAAGACGGTCCTTCCTTGCCTTAAAAATCTTTGAAAGATCAAATAGAGGCGTCTAGGAGAAACAGTTTGACTTTGCAACCCACTTCGTGTCAACCAAGTCAACCTTTACCACCTCCATATGTCGACACCACTTTTTCGAGTCCTTCTGTCACTCCTAAGCCGATGTCCATTGCTGAGCATATTGCTCAATCTCGCAGCCGATCTTTCACCCTTCTCCACTCATCCAGTTCTAGGGATCAACAAGACTATTCACCTTGTTATCCACATGTTGACCCTACACCTGCCCTACCACCCACTTCCTACCAGACCTACCCGACCTTCCCACCTTCACTAGACACTGCTTCTACACAGCCTGTTGGGAGTTTTGCATATCCACACCATTTTGAAACTTTTACCGAAACCCCTTCACCACCTAAGTCTAGTTTGGAAGAGTCGTTGGAGGCTTATATTGCAGCAACAAATAAAATGATTAGGAATGTGGAAGCGTCCTTAGCCGCCCTTATGCAACCTACCGAACCGGTAGCTAGTTTCCAACTAGCTTCAAATTTTTCAATGTATGAGGAGGCGGTTGGACAGAGTGAGAATGACAGAGGATTTCCAAATCAAACCTACCCATACCCAATTGAATCCAACAACTCCAATTTTCAAACATGTGGCCAAAATGATGAGTTGTGCGACTTTGTAGTGTTTGATTTGCCAAATTGTGAGGAGCCCCTTTTGAGTGAAACCGCACCTAATCCTTTTGATCTTTACACCTCCACTCTAGAACCTAAATCGATAAATATCTATGCTTTTGAGGAGGTGTCTAAAGAAATTGATTTTCACTTGATTGAGGATATAGACGCCGGGAATATTTCGGATGATGAACCTGTCGATTTGATTCAAATTTTAGGTCCAATTCATCATCCCGAGTCATTAAATGTTTCTCCCGAACTTTATATGCGTCTTGATTTTGATGATAATGGCATGGATGAGCTACATATTGAGGAGAATTATGAGGATAGTAGTGAGGAGAATTTTGAGGATCATATTGAGGTTAAACCATTTCTGTTTGATGTGTCTGATTTTCCAATTCATCCTCCTGAACCTTTGACTGTTGTATCACCCTCCCTCCTTTCCATCGTTCCGACCCCGCTTGAAGACTGTGAGCTTGAAAGCTTTTCCTTTGAATCTGACACAGTTCTCACAGACGATAATACTTACGAGTGTTTCACTTTTTCGGACGATGTTGATGACTCACCGCCCGAGTTTGAGTCCTTTACATTTTCAGATGAGTTGGTTGAACTATCAGACTCGGGTGCTTACAGTAGTTTCGAACCATTAATGGAATCTTTCAAGTTCGAGACAGTTTACTACGGTCAGAATGATACTATCCCTAGCTCACTTCCTTTCGTCTTTCCTATTGTTCCGACCGTACAAGAGACCGTTACGCTTTCATCTCCAATACCAAGTTCGGCGTACCCATGTTTTCTTGCGAATCTTGAGGAATTTAACCCCATTTCTCGACGGGGTGATAGGTTAGCGCAATCGCTTTTAACACATCGGTCATCACAAATTGCGCTAATTTATTCACTCGATTTACACCCTCAAGATCGTACTTCACTTCTTTCTCCTTTCCGCCATTCTTCTCCCCCACCGAGACCATATTCTACCATTCTTCTTTCCACACGGTCTCGTGTGCTTCTCATCTCTTTTCTTTCCACCCCGTTCTTACACCGACTATACCTTTACCACGATAAGATTTTTGAATGGTTGGTGCTGACCTTTGGCTTGTGTAAGGCCAAGTTTAAGTTTGGGGGGAACCTTGTTGTATATATGTATATATATATTTGTTTTCTTTTACTATAAAAAAAATAATAATAATAAAAAAATTTCAAAACATTAAAAAATATATATAAAATTTGTAAATAAATAAACAGGGGAGTGCCGACATTTTGACCCTCTTGGTTTAGTATGACAGTGAGGACACTGTCAAGTTCAAGTTTGGGGGTATGCTTGGTACGTCTTCTTCCTTCGCATTCATGTGTACATATTTTTGCATATGCATACTTATTTGAAAAACCATAAAAATTGAAAATTTTCAAAAATTATAAAAATTTATGTATTCAATTTTGGCTAATTGACTTGAGTTTGACAGATAGGTTAACTGGTTAGGAACAACTAGATCTTAGACTTAGTGAATTAAAAACCCTAAAAATAACCTTCCTTAAAGTTTAACGGTAGAGAATATATGTCTTTGTAGTTTATTTAGAAATAGGCAAATTTTGGGTTCACTTCTTAGGCTAAGTCGAAACGAAGGAAAAGTATTGATGTTCTTATTAGAGTATAAGTTTGAAAAATAGTTCCTAGCTTAAGTCTAGATTCTGCAAATGTATACCCTACAATTTGCACTATCACGCACCTTGAAACTTGGAATAGTAGAAGAGACCTTGAAATGCTCTTATCTAAAAGTCCTTAGTACAATGAAAATGAAAAAAAAAATATAAGTGTGAATAAAGAAAAAAATGAACACTGGTTTTTGTGATTACTTAAGGTTGTAAAAATAGAAAAATATTTAGCGAGGGTGCTTCATCACCTAGTGCCTTAGACCAACTGGTTTGGGAGTCACTGCTAAAGCCTTGGGTGTTACAAGACTAGGATTTACGCTTTAAAGTGCAAACACATCTTGTAATCGGTTGTTGGTACCTCAAGAAGTATTAACGGTCGCATGAAAGATGTGTAAGTAAGATTCATTTAAATTCACCTACTAATAAATACTTTGGACAACGGACAAGGACATGATTGCTTGATTTGAATTTCCATATGTAGGGGTGATTTATACACACACGTAGGGGTATGTGATTGGAGTTTAGATAAGAGAAAGGAGTGAATAATAGAACTTGTATCTTTAGTAAGGGTTGATAGAAATTCCTAAGTGGAGATGAAACCCTAGAAGGAAAACTTAAGAAATGCCGAAAGCTAAGTAAGTCTATAGAACATATATAATCTTAAGTTAAATAATGAGAAAGTGTGAAGAATATAGGTGGATAATTTACAAGTCGATGATTATAGAATTCCTTGGTAGAAAACCTAATTGGAGAACAAAAGTCGAAAGACCGAATTGATAGGATTTTGTGGGTGTAATCCGCTCTCAGGAGACAACACTCCTCCTACTAGGGACACCTAGAGGTTTAACGGCTTGTTGCACGTGCTCAGTGCAATCGCGTTTCTCTGCGAAAGTGCGGTTAGGATTTTAGTGAATAAAAATAAGTTTGCTCGAGGACGAGCAAAAGATAAGTTTGGAGGTATTTGTTCACACCAGAATATTGCATTATTATATTCTCCATTCTTATTCGTTTAATAAATAAACAGGTGTTTTTGACGCATGTCTGCTACATGTTACAGGTTACAGGTTCTTGGACAGGAAACAGTGAAAACGATGTAAAGACGATGAAAATATGGACTTTTGACCAACAAATGGGAGGATCTTAGTCAAGCCTACATCGAAAGACAGTTCACAATTAACAAGGCAACTCAAGGTCCAAAAATATAAAGCGGACGGTTAAAAATCCAATGCAAATGGTTCACTGAAGATCTGGAGCTAATGTAGAAGCCCAATTGATAAAAGAACCAAAGAACCAGAAGCCCAAAAAGACCCAAAACAAAACCATGAATTTTCAGCATCCAAGCCTGCCAAAGGGCCGCGGAACCGCGGCCCAAGCCCGCCAATGCCGCGGTTCCGCGGCCGCTGGAAAGTTAACCTAAGGGCATATCTGTAAATTTAGACATGCGGGTCAAATGTAACCTAGGGTTTCCTATTCTCTATAAATAGGAACTCTAAAGATTGTAATTTCTCATGCCTCCCTTTTAAATAATAAAATCCAGATCTCTTTATGGAGAGCATCGGTGTTTCTTTTCAACTCATGGATTCAGATCTGACAAACCTGCATTGATGATTGGAGAGATGCATCTGTAAGTAGATTTAATTCCTCGCTCTAGTTTAGATTTCAATTCTTTGCCCTAGGTAGATTTAATTTCATGCCCTAGGAACTTGTTTAGAGTTAGCTTTGGGGAAGGATTTTGAGAGATGAGATCTCTCATCCGTTTCTTACCCATAATACATTTTGAATAGGACTCCATGCATACACGCACACACCGCGCCCTACGGCATCCTACCCCTCGAGGTAACGATGACACCGTAGTATAAAGGCCCGGTTGCGTGCGTTTTCCATGGAGGTTAGGGTAAGGATCTCTAAAGGAAGGACAAGAACCTAGAGGAAGGAACACCTTTCCGAATGGATCTAATCCCCTTTATTGATAATTACCATAACTCCCCATAGATCTTCATTCGGGTATAGAAAGCGTTGAGATTTACGTGCATTTCCAAACCATCCCTAAACCTAACCCTAGCAAGACTAGATCTAGGTATTCTTAGATAGATAGATTTAGGTTTTTAGATTTAATAATCAATCCGAACACCGTTCGGAATTAACTCGTAAGCGCGAATAGGAGATTCACAACATCCCTGTGGACCGACCTGTACTCACCGGCTAGCTACCAAGCGACGCCGTTCTTGATTGCGGTTAATAGATAGTTTTCGACATACAAATCAACATTGCTGCGATATGAGTTGCACCGAGGATCGGTTGTGTCACGTGTATTTAGAGGGCCAGAGGCCGACGCCAGTGACGTGCTGTTTACGAGTGGTCATGATAATTGGCCGAGAGATGACCAGAGAAGTGCCAGAGCGGAAGCATTTCCGTTAGCACACCTGACTGGGCCGACGAGCTGACAGATTGAGAGATTGGTAATCCATAGAGAAAATGAGAACCCAGAGACAGAGGACGCCAGACCGTGAGCAGGAGGAAAGCGGATGTTCTTGCTCTGCCAGTTTTGGACGTACCGACATTTTTCGACATTATAAGAGGTGTACCTCAATGTCATTTGTTGCGATTTGCATTTGTGATCCGATTGTCACGCTTATATCGCTTGGATTTGAGTTTTGATGATTGAGTTTCATGATATTATCTTTGTGCACCATGGCTGCACATTCTGGGTATCTACATTTTTGTGCATATTTATTGCATTTGATATATGTTTATACACCGCTACATTGGTTTATGATTTGTGCATATCTATTTGCACTTGATATCGGTTTTGTGCCTTGGCTGAACGTGTTTATTATTTCGTGGATTTCATACAGTTGATTTGATTTTGTGTATGTGGTATGCACTCGATTTGATTTTTGCACTCGGTATAGCTCACGTGTGCTTGTAGTGCATTGATACATGTTTTGTGCACGCAGTTGCACACGTTTATGATTTTATACACCTTGCTACACTCGGTGTTGGTTTTTTTACACATTTGAGTTATTAATGCGTTTTCGTGCACTTGTTGCACCCGATTTGTATTTTGTGCATTTGTTGCACTAGATTCTTACACCGTGCATTTCTTGCATTGGATTTGTATTTCATGCACTGGATGCACCGGATTTGTGTTTCGTGCACTGGATGTAGGGTTCCTAGGCACACTAAGGAGGTCTCACAAGGCATCAACCATGCCAATTTCAAATTTTACGGGTGCCGAGAAACCCTAATACGGATCGTTAACTAGATGTCTAGGCGAAAGATGCAACTAGTAAACTACTTTACTAAGAGAACGGAAATACAACCTTTGTAGATCCGGTTCTCCACCTCCATGGCTCCGCGATGGTGTCTCCTCGCTGTACAAAACGGATCTTGGGCTCTAGCGTCGGCTTCATCGGAGAAAAAGCGGGCTAGGTCATCGACGACGATGCCGAAGATGATCTACGTCGAGGCATCGCTAGATCAAGCTCCAACTTCACCAAGTCATGAAACTTGTGAAGAAAACACACTCTACTACTTGGCAAGAGGTAGAGGATGAAGAAATAGGAAGTGGGTTCACTTTAGAATTGGATTTCTCACTCATTTGCTCAAGTTGCCATTGTTGAAGCAAGCTTTCTTCAAGTGAAGAAGAAGAAGAAGATGAATATTATGATAAGTATATCTCAAAAAGGAAAATAAATCAATACTTATCATAATGCAACCATGGTAAAGTGTAGAGAATAGACTAGGGTTAACTGGAATGGTTAGGGTTAACCATGAGACAAAATGGTCACTAAGTCAAAGCTTCATGAAGCTTCATAATACAAACAAAGTTAGCAACCATTTTCTCTTTATGCTTTTCATTTTCCAAAATGAATAAATAAATAAATAAATGAATAAGAAAATAAAAACCCTAACCATTACACAACCATGGTTTAATCTTTACACAAACCCAAGTTAGCATGCATCATCAAACATGATACAAACTTGTGTACAAAAGTATATCACATATACAATGTGCACAATCCAAGTGAGAAAATCCATTTAAAGTGAACCGATACTAGTTAATGCAAAGTAATCTATCAAATATATAATTATACATTAAATCATTAAATCAACACTTGATTTAACGATCCGGTCATATCGCATATAACCGACTAGTATCCTATGTATCGGCTTATCGAATCAATACTTGATTCGATAACTAGGTTATATCGCATATAACCATTCGATGCATTCATCGCAAGAATAGAATACGGTATCACATACACGCATTATTCTCGGTCCCGCACATATCTCATATGCTCTCCTATTTCGTTTCGCTTGAGCCAGGAAACCTCTGTGTAGGACTCTAAAGACTCGTCAATACGCCGGCAGCAGGTGATGATCATATCAATCACCCACAAGCCGCAAGCGGTCTGCTAAACGTAACGGCCACCCGGGTATTGAGCGATCAGAAGATCGACGAGCAAGCCCGCTCATACTCTTGTGAATCCAACCAGTAACACTTACCGTACAGTCCAGTCTCATCGTCTGATATGTCGCATATCTCACCTAGGGGTGGTAAACGTCAAACCCCAATAGCTCGATAAGTCGTGTCGATATGAGGTCTATAACAATTCGAGAAACTACTGGTAACACTTACCAGTAAATCTCAGCAACCCTGGCCAGGGATTTCCGGTTATATCCAATCGAACACAGCGCGACATCAACCCCCTATACCGGGAGAGACGAATCCCCTCCTATCGTTCATTGCCTTCATGTGATTCGGGACTGTACCCAAAAACCACCGTTTTGCATGCCCTCTTGGACGTGGTAAGGTAGAAATCAAAGCACAGTGGGAACCACACAAGACTCTATGACGATCTCGGGTCAACAGACTACTCTGTACCAGTGTCACCAGAGAACTGCCATCTGACGTAAGGTATAATACCATCTGGGAGTTCTCGGCGAGTCCGTCCAGTGTACCCAGTCTCCACTGAGCACTCGTATATCATCTCTGATGTCAAACACCAATGGATATGGGATCATCCATCGCCCATCTGTATGGGTCGAGAAGGTAGACGCTAGTCTACTCTGGTATATCGATGCCCCGTCTCGATACACCCACGACTAGGGACTTTGAAGGATGTACTTATGGACTACCATGTCCCCACTAGTATGATCCACATCATAGTCCAGGTAGTCAAGTACACATCCTAGGGGCTTTACCAACATGTAACAGAAAGACAATCAGTATACACGTTAAGGTAAAGAGCAACCAGATAGCATACTATCATGTCGAGCAAGAAAGTCCTCCCTATATATGTCCAAGCATCCACTACAATATACATCCTATGTATAGTAATACCCTCTAGGGCATACATATAAATAACAATCTCCCATTTGCACTAGGGCCATCTGATAGCAGTGGTTGTAGTATCTCATACTCAACCATCCCATAAAAGTCTCTCTCTGGGAAAAGGCCTTTGTGAGTGGATCCGCCGCGTTGTCCTCTGAGTCTACTCTCCTAACCTCGATCATCCTGGAGATCAACCATCTCCATGATCAGGTGATACTGCCTTAGAATATGTCTGGATCACTGATGGGACCGGCGTTCCTTGGCATAAGCCACAACTCCATTGTCTCACAATGGGGGGAAAAAAGTTCATCTCATGAACCAATATACATCCAGACTTCCTCTTTGGTAGCATGTTAAGCAGCGATGTATCCAGCCTTAATCGTCTAGTATGCCACGGTATCTAGCTTGGAACTCTTCCAACATACCGCCCTTTACTGAGGGTAAAGACAATGCCTGTGACTGACTTTCAGTCGTCCTTATCACCCTGGAACCCTTCCAGTGATTCTCCCCAGGATCGGTTGATACCATCTCACTACAACTAGTGAGAATCCTAACATCCAATTAGATCTATCTCATAGATCCAAAATCCAGGATTTAGGAGGTATCATTTTGATCCTATCTGGAGAATCCTAGTGATAAGCGGAGATTGACCGATCGTAGCATAGGAAACTCCTTCCCTATCAAGAGTATGTCATCCACGTACTCTACGAGGATCGTCACTATACTCCCTACTACCTTTTTGTTTATACTAGGTTCATCTACCATTTTGATGATGTCAAACTCTTTGACTAACACATCAAAACAGATGTTCCAACTCCGTGATACCTGCTTTATCCTATAAAGCATCTTGTACACGTTTCCGCTGCTCCCACTGTCTACGAAGCCCTCTGGCTGTGTACTTATAGACGTCCTCTTGTAAAACATCATTTAGAAAAGTAGTCATGGCACCCAACCGCCAGATATCATAGTCATGGTATGTAGCCGTGGCAAGTAGGATCTGGATGGACTTAAGCATAGCTTCTTAGAAAAGGTTTCAACAAAATCCATAGCTGGTCAATAATGCAAACCTTTAACAAGTCTAGCTTTGAAAGTCTCAACTTTTCCATCTACACCAAGTAATCTTCTCAAGATATACTTGCTCCTGATGGGGATTTAACCCTTCAGATCTAGCAACCAAAGTCCATACTTTGTTGGTGTATAAGGATTCCATCTCAGATCGCTAAGCATCCAGCTATTCTTACAGAGACCCACTCCTGATGGCCAGCTCGAAACTAGTTGGGTCATCATCACATGATGCAATCCTCGCTCCCACTGTCATAGAGAAACCGAAGTATCTCTCAGGTGGGTGAGGAACCCTACTAGATCGGCGGAGAGGCTGAGGTTCGTTGGAATCTACTGAATCCTTTGGTTCTACCAAATCATCTGCTGTAGTTTGTATAGCTGGAACCTTTCCAGTTCTACATTACAGACCTTGCCACGAGTTTGTCCGGATTTTGCTTTTAGACATAGGCCGGTCAACCCCAAATCTTAACTAGCTTAAGACATGGGCTCTTCCCATTCCATATCACATATGAAGTGGTAGGCAACTGATTTGGTTTGAACCCTATTCAATAGGTATGCAGCTTCTCAAGTGCATAACTCCCAAAAAAGGAAATAGATAACTCAGTAGTACTCATCATAGAGCACACCTTATCATATAGGGTGTTATTGCTCTGCCCCGATATACCATCGTGCTATGGTGTATACGGAGGAGTAATGCTGAGAGAGAATCTCATTCTCCTTTAGAATAGACCAGGAATTCCGTGCTCAAGTTTCTCCTCCCTGATCACTTCAAAGGACATAATACTTATACCCTTATTGGTTCCCTACTTCTGACTTATATTCTGTGAATATCTCAAAAGGTTCGGACTTGTGTTTCAACAGGAACATAGGTCTGAATCTCGAAAGATCATCAGAGAATGTAATGAAGTACAAAGAACCAGTCTTGGCATGTGTAGACAGGGGACCTACATACATCAACATATATCATTCCAAGAGTTCACTAACTCTTTCTCTGTTTCCAATAAACAGAGCTATGGTCATCTTATCTTTATGACATGACTGGCAAGTTTCACAAGATGTAAATTCAAACTGATTTAAATATGCATCTATATGCAACTTCAGCTAGTCGGGTCGCATTTATATGACCTAGTCTACAATACCTCAAGAAGAATACATTCATTTCTGAATTCTTCCTCTTGTGTGTGTTCCATATACTAAGAACTGTAGTTTGATTTAGAACATCAATGCTTTTAGATAACGTGCCTGAACCGATCAACTTTTGATATAGGAAATGTTCAAAACATTATCCAACAATACAAAATTTTATCATTTCTTTACTGATAAAGAGACTGATATGATTTTGTATATCAGGTTCGGTATCTAATAACATTCGTTCAGAATCAATGTATTGGTAATACAGGATGACAGTGACCAACAGACTTGGCTGCAACACTTGCCCCGTTTTCTGCCTCATGAAACTTATCACCCGTTCTCAGTTCTTTACCTATCTGTAGCCCATGTAACATATTACATATGCGGGATCCTGATCCGGTATCATATACCCAGGACGTAAATGATACTGAGAAATAGTTTTGTATAATGAACATACCCGAAGATGATGCATCAGCATGCACTTTCTTCGTTTGGGCGGCACGGGAATTCTGGTAATCCCCAATTTCCTGCTCTGTCTTATAACAATTATAAGTTGGAGCGGGACCAACGTTCCCCAGCTCAGTATAACAAGCGGGTTCGGTCAATGTTCCGTATTATTATCTTGATTAAGGCGTGATATTATCGCTGCCTGGAGAGAGAGAGAAGAAAACACTCAGCGTATGCTCTTGCAAGATCAGATTGGTTATTATTTTATCTAATCAGGATGGCTCCCACTGGTTTTTATCAAATCTTCCTTCAAACCCTAAAAGGAAAGACTAGCCGGGATTAATTACACACTACAAGTTCGCCAATCTTTCGGCCAGGCCAGTGTCAGTACTTTGAGGGAGGTCCCCCGTGCTTTCGCAGGAACCTAATTAATGTAAACCTCGTTTTCCCAGAGGCGTAACCCCGTTGACACCTTTCTAGACACCTACTTGATCGGCTAATTGTAATGTATAAAACTCTCCCACGAGTAACAATTACTCGCAGCGGGTATCGGGATCCAACTATCTCATAGAAGGTATGCAATCTCATTGCAAATTTCAACACTTGAAATTCCCGATAATATTTTGCCCCTAACGTGCTATGACCTTGACGAAAGCCAACAAACCATAGCGCGCTAGTCAAGTTCAACCCGTACATTTCTTGATTGAATTAAACCCACCCGCACGACCCTTGACGAAAGCCAACAAAGCCGCACGACTACCCTAATCCAATCGCATCGTATGCTGGCAGATAAGCAGCATATAGCTACCGCACACTGCACCTTGACGAAAGCCAACAAATGCAGCACGAATACTATATACAACTTATCTGAAATGACGGAGGGCTACGACAGGTTTTTCTGAAAACCTATTGCGTAATGAACTTGATATCGTTGTAGAATCAAATGATTTAAAAATGGAGTGCTTTTGAGGCTTTTCTAGTTTTGCTAAAGGAGTCACTCCCGGTGAAGGGATCGTCGGTCCTTTCCTCGTCGAATGAGGTGCGGGATATATCATATATATCACCGTGCAAAGCAAAAACACTTAAAAGCAATCAAAAGACAAACCCAGTGTGTAGCATCTGCCAGTTATTGCTAAAGGAGTCACTCCCGGTGAAGGGATCGTCGGTCCTTTCCTTATCGAATAAGGTGCAGGATATATCATATATACCGCTGTGCAAAGCAAGAACTGTAGCTACCTGTTTTATTTTGAAATTCGATTCCACAACATCTTAGGTTTCTTTTATTTCATTAATCTCATTAATGAAGTCCCATCATTTAAGTACCTAAACATCACAGATAAATACGACGTACACTTATGCCATCCGCATTCGCCTCGATGTCCCCTCGTGCACCGTTAGGTTAGGTAACTAACGGAAGAGCGGGGCAGGGCTAGCACGGGTGTAAAACATAAGTAACGTCTACATAATATATCATATATACTATATAAAGTATCCATCACAGAACATATCACATGATCACATCACAGATATCGCAGCAGAAAAAACATATGAAATATTGGATATACTAGGACATCCGTGTTTTCAATACGAGCCGGTATAAAACACGGATTCCACGGTCGCGATGAATAGCCAAACCCACACCCCTAGACCCCTACGAGAGCGGCAAGCAACCCTACCAATTCTAGAGTTAGGAGACCCGGACTCGACTCCTCGAGTTGGTCTCCCACTGGACACCCGGTTACTTGTGCTCCCCTCCTTGGGTCTATCCTAGTGCGGAAAAGTAAATAATATACAAACGGTGACATCTTCCGCAACCTGGAAGTGCCCCAATAAAAGAATATTACATACAAGTTTTTACATGAATGAAAATGAAAAACACTCATCTCACATAAAAAACCCCGGCTATTCAAACACGACGATCCAATATAACATATCCAGCAGCACATAACATCACATGTCATCAACGTAAGTAAATATGCGCATCCCAATTGTCGTTGACATATAGCAACGAAACCGGCGATATCACATATTACACTTACGGTCACAGAAAAGAAAGTGAAAAACTACAACAGTTGGAATCCGCAACCTCTATAGACATCGCATGCCTAATCAAATGAATACCTTAGACATCACATGCCTAACAATTATAAACCCCGCATTTTAGTCTCTTTATCGAAAACTCTTTTCAATATCAAGTCGGGCAATTCAACAAGATTCCCGACATCCTGATCGAATGCTCGTCGTAAACTTTAGTAGGCGGCCGCACCCTCGATACCGTCGACGAAGTGCACCAAGGCGGAACACCGCTGCCGCGAGCACCCTAATGGATGCTTTCGGCGACGGGGTTCTCCTACAGTCACTTGGTCGGGGCTATGGGGTGTAGCTGTCTATTAAGTTTACCCGGCGAGTATCCGCGTACGCTACGTGATTGCGACGGACTTTTGATCACATCAAAATATCGTGGCAACCGATCAAGTGAGACTAAACTGCTATGTTTATAACATTCATTCAGTTATCTCATAACTTATTGTGAATTCCAATTATTGTATCACATTCCGAATAAGATAGAAAATGTTAAACTTTCCGATCGAACGATCGAACACCCAAGTTTTCCCGATACAGCTCAACACATGAAATAAGTCTAAAAACATTCAGTTCGTGCCTCAGTACCAACGGTCCAGCCGTAGAAGGGTCAAGCCAACGCCTCACATGTGGCACGCCGTACTGCCCCAAACCCGAAGGTTCAAAGGGCAGTTCAAGACGGTCACATAATCGAGTTAAGGTTTGTTGTCTTCTAGAGGGTCCATCGCATTACTTGCACTACTTAGAACATCTTTAAACCACGGAAAAATCCAACACTTGGAAATTTCCCGACAGGGGAAAAATTGGGTATTTATATCCGGTCGAACTTTTTAACATATTCTAAAATTTATCCGGAAAGCCACACAGACAAAATTTGATAATCCGATCGAACATTCAAATCCCCAAAACAACTCAGAAAATTCAACTCTTGGAAAAATATTAAAAATTCCCAGGAAAACCAGCACTGCAAATTATGAATTACTGTGCAAAATTCGATGCCACATAAGACAAAACCGCCGCGGAACCGCCGCGCGAGCCATGCTCGTGCCGCGGAACCGCGGCTCATTGATGGAATTAGGCACACGAATTTTACAGTAACCCTTATAATTTCCTGCTGATTTTTCTGCATATTTTTAATTTCGAAAAACTCCAGATTTTGGAAAAAGTCCAGAGAGCATGTTTGTGTTAGGGTTTCGGGTTCGTTCGGGTTTCAAACTTCGTCTACGCATCGCCTAAGGCTCTAGCTAGGCTCTGATACCACTGTAGGATTCCTAGGCACACTAAGGATGTCTCACAAGGCATCAACCATGCCAATTTCAAATTTTACGGGTGCCGAGAAACCCTAATATGGATCGTTAACTAGATGTCTAGGCGAAAGATGCAACTAGTAAACTACTTTACTAAGAGAACGGAAATACAACCTTTGTAGATCCGGTTCTCCACCTCCATGGCTCCGTGATGATGTCTCCTCGCTGTACAAAACGGATCTTGGGCTCTAGCATCGGCTTCATCGGAGAAAAAGCGGGCTAGGTCATCGACGACGATGCCGAAGATGACCTACGTCGAGGCATCGCTAGATCAAGCTCCAACTTCACCAAGTCATGAAACTTGTGAAGAAAACACACTCTACTACTTAGCAAGAGGTAGAGGATGAAGAAATAGGAAGTGGGTTCACTTTAGAATTGGATTTCTCACTCATTTGCTCAAGTTGCCATTGTTGAAGCAAGCTTTCTTCAAGTGAAGAAGAAGAAGAAGAAGATGAATATTATGATAAGTATATCTCAAAAAGGAAAATAAATCAATACTTATCATAATGCAACCATGGTAAAGTGTAGAGAATAGACTAGGGTTAAGTGGAATGGTTAGGGTTAAGCATGAGACAAAATGGTCACTAAGTCAAAGCTTCATGAAGCTTCATAATACAAACAAAGTTAGCAACCATTTTCTCTTTATGCTTTTCATTTTCCAAAATGAATAAATAAATAAATAAATGAATAAGAAAATAAAAACCCTAACCATTACACAACCATGGTTTAATCTTTACACAAACCCAAGTTAGCATGCATCATCAAACATGATACAAACTTGTGTACAAAAGTATATCACATATACAATGTGCACAATCCAAGTAAGAAAATCCATTTAAAGTGAACCGATACTAGTTAATGCAAAGTAATCTATCAAATATATAATTATACATTAAATCATTAAATCAACACTTGATTTAACGATCCGGTCATATCGCATATAACCGACTAGTATCCTATGTATCGGCTTATCGAATCAATACTTGATTCGATAACTAGGTTATATCGCATATAACCATTCGATGCATTCATCGCGAGAATAGAATACGGTATCACATACACGCATTATTCTCGGTCCCGCACATATCTCATATGCGCTCCTATTTCGTTTCGCTTGAGCCAGGAAACCTCTGTGTAGTACTTTAAAGATTCGTCAATACGCCGGCAGCAGGTGATGATCATATCAATCACCCACAAGCCGCAAGCGGTCTGCTAAACGTAACGGCCACCCGGTGATTGTTAGGATACGAGCGTGTTCAAGTTCAATTTTAAATACCGCAATCAAGACGGTTTCGCACGTAGCTAGCCGGTTGAGTACGGGTCGTCCGCAGGGAGATGGGAATCTTTTTCTATGTGTTTTTCGACGAGTTAAGTCCGGTTGTTCAGATTTTGTTGTGGTTATCTAAGTGTTAAGTTGATATTTAAAGAGAGCTTGTTAGGGTTAGGATTAGGTTAGTTTGAGTTAGGAGTCTCCACATCTTTCGTTGCCCCACTTAATATCGGTGTTACGGTAATCGGCAACAACGGGGATTAGCACGACTAGGAAGGACTTTGCGAGTATAAGCTAGGCTTTCCAACACATAAGTCTTCCTTTTGGTGCTTGTCCGTCCGTTCTTGGCTCTTATCCATAACCTCCGGTTAATTCAACCACAACCGGTCTCACTACGGAATCACCGCTATCATGTAGGATAGGGTGCCGTAAGGAGCGGATTGTGGTTCAATTAACGGGAGTCGATTCAAGTTGTTGGGCAAGGAAAGAGTGAAAGAGATTTCCTTCTCTCAAACTTCCCTTATCCTACCCTAACAAGTAAAGAACTACTCACACTTCATGATAGGAAAAACAAAACAACACAAAAGAGGAAGATAGAAAGAAGGAGATTAGAAGAATACGACTAACTGTTTGCGACCTCACCTTGGCGAGGATCGAGCGTAAGTATCATTGTCGTATGTAAGGATAAAGAAAAAAGAGAAGAAAGAAACAACAAAGAAATAACAACAACTACTTAACGAATTTAAAGTTACAACAATTATAACAAGTAAAGAAAGAGACAAGCATGATAATAATAAAAATGGTCTTCTTTATTCATCACTCTTCACTCAAAAGCTCACTACAAGTTTAATGGAGAAGAGGTGAGAAGAGGAAGAAGAACAACACTAAAACTAGGCAAAATGAGAATACAAAATTGGACCCTTTCTTCACAAAATTCTGGGCTATTTATAGGCCAAGAAATGAAACCCTAGGGCAACCACCAGAACCCTGAAGAAATGACCAAACTGCCCCTGAAAAGTCTCTGCCTGAACGGCCTGTACGGCCGCGGATCCGCCGCCTATAGCCCCCTATGGCCGCGGATCCGCGCCCCTCTTGTCGACTTAGGGTTAGGTCTTCTGTGCACGTTTCCTGTTCTCCTGTCCCCTCTTGTCTGGTGTGTGTATTTTCTGATAATTCTTTCCCAATTCTTCCAGAATTTCTATTAAGCAAAGGTGGACTTTTTTATGGTTGATTTCCTCGAGCTCCGCGTAGATCTCTTGGGTTTGGTGTTGCCTTTGTGCTTTGTGCATGAAGGTGACATTGATTTGACATTTTGTCTTCCTAAACCGGTATTTGGCAACATACGGATGAAGAGCGGAGACCGTGTTTTATCTGTGGTTGGCAGAAACCCGGATTTTGTCGTGTTTTCCATGAATTTCACCGTTTTGGAACCGAGAACCTGTATCCTGTAATTGACTAGCAAACACGGCTCAAGAGTATCTACGGATATGCAATGTGATAAAAATTGGGCGGTATGAAAATGCAAAAATCTGATATGAACACCCGGGTATTGAGCGATCAGAAGATCGACGAGCAAGCCCGCTCATACTCCTGTGAATCCAACCAGTAACACTTACCGTACAGTCCGGTCTCGTCATCTGATATGTCGCATATCTCGCCTACGGGTGGTAAACGTCAGACACCAATAGCTCGATAAGTCGTGTCGATATGAGGTCTATAACAATTCGAGAAACTACTGGTAACACTTACCATTAAATCTCAGCAACCCTGGCCAGGGATTTCCGGTTATAGCCAATCGAACGCAGCGCGACATCAACCCCCTATACCGGGAGAGACGAATCCCCTCCTATCGCTCATTGCCTTCATGTGATTCGGGATTGTACCCAAAAACCACCGTTTTGCACGCCCTCTTGGACGTGGTAAGGTGGAAATTAAAGCACAGTGGGAACCACACAAGACTCTATGATGATCTCGGGTCAACAGACTACTCTGTACCAGTGTCACCAGAGAACTGCCATCTGACGTAAGGTATAATACCATCTGGGAGTTCTCGGCGAGTCCGTCCAGTGTACCCGTCTCCACTGAGCACTCGTATATCATCTCTGATGTCAAACACCAATGGATATGGGATCATCCATCGCCCATCTGTATGGGTCGAGAAGGTATACGCTAGTCTACTCTGGTATATCGATGCCCCGTCTCGATACACCCACGACTAGGGACTTTGAAGGATGTACTTATGGACTACCATGTCCCCACTAGTATGATCCGCATCATAGTCCAGGTAGTCAAGTACACATCCTAGGGGCTTTACCAACATGTAACAGAAAGACAATCAGTATACACGTTAAGGTAAAGAGCAACCAGATAGCATACTATCATGTCGAGCAAGAAAGTCCTCCCTATATATGTCCAAGCATCCACTACAATATACATCCTATGTATAGTAATGGCCTCTAGGGCATACATATAACTAACACTGGATGCACCCGATTTGTATTTTTTGCATTTGTTGCACTAGATTTGCATTTCATGCGTTTGTTGCACCAGGTGGGTATTTCGTGCATTGGTTGCACTAGATTTATACTCCGTACATTGGTTGCACCCGATTTATGTCTTTGAGCATTCGTTTTACCAGATTTGTCTTTTCGTGCGCGTTTGTACTTGATGTTCGTTTTCATGCATGCTACTGCACTAAACGCTGTATACGAACCTGACGCGTTTAGGTTGGATTTTTGCGCATATTAGGCGCTTGGTATTGGGTTTCGTGCGCATCGGATGCACTTGCTTGAGATTTTATTCGTGCATGTTGGATGCACTTGATTTAGATTTCATTCGTACATGACGGATGCAATTGATTTGGATTTTCGCGCATGTTGGGCGCATGATATGAGAGATGATTTTGTGCACACCGGATGCACTCGATTGGGATTTTCATTCATGCGTGTTAGTTGCACTGGATTGAGATTTTCGTGCACTATAGATGCACTAGATGTTGTTGTCGTGCACACCCGTTGCACTGGACAGATGCTTTCATGCACACCCATTGCACTTAGTTTTGCTTTTATGCATATTGTGGCACCTGTATTTGGATTTGATTTCCGTGCGCACCAGACGCACGTGGTTGTTGGATACGTCTTTCAAGGCTGATTTTGCTCTTGAGCACTTTGTTTTCATGATGGGCACTATATTATGTAGTAGCCGAACAGGACTGATCTGAGGACAGTACCTGAGTTCTTTGCAAGCATTAAAAGTTACCAAGAGGTTTTCAAAAAGGAGCTATAATCTCGCTATTTCTTACGTGTCCGCGAGAGACACGAACGTTTATAAAGAAAAACGTTTTGGGATATTTCAAAACGGCGGAACGTATATTTGAGCAAAACATATATGAACGTATATTTATTACTTTACAAATGAGCGTCCGTCCCTTGTGCCGTGAGTTACGCATCACGCGGCGATTCAGAAAATATTTTGCATGTGTTTTATTCAGTTTTAAGATTTTTCCAAGGATGCGTACTATATATGTATTATAATATTTGACTAGTGCATATTGGATTTCAGTAGTGGATTTCGAGATCTGTATCTCCATTGTAACTCCAATGATACGCGTGCAAATCTGACGATTTGCGTGACGCTTGACGGAGTTCGATTTTTGAGTTTCGTACTCGTTTTCAAGTATACATGAGGCGCTATAGTATTTCTATATCTTCCGTGATTTCGGAGCCCCGTTGATTTGAGCTGATTATTGAAATGTTTTAGTATTTGGGGGTTTAAATTTAAATTCAGGGACCGAATTTATTTAAAGGGGAAGATTGTAACATTTCAGAAAATATAAAATATTAATTTTGGAATTTAATATTAAAATAATATATTTCGAGAAAATTACCCGATTTGCGAATTTGGGGTTTTCGTAAAATGGTATAAATATATACCAATATTTGTGAAATAATTGGAGATTAAAATGATCTGTTCATTTAAAAATATATTTATTGGATTTAGCATTTTTATAATTAATTATATGCAGTTTGAATAAAAATTGATTAGTGCACTACTAAGCGCGATTAAACCAAATCCGTGTTTCTACATTTCTCCATTGCTAGTGCATTATGACATGTTGTATTTTGTGGCATATTGTTTCATGGGTGTTTGTTGATATTTGGTTTTAAGAAAGGAAAAGAAAAGAAAGTGTAATATTGAGGCGAGAGGGAGAGGGGACCACATGAGGCATGGCTTGTGAGTGAGGGTGAGAATAAGAGAAAGGGGGGATGCCCATTATCTTTCTTCATCCTCCCCCATTATTTACTTCAACTTCTTCTTCCCCCTCATTTCCTTCCACCTTCACCTCCAAGTATCATCTCAAAATCTTCATCCAAACCCTATACTCCCTTCATTAAAAATGATCCCCTCTTCATCCTCAACACGTTGGACCAATCAAAGTTGGATTTTGGAGACTTTAGGAAGCTAGGGTTTTTCTTGAGTTGCCCAAATGAGGTATAATTCCTTTCATTTAGCTTAGTTTTTAATTTCTTGCATCCTAGTTTAGTTTAGATTGTGATTTGGTTAGGGTATGTGATGTTTGGAAAATTCAAGAGAAGGGTTGGGTGATTATGTGGACTTATGACATGTAGTGGGTGTCTACAAGACCTTAGTGATGCTTTTGCTGGCCTAGACCGGATACTAGAACCCAAAACCAGAACTTAGAATTTCCCCGACGTCGATATTTGACAGTTGGTGAGTGTATCTGGGAATTTGGGATGACCCGAGACCATTATAAATTAAGTTTCCTTGACAGTGAGACGTGCAGGCAACCATGAAGCAACACCTGAAACCCTAGCCCCTAATGAGCTTTTTATGGATGCAGATTTAAGGGATTTGGCCGCAAATTGCGTCCAAGTCGTGGTGGTTTCGTGTGATTTTTGGACCATAGCTTCCTTATCTGATATCTAGAGCAACCCAATATGCAAAATGTTCTGGTTTGACCTAGGGTAAAATCAGGAAGTTGTTTTCCTAGGATGATGTTTTCGTGTTTTGCGATTCTGAAACTTGGGTTTTAGTATTTGATATTGTATTTGGTCGTTGGATGTTTGTACGTCAACGATGAGGGTTGTTTGGTTGTTTTTGTATGCGTAGGCTATAGGTTCTAACCTATGAGCGTACCGTGTGCCGTATTGGTTTTTAGGACTTTATTTTAATAGCATTGCGACAGTGTATTTATTGTAGGTACTTTCACGTGGATTCCGAGATGACGAAGCACATCGACTACGGCTGAACAAGGAGTTCCGCAGGTGAGTAGATTTATATCTACGGGGGAAGTCAGGTGGATGGCGTATAGCACCCCCGCAAAATTTTAATGGAAACCGATATATAGGATATGGTTAGAGAAACTTATTCTAGGAACCTATGGATGTGATTAAAGGTTTTGTGTGACATGATATGAAAGAAATGATGTCTCGGATTGATACATATATAAGGATATGATAAGTGAACGTGAATCACGATATATAGATAGGTAGTGCACGAGAATAAGTATGAGATTTAGAGTAGCATGGCATGAGATTTATATATAGGATATATATGTAAATGACTTGATATGGGATATAAATATGATGAAAAGAATATACGATGTGATATGATGACTTGATTGATATGTCGGTATACGGATGCGAGTCGATATGAGAGGATTGATACCTTTGTCGGTCCCCTGATATGAGATTGTTATGGATCCGACCTGGGATATAGGTATATATATATATAATGTTGTGAATCATGAGTGATATGTCGTATGAAACGTTAGGTCCGTACCCTCATTGTCATATAGGTTGATAGGATCCCTAATGGTTTAATGCCGCCGTACGATGATTTACTGTACGTAATGAGTTTTTTGATGATTGATCCATACCATTGACTAGAGGATGTCGTACGATGGATTATACCGTACGTCATGTTGTGAGGCTAGATGTCGATTGATAGATTCACCGACTCGGTCATATTAGATACGTATACCTTATAGCATTTAGCTGACGTTGTACTTTATGCTACGTTCATGTCAATCTCATTGCATTACATATACCTGTGCTAGTACACCTACACCATTATCGATGATGTATATGTTACACTTACACAAATTGGCCGGCTCACACACTTTCACCATCGATAATTGCTATGTCACTACACAGTAGAATTGTTGCATCATGATATGACTCCTTGCATGATTTACTTGCTATGTTCACATCACTGTTTCATGTTGCATTATATACGGATATGCTTACATTTCTTTTATATGTCGCATACATCATGCTTTATGATTATACGCATTGGTTATTTCAAAACAAAGTATATATTGTTTTAAAAACCCGGTTTCTATTGGTATGAGATTTCAGTGCGTCAACCATGCGTTTTCTCGGTTCTGAGACGTGTGATATGTGAAACCCGATTCAAGGAGTTGGATGATCCGTTTGCGGGTTCATGGTGGACCCGGTATGGTATCCCTGGGTAAGAAAGGGATGTCGTGCAGTAGACGATGAGCCTGGCAGAGGGACTACTACCTATCGGTGATTGGTTGGACCTGGCGGTTATCCGGAGGATACCGACCTGAGTCGAGAGATGGATATGGGTCGATCCGTACTGCCGGAGCCCGAGGGCCGATCCGGACAGACGGTGCCCGTGGGCCGATCCGGACTGACGGAGCCCGAATTATGAAGATTTACGTGTCGATGTTGGACACGGGTTTCATGATGTTTCGAGTGTCGATGTTGGACACTCAGGTTCCATGATTTTGATGTGTCGTTGCGGGACACACGTTGATTGATGTCCTCATATTTACATGCATATGCTTTCATGATATTTACATGCATGATGTTGTTGTGTCATTGGTTGACACGTGGATGAGATCCACATGCATACGGTTATTGATTATATGGTTGGATGATAACCACATGCATATAGGCATTGAGTATATTGTTGGCACATATGTAGATACGGTCATCCTAGATATCATAGTATTGCCTTTATGATATAGTTGACCTAGGAATCATTGTTTTATTCGATTTCTACCTGATGATGTTTTCTACTCACGAGTTGGCAACTCATCCCCCGTTATGCCACAGTTCTTGCAGGTTGATCGCATGGATCAGTAGCGGCATCGCTGGCACACAGTTGCATTCGGATGATTTCTTTGGTAGGTGGTACATGTTGGATCGTACCACTCTTTTATTTATTATTCATGTTGTATCTAGTTAACTCCATTAATCAGAAACTAGTATTTGTATATGTAGTAAGACTTAGCAAGATTTGTAGTTGTGAGCTTAGAGCGATGGGTTATATGTTCGCTTGGTGGGTTGATGTCTTGCTTATTTCATTATTCTTTGTGCCGATCTTCGCTGTTGGGCGTCGTATACTTATATTGTGACTTCCGTGGTTGTGATTCAGCCGATTGGCGAAGAGCTAGCTTCCGCTTGGGGATGCCTTTATTATTATTATGTATATGTGGTTTGGATCAAAATATACAATGGAGGTGCTGCCCAAATTTTTAATAATTGAAACATGTTTTCCAATTACTAAATCCACTTGCATTTTCATGTTCCATTACTTATACATTTAAGAAAACGTTTGATTTCATCATACCTTTATTTTCAAAACTTCACCTCTCTTATTTTCTTAAAAAGGTTTAGATTTCTGGGTTTCGGCTTACTTGAGTTACGTTACGCCTTTAGACGTAGCGTGATTTAAGCACCGGTCATGAGCTAATATTTTCGGGTCGTGACACCCCTGCTCTTTGCGAAAGAGGTCTGTTAAGTTTTGTGGTATTAGGGTTTTATTCCATGGTACCGTCGCATTGGCTAATGCATTCCCCGATATGCAGACTTTACGCTGCTGTTTGAGTATCCCCGCGACTGTCGTGTCTCTGATTCCTTTAAGGGCTGGACAAGATGTCTTCAAGGAATCTTCTTAAGCTGTTTGACCGTCGGAAGAGCAAGCGTTAGGAATTTTGACAGGTCGCTTTTTACTTGAGGTTCGGCTCAGTTTGGGGAGCCCCGATGAGTCATAACCACTCCGCACTGGTGTGGGATGATCTCCGATAGTCTTTCAGGTTTTATTTGAGTTGTCGTCAAGACCCTGAAGCTAGGAATTTGGCCTTCGCTTCCTTTTGATTTGGCTATTTTGGAGCCTTTGTTGACATTGCGTCTGCTGTAACGAGAAGAATGTCGGGGTAGTCTTTAGGTTGTTTTGTAAACCATCAAGACTTGGAGCTAGGAATTTTGCTATGGCTCCATTTTGTTTTGACCTTGGAGTCTTTGTTGATGTCGCGTCTGCATCCTGCTGGAGTGAGAAGGAACGCCGCCGTTGACATTGCGTCTGCTGTGACGAGACGAATGTTGAGGTAGTCTTTAGGCTGTTTTGTGAACTGTCAAGACTTGGCTCTCCCTTTGACGGGGCCTGGTGGAAAATATGGTTTCCTTTTCGTTTGTGCCCATGGATTGTATACAGGGGTTTATTTGGACTCACCTGTAAAGCCAAAGTTTCATTTCATTTTATTTCTTTCCGCGATGCTCTATCATTTCAGCTTTTTATATCACGAAAGTCGTGATTGCCCAATCATTTCGTCTTTTTATCGCGGTGCCCAATCATTTCGGCTATTCTTTTTTTTTTTACTCGTTACTTTTTTATTGCGAGTTGCCCAAACATTTCGGCTGTTTGTATATGCATATATTTCGCTCACTGATTTTTATTGCGAGTTGCTCCATCATTTCGGCTATTTCATATTCATTTCTTGCTCGTTAATTTTTGTTATGGGTATGGAACTTGAGATCTGATACCAATTTTAGCATCAGCATCGTTGCAACTGGAATATTTCCAGAAGCGAATCATCATTTGCCTTGAGAGGACTAGGAATTTGATATCGGTTTAGGCATCAGCATCGCTACAACTGGGATATTGCCAATAGCGAATCATCATTTGCCTTTATCAATTTGAACAAAGGTGGCTTAGTACACAGGGTTAGGATCCTGTCGACTAACACTTTTCGACTTTATGAGCCATAAGGGTCTCATAAAGTTATTTCTCCCTACGGGTCGTGAGGATCTCGTAGGCGTATTTTCTCCTTAGGAATCATGGGGATTCTTAAGTGTGTGTTCTCTTATAAGTCGTAAGGATCTTACAAGAGTGTTTTCTCCTTATAAGTCGAGAGGACTTACAAGTGTCGTTCACCATATGAGGTCATTCCTCGTCGTTGGTGGAACTTGGTGGGGGAATCGTTTATTTGTGCCCGTGGATTGTATACAAGGGCCAATATTGGACCGCCTGTAGGACAACTTGGGGAATACGATAGCTTAAGAACATGTTTGGATCCCTGTAACTTAAGACTTTCAAGTTCTATGAGCCGTGAGGGTCTCATAGGGAGTTCTCCTTACGAGTCGAGAGGATCTCGTAATTGAAAATTTTACGAGATTGCGCCCTTTCGGGTTTTCACAAGCTCGCCGGTAGCCCTGCTGTTTTTTCTCACGGTGCCCTTTCGGGTTTTTATCCGTGCCCATTTTGCTTGTGGACATACCGTTTTTTTTAACGAGATTGTGCCCTTCAGGGTTTTCACAAGCTCGTCGATAGCCCTGCTGTTTTTACTCACGGCGCCCTTTCGGGTTTTCATCCATTCCCATTTTTCTTGTGGACATACCTTTTTTATTTTTTGCCCATCGGTTTACCAATAGGACTTTGGTTGCAGTCTTCGCCGTTGGAGCTTTGATTGCAACACAGATCTCAAGGGAGGATATTGTCATATTTGGCACGATGCGCCATGTTTGAGGCGGAGCACTAGTTTTAGGACATTCCGGTCCATTATTAGTTTAGGGACATCTCGGTCCATTGTCACTATTTTTTAGGTGAAACTTTAGTTTAAGAACATTACGGTCCGTTGTTAGTTTAGGACATCTCGGTCCATTGCTAGTTTAAGGACGCAGTGGTCCATTATCACCATTTTTGAGGTGAAGCTTTAGTTTAAGGACATTACGGTCCATTGTTAGTTAAGGGACATCTCGGTCCATTGCCAGTTTAAGGACGTAGTGGTCCATTATCACCATTTTTGAGGTGAAGCTTTAGTTTAAGGACATTACGGTCCGTTGTTAGTTTAGGGACATCTCGGTCCATTATCACAATTTTTTAGGTGAAGCTTTTCCGGATACCACTTAGAGTTTTGACTCAGGAAGATAGCGAGCGGACACGAGCGTCATCATCTATCATCGACCTAAGTCATGACTCGTCAAGCGTGGTATTTCTTGAGGAATCGGCAGTTTATTGGCCGGAAAGGTCTTTCGCCATGCATTTCCATGAGCAAATAGGCCCCACCTTGGTAGACCTTGTCTATGATGTACGGGCCTTCATAGTTTGGCTCGAATTTCCCCTATTTTGCACGATTAGGGTTCATAGGTCTTTTGACGACTAGCACAAATTCGCCTTGGTGAAATGTTCTCGGCCTGGTCAGTTTTTCGTATAAGCGCGTCATCCTTGCCTTATAAGCTTCTAGGTTTTGCTGCACCATAAGGCGAGTTTCATCGAGGGCGTAGAGCTCCTCAAGCCTAAGATGGGCATTCTCGTCATCTATTAGCTCGTATCGAACTGCTACTCGGAGAGAAGGGAGTTCTATTTTCAAAGGAAGGACTGCTTCAGTGCCGAATACCAACACGTATGGTGTTGTATTCGTAACCTTTTTGAACGTCGTTTAGTATGCCCTAAGAGCTTCATGCAGTCTCTCGTGCCAGTTCTTTTGTTTCTGGACACCGTTTTCTTTATAATCTTGGTCAAGGTCTTGTTGAAAACTTCAACTAGACCATTGGCACGAGAATTATAGACTGAAGAGTATCTTTAGTCTATTTTATGCCGTTCTGCAAAGCGGCTGATTTCATGGCTCCTGTAGGCTGGTCCATTATCTGAGATTATCCGTCGCGGAGTGCCGAACCGGTAAATGACATGTGTCTTGAAGAAGTGGAGAATATTCTCCTTCTTCACTTCCCTTAGTGGAATTTCTTCCGCCCACTTAGAAAAGTAGTCAGTCGTTGCCAGTATGAATCTGTGTCCTTTGGATAATGTTGGATCAATAGGGCCAATTATATCGGTTCCCCACATTTCGAATGGCCAGCTGGCCACCCTTGGGTGTAGCAGATTTGGATGTTGGTGGATGAAGTCCCCGTGAATTTGGCACGAGTGACACTGCTTCGCTCTGGTTGGAGTACTTTGTGACTCTTCCTCGCTGCGTCTTCTTCATCCTAACGCCGATGCTTGACCTTTTTGTATATGGCCGTTTTACATTCTCGGTTAGCTCTGCTCTTTTGAAAATCTTCATTTAGCAGCCTGTCAATTAGGCCTTCTGGAAGCTCCGTGGATTTTGGCACCGACCCTGCCCCCAGTTCCACTGCGTTGTTTTCTAACGCTGAGGAAGCTTCTTCGCTATTTGACGACGAATAAGAAACCAAGTGGCAACTTGCTGCATAATCTTCGTGTAACGTTTCAGAAATCGTTTTGCGAATTTTCCCGTTTTAGGGCAAAATTATCGGTTTTTCCCGTTTTAACCTGATTTCGATCAAACGTCCGTATAACCTTACCGGAACTTTTTTTAGCTAATATAAAACTTGTGCGCGAACTTTAGGGGTATTTGGGAGGTTTTGGTTCAGATAGAATTTTTCCCAAATAAAATATTATTTTAAGCGGTATTTGGTGCACGTAAATCGGGAAATTTCTTCTCTTGAGAATAAATTATTTTTTTGTCACTAGAATATTTTGGAAACTTCTTTTTAAATATCTAGATATTTTTTGGAGTGCACAAGGTTTAATTTTAAAAAGAAAAGAAAATGAATAAAAGGTGGCATTTTTGCATTAAATGTGCATTAATTGTTTTCTTTTGCTAGAAAATTCCACACACTTCACCAAAAATCCCCCCATATTCCCCTTGGCCGGCCCTTCCCTTCCCCTTGCTGCCCTCAATCATTTCCACCCATTTTCAACTCATTTTGCATCAAATAAATCATGAAAAATCCAAATAAAATCACAAAAACTCAAATATATTCATTTTCCTTCTTTCTTCTTCACAAAAGTAGCTTGGATCTTCATTCAAAACATCATTTTTGAGGAAAAGATGATGAGTTTGGTTTCTTGGTTTTGATCTTTTGTGGAGGTATAAAACCCTAACCCTAATCCTTTTTGTTGTTTCTAAATTTCTAATTAGTATATTAATTGTTTATTTAAGCTTTTAATTTCATGTTTGAAATTCAAGACTTGATTTTTATGATAATCTAGTTAGGGTAAAACTTGATTTATGTGTTTAATGTTTATTTGAAGTGGTAATTTGTGTTTTGGAGAAGATTAACCTAGTAGAAAATGTTAACTTTTGCTAATGAACACTTTGTTTATTTATGCAATTTTGCTTACTAGGTTTTTGCTAAAATTTATTTAGCAAGTGTTAAAAATATAGAAATGGTTTTTATAGCTTAGTTAAGCTATTTTAAGGTGTTTATAATCTCTAGATATGCGTTAGCTTGAAACTAGTGCGAAATATTGTGATAGGTTGCTTACTAGATTTCGGGGTTTTTCCGACGTGGGTTCGATTGGTCGTTGCGAGGTTATATCTATTGTATTCCTCGTAATTTTTGTGTTGTGTTGCGCGATCGGGACGATCGGGGTCTAAACTTGTGTTTTGTAGTTTAGCGACCCCAATTATGGTTTTTGGCCGATGTCGTGCGCGATAGATGCGCTAAGCGCGCAGTGTAATTTTCAGGGCGTCATTCTTGCGTTTCGATGTCTTTTCGTCGATATAGGATATTTGCTAATGTGTTGTGTTTGTGAAATTTTAGGTTCGCAAGCGGGGACTTCGGACGCTACGACAAGGGAAAACAGGTGGTAGACTTCACTTAGCCAGGAGCGTTGGTGAGTAGATTTAACATCTACAGGGGAATCGCCTGCATGGCGTTATACGTCAGGGCTAGAGATTTTATTACTTGTCGCATATTCTACGTTATTGTTAGAATTGCGCCTTTACCCTATTACTTAGATGTAGCTGTGCCTGGACTAGTAGTAGTAGGACACTGCACATATTATTGACGATTCATATTGCACGAGCACTGATTGTATGCTACACACACCGTCAATAATTGCCATGTCACACACAAACCACTTATAGATGTTATATTGCTTGGTTAGGGACATTGTGACATTGATTCATACTGCTTATCATATATGGCATTTAGCATACCTGTATTCCTATAGAGTATTGTACCATTAGTGATAGGTACATACACACTCCATGACATAGCTACAGGTATACCTTGCACATACTGTTCTTATACCCAGAGGGTATATTACATCTTTTACTTATAGGTAGACACATACATCTGGTGTTAGCTACATGTTTACGTTTACTTGATGTTATTTAGAATCGGATAATATAGGAACCACATGATATTGGTATTAAGTCGATGCAGTTAATTAGCGGTTTTCCTTTATATACTTGCATTTCAGATATGTCGCACATATTATATTCATGGATTTTCGTATTGTTATATGGATTTTTCATGATGTTTTCTGGATTTGGGGACCGCGGGAGTTCATGAAATTATGCATTATTTGAAAAACCCGGTTTCCTTGATATGATATTTCAGCAGCCACCATGAGATTTCTCGTTTACGATGTGTATACCCCATGCGAGGAAAGGAGGGGTTCGCGTGCGGGTACATGGTGGGGCCCGAAGGTACCCCGAAGCAAGAACGATGTCATGGTGTCAGGCGATGAGGCTTAGAGGAACCATACTTTCCGCTGACAGGACCAATGACTCAGCGGCTATCATGTGGATACCGATGGGAGTCATGTACGTATGGATACGTCGAGAGGCGAGGGTCAGAGCTAGGCACTCGAGCTTTCGGGATAGCGTATGATACGTACCTATCAGGATGTTAGTCTGGGAGACGGCATATGATAGATCAGTATTTCTGTGTCGATGCTAGGCACATTGGTTTCATGATATTTCTAATTACTCTTTGTATATATAACAGGGGATTTATCCGCTGTTATATATACCCTTACACCAATATTAGTGGAATGGGACGCTAATATATGTGTATTGACCTCATCATATTTATTTACGCCATTATATTTAGGATGTTAGAATTTTTCTGGAGATTTGACTCGGGATATAAGAGATTCATTTGAGATTGGATACTGGATAGATATGTGAGATCTACTTGATATTGTACATTCGAATATATGAGATCTACTTGCTGTTGTACATTTGAGATATGTGAGATATACTTGATATTATACATACGAGATATGTGAGATCCACTTGATTTTATACATTCGATATATACGAGATATACTTGATGATTGTACATTCGATATATGTGAGATATACTTGAGGTTGTACATTCGGGATATATGAGATATACTTGATATTATGCAATTGAGGAGATGTGATACTTAGATAATATGAGAGCCAATTTGGGGGCTGATTTGAGGAATTGGGATTTAAATTGTCTTGCTTGATTGTGATCCTACCACGATGTCAGGATTCTGTGGAAATGACATACTTCACTCCATACCTCACCTTATCTATTTGTGCACTGCTTCATGTACTAGTAGTACCTGTTAGTGTACCTTTCATGATTGTTGCACATTTACATTCTCATATCCCTATCGCATGATTATTGCATACTGTTGTCATATCATTATTGCTTTATATATATTGGTTGTACCTGCTAGTGTACTTTCCATTATTCTGCATTCATATGACATGTTATTACTGTTAATTGCATATCTTAGATTCACGCTTTACGTGCATACTTGCGATTACCTGCATATGTTATTTACTATTCACGAGTTGGCAACTCACCCCCGTTGTGCCACAGGTGTTACAGAGTGTTCCCTAGAGTAGTCGAGGCTGGCTATTCATCTATTATCTTTTGCTACATATACCGCATCGGCTCACAGTGTGCTGTTTTGTTCAGGTGGGTTTTGGTGGTTATCTGTATTTGTATTGTATATTCGTTGTATCTTGTACTCTCCATCTACTATTATGTTGTTGACTTAGAGACTTGGTGAAGACGATATTGTATAAATTGTGGATTTGTTGTCTTTTATACAGCTTTCTCCCTATTGTCTTTATTTCTTCGCTACGGCGTCATATATTTGTGGTGGTGATTGTTTTCCGCCTTTGGGCGTGTATTTGCTCCCGTTTGGGGATGCTTTACTTTATATTTATGTTGTACCCATTTTTGGGGCTAGCTTTTACAAAGGAGGTGCTGCCAAAATTTTAAAGGAAATAAAATTGGACTTTTAAAGAATTTGGGTTGTGATTTCAAAGACTTTTAAACAATGTTTCTTATCCTTTCTTGTCTTTTAATGGTTTAGATTTCTTGGTTTTGGCATTCTTTTACTGGGTTACGCCTGTAGACGTTGCGCAGTATTAGGGCCGTCAGGTGCCAATTTCGGGTCGTGATAAAGTTGGTATCAGAGCGCTAGGTTTTTACCTTACAGAGTGTAGGATGACCTTGAAATGATGGAGTAGGTAGCTTAAGCAGAGTAACGTAGTGTGTGTGTGTGTCTGCAGCATACTCACGATGCAGTACTCTGCCTAAAGTGACCTAAGTACAATTACTTGAAATTCCTTCCTTGATGATTCTTATCCGTATGATTCGATTTCCGTATTCATATCGAATCCTATCCCTATTTATAGCCTTTGCCGCCGACGACTATGAGGACTCAAAGAGGTGCAGCGAGGGCCGAGGTCAGAGTTGAGTCAGATGGGTTAAGGACTGACCAGGATGGCACGCTCGTTGCACAGGTGTAGACGGATCCGCCTTCGACAGATAGTATCGCTAGGCTTGTGGCAGAGATGCAGGACATGCGCCAGACGATGAGTTCTTTGGTGGAGACCATTCGAGCGTAGCGACAGGAGGTTGTCACCCCTGTTACCCAGTTGTTCCTTGCGATCAGAACACAGCTTTCCGTCACTTACATAGCACCAGTGGATGCAGCCCTAGTTGACGAGACACGTATTCCAGAGACTTCGGGAGTTCCGGGACCGTGGAGGACTCGTACCGGGGTATCAGCTCAGAGACAGAGGCTTAGTCGTCGAGACAGCTTTCGTGACCATTGCGGGAGTAGCAGAGGTTTGGGATGAGGGGATTCATGTTAGCTGGATCAGCCGTTTGATGTGTTAACTTCTGTCAGCGATTCTTTTGTTGCGCGACACGTATTTCAGTCGTATGCCAATCGGTTAGGAGATTCATCCGTCACTTGATCCTTCTAGAGATGTTGGATTTGACGTTCTCCTGGGCACGGGCTGGTTAGTTACGTGCTAGGCGTCTGTGGACTACCGCGAGGAAACAGTCGGGTTTGTTTTCCCGGCAAGTCAGTTCTTGTTGTGCAGGGGGACAGTGGTGCCGCCTCTCACAGCTCGAATTCAGCCTTTTTCACTAGTCGGCTTTTGAGGAGAGGATGTCGAGGATTCTTGGCATTCATTCGTGATACCGGAGCCACAGTGGGTTTGTTGGACCGGGTTCTTATCGTGCGAGAGTTTTCCGACGTTGTTCCAGATGAGCCGGCGGAGCTTAAGGATCAGCTGCAGAGTTGTTTGTTAGGGGGCTAGTGCGTCTGAATGTTTCACATTGAGGAGCTCCTATTCTGTTCGTCAAGGAGGAAGATGGCAGTTTAGGTTGTGTATTAATGGATCGCCAATTGAACCGGCTTACGGTGCGGATAGGTATCCTTTACCTCACATTGACGATTTCTTCGATCGGCTCCAGAGTGCAAGACATTTTCTAAGTTTGTTCGGGATCAGGTCATCATTGCTACGGGTTCGGAGTGATGACATTCCGAAGACTGCCTTGTGCGTGCTACGGGCTTTGTGTGTTTTTGGTGGAGTCGTCGGACTCCCCAATACCCTAGCAGCATTCGTAGATATGATGAACCAGATTTCTTCAGGCCGTTCCTCAACCAGTTATTGTTGTGTTATTGATGACATTCTGGTCTATTCTTTGTGTCTTGAGGGACAGGAGCAGCACTTGAGGATTTGTTTTGCAAACATTGGGAGAGCCCCAGCTGTTTGCTAGATTCTCGGAGTGTTCCTTCAGGCTTGTTTGTGTTGACACCTAGGTCTTGTAGTTACGGGAGACGGTTTTTTCGTATGGTCCCGAGGAAGATCGTGGCCGTACAGCTTAGTCCCAAGCTTGTGTTCGGACGGAAGTCCGCAGATTTTTGGGCTTAGCAGGTTTTTGTCGCTGTTTCATGCAGGATTGCTAGTGTAGTGCTGCACCGTTGACTGGACTTACCTGAAAGGAGGTTTCTTTTCTTTGGACTGAGGCATACGTGCGGAGTTTTTTAGAAGTTGGAGATTCGGTTAACAACTGCACCAGTTCTTTCTTGGTTTTTGGTTCGGGCGACTTTGTTGTTTTAACTGTGATGTTTCGCGAGTGGGGCTCGATTGTGTACTGAGGTGACACTATAGAGTTATCGCTTTGCTTCCCTACATTTGGAGGAAGTACGAGCAGGATATCCCACTCATGATCTGGAGATGGCCACGGTGGTCTTGCGTTGGAGATTTGGAGACACTACTTGTTCGAGAGTCGTGTCAGATTTTCACGGACTATCAGGGCTTAATGTACATCTTCTTGCAGCGGATTTTGATTGTTGAGATAGTCTTCTGCAGATTCACAGTTCTTGTGCGATCGTTGAGCACAGCTTAAGTTCGCTTCTACTGAGGGGACAGCATGCTCATGTCCGCGCCCGACCACTTTTCCTTAATCGCTTTCGCGAGACACTTCCCGCCGATGCTCGTTCGTCAGAAATACTTGAGCATACTCGGCTGGGTAATGATTCGGAGTCCTTGATTTGTGACAACGGTGTGATGAGTTTAGGGATGCGTTTGTGTACCTGATACTATTGGGTAGAGACGTGAAATCCTAGAGCAGGCACATCTGTCAACTCTCTATACTCATTCAAGTTCCACCAGCATTTGACGTGACTTGTGAGATAGTTACGGGTGGGCAAGGATGTAAAGAGAAGTTTCGGATTTGGTTTCAAGGTTTTGTCTGGTTGTGTGTTTTGGTTGAGCATCTAAGACCGGCTGGAGAGTTGCAACCTTAAACCGTTTCGAAGTGGGAATGGGAGCAGATCTCCATGAATATTCGTTGTGGCGTATACCCAGCTTTAGTCAGGGTGTGACTCCATTCGGATGCTTGTTGTCCGGTTATACTCAGTTTGCTCAGTTGTTCTTTGTTAAGTTTTTGTATTGCACGGAGTTCCTTTATGGGTCGTATCCAATGAAGGCACCCTGTTCGCTTGCCGTCTTGGGCAGGAGCTTCAGGAAGCCTTGGGTACTGGTTGAACTTTAGCTCCGTCTTTCCATCCGCGGGATGATGGTTTTGTGAGAGCAGGCTATACCGACTCTAGAGGTTATACTCGTGCATACGTACTAATTGTTGTCGGCAGTTTGGATCGTCACTTGCCATTGTTAGGACTCTACTTCGATAGCAGTTATCAGGAGACATTCCAATTGGCAACCTTTAAGTTTTGTTTGTTAGGTGGTGTCGATCTCCAGTCTATTTTTCTGACGCTGCGCAGTAGGATTTTTGGACCCCAGCTAGTCTAGAGACTTCGGATATGATCCAGCTGTTTCAGGTGAGGATGATGACAGTCCTGTGCGGACAGAGGTCTTATGCCGACCATGGTGATCGCAGGCTCGAGTTCGCAGTGGGAGATCATGTATTCCTACGGATTTTTACGATGAAGGACATGTTGAGTTTTGGGAAGCTTACCGAGAATGGTAGGTCCTTTCGAGATCCTTAAAGTGAGTTAGTTCCGTTGCCTTTAATTTGGCACTTCCGCCAAGATTATTGAGTATTCATCCCGTATTCCTTGTGTCGATACTTAGCAATTATCTTCATGACCTTTCTCACATGATTCAGCACCAGACCATTTAGCTTGAACGCGATCTTTCGTTCACCAGCAGCCAATTGTGTTAATGGCTAGGCGGGTGGAGAAACTTCGGTCAAGGGTCTTGCCATCTGTGAAGGGGTTTTCTTGGACGTAGCCGTATAGTGAGATAATCACTTGGGAGGCTGCGAACGAGATATGAAAGTTTAGTAATCCTCTCTTTGAAGGTACGCTTAGCAAAAATTTTTAATTCGGGGACGAATTTTTATAAGGGGGGAGATTGTAACGTTTCAGAAATCGTTTTGCGAATTTTCCCGTTTTAGGGCAAAATTGTCGGTTTTTCCCGTTTTAACCCGATTTCGATCAAACGTCCGTATAACCTTACCGGCACTTTTTTTAGCTAATATAAAGCTTGTGCGCGAACTTTAGGGGTATTTGGGAGGTTTTGGTTCAGATAGAATTTTTCCCAAATAAAATATTATTTTAAGCGGTATTTGGTGCACGTAAATCGGGAAATTTCTTCTTTTGAGAATAAATTATTTTTTTGTCACTAGAATATTTTGGAAACTTCTTTTTAAATATCTAGATATTTTTTGGAGTGCAAAAGGTTTTATTTTAAAAAGAAAAGAAAATGAATAAAAGGTGGCATTTTTGCATTAAATGTGCATTAATTGTTTTCTTTTGCTAGAAAATTCCACACACTCCACCAAAAATCCCCCCATTCTCCCCTTGGCCGGCCCTTCCTTTCCCCTTGCTGCCCTCAATCATTTCCACCCATTTTCAACTCATTTTGCATCAAATAAATCATGAAAAATCCAAATAAAATCACAAAAACTCAAATATATTCATTTTCCTTCTTTCTTCTTCACAAAAGTAGCTTGGATCTTCATTCAAAACATCATTTTTGAGGAAAAGATGATGAGTTTGGTTTCTTGGTTTTGATCTTTTGTGGAGGTATAAAACCCTAACCCTAATCCTTTTTGTTGTTTCTAAATTTCTAATTAGTATATTAATTGTTTATTTAAGCTTTTAATTTCATGTTTGAAATTCAAGACTTGATTTTTATGATAATCTAGTTAGGGTAAAACTTGATTTATGTGTTTAATGTTTATTTGAAGTGGTAATTTGTCTTTTGGAGAAGATTAACCTAGTAGAAAATGTTAACTTTTGCTAATGAGCACTTTGTTTATTTATGCAATTTTGCTTACTAGGTTTTTGCTAAAATTTATTTAGCAAGTGTTAAAAATATAGAAATGCTTTTTATAGCTTAGTTAAGCTATTTTAAGGTGTTTATAATCGCTAGATATGCGTTAGCTTGAAACTAGTGCGAAATATTGCGATAGGTTGCTTACTAGATTTCGGGGTTTTTCCGACGTGGGTTCGATTGGTCGTTGCGAGGTTATATCTATTGTATTCCTTGTAATTTTTGTGTTGTGTTGCACGATCGGGACGATCGGGGTCTAGACTTGTGTTTTGTAGTTTAGCGACCCCAATTAGGGTTTTTGGCCGATGTCGTGCGCGATAGATGCGCAAAGCGCGCAGTGTAATTTTCAGGGCGTCATTCTTGCGTTTCGATGTCTTTTCGTCGATATAGGATATTTGCTTATGTGTTGTGTTTGTGAAATTTTAGGTTCGTAAGCGGGGACTTCGGACGCTACGACAAGGGAAAACAGGTGGTAGGCTTCACTTAGCCAGGAGCGTTGGTGAGTAGATTTAACATCTACAGGGAAATCGCCCGCATGGCGTTATACGTCAGGGCTAGAGATTTTATTACTTGTCGCATATTCTACGTTATTGTTAGAATTGCGCCTTTACCCTATTACTAAGATGTAGTTGTGCCTGGACTAGTAGTAGTAGGACACTGCACATATTATTGACGATTCGTATTGCACGAGCACTGATTGTATGCTACACACACCGTCAATAATTGCCATGTCACACACAAACCACTTATAGATGTTATATTGCTTGGTTAGGGACATTGTGACATTGATTCATACTGCTTATCATATATGGCATTTAGCATACCTGTATTCCTATATAGTATTGTACCATTAGTGATAGGTACATACACACTCCATGACATAGATACAGGTATACCTTGCACATACTGTTCTTATACCCAGAGGGTATATTACATCTTTTACTTATAGGTATACACATACATCTGGTGTTAGCTACATGTTTACCTTTACTTGATGTTATTTAGAATCGGATAATATAGGAACCGCATGATATTGGTATTAAGTCGATGCAGTTAATTAGCGGTTTTCCTTTATATACTTGCATTTCAGATATGTCGCACATATTATATTCATGGATTTTCGTATTGTTATATGGATTTTTCATGATGTTTTCTGGATTTGGAGACCGCGGGAGTTCATGAAATTATGCATTATTTGAAAAACCCGGTTTCCTTAATATGATATTTCAGCAGCCACCATGAGATTTGTCGTTTACGATGTGTATACCCCATGCGAGGAAAGGAGGGGTCCGCATGCGGGTACATGGTGGGACCCGGAGGTACCCCGAAGCAAGAACGATGTCGTGGTGTCAGGCGATGAGGCTTAGGGGAACCATACTTTCCGCTGACAGGACCAATGACTCAGCGGCTATCATGTGGATACCGACGGGAGTCATGTACGTATGGATACGTCGAGAGGCGAGGGTCAGAGCTAGGCACTCGAGCTTTCGGGATAGCGTATGATACGTACCTATCAGGATGTTAGTCTGGGAGACGGCATATGATAGATCAGTATTTCTGTGTCGATGCTAGGCACATTGGTTTCATGATATTTCTAATTACTCTTTGTATATATAACAGGGGATTTATCCGCTGTTATATATACCCTTACACCAATATTAGTGGAATGGGACGCTAATATATGTGTATTGACCTCATCATATTTATTTACGCCATTATATTTAGGATGTTAGAATTTTGCTGGAGATTTGACTCGGGATATAAGAGATTCATTTGAGATGGATACTGGATAGATATGTGAGATCTACTTGATATTGTACATTCGAGATATATGAGATCTACTTGCTGTTGTACATTCGAGATATGTGAGATATACTTGATACTATACATACGAGATATGTGAGATCCACTTAATTTTGTACATTCGATATATACGAGATATACTTGATGATTGTACATTCGATATATGTGAAATATACTTGAGGTTGTACATTCGGGATATATGAGATATACTTGATATTATGCAATTGAGGAGATGTGATACTTAGATAATATGAGAGCCAATTTGGGGGCTGATTTGAGGAATTGGGATTTAAATTGTCTTGCTTGATTGTGATCCTACCACGATGTCAGGATTCCGTGGAAATGACATACTTCACTCCATACCTCACCTTATCTGTTTGTGCACTGCTTCATGTACTAGTAGTACCTGTTAGTGTACCTTTCATGATTATTGCACATTTACATTCTCATATCCCTATCGCATGATTATTTCATACTGTTGTCATATCATTATTGCTTTATATATATTGGTTCTACCTGCTAGTGTACTTTCCATTATTCTGCATTCATATGACATGTTATTACTGTTAATTGCATATCTTAGATTCACGCTTTACGTGCATACTTGCGATTACCTGCATGTGTTATTTACTATTCACGAGTTGGCAACTCACCCCCGTTGTGCCACAGGTGTTACCGAGTGTTCCCCAGAGTAGTCGAGGCTGGCTATTCATCTATTAACTTTTGCTACATATACCGTATCAGCTCACAGTGTGCTGTTTTGTTCAGGTGGGTTTTGGTGGTTATCTGTATTTGTATTGTATATTCTTTGTATCTTGTACTCTCCATCTACTATTATGTTGTTGACTTAGAGACTTGGTGAGGACGATATTGTATAAATTGTGGATTTGTTGTCTTTTATACAGCTTTCTCTCTATTGTCTTTATTTCTTCGCTACGGCGTCGTATATTTGTGGTGGTGATTGTTTTCCGCCTTTGGGCGTGTATTTGCTCCCGTTTGGGGATGCTTTACTTTATATTTATGTTGTACCCATTTTTGGGGCTAGCTTTTACAAAGGAGGTGCTGCCAAAACTTTAAAGGAAATAAAATTGGACTTTTAAAGAATTTGGGTTGTGATTTCAAAGACTTTTAAACAATGTTTCTTATCCTTTCTTGTCTTTTAATAGTTTAGATTTCTGGGTTTTGACTTTCTTTTACTGCGTTACGCATGTAGACGTTGCGCAGTATTAGGGCCGTCACGTGCCAATTTCGGGTCGTGACACTTCGGTTTCTCCTGACAAGTCATTTTCCTCATCATCATCACTATCTCCATTCTTAATGATATGCTTGAGAAACTCTTTGAGAGTGACTGGGGTCCGCGCCTTCTAGTTGTACTCTTCCAGCGCGTCAATATACTTTTGCAGGTCTATGCGCTTGTCGTCAGGTTGCACGGGTTTCTTGGCTTTCTTCTTTCCCTTCGAAGACTTTGAGGGTTTGACCTGGGTATTTTTCCCATCGTTAGTAGTTTTCGGTGTGGGACACGGTTCAGTATCCCCTCAATGTTCTCGGGCTCTAGCGGGCTTTTCCACCTAATCGCTGGACATGCTTGAAAATCCTTCAGCATTTTTTTTGTTTTATTTGAAAGTACAACCTGCCACGGAGCTTCTTCCATAAACGAACATGATGCCCCCGGCGTATCCACCTTTTAAGGAGCGTGCCTCTGTGGCGGGCTCACCCTTCAATTCTCTGACGACGCGAATTTCCCTTGACGGTACTGGTCCTCGACCCAGTTCTTGAAGATGTAGCAATCCTCAATGGGATGGCTCACCATTTGATGATAGGAGCAGTAGTTGGGATTGTTGACGTCACCGGGCTGCGGTGGACGTTTTAGGTCCGGCAGAGTGATGAGTTTGTTGCGTACTGCTAGTTCGAACAGTCTCCTCGTTTTATCACGTGGAAATGAGTAAGCTCGTCCTAGCTTCTCTTCCAGGGATTGGCACGGGCACGCGTTGTTTTGGCGAGCAACCGGTTTCGGTCACTCGGTTGTTGTTGAGTGTTGGCAACGAAGGCCGCTTTTCCTTTACCCTTTACATTCCGAGGGTCCATTTTTTAAGAAGAAAGCATGTGGCTCATCTGGTCCATCTGGGCCAACTTGTCGATCGGAGAGTGGAAGGTGGTCAGCTTAAAGAACGTCATAAACTGGGACAAAGTTGCCTGAGGATCCAGAGTTCCTATGAACATGCACAGCAGGAGCTTCTTCGAAGCGGTGTTCGCATTTTGACCATAGGTTCCGCCACCGGATCGTGTATTGAACCCAGGTCTCAGCTGGCTTCACCCGGGCATTGATTAATGCCATGATCGGGGTGCGCTCGCTTGCGCTGGCGAACCGCTGCATGAACAGAAATTCCATTTCCGTGAATGTTTTTGACAGAGTCATTTGGGAGCTCCGAGTACCATTCAAACGCCGTCTCTGACAGGCTACCAACGAACTGGCGAAGCAGCAATTTGTCGTCGCCTCTAGTATTGCTGCACAAAGCTCATAACTGAGTGACATGCTGATGAGGATTGCCTGTCCCCTTGTACACATGGAATTTGGGGATCGTATATCCCGGCGGGTACTTGATTTGATCATACCATCCCGGATACGGTCGCCCAGTTCTGACGACTTGGCCAGCCGTTTCACTCACTTGATGAGCTTGTATTTGTTGAGCTATTTAATCATCAAGGGCAGCCTTGGAGATCGTTTCCTCCCTGGCTGTTGATAAAGCTGGAAGAGGGTTTGATGTTTCCCCTCTGTCGTCCTCGATGATTATCAGCGGGTCATCAACTGGAGGTTCTGGCTGGATCATCATACCAACCATGTCTTGGAACAAGAGCGCCATATGTTTTATATTAGCAGTCTGTTCCGCGGCCTCCTTATCTTTTCTTTCTAACACCCTTCGCAAGAACTCTGTATCGGTCTCCTGCTCATGGCGCTGTTCAGACGCTGCTTCCGGGCTTTCTTTTTGCCCGGTGAGTGCTACCATTTTTGTCAGCATCTCCTGGGTTTTTTTTGCTGCTCCTGAGCTTTTGTCAACGACCGAGTTTTCGTCCGATGACCTACGGAAGCACGGCTTTCTTCTTTTCCGGAAGCCATATAAACCGTGTGCACGATCATGCCCCTAGACTTGGGGGTTTGAAACCATCACCTTTGGGATTTTCCACTGGTGGTGGTATTTTCTCCAGCCTCATCCTTTTGTGGGAGGTTGAAGTTGTAGGAGCCATTGTAGCAGGCGCGTGTGTGAAAGAAGTCCTTCGCTATATGCTGGAGGGATGATTTTCCTCTTGTCGAACCTTCATTTTCTCCGGTTGATGAGAGTAGTTCTTGTTGATCACAGAATCCTGGGCTTTCCGCCAGACTCTGTGAATTTGGGAGGACAGCCACTGAGGGGGCTGCTCCGGCTTTGCCTATGTCATATTTTCAGCAGGAAGTGGAGATTTCTTCAATACCACGGTTGGGGAGTTCTTCCGCACCCACCTAAGCAGTTCAAATATGTTCCCAGTTGGAACAGCAGCGTTAACTTCCACTATTGGAGATGGTGGAGTAAGTCCAGAGGGGGAGTTGCCCCCAGTTTTTCTCATTCAGTGCCAGTGGCGACTTCGAGCGTGACTTGCATACGGGACCACCTCAGTTGTGGAAGCGGCTCTGACATGCCCCCGGCTTTGATGAGGGGCTACTGTTGGTGTTAGCCTGTCGAAAACTGACGTCCGTTGAGAGGGAACATACAATCTTTCAAAGGCCGATTTTCTGGTAGGGGAAGCACTTTTGATGACTTCACCCGCAGCAGGAGTTGGGAGAACTATCCGTTTCGGGATATCCCCTTCACGCATCGCGATCCACTTTGCGGGCCCACTTGAGATTCGACTCAGCCTGTTGAAGACTAAGGTGGCAGACTTGGACGACCCGTTGAGATAGGCCGTGGTGGTTGCAAGTCGATCAAAGACCGACTTCTTTGGAGCTTCCTGTAGCAGAACTGGGGTGCTGAAGCTTGCTGGAGGGAGCATAGTCCCAAAAAATAATCCAGTGGTGGCCTGAGTTACCTGTTCCACCGGCATTGAAAAGATGCAGGCCGCGTTCGAACAGTATGTCACTCCTCTAGTTGTGGCGGAGCGGGAGTTGTTGTTGCAGTTTGTGGAGCTGGAAGCCATTAATGTTCACTTCTTCTTTCTGCACAGAAGCAAGACACCAAATCTTAGTACCTCGAATCCAAGGGCAACTATAACGAACCGTGATTTTATTCTTGAACACAACACACGAAGTGTGTAGTGGAAAGAGGAGAAGGTCCCACCGGGTGTGCCAGAATATGTTCACCACCGAAAGACGCGACAGGGACGTTGGGACGTCTGGCCTGAATTTTAGGGGCGGATGCTGTTTAGATTTATCTGTCCACCTCTCCGAAGATGCCAAGTTAATTTATGGCACCGTATATCGGAGGTTTGGACAGATGCGGCCGTTGTAGCAGATTTCGTCAAATTCCCCCTCGTTTGTGAGGGGGTTTTGATTGTGGGGACGCTCTTCCCTACAAGCGCAAGCCCCTGCAGTTAATTACTGTTGGCTATAGTGCCCTCAAGGCAATTATCATAGTCGCAGGCAGGTGATTATGATGATTGAGGGAGGACCTATACCGGTAGAACAGTCTTACTGGAGATGATAGTATGCTATATGGTCTGTCTTTATCATCATGTACAGCATTAGGTGTCATTACAGATCACTATTACACGTTGATAGAGCCCATAGGATTCTTTCTTGACTACCAGCATTATGATGGCGATCATATAAGTAGGAGCTGGGTGGTCTATAAGCACATCCTTAAATGTCCCTAGTCGTGGGAGTTTCGAGACTGGGCATCGATACTCCAGAGCAGACTAGTATATACTGATCGAGACCCTGACGAGGGGAGGTGGCCGGTCTCACAAGCCATTGGTGTCAGTTTGCACCTAAGATAGTATACAGGTGCTCATTGGGTTATGAGTACACCGGACGGACTCGCCGGGAACATGCTAGTTGGTATTATACCTATTGTCAGATAGCAGTTCCCAGGTGACATGTGTACAGATTAGTCTATCAACCTGAGATCGTCATTTGTCTCGTGTGAGTTTCCACTGTGCTTTGATTACTACCCTACCACGGCTCAAAGGATTCGTGCAAACAGGTTTTAGTTGGGTACAGTCCCGAGCCACATGGAGGCAGTGGGCGGATCGTCAGGGTATTCGTCTCTCCCGGTATTGGGGGTTGATGTCGCGTTGTGCATGGGTGGCTATCACCAGAAATCCTTGGCCAAGGTAGTCGAGAATTACTAATTCGGATCATTAGTTTCTCAGTAGGTGATGGGCTTCATACCAACACTAAATGTCGCGTTGTTAGGGATCTGACTTTATCCACCCCCTAGACTTGATATGCGATACTCATAGACGAACGGACCGGACTGTACGGATATTGTCACTGTCAGGCTCACTAGGGGTTTCAGGATGAGTTTGCTCGTCGGCCTCCCTTTCGCTCAATACCTGGGTAGCCGTTACGTACAGCTAGTGCCGCTGACGTGCTTGTGGTTAAACCCATTGCCAGCGAATTGACGAGTCTTTAGAGTCCCACATAGAGAGTTTCCCTGCTTCGGGCAAAACGGTGTAGAGGTCATATGGTTTTATGGCAGGGTTCGATCACATACGTGTACATGTGCACGGATGATGTTCGGACGGATAATTCTAGTGGGCTTTGGTTTAAGCCGGATCCTAGTATTATATTGTTGGATTATTTTCATCTCATTGTATTCGTATTCTTCGGAATACGGATGCGGGTATGTATATATGAATGAAGGGTATTCTTGTAATTTCTTACAAGATTACTTTTAGAAGATTACGCCTCATTATGGTTTAAACCTTTTGGATTAAAAGGTTATTGAGGTAGAGGATGAGGTGTTTATTGCATTATTGTAGCATGGCTTGCTAATGACCCATGGTTACTATACTAAGCATGCTTAAGTTTTTTGTTTGTTGTGAGATTATTGTTGACTTGAGATATTTTTGGTTGACTCTAGATATTTTGGAGACATGGGATTTTTTATTGGGTGGCTCCATTATTTATTACTAATCTCACAACAAAGAAAAGACTAAGCCATTATTCATTCTCTCTCCTACAACACTCTCATCATCATGGCATCTTCTTCTTCCTACACCGCAACCCTCTCATGTGTTGAGAAACCTAGGGTGTCTTGAGACAAATTAATCCTTCATCACTCTCTACTTCTTCTACGGTATCTAGTGTAGCGATCTAGGTACCTTAGTTACCTCGGATATGTGGTTGGAGCTCGATTCATAGACTCTCGAGTGGATCATTTTCGATGGAGGGAGACCGGAGATCAAGCTTGATCAAAGAGACCTCTAGGAGCTTAGGTAGATGGTTCAAGACCGAAGGACACGGATCATTCAGTATAACCATTTTAACTCCTTTGCATGTTTTGTTATCTAGGTCCTACGGTATAACCATTCGTATTTGGGACTAAAATCAATTTGGGAAGTAGTGAACATGTCACGACCCGCAGGGTACGGAACGTGACTGGCACTTAAGTTACGAAACGTTTCAAGACATCCGTAAAATAAGTAAGCCAAAGCCCAGAAACCAAAACCAAATAAGCAAAAGAATGAAGGAAAACCAATCAATTGAAAGCGAGTTTATCCAATAAGTCATATAAAACCTTTTTAAAAAAAACAATATCAATTTTTCCGAAAATTTCGGCAGAGTCTCCTTTGTAAATACCGGCCCCCCCAAAATGGGTACAACAAGAATATATATGAATCCAACAAATAAGGCATCCCCAAGCGGGAGCTAGCTCTTCGCCACAAGGCGGTCACAAATCCCACGCAATATAAAACAACAACATGCAAAATAATCATAAGAAGCATGAGAAAAACAGCATGTCGACTCAAGTGAGCTCGACCCCCAAAATACAGCATAAAAAGTCCACAAATCTCACAGTCTCATCTCTAGGTCAATATATAACAATACTGGTAGATACAGTAGATGGAGTGCACTAGATACAAAGAATATACAAGGTGGTACAAAAATAATAATATAACCCACCTAAGAGCAAAACCTCGAGTCCAGGCAAAGGAGGCAAAAGAAACAAGTGCGCCCGCCGCTACTGTACTGACGGAGCGGACCTGAAAAAGGCTGTGGCACAACGGGGGTGAGTTGCCAACTCGTGAGTAATAAATAACATCTACACAGGCTATCGAATGCATGCACACAACCATCCTAGCATCTCAAATACAGATAAGGCAGGACATAATAGCAGGTATGTATGCAATATGAATATACTAGCAGGTATGTATGCAATATGAATATACTAGCAGGCCAGAAATCATGTTTTTCCCTTTAAGAATCTCTTTTGAAATACCAGCACAATACCAATAGAATCAACAAGAACCTGTGTCCAGCAACGACACCTCAAAACTATCACAAATCTCATATATCCATGTCATAGTATCTCTGGCCTCAGCCATCCGGCTGACCCAGCTCAATATCAAAATCTCATCATCTCGCGGCCACGGTCGGTATCCTCTGGATATCCGCCGTGCCAAACAGTCACCGGTAGGTAATCCGTCCCCTGCCAGGCTCAATGTCAACACCACATTCATCTTGCCTCGGGGTACCATACCGGGCCCACCATGTACCCGTGACGGTTCCTCCACTCCTCGACACGGATCTCGAAAACCACAGCAAACTCATGGTGGACGACACTTTACATCACTAGAAAACCGCAATTACATATTTTAAAAACATAATAAGTTTAGAAATTTTGCGGCTTTCCCCCGAAATCCAGAAATATCATAAAATCTCAAGAAATCCTCATAAGTGCATATATCAATGGTGATGAATGCATATGGTATCAATAATTAAGCTATGATGTATGATTAATAGACTAGGCATGAATAAATAATATGATGAGGTACATGCACATGAATAGCAATCCTACGATTTCATTTTAAGGAATTAAAGGCAATAGCACAGGTTTAAGCATCAATTAGTAAAAGGTTTCAAATTATAGGTTATCTAGTGTGGTGGCATGGAAATTACCAGGGCGTGTGTGTAAGCATGAATAGTGCTCGTGCTGCATATAAAAACCCTGGCAATGGTGCAGGTGTCCTATAAATGGTTTCGCATATGTATGTCAATATAAGGCATGGATGCAGCAAATAATCATATAAGTATTACACCCCTAATTACTAACATCACTAAGAATCTTTTAAGTTATTAAAACTATCGGACGGCTTGCACCATCCAACGAAGTCCCCCGTAGATGTTACATCTACTCACCGGAATCCCTAGCTAGCTGTGTCCAATCACCGCTTTCCCCTTTCGAGCCGCGTCTGACGTCTCCACGACCGAACGTGGAATTTACATCAATACTAAACATAAGGTTACATATCAGGAATGACGCAAAACCCAAACGAAAATACTAACGTTCACAAGCTAGGTACAACGTGCACAAGGTGCGCGGAACACACGCGAAAATCGCAAAAACTGCAAAAATCGTCGATTTGGTCGCCCGGCCAAACTAAAACCCGATTACCCAAAAATCCACACTCACGCATCCTAAATGTCATAGGATATGCCAACAATAATCTAGATATCGTAACTAAATCGCCACAATAATATAATAAAAACCTAGTAAGCTAGAAGTTTGCAAATTTGGTGCAAACATCGATAATTTGCGACAAAGTGCACACATTATCACACAAATATCCAAATTAAACCATTAGAAAGCCACTACAATTAAATTAACCCCTTTACCATGCATCAAAACCCACATTCCATGCACTAACCTTTTCTTGATTTTGATAATTAGCAGCCTTAATGAAAATTTCACACAACTTTAACATAGATTAGCCTAATATGAAGCCACTTAAGCAAAGTAACCATATAAATTGGTTAAGTAAACAACTAGGTTAATTAAAAAGACTTAATTGACCTAAAAATGGTTTCAAGAAACCCTAGTTTAATTTTCAATCATTAACTAAAACAAACTAGATTAGGATTAACACTAAAATTAACACTAAGCAACTAGATTAAAGTATTCTAACCATAAGAAATTAAAAGAGTAGAAATTATACCTCAAACCTATGGATCTAGCAAGAAGAAATTTGCCTCAATGATGGCCTCCTAGCACCATGATTCCAAGCAAGAGAGGTGAAGGAAAAAGGGATCAAGAATGGGGTTTTAATTTGTGAGTTTTAGTTTGAATTTTGGAGCAACTTGATGAATTTTTGAACAAGATGAAAAGAAAAATGATGAAGAGGGGAGGGGCTGCAGATTTCGGCCAGAGGAGGGAGAGGGGAGTGGTGTGGGTGTATGGAAAAAGTCATGGTCAACCCCCCTCAAAGTCAAAGCACCATACCTTCAACATACAATATTTTAAACACACACATTCAACTCAAATCATCCCTAACAAAAGAATTTTAAAACAAAAGAGAGAGGGGGAATTTTCTGCAGTTTGGGACAGCCAAGGAGATGTGAGGATGTGTGTGTGAGAGTGCACAAAAAAAATTTTGCAAAAAGACCCCCTACAAGTCCAAAATTGCAAGTTTAAGCTTAAATTCAAAAAATTTCGTTTTCCATAATAAAAATTAGTTAAAACTTAAAATAAATTACTAAAATTTTTTGTTACAACTAGATTTTAATTAACATGATTTTAAAGCTTAATTTTATCCCATTTAAATTTGTATTTATCGCTAATTTAATGTATTTTCTTACCGGCTTAAAATAATATTAAAAAATTGAAAAATTAGGGAAAATTTTTAAACGACCAGAATTTCATAAGTAACTCATTAGCTACTAAAAACAAGCAATTACCTATCCATTTTAGGTATAATTAGTTCGAAACTGCAAAATAACAAAAAGGACGGTTTACGGAAAAATACCGAATTTTCACCGATTTTCAGGAAAACTCCAAAACGACTTTTCAAGGCGCTACAATCTTCCCCCCTTAAAGAAATTCGGTCCCCGAATTTAAAAAATATAAGTACGCGTACCTTCAAAGAGATGGGGATATTTCTTCCTCATCTCGCCCTCGGTCCCAGGTAACCTCCTCGCTGCTCGGGCTACGCCAAAGGACCATGACGGTTGGTATAATCTTCGATCTCAACTTCTTCACCTGCCGATCCAAGATGGCCACCGGCTGCTCTGCAAACGAAAGGTCGCGCTCCAGCTGGACTGTCGGGTGCTGAATCGCATGCGAAGGGTCGTGAAGGTACTTGCGGAGCATCGAAACATGGAAGGCGGGGTGAACATCGGGAAAGCTGGGTGGAAGAGCCAAACGATATGCAACAGCGCCGACACGCTCGAGGATCTCGAAGGGACCTACGAATCTAGGGCTAAGCTTCCCCTTTCGCCCAAAACGCATCACGCCCTTCATCGGAGAGACCCTCAGAAAAACATGATCGCCAACTGCGAACTCTAACCTGCGACGACGCCTGTCTGCATACGATTTCTGTCTGCTCTGAGCTGCCCTCATCCGGCCTCGAATCAACTGTATCTTCGCTGTCGTCTCCTCAACAAGCTGCGGCCCCAAAATACTGCTCTCGCTGAGCTCTGTCCAACAGACGGGCGATCTGCATCTCCTCCCATACAATGCCTCGAAAGGTGCCATCTGAATAGTATCCTGGAAGCTGTTGTTGTAGGAGAACTCCACTAGAGGTAAATGACGATCCCAGCTACCGCCGAAGTCTAAAATGCACGCTCTGAGCATGTCCTCCAGAGTCTGAATGGTCCGCTCTGACTATCCGTCGGTCTGCGGATGAAATGCTGTGCTGAAGCTCAAACGAGTGCCCAAAGCCTCCTGGAGTCTCTGCCAAAGTCGGCTGGTGAACTGGGTGCCTCGATCTGACATGATACAAGTCGGTACGCCATGTAGTCGCACGATCTCGTCAATGTAGAGCTGAGCATACTAAGCGAAGCTAAAAGTGGTCTTCACTGGTAGGAAGTGAGCCGCTTTCGTCAATCGATCTACGATCACCCAGATGGAGTCATACCCTCGACTGGTCCTGGGTAGACCCACAACGAAATCCATCGAAATCTGCTCTCATTTCCACTCCGGAATGGGTAACGGCTGTAGCTCTCCTGCGGGCCTCTGGTGCTCGGCCTTGACTTGCTGACAAGTCAGGCATCTCGATACAAACTCTGCAATGTCCCTCTTCATCCCGTCCCACCAGTAGATCTCTCTCAAATCATGGTACATCTTGGTGGAACCGGGGTGGACACTATACACTGATCGGTGTGCCTCCTCAAGAATGTCGCGCCGCAATCCATCAGTATCTGGTACGCACAGTCTAGATCCATAGCGCAAAATCCCCTGATCGTCAATCACGAACTCGGAAAATCTGCCCTGTCCCACCTGTGCCATGATCTCTGAGCAACGGTCGTCACTGCGCTGTGCCTCATATATACGGTCAAGCAACTGTGGGCGTGCACGAACATGCGCGAGCTGTCCCCCTGTCTGAGTGAACTCGAACTCAACTCGGCTGTCGCATAACATCTGCCAATCTGCTGACGACTGCCTCTGCACTGCGCGCAAAAAGGATAGACTACCCCCGGGCCTCCTACTCAACGCATCTGCCACCACATTCGCCTTGCCTGGGTGATATAAGATCTCGCAGTCGTAGTCTTTCACCAACTCCATCCAACGACGCTGTCTGAGGTTCAGGTCTCACTGCTGAAATATGTATTTTAAGCTCTTGTGGTCTGTGAATATTTGGCACGACTCGCCATATAGGTAATGTCGCCAAATCTTCAATGCAAAGACCACTGCAGCCATCTCCAAATCATGAGTGGGGTAGTTCTGTTCATGCTTCTTCAACTGCCGAGAAGCATAAGCGATCACCCGGCCATGCTGCATCAGTACGCACCCTAATCCCACTTGCGAAGCATCACAGTAGACCACAAATCCGCCTGATCCCGAAGGCAAAGATAATACCGGCGCCGTAGTCAAACGAGTCCGTAGCTGCTGAAAACTGCGGTCGCACTCCTCCGTCCAGACGAAAGGAACTCCCTTCCGGGTCAAACCGGTCAAAGGTGCAGCTATACGGGAGAAGTCCTGAACAAAACGCCTGTAGTAGCCCGCTAGGCCTAGAAAACTACGGATCTCAGTAACCGATGTAGGTCGGGGCCACTGCTGAACAGCCTCAATCTTCTTCGGGTCCACACATATGCCGTCTCTCGTAACCAAGTGACCCAAGAATCCGACGCTGTCCAGCCAGAATGCACACTTGGAGAACTTTGCAAATAGCTGGTTCTCCCTCAGAGTCTGTAACGTAATCAGCAAGTGCTGCTCGTGCTCCACTCTGCTTCGAGAGTACACTAAGATATCGTCGATAAACAAGATGATGAACAAGTCAAGATACGGCCTGAATGTACGGTTCATCAAATCCATGAATGCTGCTGGGGCGTTGGTGAGTCCGAACGACATCACCAAAAACTCGTAGTGGCCGTAGCGCGTGCGGAAAGCTGTCCTCAGTATATCCTCCTGTCGAACTCGCAGCTGATGGTATCCTGATCGCAAGTCGATCCTCGAAAAATACCCCGCACCTTGAAGCTGGTCGAACAGATCATCAATGCGTGGCAACGGATATCTGTTCCGAACGGTAACTTTGTTCAGCTGGCGGTAGTCGATGCATAAGCGCAAACTTCCATCCTTCTTCTTGACAAACAGGACCGGAGCACCCCACGGAGAAACACTAGGTCGAATAAGCCCCTTATCTAACAAATCCTGCAACTGATCCTTCAGCTCTCGAAGCTCTGCCGGGGCCATCCGATAAGGCGGTATAGAAATAGGCCCCGAGCCGGGAATCAAATCAATGCAGAACTCAACATCGCGCTCAGGTGGTAGCCCAGGTAGCTCATCAGGGAAAACATCAGGGAACTCACAAACAACCGGGACCCGGTCCAACGGAACCTCTGCAGCTCGAGTATCAGAAATATACGCTAAGAATCCCTGACATCCCTTCCGCAAGAGCTGACCAGCGCGAAGAGACGAAATCAAGCTGGGAAGGGTGACGCTGCGGTCTCCCTGAACAACAAGGACTGGCTCTCCCGGAAAGCTAAATATGACTGCCTTCTCACGGCAGTCCACCGAAGCATAACAAGTAGCTAGCCAATCCATGCCCAGAAGCACATCAAAGTCCAACATATCGAGGAGAATCAAATCAACTAATGACTCCCTCTCCCCGATACGAACGGAACACAATCGAAATACAAAACGAGTGACAAACGACTCGCCTACCGGGGTAATAACAACAAGCGGATGATCTAACGACGACGACTCACAGCCCAACAACGGTGCAAAGTGTGTAGAGACGTACGAATGTGTGGAACCTGGGTCAAATAATACCCGTGCGTCGAAAGAACAAACTGGCAAGATACCTGTCACAACGGCATTGGATGCCTGCGCATCCTGCGGTGTCAAAGCAAATACTCGGGCCTGTCCTCCACCGATAGCGGGCTGACCTCGACCTCGGCCTCTGCCTCCTCGTCCTCTCTGAACAGGACCGCCGCATCCACGGCCTCTGGGTGCACCTAACTGGCGTGGAGTATCGCCTGTGGTAGGAAGTAAGGCTCTCTGAGGAAGGGGTGGTAATGGTGGTAGGGTCACATGCGGAACTGTCGCTGCTCCCTGTCGTCTCCTCGGACAGTCTCTGACAAGATGGTGCGGACTCCCGCACCCAAAACACCCTGGCGACGGCTGCTGTCCCTGGGGATATGAACCATACAACTGTCCCCGTCCAAATCCTCTGCCAGGCCTATCTCTCGGAAAGAATCTGGCACGCTGCCTCTGAGACGGTACATCGGTGCGAATCCTCTTCGGCCCAGAAACGGCCGAAGTCTGTGATATGCGTGCCTCCATCCGTAATGCCGTATCCATAGCAGCTGAATAAGTGTCATAGTGCTGGGCGCCAATGGCAAGATATAGCTGGGCATCAAGTCCCTGTACGAACCTCTTCACCATCTTCTCTTCGGTATCCACCAAATACTGAGCATATCGGGATAACTGTGTAAACTGGATGTCATACTCAGACACCGTCATCCCAGGTGTCTTGACTAAGGCCTCGAAGCTACGAGCTCTGGCGTCACGAACGCTCTCTGGGAGGAAACGAGCTAGAAAGACCGCTGTAAACTCGGCCCAAGTCATAGGCGGTAGACCTGCAGCTGGACCTCTCAAAACTGACTCCCACCATGTCTGCGCGAGACCCTCTAGTCGGAAACTCGCAAGCTCTACCCATCGATCATCCGAACATCTCAGCGAACGGCAGATCTTGGCTAAACTGTCAAGGAGCGTCTGTGGGTCCTCCGCTGCCTCGGTGCCGGTGAATACTGGAGGTCTCAGCCTCATGAAATCCTGTAGCGAAACCGGAATGGCTACGGTGGTAGTAATAGGAGCAGGTATCATGGTCGTCTGTGATGTAGTAGGTACGTCATCCGGCCTCGGTGTACGACTGGCTGCAACTAGGGATCCTACCATCTGACGTAGCTCCTGCATACTCCCCATCATCTGTCGCAACTCCTCCATACCAGTCTCAAGCCTACCCATACGGCCTGGGGAAGGTGGATCGGTCTGTCCTTAAGGCGTAGGCATACCACCCTGCTCAGTCCTAGTCTCGGACGAGCCAGCTCGAATCTCGTCTCGGGCGGCAGCCCTCTGTGCCCTCGTAGCCTTCGACGGCATAGTGGCTGTTACAGGAAAACGGATAATAAGAATAGTGCAATAGGATCATAGGATACACGGAATTGAAGAAGGAATTTTCAAGCAAGTATATCCTAAAGTCACTTAGGCGGAGTACCGTATCGCAAGTATGCCGCGGACATACGCACGCTACGTTACCCTGCTTAAGTAACTTACTCCATCTACCAAGGGTCATCCTACACTCAAAAAGGTAAAACCTATCGCTCTGATACCAACTTTGTCACGACCCGCAGGGTACGGAACGTGACTGGCACTTAAGTTACGAAACGTTTCAAGACATCCGTAAAATAAGTAAGCCAAAGCCCAGAAACCAAAACCAAATAAGCAAAAGAATGAAGGAAAACCAATCAATTGAAAGCGAGTTTATCCAATAAGTCATATAAAACCTTTTTTTAAAAAAACAATATCAATTTTTTCGAAAATTTCGGCAGAGTCTCCTTTGTAAATACCGGCCCCCCCAAAATGGGTACAACAAGAATATATATGAATCCAACAAATAAGGCATCCCCAAGCGGGAGCTAGCTCTTCGCCACAAGACGGTCACAAATCCTACGTAATATAAAACAACAACATGCAAAATAATCATAAGAAGCATGAGAAAAACAGCATGTCGACTCAAGTGAGCTCGACCCCCAAAATACAGCATAAAAAGTCCACAAATCTCACAGTCTCATCTCTAGGTCAATATATAACAATACTGGTAGATACAGTAGATGGAGTGCACTAGATACAAAGAATATACAAGGTGGTACAAAAATAATAATATAACCCACCTAAGAGCAAAACCTCGAGTCCAGGGCAAAAGAAACAAGTGCGCCCGCCGCTACAGTACTGACGCAGCGGACCTGAAAAAGGCTGTGGCACAACGGGGGTGAGTTGCCAACTCGTGAGTAATAAATAACATCTACACAGGCTATCGAATGCATGCACACAAGCATCCTAGCATCTCAAATACAGATAAGGCAGGACATAATAGCATGTATGTATGCAATATGAATATACTAGCAGGTATGAATGCAATGCGAATCAACTCGTGATCTTAATGTGTAAGTATAAGAAATCAAGTTTCTCCCTTTAAGAATCTCTTTTGAAATACCAGCACAATACCAATAGAATCAACAAGAACCTGTGTCCAGTAATAACACCTCAAAACTATCACAAATCTCATATATCCATGTCATAATATCTCTGGCCTCAGCCATCCGGCTGACCCAGCTCAATATCAAAATCTCATCATCTCGCGGCCACGGTCGGTATCCTCTGGATATCCGCCGTGCCAAACAGTCACCGGTAGGTAATCCGTCCCCTGCCAGGCTCAACGTCAACACCACATTCATCTTGCCTCGGAGTACCATACCGGGCCCACCATGTACCCGTGACGGTTCCTCCACTCCTCGACACGGATCTCGAAAACCACAGCAAACTCATGGTGGACGACACTTTACATCACTAGAAAACCGCAATTACATATTTTAAAAACATAATAAGTTTAGAAATTTTGCGGCTTTCCCCCGAAATCCAGAAATATCATAAAATCTCAAGAAATCCTCATAAGTGCATATATCAATGGTGATGAATGCATATGGTATCAATAATTAAGCTACGATGTATGATTAATAGACTAGGCATGAATAAATAATATGATGAGGTACATGCACATGAATAGCAATCCTACGATTTCATTTTAAGGAATTAAAGGCAATAGCACAAGTTTAAGCATCAATTAGTAAAAGGTTTCAAATTATAGGTTATCTAGTGTGGTGGCATGGCAATTACCAGGGCGTGTGTGTAAGAATGAATAGTGCTCGTGCTGCATATAAAAACCCTGACAATGGTACAGGTGTCCCATAAAATGGTTTCGCATATGTATGTCAATATAAGGCATGGATGCAGCAAATAATCATATAAGTATTACACCCCTAATTACTAACATCACTAAGAAACTTTTAAGTTACTAAAACTATCGGGCGGCTTGCGCCATCCAACGATAGTCCCCCGTAGATGTTACATCTACTCACCGGAATCCCTAGCTAGCTGTGTCCAATCACCGCTTTCCCCTTTCGAGCCGCGTCTGACGTCTCCGCGACCGAACCTGGAATTTACATCAATACCAAACATAAGGTTACATATCAGGAATGACGCAAAACCCAAACGAAAATACTAACGTTCACAAGCTAGGTACAACGTGCACAAGGTGCGCGAAACACACGCGAAAATCGCAAAAACTGCAAAAATCGTCGATTTGGTCGCCCGGCCAAACTAAAACCCGATTACCTAAAAATCCGCACTCACGCATCCTAAATGTCATAGGATATGCCAACAATAATCTAGATATCGTAACTAAATTGCCACAATAATATAATAAAAACCTAGTAAGCTAGAAGTTTGCAAATTTGGTGCAAACATCGACAATTTGCGACAAAGTGCACACATTATCACACAAATATCCAAATTAAACCATTAGAAAGCCACTACAATTAAATTAACCCCTTTACCATGCATCAAAACCCACATTCCATGCACAAACCTTTTCTTGATTTTGATAATTAGCAACCTTAATGAAAATTTCACACAACTTTAACATAGATTAGCCTAATATGAAGCCACTTAAGCAAAGTAACCATATAAATTGGTTAAGTAAACAACTAGGTTAATTAAAAAGACTTAATTGACCTAAACATGGTTTCAAGAAACCCTAGTTTAATTTTCAATCATTAACTAAAAAAAACTAGATTAGGATTAACACTAAAATTAACACTAAGCAACTAGATTAAAGTATTCTAACCATAAGAAATTAAAAGAGTAGAAATTATACCTCAAACCTATGGATCTAGCAAGAAGAAATTTTCCTCAATGATGGCCTCCTAGCACCATGATTCCAAGCAAGAGAGGTGAAGGAAAAAGGGATCAAGAATGGGGTTTTAATTTGTGAATTTTAGCTTGAATTTTGGAGCAACTTGATGAATTTTTGAACAAGATGAAAAGAAAAATGATGAAGAGGGGAGGGGCTGCAGATTTCGGCTAGAGGAGGGAGAGGGGAGTGGTGTGGGTGTATGGAAAAAGTCATGGTCAACCCCCCTCAAAGTCAAAGCACCATACCTTCAACATACAATATTTTAAACACACACATTCAACTCAAATCATCCCTAACAAAAGAATTTTAAAACAAAAGAGAGAGGGGGAATTTTCTGCAGTTTGGGACAGCCAAGGAGATGTGAGGATGTGTGTGTGAGAGTGCACAAAAAAATTTTTGCAAAAAGACCCCCTACAAGTCCAAAATTGCAAGTTTAAGCTTAAATTCAAAAAATTTCGTTTTCCATAATAAAAATTAGTTAAAACTTAAAATAAATTACTAAAAATTTTTGTTACAACTAGATTTTAATTAACATGATTTTAAAGATTAATTTTAGCCCATTTAAATTTGTATTTATCGCTAATTTAATGTATTTTCTTACCGGCTTAAAATAATATTAAAAATTTGAAAAATTAGGGAAAATTTTTAAACGACCAGACTTTCATAAGTAACTCATTAGCTACTAAAAACAAGCAATTACCTATCCATTTTAGGTATAATTAGTCCGAAACTGCAAAATAACAAAAAGGACGGTTTACGGAAAAATACCGAATTTTCACCGATTTTCAGGAAAACTCCAAAACGACTTTTCAAGGCGCTACAGAACACATGGGCTTAGTCCCCTTTTTTGTGCAAAAAGTGCCAAGCACTTATGTAAGTTCTGACGCTCACATATAATCATGTGGGGTCTCAATCATGTGAATTGCCCAATAAGTGTTAAACACTTTACCTCTTTTGTCTTTATATGGAGTGCAAAGAACTCTTTATGGTGCCCACATGCGAAGCATGTGAGGAGCTAGGTGCTGCCTAGTGAGTGCCAAGCACTTTTTATTCTGTGGCGCCCACATGAGGGTCACGTGAGGCGCTGGGCGCAGGGCGCCGCATAGTGAGTGCCAAGCACTTTTTATTCTGTGGCGCCCACGTGAGGGTCACGTGAGGCGCTGGGCGCTGAGTGCTGCTTAAGCACTCCTTTCTTTTGTAGCGCCCACGTGAGAGGCATGTGGGGTGTTGGGCGTCACTCCCTGAGTTCTTTTTATTCTGTGGCGCCCACGTGAGGGCCACGTGAGGCACTGGGCGCCACTCAATGAGTTCTAGGCGCTCCTTTTTTCTGTGGTGTCCCTCCCTGAGTTCTTTTTATTCTATGGCGTCCACGTAAGGGTCACGTGAGGCGCTGGGCGCCGCTCAATGAGTGCTAAGCACTCGTTTTTTTTTCTGTAGCGCCCACGTGAGGGGAACGTGAGACGCTAGGCACTAGGTCTTTTCCTTATATGCTTTGTTTTGAGGAGTTCGATTTCCTAGTTCTTTTCTGAATCTTTAATTCTCAAGAACAAGTTCTTCCCGATGAGAATTAAATTCTCAACTTGTAGAAGACTTATCTTCTGGATCTCAGATCCAGAGAAAGAACTAAGTTCTTTTAAAAGGGTTAAACCCTTCAATAGGTAAATGAGATATTTTGATCTCTCTTCTTTTTATTTACCTAGGGTTTTTTCTGAGAAAGGAGATCTTCTTCTTTCTTTCTTTTTGAAGCTTTCTGCTTTGTTTTTCGAAGCTTATGGGGGGGTTCCACCTTTATATTTGGAAAGATGAATCATTGGTCGTTGAGACCCACCACCTCTCCGACGATGCTGAGAGATTACAGCGCCATGTATCGAAGGTGTGGAGGAATGTACCCTTTGAACCATGTCCTACTCCTTACGGGGAAGAACAGGTTGGAGATTAAACTCCTAACTGCTGAAAAAGGCTTCTTTGCGTTCGCGCACGTGCATCGCACGTGTTGGGCGCACGTGCATCGCACGTGTTGCGAACTTGGCGTGCCCACGTGCGTCGCACGTGTTGCGCACTTATCAGGCGCATGTGTTGCGCACTTGGCAGGCATATGTGCGTCGCACGTGGCGCTTGCGCATATGAGCATCATGGGGGCAGCTAAGGCCCTAGCTTGGAGAACTAAGCTCCTATGGAAAAATAAGCTCCTTTGAGGATTGAATCCTTGCACGGCGGGCGCTCATGCGTTGCACGTGGTGCGCACGTAGCGGCCGCACGTGCGTTGCACATGGCGCATATGCGCATTATGGGGGGCAGCTAAGGCCGTAACTTATAGAACTAAGCTCCTTTGAGAACTGAATCCTCGCACGGCGGGCACACGTGCGTTGCACGTGGTGCGCACATGGCAGGCGCTCGTGCGTTGCACGTGGCGCACATGGCACTTGCGCATATGCGCATTATGGGGAGGCAGCTAAAGCCCTAACTTGGAGAACTAAGCTCCTATGGAGAAGTAAGCTCCTTTGAGAATTGAATCCTCTCTTTTCTAAGAGGTATCCCCTCTTATTTATATGGGAGTGGTAGAGAAGAGATCTCTATTTTTCCCGATGTGGGACTAAAAATGTATCCCCTATGTAGCAGAGCATTACTTAAATTACACGTGCATAGCACATTTGCTCATAACTTTTGATTCCGGATAAATTATGAGGCCCATAATATATCAAATCGAAGGATTTTTCGATACGCTTTTGATACCATCAGAATTTATCTGATTCTCATTCGGGAATTTATCAAAATACAGTCCGGAAAATACTGGTTTGCATTTTCTTAAGCGTATCGCTGCCATTTGATACATTGGGCTCTTTTCCGCAGAAATTTTTGGCGGGAATAATGTCTCTGTATCTCAGTTGAAATATTCTCAGATCATTGGAAGCTTAATGTATCTTTCAAACTGCACGAGACCGGGTATTTCGTTCTCAGTGTCAAAATTAAGTAGATACACTAGCTATTCAAATAGGAGTCATTGGGAGGCCTTAGATAGAGTACTTCGATACTTGAAGGGAACCATTTCCCTTGGGCTGCATTATGGGAAATTCTCCGCTGTACTTGAAGGGTACAGTGATGCAAGATGGATAGCTAATGGCTCTATTAGCTCTGGTTGTAATGGTTGTACAGGGTATGTACTTACCTTAGGTGGTGGAGCAGTCGCCTGGAGATCTGTTAAACAGACTATTTTGTCTCGGTCGACTTTTGAGGCCGAGTTGTGTATTTTGGACACTACTGGATTAGAAGCTGAATGACTTAAGGGACTTATGTCCAAGTTGCTTATGATCAGTAAGCTCATTCTAGCTATTTCTGTACATTGTGACAATACGGTCACAATTGAAAGAATTAAAAGTTTAAAGAACAACAACAAAATAAGGGGTCATATCCAAGTGAGGATCAAGACCGTGAAACAATTTGTGAAAGACGGGGTGATGGGTGTGGACTTTTTTAAGTCTAAAGATAACACAGCAGATTCCTTCACCGAAGGACTTGAGTTGTCACTAGTCCTGAAATCTAGGTTAGGGATGTGTCTGAAAACCCTACCTAATTCATCGACAGTAATAACCCAACCTATCTGAGTGGAGATCCCATGAAATAGGTTCAATGTGGTATTAACAAGCTGTTGGGTGAATTGAACACTTTAAAATAGATTGATACTCTTGTGTCTGACTTTATCCCTGTTGGATATGTATGCCCTAGAGGCCATTATTGTATATGTATACATATGGATGCTTGGACATATATATATATATATATATATATATATATATATATATATACAGGACAATCTTGCTCAATATGATAGTATGCTATTTGGTTTGACTTTATCTTAACATGTGTATATTTTACTTGCTATTACATATCTTTTAGACATGTTGATAAAGCACGTAGGATCAATGCTAGACTACCTGCGTTGTGATGGCGATCATACTTATGAGAGTTGGGTAGTCGGTACGCACATCCTTAAATCGTCCCTAGTCGTAGGAGTATCGAGACTGGGCATCGATATTCTGGAGTAGACTAGTGTATACATTTCTAGACCGCGACGAGGGGCGATGGTTTGGTCCCGCAACCATTGGTCTTTAGACCTAAAATCGTATACAGGTGCTCACTGGGGGTGAGTACACCGGACGGACTCGCCGAGAACTTCCAGATGGTATTATACCTATCGTCGGGTGGAAGTTCTCAGGTGACATTAGTACAGGTTAGTCTTTAGACCTGAGATCGGCATTTGTCTCGTATGAGTTCCTACTGTGCTTTGATTACTACCCTACCACGGCTCTGCTGAGTCGTGCAAACAGGTTTTGGTTGGGTACAGTCCCGAGCCACAAGGAGGCAGTGAGCGATTGTCGGGGATTCGTCATTCCCGGTTTAGGGAGTCGATATCGCACTGTGATTCGATTGGTCAGGACCATAAGACCTTGGCCAAGGCAGTTGGGATTTACTGATAGGTTGATCAGTAGTTTCCCGGATTGGTCCTAAGCCACATCAGCACGACTTATCGGATTATTAGGGTCTTATGTTTACCACCCCCTAGACCCGGTATGCGATACTCTCAGACGAAGAGACCTGACTGTACGGATATTGTCACGGATAGGCTCAGTGGGGATCCAGATGAGTTTGCTCGTCGGCCTTCCTTTTCGACAGGTACCCGTGTAGCCGTTACGTACAGCTAGTGCCGCTGACGTGCTTGTGGTTATGGATTTATCCAGTAACTCACTGCCGGCGTACTGTCGAGTCTTTAGAGTCCCACACAGAGGGTTTCCCTGATTCAAGCGAAATGATGTAGTAGTCATATTGGATACGTGCAGGGTTCGATCGATTGATGTACTTAGTACTCGGATTTTCGATCGGATAGTTGGTAATACTAGCCGGCTCGGGTTTGAGCCGGATTAATAAGTCAGGTATTGATTTAATAATTTACATATACGTATTTCGATATGTATATTCTAGTATTACATTCTTCGTCTTATTCTATCTCTTTGGGCATTCGTGTTTTTATCCGATTGCAGGTATGTATATACAGTTGACTGAAATCCGTATTTATTACAGATTTCCTTCTAGAAGGTGGAAACCTCATTATTGGTCATTTCCATTTATTCTTAAATGGATAATGAGGTGGAAATTGAGGAGAGGGAGGCATGGTGAAAGGGCATGGCTTCAATAGTTCACAAATGAATAAAGAATTCATTTGTGGTTACCATTGAAGCATGGTTGTCTTTGTTTATTCATAGAAAATCATATACGAAACCTATGTGTGTGATTTTCTCTCTAATGCTTAGTTCATTATTTTCTTGAGCTCCATTGCTCTTCACCTTCCTCCCTCCTCTAGGTTTTTCCTCCACCTTCATCTTTTTCCTCTTCACTACATTTCTCATGTGTTGAGACACAAGTGAAGAGGTTAGAAAGAGATAGAACACTTAGAACTCCAAACTACATCCTAGATTACTTGGACTAGCATCCCAAGTTCTCCAGTTGCTCTTTTGACACTTAGCAAAGAGCTAGAGCCATGGATCATACCCCTCGGGTGGATCATCAAGGACTAAGGAAGACCGGAGAACAAGCTCGATCCCGGAGAACCGACGGAGCAACAAAAGAAGATCAAGCAAGTTCAAGATGGCTACTAGGAGCTAAGGATGAGAAACGAAGACCGAAGGACATGGTTCGTTTGGTAAGAATTTCTCATCATAGTAGATAGCCCTCCTTTGTATAGCTAGTTAGTTTTATGGTAATGATCCGGGTATTTGGGTTATCTTAGCGCCTTCTTGAAACCCTAAAAGAATTTTGTTCCGCAAACCGCCTCGTTTGGAGGCTCGGGAGTCGAGGTAACCCAACATGGTATCAGAGCCACCCCATAAAACCTACACTAGCTTGTTCCAACGTGTTTAGAATAACGATCGACCGAAAATTTCAGAAACCGCATTTCCATTCATATAGTTTCTGTCGATTTTTAAAAGTGGCCTAAAAATCATTTTCTGTATATTAAAAAATCGAGCAGGCTTTTTTAAGAACCCACAAGAAATTTGATCCCCTTATCTCACAGAACCACCGCGGAACCGCCGCACAAAGCACTGTTTTGCCGCGGTTTCGCGGCGGTACTAGGGATTCTGGGGTCCAATTTTCTTCTGGGAATCGTTTTCATGGAATTGTGGTTTCTGGAATAATTATTTTTTGGGCCCACATTTGTTTCTGTATTGGTTTAATACTTGGGGCTCACTTGAAAAGTTTAGTCGATCGTAATTTTAAAATACGTATTTTGTTATCAGTACTCAGTTTAGCATCTACGACCGTGAATGTCATTTGATCGGTAAACCCGTATAATTGTTATATGTTCTTTTAGACGGGTTTGCGAACATGACATTCACGTTGATGTTCTGTAATTGTGCTGATATTGTGGTTGGATTGTCGGGGTGGATAGCATGTGGTGCAATGTTAGCAGTACAGTTTATATTCATTTGTATATTTGTTATTGCGGGGCGAGCGTCCGACATGTGGACTGCTGTCTTTGCCGGATTGTATATTATTTTAGGGCACGACCGGGTTGAGGCCGATGTCACCATTTGTATATATTATTTTCTTTTTCTGTATTAGGATTACTCCGCGGTGGAGTGCACGAATAGCCGGATTCTAGAAGGCAACAAGCCCTTATCTCATGGCGTTGAGACAGAGGGGGCTTCATTCTAGAATTGGTGGGCTATTCGTTGCACTCATAGAGGGTATAGGTTTTCATTCCATAGGCTATCCACACAACCGGGAACGTCGGGTTTTATTTGCGGCTCAAATGAAACCCGGGGCTCCAAGATAATCCACCATTCTGTATTGTTGGCTGAAATTTTTTGATGTTGCTTATTATCATGCCTGGGACGAATGTTATATATACTTATATATATTAGTATATGCTGTATATGTTTTGCACCCGCGCTAGTCCAGCCCCCGCTCTGTCGTTAGTTAAGTAACCTAACGGGTGATGACGGGGCCCTGTGGCCAATGCTGATGGCATATACGTACATTGTATTTTCGTTCTTTTTGTGGTATGATAGGATTGATTTGATGGGACTACATTAATTTTGATTAATGCAAGATAATAAACTTAAAAGTTATTGTTGGAACAGATTTTGAAAAACTGACATTACAGACGTTCTCTTTTGCTTTGTACATTGGTATTCGGCTATGAATATCCAGCACCTCATTCGACGAGGCAAGGGCCGAGATCCCTTCATCGGGAGTGACCCCTTGAGTAAAATTTTGCGTCAATGTAATAACTTCACTATAGTCGATTATTTTTTCTTTGCATCGTGGTATTCATTTTGGAATATCCTGCACCTTATTCGACGAGGAAAGAGCCGAGATCCCTTCACAGGGAGTGACCTCTTTAGCAAAAGTTTTCGTCACTATATATATTTTCAAAACTACTCAGGTTCCTTCAACGATATCAAGTTCATTACGTTAACGGGTTTTTTCCGCCAAAAACCCAGTCGTAGCCCTCCGTCATTTCGGATTGGTATTGCTTAGTATTCGTACTACGTATTTCGTGCTCAACCGAGGCGTAGTGTTCGATTACTATGTAATATTTTTCTGTAGCAAATAATGCGATTAGTTGGGACAGTCGTGCGGTCATTTTGGCTCAGTCAAGGACTCGTACGGGTGGGTTTAATGCAATCAAGATAATGACGGGTTGAACTTGACTAGGATCCTTTGACATGTTGGCTCAGTCAAGGTCACTTGGGTCCTAGGGGAAAAAAACATATCGGGAATTTCAAACACACAGGAAACTTGCAGATTTAGCATACCTTCTGGAGTGTGGTGACTAGAGTGGATTCCATCTAGGTCATCACGCAATGATAGTTGGATCTCGATCCCACTAATGAGTAGGATTACTCTCGGGAGATTATCTCACTTAACAATCAATGCTATAAACCAAGTAGGTGTCTAGAACGGTGTTAGCGAGGCTATACCTCCAGGGAAAAGAGGTTATGTAATTAAGGAACTTGGCGAAAGCGTTGGAAAACCTCCCTCGAAGTACCAACACCAGCCTGGCTGAAAGGTTAAGCAAGAATTGTGACGTGCGATTAATCCTGACAAGTTCTTCTTTTAAGGTTTGAAGAAGAATTCGAGGAAACGGTGGGAGCCATCCTGGTTAGATAAATTAATAACCAATCTAATCTTGTAAGAGCGCATGCTGAGTGTTTCTTTTTCTCTCCCTCTAGGTAGCAACCATTTCACGCCCTAATCAAGATAATAAAATGTATCGCTTGACCGATCCGAATTCTTATTTGGGGCTGGGAAACGTCGGTTCGGCTCTAACTTATGACAACAGTCATGAGTATGAGCAAGGGAAGGAGGATTGTTTGAATTCCTCGATGACCCCATCGAAGAAGAAGCATACTATTGCATCTTCTTCAGGTGTTCTTGTAGTTGAGAACTGCTTTTCGATCAGTCCTACCTCCTGGGTACTAGGTACCGGATCAGGATCTCATATCTGTAATTTATTGCAGGGACTGAGAAAAAGTAGGATAGTTGGACCTAGTGATGTGTCCCTCAGTGTAGGGAACGGAGCACAAGTTAATGCTGCAGCCGTCGGTGAATATTACCTAGTGTTGCCAAATGGAAATACTATGATTTTGAACAATTGCTACTATGTACCTTCCATGGTTTTCAACATCATATCAGTTTCTTTACTTGATAAAAATGGATATAACTTTGTTCTTGATAGAAATATCATGAACATTTAGCTTGATAAGGTACAGGTTGCAGAAGGTACACAGTGTAATGGTATCTATGTTCTAAATCAGAATACAGTTCTCAATGTACAAAACACACGCAGGAGGAAGAGTTCAGATGTGAGCGAATCCTACTTGTAGCATTGTAGACTTGGTCATATCGGAGAGAAAAGACTGAGTAAGTTGCATAAAGATGGACTTTTGGATACATTTGAATTTTTATCTTATGAAACTTGTCGATCTTGTCTCAAAGGAAAGATGACCAAATCTCCATTCACCGGATATGGAGAAAGAGCAGCAGAGCTCTTGGGACTCATACACAGTGATGTGTGTGGATCGATGTCTATACATGCAAAGGGTGGGTTCTCGTACTTCATCACATTCACTGACGATCTCTCTAGGTTCGAATATGTGTATCTCATGAAACACAAATCTGAAGCTTTTGAGAAATTCAAAGAATTCGGAAACGAAATAGAGAACCAGGTTGGAAAAAGTATCAAGATCCTTCGATCAGATAGAGGAGGGGAGTACTTAAGCACGGAATTCCTAGAATACCTAAAAGAGAATGGAATTCTCTCTCAGCTTACTCCTCCGTATACACCACAACACAACGGTGTATCGGAGTGGAGGAACCGTACCCTATTGGACATGGTTCGCTCCATGATGAATAATGTCGAGTTGCCTCTTTCAGTTTAGGGACATGCGCTTTTGACAGCGGCATATCTATTGAATGATGTTCCGTCTAAATCCGTGCCTGAGACGCCATTCGAGATATGGAATGGCAAAAGGCCATATCTTAAACGTATTAAGATATGGGGTTGTCCGGCCTATGTAAAAGTACAAAATCCGGACAAATTGGAGGCACGTTCAGTTTTATGTAACTTTGTAGGATACCCTAAAAACTCAATAGGATATCTGTTCTACCACACCAAGGAACAGAAGGTGTTTGTATCTCACCACGCCACCTTTTTAGAGTGGCAATTTCTTGCAAAAGAAATAAGTGGGAGTTCGGTAGAACTGGAAGAATTTCAGCGACAACAAACTGAAACTGAAGATTTGACAGAACCTTAAGATTTAATAACCCCAGACGAACCTCAGCCAATCCGCAGATTTGGTAGGATTTCTCATCCGCCCGAGAGATACTACGGTTTTCTTATAGATGGGGATCGAGAGGATTGCATCTTGGAAGAAGACGATCCTACCAGTTTCATGCAGGCCATTATCAGTAAGAACTCTGATAAGTGGCTGGATGCTATGTGATCCGAGATGGAGTCCATGTACACCAATAAAGTGTGGACCTTGGATATTGCTCTAACTGGGGTAAAACCCATTAGATGCAAGTAGATCTACAATAGGAAACTTAGTGTAAATGAGCAGATGGAAACCTATAAGGCTAGACTCGTTGCAAAAGGTTTTTGTCAAAGACCAGGTGTGGACTATGACGAAACATTTTCTCCAGTGGCTATGCTCAAATTCATTCGGATCCTACTTGCCATTGCTGCCTTCCGTGACTATGAAATATGGCAGATGGACGTAAAAACGGCTTTTCTAAACGGCAGTTTGGATGAGTGCGTTTATATAGATCAACCGAAAGGTTTTGTAGACAGTGGGAGCAGCGGGAAGGTGTGCAAGTTGCTTAAATCCATTTATGGATTAAAAGAAGCATCGCGGAGCTGGAACATCTGTTTTGATGAAATAATCAAAGACTTTGACTTCATCAAGAACGAAGATAAGCCATGTAAATATAAGAAGATTGTAGGACGAACTGTCATGTTCCTAGTCTTATACATGGACGACATTCTTTTGATAGGAAATGGCATTCTTATGCTATAATCGGTCAAGCTATTCTTATCACAAAGGTTCTCCATGAAAGACCTGGGTGATGCCTCATACATTCTGGGGATCAAGATCTACAGAGATGGATTTAAGAGATTATTGGGACTTTCACAGTCCAGGTATATAGAGACCGTACTAAAGAGATTTGGTATGGAAGATTCCAAGCGTGGTAATATACCCGCATTGCATGGAATCACCCTCTCCAAGGAGATGTCTCCCAAGATTGACGAGGACGCATGAGCACTATACCCTACGCTTCGGCAGTAGGATCTATAATGTATGTGATGCTATGTACAAGGCCAGATGTAGCTTATGCGCTAAGCGTGGTGAGCCGGTATCAGTCAGACCCAGGTGAGAACCACTGGACGTCAGTAAAGAACATTCTCAAGTACCTAAGAAGGACTAAGGAAATGTTCCTAGTTTACGGTAATGGAGACCTCAAGGTCGAGTCCTTTACCGACTCAAGCTTCTAGAGTGACAAGGATGACAGCAAGTCTGTCTCGGGTTTTGTGTTTACCCTCAACGGAGGGGCGGTGTGTTGGAAGAGTTCCAAACAGGACACCGTCGCAGACTCAACGATGGAGGATGAATACATTGCTGCAAGCGATGCCGCAAAAGAAGCGGTCTGGATGAAGAAGTTCATAGCTGAACTTCATGTAGTTCTGTCCATTGTTGATCCGATACCTGTGTATTGTGATAACAATGGGGCTATAGCTTTAGCAAAGGAACCACGGTCCCATCAGAATCCAGGAACATCTTAAGGCGGTATCACCTGATCAGGGAGATCGTAGATCGCCAGGAAATCGAGGTCCGGAGAGTGGATACAAAAGACAAAACTGCAGATCCATTCACCAAGGCCCTTCCTCAAGCACAATTCGAGAGACTTTTTGAGATGTTGGGTATGCGGTACGCCAACAGCTGGCCCTAGAGCAGACGTTGGATACTCGGTACACCAATATATATGGCCTTAGTGCAAGTGGGAGATTGTTGGATATGTATGCCCTAGAAGCCATTATTGTATATGTATACATATGGATGCTTGGACATATATATGTACAGGAAAATCTTGCTCAATATGATAGTATGCTATTTGGTTTGACTTTATCTTAACATGTGTATGTTTTACTTGCTATTACATATCTTTTAGACATGTTGATAAAGCCCGTAGGATCAATGCTAGACTACCTGCGTTGTGATGGCGGTCATACTTGTAGGAGCTGGGTAGTCGGTACGCACATCCTTAAATCGTCCCTAGTCATGGGAGTATCGAGACTGGGCATCGATATTCCAGAGTAGACTAGTGTATACATTTCTAGACCCCGACGAAGGGCGATGGTTTGGTCCCGCAACCATTGTTCTTTAGACCTAAAATCGTATACAGGTGCTCACTGGGGGTGAGTACACCGGACAGACTCGCCGAGAACTTCCAGATGATACTATACCTATCGTCAGGTGGAAGTTCTCAGGTGACATTAGTACAGGTTAGTCTTTAGACTTGAGGTCGGCATTTTTCTTGTGTGAGTTCCTACTGTGCTTTGATCACTACCCTACCATGGCTCTGCTGAGTCGTGCAAACAGGTTTTGGTTGGGTACAGTCCCGAGCCACATAGAGGCAGTGAGCGATTGTCGGGGATTCGTCTCTCCCAGTATGGGGAGTCGATATCGCGCTGTGATTCGATTGGTCAGGACCATAAGACCTTGGCCAAGGCAGTTGGGATTTACTGATAGGCTGATCAGTAGTTTCCCGGATTGGTCATGAGCCACATCAGCACGACTTACCGGATTATTGGGGTCTGAAGTTTACCACCCCTAGACCTGGTATGCGATACTCTCAGACGAAGAGACCCGACTGTATGGATATTGTCACGGATAGGCTCAGTGGGGATCTGGATGAGTTTGCTCGTCGGCCTTTCTTTTCGACAGGTATCCGGGTAGCCGTTACGTATAGCTAGTGTCGCTGACGTGCTTGTGGTTATGGATTTATCCAGTAACTCACTGCCGGCGTACTGTCGAGTCTTTAGAGTCCCACATAGATGGTTTTCCTAATTCAGGCGAAATGATATAGTAGTCGTATTAGATACGAGCAGGGTTCGATCGATTGATGTACTTAGTACTCGGATTTTCGATCGGACAGTTGGTAATACTAGCCGGCTCGGGTTTGAGCCGGATTATTAAATCAGGTATTGATTTAATAATTTACATATATGTATTTCAATATGTATATTCTAGTATTATGTTCTTCGTGTTATTATATCTCTTTGGGCATTCGTGTTTTTATCCGATTGCAGGTATGTATATACAGTTGACTGAAATCCGTATTTATTACAGATTTCCTTCTAAAAGGTGGACACATCATTATTGGTCATTTCCATTTATTCTTAAATGGATAATTGGGTGTAAATTGAGGAGAGGGAGGCATGGTGAAAGGGCATGGCTTCAATAGTTCATAAATGAATAAAGAATTCATTTGTGGTTACTATTGAAGCATGGTTGTCTTTGTTTATTCATAGAAAATCATATACGAAACCTATGTGTGTGATTTTCTCTCTAATGCTTAGTTCATTATTTTCTTGAGCTTCATTGCTCTTCACCTTCCTCCCTCCTCTAGGTTTTTCCTCCACCTTCATCTTTTTCCTCTTCACTACATTTCTCATGTGTTGAGACACAAGTGAAGAGGTTAGAAAGAGATAGAACACTTAGAACTCCAAACTACATCCTAGATTACTTGGACTAGCATCCCAAGTTCTCTAGTTGCTCTTTTGACACTTAGCAAAGAGCTAGAGCCATGGATCATACCCCTCGGGTGGATCATCAAGGACCAAGGAAGACCGGAGAACAAGCTCGATCCCGGAGAACCGACGGAGCAACAATAGAAGATCAAGCAAGTTCAAGGTGGCTACTAGGAGCTAAGGATGAGGAACGAAGACCGAAGGACATGGTTCGTTTAGTAGGAATTCCTCATCATAGTAGATAGCCCTCCTTTGTATAGCTAGTTAGTTTTATTGTAAAGATCTGGGTATTTGGGTTATCTTAGCGCCTTCTTGAAACCCTAAAAAAAATTGTTCTGCAAACCGCCTCGTTTGGAGGCTCGGTCGTCAAGGTAACCCAACAATCCCCTGATAAACCTGGAAGGTGTTAAATACTGATAGTATAGTAAGAACATTTAACTCTGAATGGGATCAAGTCTTTGTGATGAGATGTGAGCAGTACACCTCTGAAGATGTGCCCAACTATATGAATGTGATTGTGTGGCCGCAATTAGAAGGATTGGGTTTTTTCTCGTATACATTCATGAATCGGGATAAGGATGAATGGTTATAATGCATCAAAACCTAAAAATTGCTACTATAACATATAGCATGCTATTACCAATGAACACCACCACACTAAAGGGTCAAGTTCAAGACTCGGTTTCACTTCGTTCCTGTGCTGGTAAAATTGGATAACTAAGGTGGTGGTTCAAACCGGAAGGTACCTTCACTGAAAACATGTTATAAATAGCTTCACTACTTTTTCATCTATGAAATTGTGGGGGATTGTTGGAATTAATTGGATTTATTTGGGTTGTGTTACGTGAAAGGGAACCTAATTTGGTAAGATTTCATAGATGAAAAATAGAGGAAACTAGGACTTTGAGAAAAGCTATTTTATAATAGAGCTTTTAATCCCACATCGGCGGTAGAGTAGAAAAGGGAGGAGTTTAATAGCATAAGGTGTTATGTATCTTGTAAAAGAATTATCACGCCCCGCTTCCTAAGATAAGTAACTATGGCACGTGACAAAGCCAACCATACTATCTGTGGCTAGGAATCATCCCTTCACAGTCACATTACAGCTGTCAAGCGGTTATCAAGAACAGTAAAATAGATAATCTAGCTAACACATGTCCATCTGCCACAGTAAATAGAATCAAGAAAATACATAAAGTGGAAACGAATCAAGATCCAATAAACAATAGTATCTGAATCACGTCCCAATATGGGCTCACATCAATAGAAATAAAACAGCTGAAATAAATAAACTAAGCGTCTCTAAACTAAATGGCTATCTTCTCATCGCTCGGCTTGATTGCTAAAGTACACTTGATCTACCCGCGATAAAGGTAGAGGAACTGGGCCATACAAAACCCAGACGTCAGTGCATCATAATATCAAAATAATATTAATAACCAGGATATGATGATATAATTAAACATGAATATAAATAATAAACACAGATATGAATAGTGAGCTATATGTATGTGATGTATATCCTAAAATCTGTGCTTTTAGGTTATCTATTCTAGAAGTCTTTGAAATTAGTTAATGTAATTCTCATCGTAACTCAACAGTATATATCTCGCTCATGCCTCACGGAACTACGGTATAATATATCCCGTTCATTCCCCACGGGCCCACGGTACAATATATCCTATTCATTCCCCACGTGACCACGGTACAATAAACAATGATTAATTCCATAACGTCCGGAATCATAGAAAATAATAGTAATATCCTCCTGAGTTACGTTTCAGTTACATTCTTGATTTTCCCTTTTCCCCCAGGTTTCGTGTTCAAGTCAGGTATTACCAATATAATCTAATGTCAACACAGGATCAAGCAGGTACAGTTCTTGTCTATACAGACAACAAGTCACGTCCGTCGGGACAACAATCAGGATTGTTAGTATTAGCAATAAGATCCAAGTAACAGGTCTGGTAGTATGTCGTGAACATGACATGTACTGTATATTAACCAAAATAGATACCAATGTAAAACTGTAATCAATATCGAGATACTATTAATGCCAGGATATATATGTATCTATTTGTAATAACTGTTATACGTCCATTAGCATATATGATGCAATCTAGATAACGTATTGGACTAATATAGTAGTATGATAATATCGTGACGTTCCGGCATGCAAATGGATAAGCTATTATCAGTATGGATACAGACGGATACTGGAAAACAGTAAATCGGTAATTTCTGCTGGAAAGTAAACACATGCACTATCATTTATTAAATAAATATTGATATAATAATATAGCATGTTGCAAGTTTAGAACTTGCCTAATCGGATCTCACATCGAGGTACAGATATCACGTCCGACATCGAAATAACGTTGTGATGCAAAACTTGCGTGCGCAGGACTGGACTTGGCTGAGCAGTGACGTGACGTAGTAACTGGGATAGATGACGACGGTGACTGGGTTATCTGGATCGTTGACGACGTGCGTAACTCCGGCGAGACGGCCAGCAAGAAAGAAAGGAAAAGAAAGAAGGAAAAGAAAGAAGAAGAAGAAGAAGAAGAGAAAGAAGTAGAGGTTGTTATTGCTGGTTATGGGGTTGGCGAGGACAGAGGAGAGGGTGGTAACATAGTGACAGCGAAGATGGCCGACGGCGACGAAGAGAGGGACTGGGTCGTAGGTTAGGGTTCTGCTTGCGGTCGGGGATGGTGCAGGGTTGTTGGCGGTGGCGTTCTTGGGTGCTGGGGTGGGGAGGTGAGGAGGTCGGTGGTGACGGCGATGATAGGTTTTCCGGCAAGGGCGAGGTTGCAGGCGATAGGCATTGGGCTTTGGCGTCAAGTAAAGGTTGGGTGGTGCTCGGGGTTGTCAGGGGGAAGAGGATAAAGAGGGGGTGATGACGAGAGGGCGAGGACGAAGTGAGGACGAGGGCAAGAGAGTGAACGGCGGCGAGGGGTGGCGGCGAGCATGGGTTAGGGCTCGGGGACGTGAGGAAGAAGAAAGGGGGAGAGAGAATAAGGTTTGGCTTTTAATAATAATTATATTATATTATATATTTATATATATATATAGATTAGAGTGAGAGAGAAAGAGGTTAGAGACAGAGACAGAGAAAGAGACGAGAGAGAATGAGAGAGAGGATTTTTAATATTTAAATTAATTAATATATATAATATATATATAATATATAATAGTTTATTTATATGTTAGTTATATAAATATTATATATATATGGGATTTTACAGATAATACCAGATTACTCCGAATATTACCCGTAACCATTCTAAAATCTAGTTTTTAAATATGGAGAATATATATATAAAAGTTTAAACTATAATGTGATATCCAGTAAATAAAAATGTATACCTCCAAGTACGGATCTACATAAGTATACGTAGTGATCGATAACGAGTCTGTTTTAACAATTAGGGTCTGAACACGATATGTGGACGCAGCCACAAGATATGGGGTACCATGACATGCAGGGCTAGATATCAGAATATGTTATTTGATTTTTATTTTGTATTATAAAAGATATAAGGATACTAAAATATATTATATACGTTTATAAAATCTCGATTTGCATAGATCCTCTGTACTGGAAAATATTTGATGTAATTTTGAACCATGATGGGTTTCAATCATGCGGGTCGGGTCGGATAATAACTATAACTGCTCATTACACTATCTGCAACTTAAAAGTAATAATAATAAAAAAAATTGTCGCAAGACTTGAAATGCCCCAAATAAAATAGTATAAATGCACTAGGGTGTTACAAGGATAACAAAGGTGCTATTAGAAAACCACACGCGCTCGCTCGCCTCACCTCGCTGGGCCCCTTAACTGCTATGGTTAATGAGCGGTTTTATGGCCAAATTCAATTCGAATTTAAATGTGCATTTTAATGGGCTAATTTATTTTCGAATTAAAATTTCCTCTTAATGCAATTAAATACAGGCCTTTGGACTGTGCCTATATAATTCAGAACCCAGAGAATAGAAAATACACTCTAAAAAAATTCTTCTCGTTTCCAAATTTCCTCTGCGTATCATATTTCGAGTTTTGGAGTTGTGCTATCTGAAGTAGTTTTCGAAGAGCTAGCTATAAGTGCATTGTTGGCTGGAGCCATCTCATCCTGTGAAGACTATTGCACTACTCAGTGCTACCAAGTTGATGGGACAATAGTTTCTTCAAGGCCAGTCTTCAATAGAAGGTGATTCAGCTCATTTTGATAATGAGTATTATTTCTGTTCGTTTAATTTTAAGAAACTGGTCATGTTCTGTTTGTTCCTGATTGGTTTGTTTTGCTTTCTGAAACTTGATGGATCGATCTCGATGTGTTTTGAAAAGTGTTATCACAATCAGAGAATTTATAGCCGCAATCAATAACGGTGTCGATGTAGTTCGTTAATGAGTATGGGTCGTCCACTGAGATTCGTGTATTTATTCACTCTTGCTTTAGATGAATTGAATTGAAATAGTAAAGAAAATTCAAGAAAATGAATCAAGATTTATTTGATGAAATATTTTCAAGAAAATCAAGAAAGGGTTTAAGATTTAGTAATCAATAAAATGTCCAATATCAATTTTAGTTATCAAGAAAATGTAGAATAGCTTGTAGGATTCGATTGGAATTAGTAGCAATGATGAATACTAAAAATTACTAATCTTATCTATTGATGAATTATAGCAAGAACGATGGCGATTAATGAAGATTAGGGAACTTTTGGAGAAACTAGAGTTTCTCCTTCACTATCCCTTGTCTTTTCATTGATCATCATTCAAATCTAGTCTTTAGCAAAGAGAATCATCACTCATTTAATCCCAAATTGCAACGAAATTATCAAGAACAGTGATCTCGATCCAAATTTGATTGTTGATGATTCTTTTTCCTAAAGTTCATAATTCTTATAAGACTTAAGACTAGTTTAGGATTTCATCACCATTTGATCTACCGAATTCATCGAAACCTTAACAAGCGGAGATTTCACTCATGCATCATGAAAATAAAAGAATCAAGAATGAGAGATTTCATAATGCTAGATTGTAAAGAAAGCGAGAATTAACAATTTATCACCTTTATTAAATCTTCTTCAAATTTACACTTCTCAATCCGAGATTACAAGACTAAGCTCTTGATCATGTTAATTATATGTATGCCCTAGAGGCCATTACTATACATAGGATGTATATTGTAGTGGATGCTTGGACATATATAGGGAGGACTTTCTTGCTCGACATGATAGTATGCTATCTGGTTGCTCTTTATCTTAACGTGTACACTGATTGTCTCTCTGTTACATATTGGTAAAGCCATACGGATGTGTACTTGACTACCTGGACTATGATGCGGATCATACTAGTGGGGACATGGTAGTCCATAAGTACATCCTTCAAAGTCCCTAGTCGTGGGTGTATCGAGACGGGGCATCGATATACCAGAGTAGACTAGCGTATACCTTCTCGACCCATACAGATGGGCGATGGATGATCCCATATCCATTGGTGTTTGACATCAGAGATGATATACGGGTGCTCAGTGGAGACTGGGTACACTGGACGGACTCACCGAGAACTCCCAGATGGTATTATACCATACGTCAAATGGCAGTTCTCTGGTGACACTGGTACAGGTTAGTCTGTAGACCCGAGATCGTCATAGAGTCTTGTGTGATTCCCACTGTGCTTTGATTTCCACCTTACCACGTCCAAGAGGGCGTGCAAAACGGTGGTTTTTGGGTACAGTCCCGATTCACATGGAGGCAATAAGCGATAGGAGGGGACTCGTCTCTCCTGGTATAGGGAGTTGATGTTGCGCTGTGTTCGATTGGCTATAACCGGAAATCCCTGGCCAGGGTTGCTGAGATTTACTGGTAAGTGTTACTAGTAGTTTCTCAAACTGTTATAGACCACATATCGACACAACTTATCGAGCTACTGGGGTCTGACGTTTACCACCCCTAGGCAAGATATACGACATATCAGACGATCAGACCGGACAGTACGGTAAGTGTTACTGGTTGGATTCACAGGAGTGTGAGCGGGCTTGCTCTTTGATCTTCCGATCGCTCAATACCCGGGTGGCCGTTACGTTTAGCAGACCGCTTGCGGCTTGTGGGTATTTGATATGATCATCACATACTGCCGGCGTATTGACGAGTCTTTAGAGTCCTACACAGAGGTTTCTTGGCTCAAGCGAAACGAAATAGGAGCGCATATGAGATATGTGAAGGACCGAGAATAATACCAGTATGTGATACTGAATTCTATTCTCGCGATTCGTATCATCGGACGGTTATATAAGATATAGCCGGGTTACCGAATCAAATGTTGATTCGATATATTGATACACTTGATATTAGTCGGTTATATGCAGTATGACCGGATCATTAAATCAAGTGTTGATTTAATGATTTAATGTATAATTATATATTTGATATATTACTTTACATTAACTAGTATTGGTTCACTTAAGATTATTTTTCTCACTAGATTGTGCACATTGTATATATGATATATGTTTGTGCACTAGTTTGTATCATGTTTGATGATACATGCAAACATGGGTGAGTGGGTGACTTACATCTTTGTTTAGTTAATGGTTAGGGTTTTGTTTTCTTTATTTATTTTTTGAAAACAAAATGGTTTCTTTCTTTTCATTGCTAGAAGCTTCATGTTGTTTTCTAGCATCTTTGAAAAGTCAAAACCATTTTTGTTTTGTTCTTAAACCTAACCATTACCTAAACCCTAGTTTATTCTCTACATGAGTTTACTAACCCATGGTTGCAATATGATAAGCTTCACTTGATTTTCTATTTTTATAATTCATTCTTTTCCTTCTTCTTCTTCTTGATGAAGAGAAGAAAACCTTTCTTGAAAATTCCAAGTGATGATTCCAAGTGAGAAATCCAAATCCAAAATGAACCCACTTCCTATTTCTTCATCCTCTACCACTTTCCATGTTGTATAGGGTGTTTTCTTCACAAGGTTCATGACCAAGTGAAGATGGAGCTTGAGTTTGAGTCGCCTCGACGTAGATCATCTTCGGCATCGAAGTCAACGACCTAGCCCGATTATTTCTCCGACGAAACCATCGCTAGAGTCCGGGATTCCGATGATCGCGGCGGAGGGACGTCAACACGGAGTTAAAGAAGTGGTGGAGCGGATCTACAAAGGTTGTAGTGTCACGACCCGAAAGTACGGAACATGACCGGCACTTAAACTACGAAACGTCTCGAGGCGTTCGTAATCTAAGTAAGCCGAAAACCCAGAAATCCAAACCAAGAAAAGTAGTAGAGTGAAGGAAAACCAATTTAAATCAAGTAGTTTTAATAGCATAAGCCGAATTATGCGGGTTTCTAAAAACATCAAAAATTTACTGAAAATTTCGGCAGAGTCTCCTTTGTAAATACTGGCTCCCAAACGGGATACAACATGAATAGTATACGAAATCAATAAAAAGGCATCCCCAAGCGGGAGCTAGCTCTTCGTCAATCGACGGCCACAACCACACAAGCAATATAATATACAACGCCAACGGCGAGGATCAAAATTCAAAAGGAAACTCAAAACCATAAGAAAACCACAGAAATAAAACGCGCGACTCTAAGGTCGAAGGAATAACATCACTGGTCTCTATCTCAAAATAAATACATGTTTGGTTGATAGAACTTCTAGATACAACAGAATAATGATATACAAGATATATAATGGGGGTACGATACAAGTAAACCCACCTACTAGCAAATCACCCGAAGGAAACTATGCCGCAAAGCCGTAATGAAACCTAATATAAGCATGCGATGCGAAGCGAACCACTATAAAGAGCGGGAGCTGAATACTAGACGCAACTATAACTAATCTGCATTAACCTAATATAAGTCCTACAAATGGTGCCTTTTGAAATAACACGAATCATGGGGTTTTGAAAATAGGGGCTACGGTGTTTTTATGAAAAGATACGTCTTTTGAAATATCCGTAGGATCCCTTGGGCTGTCTTTTAAAATACCCACGATTCGTTAGTTTTGAAATAGGTAAGAATCGAATCTAATCTAACAACTAAACTAAACTAAAGGGCTAAGCTGACCAGCTGGGCTACAGGTAAGGAAACCGCCTAACATCTGAGTCGATACATATACATACCTGTATATATATTAGTCGGTGATCCCGCCTCAATAATATCATATCCGATACCATATCTATAATCAGACATCCCAAGTCAAGAGTGCGGATCAATCATCAAAATATAGCTCGTACGTAAATCCATCGTACGGCATCCCCAAATCTGGGTACGGGTTAATATCATATTCATCACACTATTCATCTAGTATCCTCTTTATCCAAGATCATAGTCCAGGGTACTGACCTATGTCTAGTACAATACTAATATCATCAATATAGTCATGATCTGACTACTGATCGACAGACTCGTACAAACCGATATCACAACCACAAAACAAATCTCATCGACTGAGCTCAATCCCTAGTATCGTCCTCATATCCGTATGTGAACACATAGTCCTATACCCATGTGAACACATAACTATAAAGAATCCCATGAGCACATATAAATAGGAATGTATGCAAGTATGTATGTGTGTATGTATGTGTGTATATGTAGTGCAACACTACCCTAGGGTTCGCAACACTAAAGTAATCCAACACACCAATATCCATCCTAACATCGCTATTAATCCCAAATAACATATAATAATTGTTGGTGTGTATACGCATCCGTATACACCACCACGGACTGCGGGGGTGCTATACGCCATCCACCCAACTTCTCCCCATAGATATAAATCTACTCACCTGGTCCTCGCTTGCCGGTGCCGACGTCGCCACGCGCTTGCTTGTCGTCTCGAAGTCCACATGGGGGTACCTACATATCACAACGCATCGTATCGCACTAAAATCCGACTCATGACCAAAACGACAGACGAATCCCACATAAGTCAAAACCTATGGTTGCTTTCACCAATGAACCCAAAAACCCTCGACGTCGGCGTACAAACGCCAAACAATCGAGAAAACTCCCAACACACTCATTTGTATAATTACAAGCACTAATTATAATATAAAATAGCTTACAATTCCCAAAAACCCCAATTTCACTTAAAAAGTCATTTTTCCGAAAATATAGCAAGCACAAATTACCATTTTTGTACAAAACATGATGTTTTAATAATTCTAGTGACCAAGATGATAAGTTAATATCTTAATTATGCCATAGAAACCACTACGTAAATTTTAAACCCACAATTTAATTCAATTTCAAAAACCTAGTTTGACCAATTTCAACCATTTTATAGCAAAAATGCACATACAACAATCTAGCTTGGATTTGCATGATTTAAAGCATTAAACTACATTTTAAAATGTTAATGAAGTCATAAAACCCTAATTACATTTTTAATCTCACACATGCAATTAAATTCCAAAACCTAGTTTGCAAAACAAAAAACTTATTTTGGACATTTTAAATGTTACAATTTGGAAAATAGCAACTAGATTAATTTTGCATAGTATTAATCATGTTAAAGACATCACACAACTATAATCTCATTTCCCAAAACCCTAACTACATTTTCACAAACCCTAATCTCATGAATTTGGACTTGCAAATTTCAAACCTAAAATTAAACCCTTTACTAACTTAATTTGAAGTAATAACAAATAATGTAACAAAAGATCAAGATTTTATACCTCACAAACTATGGATCAAACCATGCAATCTAGCCTCTCAAATGCAAATTTTTCTCCAAGAATCATGTTAGAATGGGCTAAGGAAAAATGGGTAGAGATTGGATTTGGGTTTAGCTTTGAATTTGTGAGAGAAATGGTTGATTTTTGATGGGTTTTGATGAGGAAATGAGAAGAGAAATTTAGGGGGGCTGCCCAAGAGAGGCTCGGCCAGAAATTGGTGATGGAGTGAGAGAGAGGTGTGGGTTTCAAGTCAACACAAGACCAAGTCAACAATTACCCATACTTCATTAATAAAACATTACCCCTTTTCTTTTTTTCTTTTTCTTTTGCTTTTCTCTTCAAATTCAAGTGGGGAAAAAGGTGGGGGCTGCTGAATTTAGCCAAGGGGAGAAGTAAATGGGGGTGTGTGAGTGTGGGTATGGGTGTGGGGTGATGAAAAATGATAAATATAACACCCCAAACATCCATTTACACTAAAAAAAAGCCTTTTTTCTTCAATAATTTCTAAACCGATTTGGCAACCGATTTCGTTTCAAAAACCACATGATAAAATTTTATTTAATGTTTTATGATGCACAAAATTTGTTTCAACTCATTCCAATTTGTAATTTTCCCTAATTAAATGTATTAGTGACGGCTTAAAATAATATTAAAATAATATTTTTTTCAGAAAATTTGAAATTTCACCAGTGGCTCAATAAACACCAAATACTAGCAATTATATAGCTAGAATATGTATATTTAATTTTTATAATAAGATATTTGTATTTTGACTTTTTACAGAAAACCCCCTTATTTTACCGATTTTCCGAAATTTCACCGAAACGATTTTCAAAACGCTACAATCTTCCCCCCTTAAAGAAATTCGGTCCCCGAATTTAAATTCAAACTCCCCCCAAATACAAAAATATCTAAGCAAAATCATCAAGTCGTCGGGGCTCCGAAACCATAAGTACATAATACGCATCATAGCGCAATGCATGCGCATGAGCAACGAGCATATAACTCAAAATCAAAACTCCGTCAAGCATCCCGCCATCATTGGAGTCATGGTAAAGACACAAATGTCAAATTCAATACAAAACCAATATGCTATAATTCGGAACTACACACGTAAATATCAAATCTATATATGTAAATATCTGAAGGAAATGAATGCCAAATATATTCAGGTACTGTCCTCTGACTAGTCCTGCCCAGTACGAAAACACATAGTAAATATCATAAAAACATACTGCTCTATAGGAAAAATCAATCCCAAAATACGCGTATGAGTACTACGTGCGTCTGGTGCGCACGGAAATCAAAATCCAAATATGTGCCATACATATGCACAGAAACAACATCCAAGTGCATCGGGTGTGCACGAAACATCTGTCGTAGGCAACATGTGTGCCTGACAGCAAAATCTGGTGCATCTGACATGCACGAAAAATCTCGATTTAGTGCACCTGGTGTGCACCAAAATCACATCTCAAAACATGCACCCAACATGAGCGAAAATCCAAGGCAGGTGCATCCATCATGCACGAAATCATGAAATCCAATATCAAGCGCCGAACATGCGCAAAATCAAATCAGGTGCACAAGGTGCACAAAACAAATATCGAGTATCACAATCGAAATCGAAGTCCAGTGCATCTAAGTGCACAAAAGGCCAATCACTGCACTGCAAGCATATATAAACTATACAGAGTGCAGGAACCAAATCGTGTGCGTGCATACGCACAAAATCAACTCAAATGTCTAAAACCGTAAAATCACAAATATGTGAAACCCAAGAACGAAAACAATATCAAGTGCAACACTGTGCAAAGATCGTAAATCCTCAATCATCAAAATCAAATCATTCGAATAAATCACCCAAAACATCGAAATCAATAATGGCGGCATAGTACCGCTCAAGCGCATCCTCTAAGAATCTCGGGCCAACTGTCGCGGTCACTAGTGGGACGTCTCGTCGATAATCATGAACTCTGGCCTGCTGGTGTGCGTAACAATGACCACTCCTGGGTCAAGGTCTTCACTGGGAATTACCAATCTCTTGCTCCATCGGCTCATCGGCCTTGTCAGGTGTGCTAACGAGGATGATCCCGTGCTGGCACGTCTCTTGTCATCTCCCGGTCAATCATCGCGACCACTCGTAAGACAGCATATCACTGGCGTCGGCCTCTGGCTCTCTGAATGTACGTGACACATATGATCCTGGGTGCAAGTATCATTGCAGTAGTGTCCTGGAAGGAATCCTGCTCACGGTCTCTTCCATGTCTCGTCCCTGCCAACTGTCCGGAAGTCATCGTCATTTCCTATATCTGCATCTTGCTCCGGAACGGCTGCATACCCATCGCGACTCCTTCTGGAAGGTATATCCAGTACTCTGCCTCGGCATGCGTATCGCATCTCTGATGTCGGCGGAGTGGAACGTCGTCTTATCCAGATCTTGTACGGACCTCTTTACTCCACTTTCTCTAATGTCGACTGCTTCGGACTTGTTTCATCGTGGCTACATGGACTGAGCTCCAATGGCTATCCTCGTATCGGGAGTCTCCCAAGAAATGCATCTCACCACCTAGCATCCGAATTAAGTCGAACCATCCGATCGAGTCGTCAAAACCTCATAATCCCCCAAGAGCTCAACCTCTTGGGCACAGTTTAATAGTATCGAGTATATACCACAGTATCGGTGGTCCAGCCGTAGAAGGGCAAACCCAAGCCTCACTAATGGCGCCGTAGAACTGCCGCAAACCCGAAGGTTCAAAGGCTTTCACACGGTCATGAAGTCGAGTTAGGGTTTCATTCTTCTAGAGGGACCATAGAATTGCCTGCATGTCTTTCCGACTACTTTAAACTTGGAATAATAGGTTTCTGGCATTCGATCGTCTCTGTCGACTCCCAACGTCTCCGCGTGAAGTCGTCTCTAGCTGGAATCAATCTATCTGATGACCTCGCATCAGGGTAGGCGAACGATCCACATGTCCTAGTCATTCATCCTCGATGACTAGCGACCTTCTATCATCTCTTAGTACAACTCATTCTGCACTAACTCCAGCATCTGGGGCAATATCTCGTCGTTCGCAGCAATAACTGGCTCGCTCGTCTGCACGCTGAACGGTGCCTTAATCATCAGGAGTAAGCAATACTTCAATGGTCATCAAAATCTGGCTGGCCTCTGTCAGTGGCTCAATCCTCTAGTGTCGATCAGCACATCCGAGTAACCTCATAAAGGCGATCCGCCAAACGCTCGTGGCGCGGAAACACAGTAAAAAGACACATCTCTGCAATCGTGTGTTGCCGAAATTTCGCCCTGGTCGGTCCTCGTTCGTGACGAGCTCGTGCTGACCGCAACTCTTGCTGTAGCTCTCCCTGCCCGTAATCGTGGCAGCAAAACCATAACTGGTACTGATGAGGCTAGATCGGAATGAATATAATACTGAACAAAGAAATGTACATCCTAAGGCTCCTTAAGTGGAGTGGCGTGTCGTAAGTATGCCGCGGAACATACCAACGGTACGCCACTCTACTTTAGTCATCTATTCCATCAACCAAGGGTCATCCTACGCTCCGAAGGTAAAACCTAACGCTCTGATACAAACTTTGTCACGACCCGAAAGTACGGAACATGACCGGCACTTAAACTACGAAACGTCTCGAGGCGTTCGTAATCTAAGTAAGCCGAAAACCCAGAAATCCAAACCAAGAAAAGTAGTAGAGTGAAGGAAAACCAATTTAAATCAAGTGGTTTTAATAGCATAAGCCGAATTATGCGGGTTTCTAAAAACATCAAAAATTTACTGAAAATTTCGGCAGAGTCTCCTTTGTAAATACTGGCTCCCAAACGGGATACAACATGAATAGTATACGAAATCAATAAAAAGGCATCCCCAAGCGGGAGCTAGCTCTTCGTCAATCGACGGCCACAACCACACAAGCAATATAATATACAATGCCAACGGCGAGGATCAAAATTCAAAAGGAAACTCAAAACCACAAGAAAACCACAGAAATAAAACGCGCGACTCTAAGGTCGAAGGAATAACATCACTGGCCTCTATCGCAAAATAAATACATGTTTGGTTGATGGAACTTCTAGATACAACAGAATAATGATATACAAGATATATAATGGGGGTACGATACAAGTAAACCCACCTACTAGCAAATCACCCGAAAGAAACTATGCCCGCAAAGCCGTAATGAAACCTAATATAAGCATGCGATGCGAAGCGAACCACAATAAAGAGCGGGAGCTGAATACTAGACGCAACTATAACTAATCTGCATTAACCTAATATAAGTCCTACAAATGGTGCCTTTTGAAATAACACGAATCATGGGGTTTTGAAAATAGGGGCTACGGTGTTTTTATGAAAAGATACGTCTTTTGAAATATCCGTAGGATCCCTTGGGCTGTCTTTTAAAATACCCATGATTCGTTAGTTTTGAAATAGGTAAGAATCGAATCTAATCTAACAACTAAACTAAACTAAAGGGCTAAGCTGACCAGCTGGGCTACAGGTAAGGAAACCGCCTAACATCTGAGTCGATACATATACATACCTGTATATATATTAGTCGGTGATCCCGTCTCAATAATATCATATCCGATACCATATCTATAATCAGACATCCCAAGTCAAGAGTGCGGATCAATCATCAAAATATAGCTCGTACGTAAATCCGTCGTACGGCATCCCCAAATCTGGGTACAGGTTAATATCATATTCATCACACTATTCATCTAGTATCCTCTTTATCCAAGATCATAGTCCAGGGTACTGACCTATGTCTAGTACAATACTAATATCATCAATATAGTCATGATCTGACTACTGATCGACAGTCTCGTACAAACCGATATCACAACCACAAAACAAATCTCATCGACTCATCTCAATCCCTAGTATCGTCCTCATATCCGTATGTGAACACATAGTCCCATACCCATGTGAACACATAACTATAAAGAATCCCATGAGCACATATAAATAGGAATGTATGCAAGTATGTATATGTGTATGTATGTGTGTATGTGTAGTGCAACACTACCCTAGGGTTCGCAACACTAAAATAATCCAACACACCAATATCCATCCTAACATCGCTATTAATCCCAAATAACATATAATAATTGTTGGTGTGTATACGCATCCGTATACACCACCACGGACTGCGGGGGTGCTATACGCCATCCACCCGACTTCTCCCCGTAGATATAAATCTACTCACCTGGTCCTCGCTCGCCGGTGCCGACGTCGCCACGCGCTTGCTTGTCGTCTCGAGGTCCACATGGGGGTACCTACATATCACAACGCATCGTATCGCATTAAAATCCTACTCATGACCAAAACGACACACGAATCCCACATAAGTCAAAACCTATGGTTGCTTTCACCAATGAACCCAAAAACCCTCGACGTCGGTGTACAAACGCCAAACAATCGAGAAAACTCCCAACACACTCATTTGTATAATTACAAGCACTAATTATAATATAAAATAGCTTACAATTCCCAAAAACCCCAATTTCACTTAAAAAGTCATTTTTCCGAAAATATAGCAAGCACAAATTACCGTTTTTGTACAAAACATGATGTTTTAATAATTCTAGTGACCAAGATAATAAGTTAATATCTTAATTATGCCATAGAAACCACTACGTAAATTTTAAACCCACAATTTAATTCAATTTCAAAAACCTAGTTTGCAATTTTAACCAATTTCAACCATTTTATAGCAAAAATGCACATACAACAATCTAGCTTGGATTTGCATGATTTAAAGCATTAAACTACATTTTAAAATGTTAATGAAGTCATAAAACCCTAATTACATTTTTAATCTCACACATGCAATTAAATTCCAAAACCTAGTTTGCAAAACAAAAAACTTATTTTGGACATTTTAAATGTTACAATTTGGAAAATAGCAACTAGATTAATTTTGCATAGTATTAATCATGTTAAAGACATCACACAACTATAATCTCATTTCCCAAAACCCTAACTACATTTTCACAAACCCTAATCTCATGAATTTGGACTTGCAAATTTCAAACCTAAAATTAAACCCTTTACTAACTTAATTTGAAGTAATAACAAATAATGTAACAAAAGATCAAGATTTTATACCTCACAAAGTATGGATCAAACCTTGCAATCTAGCCTCTCAAATGCAAATTTTTCTCCAAGAATCATGTTAGAATGGGCTAAGGAAAAATGGGTAGAGATTGGATTTGGGTTTAGCTTTGAATTTGTGAGAGAAATGGTTGATTTTTGATGGGTTTTGATGAGGAAATGAGAGGAGAAATTTAGGGGGGCTGCCCAAGAGAGGCTCGGCCAGAAATTGGTGAGGGAGTGAGAGAGAGGTGTGGGTTTCAAGTCAACACAAGACCAAGTCAACAATTACCCATACTTCATTAATAAAACATTACCCCTTTTCTTTTTTTCTTTTTCTTTTGCTTTTCTCTTCAAATTCAAGTGGGGAAAAAGGTGGGGGCTGCTGAATTCAGCCAAGGGGAGAAGTAAATGAGGGTGTGTGAGTGTGGGTATGGGTGTGGGGTGATGAAAAATGATAAATATAACACCCCAAACATCCATTTACACTAAAAAAAGCCTTTTTTCTTCAATAATTTCTAAACTGATTTGGCAACCGATTTCGTTTCAAAAACCACATGATAAAATTTTATTTAATGTTTTATGATGCACAAAATTTGTTTCAACTCATTCCAATTTGTAATTTTCCCTAATTAAATGTATTAGTGACGGCTTAAAATAATATTAAAATAATATTTTTTTCAGAAAATTTGAAATTTCACCAGTGGCTCAATAAACACCAAATACTAGCAATTACATAGCTAGAATATGTATATTTAATTTTTATAATAAGATATTTGTATTTTGACTTTTTACAGAAAACCCCCTTATTTTACCGATTTTCCGAAATTTCACCGAAACGATTTTCAAAATGCTAAATGTAGTCCCTTTCACTTAGCAATAAAGTTGTTTACTTGCATGTTTTTCGCCTAACCTCTAGTTACCGATCTAGCATTAGGGTTTCTCGGCACATGTAAAATTTGATTTTGGCATGGTTGATGCCTTGTGGGACCTCTTGAGTGTGCCTAGGAACCCTACAGTGGTATCAGAGCCTAGCTAGAGTTTTAGGTGAAGTGTAGACGATGTTAGAAATCCGATCGAACCCCGAAACCCTAACTCAAACCCTTCTCTGTACATTTTCTGAAAATGTGGATTTTTCCAAATTATAAATATCCAAAAAATATAGAAGGGTATTATAAGAGTTACTGTGAAGCACTTGAGTCCAAGTCAACCAATGCGCCACGGAACCGCGGCCCCACCCTAGCTTGTGCGGCGGTTCCGCGGCCATAAAGGTGATTCTTGGCACGTGCTTTGCACAGTAATGCCCATATGAATTTCCTGTGTTTTCTGGGAATTTTTAAAATATACTCAACAGTTGAGTTTTCTGGGGTTGTTTTGGGAACTCGATGATTCGATCGGATTGTTTAACTTTGTCTATGTGTTTTTCCGGGTAATTTTAGAACATGTTAAAAAGTTCAACCGGATATAAATACCCATTTTTTCCCCTGCCGGGAAATTTCCAAGTGTTGGATTTTTCCGTGGTTTAAGGACGTTCTAAGTAGTGCAAGTAACGCGATAGACCCTCTAGAAGACAACAAACCTTAACTCGATTATGTGACCGTCTTGAACTGTCCTTTGAACCTTAGGGTTTGGGGCAGTACGGCGTGCCACATGTGAGGCGTTGGCTTGACCCTTCTACGGCTGGACCGTTGGTACTGTGGCATGAAGTGGATGTTTTTAAACTTATTTCAAGAGTTGAGCTGTTTCGGGAAACATTGGGTGTTTGATTGTTCGATCGGAAAGTTTAACATTTTCTATTTATCTGGAATGTGATACAATATTTGGAATCCACATGTAGTTATGAGATAACTGATTTGGATGTTATAAACATAGCAGTTTAGTCTCACTTGATCGGTTGCCACGGAATTTTGATGTGATCAAAAGTCCGTCGCAATCACGTAGCGTACGCGGATACTCGCCGGGTAAACTTAATAGACAGCCACACCCCATAGCCCCGACCAAGTGACTGTAGGAGAACCCCGTCGCCGAAAGCATCCGTTCGGGTGCTCGCGGCAGCGGTGTTCCGCCTTGATGCACTTCGTCGACGGCATCGGGGGTGCGGCCGCCTACTAAAGTTTGCGACGAGCATTCGATCGCATATCGGGAATCTTGTTGAATTACCCGACTACATATTGAAAAGTGTTTTCGATATAGAGACTAAAATGCGGGGTTTATAATTGTTAGGCATGCGATGTCTAAGGAATTCATTTGGTTAGGCATGCGATGTCTAAAGAGTTTGCGGATTCCATCTGTTGTAGTTTTACACTTTCTTTTCTGTGACCGTAAGTGTAATATGTGATATCGCCGGTTTCGTTGCTATATGTCAACGACAATTGGGATGGGCATATTTACTTACGTTGATGACATGTGATGTTCTGTGTTGCTGGATATGTTATATTAGATAGTCATGTTTGAATAGCCGGGGTTTTTTTTATGTGAGATGAGTGTTTTTCATTTTCATTCATGTAAAAACTTGTATGTAATATTCTTTTATTGGAGCACTTCCAGGTTGCGGAAGATGTCACCGTTGATGTATATTATTTACTTTTCCGTACTAGGATAGACCCAAGGAGGAGAGCATAAGTAACCGGGTTCTGGAGTCCAGTGGGAGACCAACTCGAGGAGTCAAGTCCGGGTCTCCTAACTCTAGAATTGGTAGGGTTGCTTGCCGCTCTCGTAGGGGTCTAGGGGTGTGGGTTTGGCTATTCATCACGACCGTGGAATCCGTGTTTTATTCAGGCTCAAAATAAAACACGGACGTCCTAGTATATCCAATATTTCATATGATATTTTTCTGTTGCGTTATCTGTGATGTGATCATGTGATATGTTCAGATAGATATTGTATATAGTATATATGATATATTATATAGACGTTACTTATGTTTTACACCCGCGCTAGCCCTGCCCCGCTCTGCCGTTAGTTACCTAACCTAACGATGCACGAGGGGACATTGAGGCGAATGCGGATGGCATAAGTGTCCGTCGTATTTATCTGTGATGTTTAAGTGCTTAAATGATGGGACTTCATTAATATGATTAATGAAAAATAAAAGAAACCTAAAAGATGTTGTGGAATCGAATTTCTCAAAAACAGGTAGCTACAGTTCTTGCTTTGCATCGCGGTGTTCCTTGTAGAACATCCTGCACCTTATTCGATGAGGAAAGGGCCGACGGTCCCTTCACCGGGAGTGACCCCTTTAGTAATAACTGGCAGATGCTACAACCCTCGGTTTGTCTTTTGATTGCTTCTATAGTTTCTGCTTTGCACAGTGATATATATGATATATCCCGCACCTCATTCGACGAGGAAAGGGCCGACGATCCCTTCACCGGGAGTGACCCCTTTAGCAAAACTAGAAAAGCCTAAAAAACACTCCATTTAAAAATCATTTGATTTAACAACGATATCAAGTTCATTACGCAATAGGTTTTCAGAAAAACCTGTCGTAGCCCTCCGTCATTTCAGATAAGTCCTACTTAGTATTCGTGCTACGTTTGTTGGCCTGCGTCAAGGCGTAGTGTGCGGTAGCTAACTAGTATTTATCTGTTTATGCATATGATGCAGATTGGATTAGGGTAGTCGTGCGGCTTTGTTGGCCTGCGTCAAGGGTCGTGCGGGTGGGTTTAATTCAATCAAGAAATGACGAGTTGAACTTGACTAGCGGACTATGATTTGTTGGCCTGCGTCTAGGTCATAGGACGCTAGGGGCAAAATATTATCGGGAATTTCAAGTGTTGAAATTTGCAATGAGATTGCATACCTTCTATGAGATAGTTGGATCCCGATACCCGCTGCGAGTAAGAGTTACTCCTGGGAGAGTTTTACACGTTATAATTAGCCGATCAAGTAGGTGTCTAGAAAGGTGTTAACGAGGTTACACCTCTGGGAAAACAAGGTTTACATTAATTAGGTTCGTGCGAAAGCACGGGGGACCTCCCTCAAAGTACCGACACTGGCCTGGCTTAAAGATTGGCGAAGTTGTAGGGTGTAATTAATCCCGGCTAGTCTTTTCTTTTAGGGTTTGAAGGAAGATTTGATAAAAACAGTGGGAGCCATCCTGATTAGATAAAATAATAACCAATCTGATCTTGCAAGAGCATACGCTGAATGTTTTCTTCTCTCTCTCTCCGGGTAGCGACCATATCATACCTTAATCAAGATAATAATACGGATATATTGACCGAACCCGCTTGTTATACTGAGCTGGGGAACGTTTGTCCCGCTCCAACTTATAATTGTTATAAGACAGAGCAGGATATTAGGGAATACCAGATTTCCCGTGCCGCCCAAATGAAGAAAGTGCATGTTGATGCATCATCTTCAGGTGTGTTCGTTACATAGAACTGTTTCTCAGTATCCTTTACGTCCTGAGTATGTGATACCGGATCAGGATCCCGCATATGTAATCTGTTACATGGGCTACAGATAGGTAAAGAACTGAGAACGGGTGATAAGTTTCATGAGACAGAAAACGGTACAAGTGTTGCAGCCAAGTCTGTTGGTCACTATCACCCTGTATTACCAGTACATTGATTCTGAACGAATGTTATTAGATACCGAACCTGATATACAAAATCATATCAGTCTCTTTATTAGTAAAGAAATGATAAAATTTTGTATTGTTGGATAATGTTTTGAACATTTCCTATATCAAAAGTTGATCGGTTCAGGCACGTTATCTAAAAGCATTGATGTTCTAAATCAAACTACAGTTCTTAATATACGGAATACACACAAGAGAAAGAGTTCAGAAATGAACGAATCCTTCTTGAGGCATTGTAGACTAGGTCATCTCAATGCGACCCGACTAGCTGAAGTTACATATAAATGCATATTTAAATAAGTTTGAATTTACATATTGTGAAACTTGCCAGTCATGTCACAGAGATAAGATGACCACGGCTATGTTTATTGGAAACAGAGAAAGAGTTAGTAAACTCTTGGGACTGATACATGATGATGTATGTAAGGTCCCCTGTCTACACATGCCAGGACTGGTTCTTTGTACTTCATTATATTCTCTGATAATCTCTCAAGATTCAGACATATGTTCCTGTTGAAACACAAGTCTGAAACTTTTGAGATATTCACAGAGTATAAGTTAGAAGTAGAGAACCAAAATACGGGTATAAGTATTATGTCCTTTGATGTGATCAGTGAGGAGAATACTTGAGCACGGGATTCCTGGACTATTCTAAGAATAAGATTCTCTCTCAGCATTACTCCTCCGTATACACCATAGCACGATGGTATATCGGGGCGGAGCAATAGAACCCTATGTGATATGGTGTGCTCTATGATGAGTACTACTGAGTTTCCTATTTCCTTTTGGGAGTTATACACTTGAGAAGCTGCATACCTATTGAATAGGATTTCGATCAAATCAGATGCCTACCACTTCATATGTGATATGGAAAGGGAAGAGCCCATATCTTAAGTTGGTTAAGATTTGGGGTTGTCCGGGCTATGTCTAAAAGCATAATCTGGACAAGCTCGAGGTAAGGTCTGTAATGTAGAACTGGAAAGGTTCCAGCTATACAAACTACAGCAGATGATTTGATAGAACCAAAGGATTCAATAGTTACCAACGAACCTCAGCCTCTCCGCCGATCTAGTAGGGTTCCTCACCCACCTGAGAGATACTTCGGTTTCTCTATGACAGTGGGAGCGAGGATTGCATCATGAGATGATGACCCTGTTAGTTATGTATATGCCCTAGAGGCCATTGTTGTACATATGATGTATATTATAATGGATGCTTGGATATATATAGAGATGACTTTCTTGCTCGTCATGATAGTATGCTATTTGGTTTCACTTTATCTTAACATGTTGACTTGTATTGGTTTACAGTTTTACTCTCACATGTTGATAAAGCCCTTAGGATCTGTACTCGACTACTGGGACTATGATGAGATCATACTAGTGGGGCCGCGGTAGTCGATGAGTACATCCTATAACTGTTCCTAGTCGAGGGTATATCGAGACAGGGCATCGATACACCAGAGTAGACTAGCGTATACGCATCTTGACCCATATGATGGGTGATGGATGATCCCATATCCATCGGTGTTTGACATCAGAGATGGTGTACGGGTGCTCAGTGGAGACTGGGTACACTGGACGGACTCGCCGAGAACTCCCAGATGGTGATATACCACACGTCAGATGGCAGTTCTCCGGTGACACTGGTACAGGGTAGTCTGAAGACCCGAGATCGTCATAGAGTCTTGTGTGATTCCCACTGTGCTCTGATTTCCACCTTACCACGTCCAAGAGGGCGTGCAAAACGGTGGCTTTTGGGTACAGTCCCGAATCACATGGAGGCAATGAGCGATAGGAGGGGATTCGTCTCTCCCGATATAGGGAGTTGATGTTTTGCTGTGTTCGATTGGCTATAACTGGAAGTCCCTGGCCAGGGCTGATATCGAGATTTACTGGTAAGTGTTACTAGTAGTTTCTCGACCCGTTATGAGCCAAACATCGACACGACTTATCGGTTACTGGGGTCTGACGTATACCACCCCTAGACTTGATATGCGACATATCAGACGAACAGACCGGACTGTACGGGAGTGTTACTGATTGGATTCACAGGAGAACACACAGGCTAGCTTGTTGATCTTCTGATCGCTCAATACCTGGGTGGCTGTTACGTTTAGCTGACCGCTTGCAGCTTGTGGGTGTTTGATATGATCATCACCTGCTACCGGCGTATTGACGATTCTTTAGAGTCCTACACAGAGGTTTCTTGGCTCAGGCGAAACGGAGTAGAGGCACATATGTGATATGTGCAGGACCGAGAATAATGCGATATGGGATACCGTATTATATTCTCACGATATTTAGTTATGAACCGGGTCATCGGATCAAGTGTTGATTCGATGAATCGGTACATGATATATTAGTCGGTAATATTCGATATAGCCGGATCGTCAGATCAAGTGTTGATTCGATGATTTAATGTATAATAATATATATGATATATTGTATTACATTATCTAATATTGGCTCGCTTTATTATTTCATTTTCTTATTGGATGATACATTGATATATATGCGATATATGTTAATTGTATTATTTTCTTTTGTTGCAAATATATAATATATATATGTGGTATATATTATTGTGACATGATATGATTAATTGTTAAACATGTTTAAGGATGATTAATTGAGGTTAGGGTTTGATTGGGGTTAGATGCTTCATGCACCTTCTAGAAGCTTTTTCTTTTGTCATTCTTAAGATATTTATGGATGACACATTCTTAACCCAACCAAACCCTAACTCTAGTTTATTCTCTACTAAATCTTGACCACTCATCCTTGACCATGGTTAATATATCAATCATATAGCTTTGTTTTCTATTCATCACAAAAGGATTATTATTATTATCATTTTCCATGATCATCTTCTTCTCTCTTGAGAAAGCTTACTAGATTTTCTTTATGTGATGAATAAATATGAGAAAATGATTTAAAAAGAAAGCAAAAATACTACTCTCTCATCCTCATCTCATCTAGCCCATGAGATTAGTGTGTTCATCTCTTTAGAGTGAGAAAGCTTGAGTCTTTGCAACTTCGAGATAGATCATCAGAGATTTAGAATACTTCAAGCTAGCATGGATCGTTCGAGTCGTGGAGCCTCTCATGAGTCCGGGAGATCGTGGATCGCGGCAAAGGGACTTCTACTCGGAGCTTGTGAAGTGAAGGAGCGGACTACAAAGGTTGTAATCCCTCACACTTAGATAAAAAGTTATCATCTTGCATGTTTAACCCTAATAATCTAGCAAAGATCCCGGCTTTGGGTTGTTCGGCACGTCTAAATTTTTATCCGGGCATGTTTGATGCCTTATGAACCTTCACAAGAGTGCCTAGGAACCCTACAGTGGTATCAGAGCCTAGCTAGAGCATTAGGCGATGTGTTTACGAAGTTAAAACTCCGATCGAACCCGAAACAACAAAATTGGACCCCTCTCTGGAAATTTTTTAAATTTTGGGATATTTCTGAATTAAAAATATGTAAAAAAATCAGCAGGGAATTTTAAGAATTACCATAAAACCCGAGCCCCCAATTCGTCCAAACGGCGGCGGAACCGCGGCGCAAGCATGCTTGCGCGGCGGTTCCGCGGCGGATTAATGGATTGGCGACACGTGGCTTTTCTGGTAATATCCGTAGGTGCTTGTTGATGCTTCTGGATATTTTTAAAAGTGATTCTAGTGTTGTTTAAATCTGGGGTTTATTTTGTAATAGTAGATTCGATCGGAATATTTAAATTCGTATTTCTTTCCGGATATTTAGAAATTGTTAAACTAGTTGAACGGATATCATTAACCCACTTTTTCCCGGCACGTAAAACTTTCAAGTGTTGAATTTTTATCGGGTTTAAATCTTTCGGAAAAATTGTATAAGTTAAGCGGTGGACCCTCTAGAAGACAACAAACCTTAACTCGATTATGTGACCGTCTTGAACTGCCTTTTGAACCTTCGGGTTTGGGGCAGTACGGCGTGCCACATGTGAGGCGTTGGCTTGACCCTTCTACGGCTGGATCACCGGTACTGTGACATATTCTGGGATTATTTGAACTCCGCTCAAGTGTTGAGCACTTTAGGAAATTTTGGGTATTTGATTATCTGTTCGAAAAGTTTAATACTGTCTATTTATCTGGAATGTGATACAATATGTGGAATTCATAGAGTTAGGCATGAAATGCGAAGCATGTGATATTTCGGATTTACGATGTCTAAAGTGTTTGTGGACTCCAAATATTGTAGTTTTACACTTTCTTTTCTGTGACCGTAAGTGTAATATGTGATATCGCCGGTTTCGTTGCTATATGTCAACGACAATTGGGATGCGCATATTTACTTACGTTGATGATATGTGATATTATGTGTTGCTGTGATATGTTATATTGGATCGTCGCGTTCAAAATAGCCGGGGGGTTTTATGTGAGATGAGGGTTTTTATTTTCATTCATGTAAAATTCATTTGTAATGTAATATTCTTTTATTTGGGGCGCTTCCAGGTTGCGGTTGCTGTCACCAGTGTATATTATTTACTTTTCCGCATTAGGTAGACCCAAGGAGGGGAGCACAAGTAACCGGGTTCTAGGGTCCAGTGGGAGGCCATCTCGAGGAGTCGAGACCGGGTCTCCTAACCCTAGAATTGGCAGTGTTACTTGCCGCTCTCGTAGGGGTCTTGGGATGTGGGTTTGGCTATTCGTCGCGACCGTAGAATCCGTGTTTTATACAGGCTCGTATTGAAAACACGGACGTCCTAGTATATCCAATATTTCATATATGTTCTTCTGCTGCAATGTTTTGTGATGAGATCATATTACTGCTTGAGACGAATGCTTATACTATATATATATGCTGATATATAAATATTACTGCTTTCGTTTCTTCTGTGATGCTTAGGAAGCATAAGCTGATGGGATATTTATTAATGAGATTAATAAAAAGAAAAGAAACCTAAAGATGTTGTAGAATCAAAAACTTTATAAAAAAAAAAGGGTAGCTACAGTTTTGCTTTGCACAGTGATATATATGATATATCCTGCACCTTATTCGATGAGAAAAGGGCCGACGATCCCTTCACCGGGAGTGACCCCTTTAGCGAAACTGGCAGATGCTACAAAACTCGGTTCGTATTTTGATTGCTTTTAAAGTTTTGCTTTGCACAGCGGTATATATGATATATCCTGCACCTTATTCGATGAGGAAAAGGCCGACGATCCCTTCACCGGGAGTGACTCTTTAGCGAAACTAAGAAAAGCCTCAAAAACACTCCTTTTCAAAACTTCACTCGATTCTACAACGATATCAAGTTCATTACGCTCATGGTTTTCTGAAAAACCTGCGTAGCCCTCCGACATTTCAGATAAGTAATACATAGTATTCGTGCTACGTTTGTTGGCTTTCGTCAAGGCGTAGTGTGCGGTAGCTAATTATTACTTATCTGTTACATATGATGAGATTGGGTTAGGGTAGTCGTGCGGCTTTGTTGGCTTTCGTCAAGGGACGTACGACTGGGTTTAATTCAATCAAGAAATGTTCGGGTTGAACTTGACTTGCGGACTATGGTTTGTTGGCTTTCGTCAAGGTCATAGAACGTTAGGGGCAAAATATTATCGGGAATTTCAAGTGTTGAAATTTGCAATGAGATTGCATACCTCCTATGAGATAGTTGGATCCCGATACCCACTGCGAGTAAGAGTTACTCCTGGGAGAGTTTTACACAAAACAATTAGCCGATCAAGTAGGTGTCTAGAAAAGTGTTAACGGGGTTACGCCTCTGGGAAAACGAGGTTTACTTTAATTAGGTCCGTGCGAAAGCACGGGGAACCTCCCTCAAAGTACCGACACTGATCTGGCTGAAAGATTGAGGAAATTGTAGGGTGTAATTAATCCCGGCTAATCTTACCTTTTAGGGTTTTAAGGTAGATTTGATAAAAACAGTGGGAGACATCCTGATTAGATAAGATAATAACCAATCTAATCTTGCAAGAGCATACGCTAAAGTGTTTTCTTCTCTCTCTCTCCAGGTAGCGACCATGTCAGGCCATAATCAAGATAATAATATGGATGTATTGACTGAACCCAATTATTGTACTGAGCTAGGGAATGTTGGACCCATTCTTTCTTATAAGAGTTATAAGACTGAACAGGAAACAGGAGAATATCTAGATTCTCACGCCGCCCAAAAGAACATGCATGCTGATGCATCTTCTTCGGGTGTGTTAGTTATTGAAAACTGTTTCTCAGTTCACCCTACATCCTGGGTATTAGATACCGAATCAGGATCCCACATATGTAAACAGTTACATGGGCTGCGAAAAGGTAGAGAACTGGGAAAAGGTGATCATTCCGTTCAAGTAGGGAACGGTGCAAGTATTGTAGCCAAAGCAGTTGGCGAATATCACCTAGTATTGCCGAGTCGTAATACACTGATTCTAAATGAGTGCTATTATATACCGAACATGATGTGCAACATTATATCAGTTTCTTTATTGAGTAAAGAGGGATATAATTTTGTAGTACAGGATAATGTTATGAACATATTCCTAAATCAAAAGTTGATTGCATCAGGCTCGTTACATAATGGCATATTCATTCTAAATCAGAATACAGTCCTGAATATACAAAACACACACAAGATGAAAAGTTCGGATATGAACGAATCCTACTTGTGGCATTGTAGACTTGGTCATATCAATGCGACACGACTGGCTAAGTTACATAAAGATGGTTATTTGAATCCATTCGAATTATCATCTTATGATACTTGCCATTCATGTCTCAAAGGAAAAATGACCAAAGCTCCGTTTAGTGGACACGGAGAAAGAGTTACTGAACTCTTAGGACTAATACATAGTGATGTATGCGGTCCCATGTCTACGTATGCCAGGAACGGTTCTTCCTACTTCATTACATTCACTGACGATCTCTCTAGATACGGACATGTGTTCCTGTTGAAACACAAGTCTGAAGCTTTTGAGAAATTCAGAGAATATAAGCACGAAGTAGAGAACCAAACGGGCAAAAGTATTAAGATCCTTCGATCTGATCGAGGAGGAGAATACTTGAGCAATGAGTTCCAAGATTATCTAAAAGAGAATGGGATTCTCTCTCAGCTTACTCCACCTTATACACCACAGCACAACGGTGTATCGGAACGAAGGAATCGCACCCTATTAGATATGGTGCGTTCAATGATGAGTACAGCTGAGTTACCTATTTCCTTCTGGGGGTATACGCTTGCGACAGCCATATACCAATTGAATATGGTTCCTACCAAATCAGTGCCTACCACTCCGTATGAGATATGGAAAGGGAAGAGACCATCTCTTAAGTATGTTAAGATATGGGGTTGTCCAGCCTATGTCAAAAGACAAAATCCGGACAAACTCGAGGCAAGATCTGTCTTATGTAAGTTTGTAGGATATCCCAAGAACTCACAAGGGTATATCTTCTACCACACTGAGGAACAAAAGGTGTTTGTTTCTAAACATGCCACCTTTTTGGAAAAGGAATTTCTTGCAAAAGAAATTGATGGCAATGAGGTAGAACTGGAAGAGGTTCCAGTGACACAAACTACAACAGATGATTTAGTGGAACCAGAGGATTCAGTAGTACCCGACGAACCCCAGCCTCTCCGCCGATCTAGTAGGGTTTCTCGTCTACCTGAGAGATACTACGGTTTTCTCATTGATGGTGGAAGCGAGGATTGCATCATGGATGATGATGACCCCACTAGTTTCGAACAGGCCATCATGAGTGGTGACTCTGTGAAATGGCTGGATGCAATGCGATCTGAGATGGAATCCATGTACACCAATAAAGTATGGATTTTGGAAAATGCTCCTGAAGGGGTAAAACCCATTGGGAGCAAGTGGATTTTTAAAAAGAAATTTGGTGTAGATAGAAAAGTTAAGACTTTCAAAGCTAGGCTTGTAGCAAAGGGATTTCGTCAACGACCAGGTGTGGATTATGACGAAACCTTTTCTCCAGTGGCTATGCTTAAGTCCATCCGGATCTTACTTTCCATTGCTGCATACCATGACTACGAAATCTGGCAAATGGATGTTAAGACCGCCTTTCTAAACGATGATTTAGAAGAGAGCGTGTACATGACTCAGCCAGAGGGCTTCGTAGATAGTGGGAGCAGCGGAAAGGTGTGCAAGCTGCTTAAATCCATTTATGGGTTAAAGCAAGCATCGCGGAGTTGGAACATCTGTTTTGATGTTGTAGTCAAAGAGTTTGACTTCATCAAAAATATAGATGAACCTTGTATCTATAAGAAGGTAGCAGAGGGTAAGGTTGTCTTCCTCGTATTGTACGTGGATGACATACTCTTGATAGGAAATGATATTCCTATGCTGCAATCAGTCAAGGTCTTCTTATCACAGCGATTCTCAATGAAAGATCTAGGTGATGCCTCCTGCATATTGGGAATCATGATCTATAGAGATAGATCTAAATGAATACTGGGATTGTCCCAATCCAGGTACATTGACACCATACTAAAAAGGTTTAGTATGGAAGAATCCAAGCGTGGGAACCAACCCACGATCTCTGGACTCACTTTCTCCAAAGAGATGTCTCCCAAGACTGATTTGGAGAGAGCTCGCATGCAAGGGATACCCTATGCTTCGGCAGTAGGCTCTATCATGTATGCGATGCTATGTACCAGACCCGATGTAGCATACTCACTAAGTGTAGTGAGTCGGTATCAAGAAGATCCTGGAGAGAGTCACTGGACAGCTGTGAAGAACATTCTCAAGTACTTGCGAAGGACTAAGGAGATGTTCTTGGTGTATGGTAACGGAGAACTCCAGGTGGAGTCCTTTACCGATTCCAGCTTCCAAAGTGATAAGGACGACTCTAAGTCGCATTCGGGTTTTGTCTTTACCCTCAATGGAGGGGCGGTATGTTGGAAAAGTTCCAAACAGGATACCGTTGCAGACTCGACGATGGAGGCTGAATACATCGCTGCCAACGATGCTGCCAAAGAGGCTGTCTGGATAAAGAAGTTCATTAGTGAACTTGGTGTGGTTCCATACATTGAGCATCCAATACCTCTGTATTGCGATAACAATGGAGCTGTGGCATTGGCCAAGGAACCCAGATCCCATCAAAAGTCCAGACATATTCTGAGGCGATATCACCTGATCAGGGAGATAGTTGATCGCCGGGAGATCGAGGTCAGGAGAGTAGATACGAAGGACAACACTGCGGATCCATTCACGAAGGCTATTCCCCAGATACAGTTTGAGAGATTATTCGGGATGCTAGGTATGAGATACTACAGCAGCTGGCCTTAGTGCAAGTGAGAGATTGTTAGTTATGTATATGCCCTAGAGGCCATTGTTGTACATATGATGTATATTATAATGGATGCTTGGATATATATAGAGATGACTTTCTTGCTCGTCATGATAGTATGCTATTTGGTTTCACTTTATCTTAACATGTTGACTTGTATTGGTTTACTGTTTTACTCTCACATGTTGATAAAGCCCTTAGGATCTGTACTCGACTACTGGGACTATGATGAGATCATACTAGTGGGGCCGCGGTAGTCGATGAGTACATCCTATAACTGTTCCTAGTCGAGGGTATATCGAGATAGGGCATCGATACACCAGAGTAGACTAGCGTATATGCATCTTGGCCCATATGATAGGTGATGGATGATCCCATATCCATCGGGGTTTGACATCAGAGATGGTGTACGGGTGCTCAGTGGAGACTGGGTACACTGGACGGACTCGCCGAGAACTCCCAGATGGTGATATACCACAAGTCAGATGGCAGTTCTCCGGTGAGACTGGTACAGGGTAGTCTGAAGACCCGAGATCGTCATAGAGTCTTGTGTGATTCCCACTGTGCTTTGATTTCCACCTTACCACGTCCAAGAGGGCGTGCAAAACGGTGGCTTTTGGGTACAGTCCCGAATCACATGGAGGCAATGAGCGATAGGAGGGGATTCGTCTCTCCCGGTATAGGAAGTTGATGTTGTGCTGTGTTCGATTGGCTATAACTGGAAGTCCCTGGCCAGGGCTGATATAGAGATTTACTGGTAAGTGTTACTAGTAGTTTCTCGACCCGTTATGAGACAAACATCGACACGACTTATTGGTTACTGGGGTCTGACGTATACCACCCGTAGACTTGATATGCGACATATCAGACGAACAGACCGGACTGTACGGGAGTGTTACTGATTGGATTCACAGGAGAACGCACAGGCTAGCTTGTTGATCTTCTGATCGCTCAATACCTGGGTGGCTGTTACGTTTAGCTGACCGCTTGCAGCTTGTGGGTGTTTGATATGATCATCACCTGCTACCGGCGTATTGACGATTCTTTAGAGTCCTACACAGAGGTTTCTTGGCTCAGGCGAAACGGAGTAGAGGCACATATGTGATATGTGCAGGACCGAGAATAATGCGATATGGGATACCGTATTATATTCTCGCGATATTTAGTTATGAACCGGGTCATCGGATCAAGTGTTGATTCGATGAATCGGTACATGATATATTAGTCGGTAATATTCGATATAGCCGGATCGTCGGATCAAGTGTTGATTCGATGATTTAATGTATAATAATATATATGATATATTGTATTACATTATCTAATATTGGCTCGCTTTATTATTTCATTTTCTCATTGGATGATACATTGATATATATGCGATATATGTTAATTGTATTATTTTCTTTTGTTGCAAATATATAATATATATATGTGGTATATATTATTGTGACATGATATGATTAATTGTTAAACATGTTTAAGGATGATTGATTGAGGTTAGGGTTTGATTGGGGTTAGATGCTTCATGCACCTTCTAGAAGCTTTTTCTTTTGTCATTCTTAAGATATTTATGGATGACACATTCTTAACCCAACCAAACCCTAACTCTAGTTTATTCTCTACTAAATCTTGACCACTCATCCTTGACCATGGTTAATATATCAATCATATAGCTTTGTTTTCTATTCATCACAAAAGGATTATTATTATTATCATTTTCCATGATCATCTTCTTCTCTCTTGAGAAAGCTTACTAGATTTTCTTTATGTGATGAATAAATATGAGAAAATGATTTAAAAAGAAAGCAAAAATACTACTCTCTCATCCTCATCTCATCTAGCCCATGAGATTAGTGTGTTCATCTCTTTAGAGTGAGAAAGCTTGAGTCTTTGCAACTTCGAGATAGATCATCGGAGATTTGGAATACTTCAAGCTAGCATGGATCGTTCGAGTCGTGGAGCCTCTCATGAGTCCGGGAGATCGTGGATCGCGGCAAAGGGACTTCTACTCGGAGCTTGTGAAGTGAAGGAGCGGACTACAAAGGTTGTAATCCCTCACACTTAGATAAAAAGTTATCATCTTGCATGTTTAACCCTAATAATCTAGCAAAGATCCCGGCTTTGGGTTGTTCGGCACGTCTAAATTTTTATCCGGGCATGTTTGATGCCTTATGAACCTTCACAAGAGTGCCTAGGAACCCTACAGACCCAACTAGTTTCGAGCAGGTCATCGAGAGTAGGGACTCTATAAGAATGACTGGATGCTTAGTGATCTGAGATGGAATCCTTATACACCAACAAAGTATGGACTTTGGTTGCTTTATCTGAAGGGTTAAATCCCCATCAGGAGCAAGTTAATCTTGAGAAGATTATTTGGTGTACATGGAAAAGTTGAGACTTTCAAAACTAGACTTGTTAAAGGTTTGCATCATTAACCAGCTATGGATTATGGTGAAACCTTTCCTATGAGGCTATGCTTAAGTCCATCCGGATCCTACTTGCCACGGCTACATACCATGACTACGATATCTGGTGGTTGGGTGTCATGACAGCTTTTCTAAAATGATGTTTTAGAAGAGAGCGTCTATAAGTACACAGCCAGAGGACTTCGTAGACAGTGGGAGCAGCGGAAACGTGTGCAAGATGCTTTAAAGGATAAAGCAAGCATCGCGGAGTTGGAACATCTGTTTTGATGTGGTAGTCAAAGAGTTTGACTTCATCAAAATGGTAGATGAACCTTGTATATACAAAAAGGTAGTAGGGAGTATGGTAGTGATCCTCGTAAAGTACGTGGATGATATACTCTTGATAGGGAAGTAGTTTCCTATGCTACGCTCGGTCAATCTCCGCTTATCACAAGGATTCTCCATATAGGATCTAAGTGATACCTCCTAAAATCCTGGGTTTTGGATCTATAAGATAGATCTAATTGGATGTTAGGATACTCACTAGTTGTAGTGAGATGGTATCAATTGATCCTGGGGAGAATCACTGGAAAGGTTCCCGGGTGATAAGGACGACTGAATGTCAGTCACAGGCATTGTCTTTACCCTCAGTAATGGGACGGTATGTTGGAAGAGTTCCAAGCTAGATACCGTGGCATACTAGACGATAAAGGCTGGATACATCGCTACTTAAAATGCTACCAAAGAGGAAGTCTGGGTGTATATTAGTTCATGAGATGAACTTCGTTCCTACCATTGTGAGACAATGGAGTTGTGGCTTATGCCTAGGAACGCCCGTCCCATCAGTGATCCAGACATATTCTTAGGCAGTATCACCTGATCATGGAGATAGTTAATCTCCAGGGAGATCGATGTTATGAGAGTAGACTCAGAGGACAACACGGCGGATCCACTCACAAAGGCCTTTTCCCAGAGAGAGACTTTTATGGGATGGTTGAGTATGAGATACTACAACCACTGCTATCAGATGGCCCTAGTGCAAGTGGGAGATTTTATAGTTATATGTATGCCCTAGAGGCCATTACTATACATAGGATGTATATTATAGTGGATGCTTGGACATATATAGGGAGGACTTTCTTGCTCGACATGATAGTATGCTATCTGGTTGCTCTTTACCTTAACTTGTACACTGATTGTCTCTCTGTTACATATTGGTAAAGCCCTTAGGATGTGTACTTGACTACCTGGACTATGATGCGGATCATACTAGTGGGGACATGGTAGTCCATAAGTACATCCTTCAAAGTCCCTAGTCGAGGGTGTATCGAGACGGGGCATCGATATACCAGAGTAGACTAGCGTGTACCTTCTCGACCCATACAGATAGGCGATGGATGATCCCATATCCATTGGTGTTTGACATCAGAGATGATATACGGGTGCTCAGTGGAGACTGGGTACACTGGACGGACTCACCGAGAACTCCCAGATGGTATTATACCTTACGTCAGATGGCAGTTCTCTGGTGACACTGGTACAGGTTAGTCTGTAGACCCGAGATCGTCATAGAGTCTTGTGTGATTCCCACTGTGCTTTGATTTCCACCTTACCACGTCCAAGAGGGCGTGCAAAATGGTTGTTTTTGGGTACAGTCCTGATTCACATGGAGGCAATGAGCGATAGGAGGGGATTCGTCTCTCCCGGTATAGGGAGTTGATGTTGCGCTGTGTTCGATTGGCTATAACCGGAAATCCCTGGCCAGGGTTGCTGAGATTTACTGGTAAGTGTTACCAGTTGTTTCTCGAACTGTTATAGACCACATATCGACACGACTTATCGAGCTACTGGGGTCTGACGTTTACCACCCCTAGGCAAGAAATACGACATATCAGACGATCAAACCGGACTGTACGGTAAGTGTTACCGGTTGGATTCACAGGAGTGTGAGCGGGCTTGCTCGTTGATCTTCTGATCGCTCAATACCCGGGTGGACGTTACGTTTAGCAGACCGCTTGCGGCTTGTGGGTGTTTGATATGATCATCACCTACTGCCGGCGTATTGACGAGTCTTTAGAGTCCTACACAGAGATTTCCTGGCTCAAGCGAAACGAAATAGGAGCGCATATGAGATATGTGCGGGACCGAGAATAATACCAGTATGTGATACTGAATTCTGTTCTCGTGATTCGTATCATCGGACGGTTATATAAGATATAGCCGGGTTACCGAATCAAATGTTGATTCGATATATTGATACACTAGATATTAGTCGGTTATATGCAGTATGACCGGATCATTAAATCAAGTGTTGATTTAATGATTTAATGTATAATTATATATTTGATATATTACTTTACATTAACTAGTATTGGTTCACTTAAGATTATTTTTCTCACTAGATTGTGCACATTGTATATATGATATATGTTTGTGCACTAGTTTGTATCATGTTTGATGATACATGCAAACATGGGTGGGTGTGTGACTTACACCTTTGTTTAGTTAATGGTTAGGGTTTTGTTTTCTTTATTTATTTTGTGAAAACAAAATGGTTTCTTTCTTTTCTTTGCTAGAAGCTTCATGTTGTTTTCTAGCATCTTTGAAAAGTCAAAACCATTTTTGTTTTGTTCTTAAACCTAACCATTACCTAAACCCTAGTTTATTCTCTACATGAGTTTACTAACCCATGGTTGCAATATGATAAGCTTCACTTGATTTTCTATTTTTATAATTCATTCTTTTCCTTCTTCTTCTTCTTGATGAAGAGAAGAAAACCTTTCTTGAAAATTCCAAGTGATGATTCCAAGTGAAAAATCCAAATCCAAAGTGAACCCACTTCCTATTTCTTCATCCTATACCACTTGCCATGTTGTATAGGGTGTTTTCTTCACAAGGTTCATGACCAAGTGAAGATGGAGCTTGAGTTTGAGTCACCTCGATGTAGATCATCTTCGGCATCGAAGTCAACGACCTAGCCCGATTATTTCTCCGACGAAACCATCGCTAGAGTCTGGGATTCCGATGATCGCTGCGGAGGGACGTCAACACGGAGCTAAAGAAGTGGTGGAGCGGATCTACAAAGGTTGTAGTCCCTTTCACTTAGCAATAAAGTTATTTACTTGCATGTTTTTCGCCTAACCTCTAGTTACCGATCTAGCATTAGGGTTTCTCGGCACATGTAAAATTTGATTTTGGCATGGTTGATGCCTTGTGAGACCTCTTGAGTGTGCCTAAGAACCCTACAGATCACTCCTTTGAAAAAAGAATTTGTCATCGATCTTTGCTTTGCTCGATCTTCGTGAGACTTGGACCTATCGAGGATCTCGCGCTCTTGATGATGATCGGCTTTGCGTAAAGGATCTTCATATGTCGTCGCTTGATGTTGATCTCAACTAATCTTGATTTGGATCTTGAGTGGATTGGATTTGGTTTTGGTTTGTGTACTTTGTCACTTGATGAACAACCTCAACAATGTAGCCCTAGGTCTCTTTATATAGCTCTTCATCAATCTTCCACTAGAAACTAGGTCAATCTTCTCAAAGAAGCTAGGTAGTTGTAGGGAAGCTTCTAGAGTAAAATAGTTATCAAGCTTGCATAAGAAGCTAGGTTATTATATAGAGGCTTCCCCGAGAAGCTAGGACGGTATGAAGCGTCTTCAACAAGCTAGGGCATTGGAGTGAATCTTCTGGAGAAGTATCAACCGCCGGCTCCATGAATCGGCCGCTTCGAGCTGACTTGGCCGCGGTTCCGCGGCCTTTTGGTAAGATCAGTGCTTCATATTTATGTGGTAGTCTGGTGTTGGTATATAGGTCTTCTAGTGATATCTAGAATCTTTTTATCTCTTCAACTCTTTGGTTTACTGTATTTTGTCAGCGAAATTGTGATTCCGATATCTGTCCTGAGGTGGTTTTCTACACACAATCTCAATGGAGAATGTAGGGGATATAGAATATTATGCGTGACATGATAAACATACAATTTCCTTAAAAAGACGTTGATTATATATATAACACGTGGTATTTGATAATTTGCAGACGAACTGGTAATATGTGTTATATTTATATCAACTATCCTTAAATGATTAGAAAAGTGAGGAAATTGTTATGTTCAAGATTGCAATATTTTCGACTGAACAAATTCCCCCAAACTTGATTTTGATCGTCTCGAGCAAATTCCTTTCATTCAAGAGAAGGAGAAATATAAAGAAAAACTAACTAGCACACTTTCGTAGGCAATACACTGAGCACGTGCAACAAGCCTTTAAACCTCTAGGTATCCCTAGTAGGAGGAGTGTTGTCTCCTGAGGGTTTTCAGCGGATTGCACCCACAAAATCCAATATTAAAAGGAAGACCGTGAAAGTTACATTTAAAGATAAGAATTATAAAAGAAAGACTTTGAAAATCAGAGTTTCCAACTACAGTAGCTTTTCGGTTGTCATGAGCCCTATCTTAATAGTCATGAAAAGATGTTAGAAATCACATCATCCCTCAATAAAACATCGTCTTTATTCTTCATTCCTACCTTTCTTCCAAACACCGATCATATACCCCTACATGTGTGTAAAAGACATCCCTACACTCGGAGAATTCAATTCAAACTATCATACTCCATCTATCTCAGTACTTTTTAGTCGGTGAATATTTTGGATGGAATTGCTCACACATTTTTCATGCGACCGATAATACTTCTTGAGGTACTAACCGACCGATTACTAAATGTGCTTGCTTTATTAGGCGTAAGTAGCAATTTTCTCGTCTTGCAATGTTGGATATATATGCCCTAGAGGCCTTCATTGTATAGGATGCTAGGGATATGTATGTACATGACAGTCTTGCTTGATATGATAGTACGCTATTTGGTTTGTCTTTGCCTTAACGTATGATATATTTTACTTGGTATTTATATATGTATGTTGATAAAGCCCATAGGGTGTTTGCCTGACTACCGGCGTTGTGATGGCAGTCATACTTGTGGGAGCTTGATAGTCAATAGGCACATCCTTAGATGTCCCTGGTCGCAGGAGTATCGAGACTGGACATCGATACTCCGGAGTAGACTAGTATATACATATTTAGACCCTGAGGAGGGGCGATGGACTGGTCCCGCAGCCATTGGTGGAGTGCACCTAAGATTGTATACAGATGCTCACTGGATGTGAGTACACCAAACAGGACTCGCCGAGAACTGACTGGATGGTATTATACCTAACGTCAGATAGCAGTTCTCAGGTGACATGTGTGCAGATAGTCCGTTGACTTAAAGTCGTCATTTTTCTCGTGTGAGTTCCCACTGTGCTTTGATTACTACCCTACCACGATTCAAAAGAGTCGTGCAAACAGGTTTTAGTTGGGCACAGTCCCGAGCCATGTGGAGGCAGTGAGCGACTGTTAGGGACTCGTCTCTCCCGGTATAGGGAGTTGATATCGCACGATGATCGGTTGGTCATTACCATAAGTCCCTGGCCAGGGCTGATTGAGAATTACTGATGGACTGATCAGTAGATTCTCGGATGGTCTTGAGCCATGCCGACACGACTTATACGGTTATTAGGGGTCTGACGTCCACCACCTCCCTAGACCAATACATGCGATACTCTTAGAAGAACAGACCGGACTGCACGGATATTGTCACGGACAGGCTCAGTAGGATTTCGGATGGGTTACCTCATCGGCTTTCTTATCGACAACTACCTGGGGACCGTTACGTACAGCTAGTGCCGATTGCGGTCTGTGGTTAAACCCACTGCCAGCGTAGTAGTTGAGTCTTTAGAGTCCCACACAGAGATTTCCTACACCCAGGCGAAAAGATATAGAGGTCGTATGGTTTTACGACAAAGGTTCATACGCATACGTGTTTAAACGCACGTACGACATTCGGACAGTTTTTACTAGCCGGCTTTGGTTTAAGCCGGATTCTAGTATCAGGTTATTGGATTTATACAGTCTAAAGTTTTTCCGTATTTTCACGGATGCGAGGGGCGTTCTCATAATTTCCGAGAAGCTTCTAGAAGGATGTGACATGAGGGGTTAAGGTGGCATTTTCATTAAATGCTTTAGTGACTCATCCATATGATTCATCATATCATTAAATGCATCATTAATGATCTAATGACTCACATGATGAATCACTCTTCTTGAATAAATGAAGCATGGTAAATAATCATTTAATTGATATTATTTGATAATTCATTATGTTTGATATATTCAAGTGATAAGCTTTTCTATTCTCATTATCATCTCCACCTTCTCTCTCCTCAAGCTCTCTCTTCTTCACCAAACCCTAATCCTACCACTCATGAGTTGAGAACAAGGATTAGGAAAGACTAAACACTCCATAACCAATCTCTACATCATCTTAGTTCTTTTATTAGCAACTAGAGAAACTAAGTAACCTCAAGTTTAGAGGTTATAGCTTGGATTAGGGTTCTCGGGTGGATCGTCTATCACGGAAAGGAAGCCGAGGAAGACATGGAGATCCAAGGAGGCCATAGAGATCGTAAAGACGAAGGACTAGAATCGTTTAGTATAATCTCTTTACATAGTAGCTTAGAACTCTATGCTTATTGTTAAGTATTGTTTAGAAACGATTTTTGGTTAGTTGATGTTCGCTTTATAAACATGATTGTTTTTCAAATTTCCGCCTCCCCGCAACTCGTGGGGTGTTGCACATCAACTTACATGCAACACCTAAGGCTTAGCAGTGACTCCCAAAGCAGTTAGTCTAAGGCACTTGGTGATGAAGCGCCCTTGCTATATTTTTTTTATGCTGCCTTGGTGATTACAAAACCAGTGTTCATTTTTCTTCACCATTTTATACTTTTATTTTTCATTTATTATTTATTTTCTTTGTACTTTGACTTTTAGACAAGAATATTTCAAGGTATCCTCTACTATCCCGAGTTTCAAGACGTGTGTTAGTGCGTATAGTAGGGTATCAACGTTCAGATGTTTGGCTTCCAGAATAGGAACTATTTTTCAGACTTATTTTTATCCTCGGATTAGTGATTTCCTTCATCTTACTAACCCTTGGGACAACGGCTCATAACTACTTATTACTAGTTCGTTTAAGAAAATATCTAACTTTCTTAGTTTTCTTGAACTTTTCCAATCTTTTAAATGTAATTTTTCACTTTATAATCTTTCATTATAAAAGAAATTTTTTTATATGTTTTGTGCTTATGCAATGTGTGATGCAGAGTAATGCGTAAATAAGCACAAACCTCCCCCAAACCTGTTTACAGCAGTGTCCTCACTGTTGTCATCTTTTAAATCTCAAAATCCTGTAGGCTTGGGAGGAAAAGTTATTAATGGGGACAAGAATATATGGACGTGAAATCATCCCCCAAACTTAATTTTTGGCTCATAATTATGTGTACAAATTTTATTTTCAAGTGCCAAAAAAATATATCACCCCCAAACTTGAGTTAAACAATATTAAGCTTTTAAAATCATAAGAGGTGGGTAAAGTTATTGGTCAATGCCGAGCTTTGAGAAGACCGAAAGTCAACACCAACCATTCAAAGATTTTATCGATGAAACGCACCGGTTGATGGAAGAGCATGGTATATAGAGCCAGGAAGAAGTGGGGAAGAGATAAGTGGTGTAATAAAAAAGGTTTGCGTCTCGATTTGGAGAGACGACACAGTGGTGATGATGATGGATTACTTGCATTCTCATTATAGTCCAGCAGAAGGGAAGGTGGTTCAACTTCTTTGTTTTGGGGTTTATGCATCACAACTCCCGTGTCTTTTAAAAATGCGAGTTCATCAGCGAAAATTTCCTCAAAGCTTTCATTGATACTGTTAGTTATATGTATGCCCTAGAGGCCATTACTATACATAGGATGTATATTGTAGTGGATGCTGGGACATATATAGGGAGGACTTTCTCGCTCGACATGATAGTATGCTATCTGGTTACTCTTTACCTTAACGTGTACACTGATTGTCTCTCTGTTACATGTTGGTAAAGCCCTTAGGATGTGTACTTGACTACCTGGACTATGATGCGGATCATACTAGTGGGGACATGGTAGTCCATAAGTACATCCTTCAAGGTCCCTAGTCGTGGGTGTATCGAGATGGGGCATCGATATACCAGATGTAGACTAGCGTATACCTTCTCGACCCATACAGATGGGCGATGGATGATCCCATATCCATTGGTGTTTGACATCAGAGATGATATACGGGTGCTCAGTAGAGACTGGGTACACTGGACAGACTCGCCGAGAACTCCCAGATGGTATTATACCTTACGTCAGATGGCAGTTCTCTGGTGACACTGGTACAGAGTAGTCTGTTGACCCGAGATCGTCATAGAGTCTTGTGTGGTTCCCACTGTACTTTGATTTCCACCTTACTACGTCCAAGAGGGCATGCAAAACGGTGGTTTTTGGGTACAGTCCCGAATCACATGGAGGCAATGAGCGATAGGAGGGGATTCGTCTCTCCCGGTATAGGGAGTTGATGTTGCGCTGTGTTCGATTGGCTATAACCGGAAATCCCTGGCCAGGGTTGCTGAGATTTACTGGTAAGTGTTACCAGTAGTTTCTCGAACTGTTATAGACCTCATATCGACACGACTTATCGAGCTATTGGGGTCTGACGTTTACCACCCCTAGGCGAGATATGCGACATATCAGACGATCAGACCGGACTGTACGGTAGTGTTACTGGTTGGATTCACTGGAGTGTGAGCGGGCTTGCTCGTCGATCTTCTGATCGCTCAATACCTGGGTGGCCGTTACGTTTAGCAGACCGCTTGCGGCTTGTGGGTGCTTGATATGATCATCACCTGCTGCCGGCGTATTGACGAGTCTTTAGAGTCCTACACAGAGGTTTCCTGGCTCAAGCGAAACGAAATAGGAGCGCATATGAGATATGTGCGGGACCGAGAATGATACTAGTATGTGATACTATATTCGATTCTCACGATTTGTGACATTGATCGGTTATATGCGATATAGCCGGGTTATCGGATCAAGTGTTGATTCGATAAGTTGTTACTGTAGATACTAGTCGGTTATATGCGATATGACCGGATCATTAAATCAAGTGTTGATTTAATGATTTAATGTATAATTATATATTTGATATATTACTTTGCATTAACTAGTATCGGTTCACTTTTAAATGGATTTTCTCACTTGAGTTCACAAGTTGTATATATGATATACTTTTGTGCACTTGATTGTATCATGTTTGATGATACATGCTAACTTGGTTAAGTGTAAGATTAAACCATGGTTAAGTTTATGTTTAGGGTTTTGTTTATTTGCTTATTTATTTATTTATTTATTTTTCATTTTGGAAAAGATAAAAGAGGAAAATGGTGGCTTTCTTTGTTTGTAGTTGAAGCTTCATGAAGCTTTGACTACATGACCATTTTGGCTCATGCTTAACCCTAAACCATTAAACCTAACCATGGTCTATTCTCTACACCTAACTAAGGTTAGGATATGATAAGTATTCATTTGATTATTCTTTTTAAAATAACACTTATCATATTATTATCTTCTTCTTCTTCTTCATCTTCTTCAATGAAGAAAGCAAGTTTCCATCAATGGTGATTGATGAAAAAGAGTGAGAAATCCAAATCTAAAGTGAACCCACCTCCTATTTCTTCATCCTCTACCTCTTGCCAAGTAGTATAGGGTGTTTCCTTCACAAGTTTTCATGGCTTGGTGAAGGTGGAGCTTGATCTAGTGATGCCTCGACGTAGATCATCTTCGGCATCGTAGTCGATGACCTAACCCGTCCTTTCTCCGATGAAGCCGACGCTAGAGCCCAAGATCCGATTTGTACAGCGAAGAGACTTCATCGCAGAGCTATGGAGGTGGAGAACCGGATCTACAAAGGTTGTATTTCCGTTCTTTTAGTTTAGTTGTAAACTAGTTGCTTTTGTCGCCTAAAATTCTAGTTAACGATCTAGTCTGGGGTTTCTCGGCACCGTAAATTTTGAAACGGGCATGGTTGATGCCTTGTGAGACATCATTAGTGTGCCTAGCAACCCTACAGATACCCCGAAGAATAATCTCATCGGAAAGAGTGGAATGATCCTCAGACTCTAGGAAAGGTTCGCAATCAACGTTAGATGTTGACCCGGACAACTCGATAGAAGAGTCCATATGCGTATAATATATAGTTGGGTCAAACAATAACGTATCAAAGAAGTCTAGATCAGTATCGTGAAGCTTTTTAAATTCGCTGCTGTCGACATCTATTAATTCGAAAGAACATGCTTGAGCAGAAGGTTCGGAGGGTACACTTCCTAACTTGTAAATGTTAAGCTTAATTGACATCTTCCCGAAGGATAGGGTCATAGATCCGTTACGACAGTTGATTACAACATTGGAAGTAGCCAAAAAGGGTCGACCGAGAATCACCAGAATTTGGTTCCGTGGGTTCGCTACCGGTTGTGTATCTAGAACAATAAAGTCTACAGGGAATATAAATTCCCCGACTTTTATCAACACATCCTCAAGCTCTCCCCTAGATTGGGTGATAGATCTATCGGCCATCTGGAGAGTGCAGTAGGCAGATTTCAACTCTCCGATACCTAACTGCTCATAAACCGAGTATGGAAGCAGGTTAACACTAGCGCCGAGATCGAGTAGAGCACGGTTGATATTTTTACCCCCAATAGAAATAGAAATTGTAAGACAGCCAGGGTCCTTACATTTCTTAGGTAATTGTTGGGTAAAAGCTGTGTTTACATTACTCGACATGAACACCTTTTTCGGTACTTGAGTCTTCCTCTTCCTAGTGCAGAAGTCTTTGAGAATTTTCGCATAAGCCGGGACTTGTTGTATAGCATCTAGGAGAGGGATATTGATGTTAACATATTTAAAGATGTCAATAATCTTCTCCATTTACGGACTTGGTCTGTTTCCCCTTAACCTATTAGGATAAGGAGCTTGAGCAATAAGGGCAGGGTCCAACATTGGAGAAGGTCGTTTGGGTAGAAAAGATCCCAGAATAGGAGTGGGGATCGTCTTATGTGGACTAGAAGGAATAGGCTGAGGATCTGAGCCTTGGGGAAAACGGAGAATAGGCTCGGAAGAAGATGGACTAGACGAAATAGGGTAAGAGGTGGAAGCCGAGGTACCATTGTCTGAATCCTCAATATCAATCTGTTCGCCTATATGATTGTCTAGCACTCTTCCAGATCTCAACGTGGTAATAGCACTCACCTGATGTGAATAGCCAGGATTCGGTACAGGTTGAGCTGGAAGTTTCCCTTTCTCTCTAGCACTCAGCGCAGCATTTAATTATGCAATTTGTGCTTCTATCACTTTAATACTCTCACCGTGAGAGGAGAAGTCCTTCGTTAAAGTTTGGATAGAAGACTTAATATCATCGGACGTTTGCATGGAATGTTTCATAAACAGATCCAAAGTGCGTTCGAGTGCAGAGGAGTTTTCTGTACCGGCCGTTTGGAAAGAATTATTCCCATAAGCAGAATTGTTGGCCGGATTTTGAAAAGTTTGTGTTTGGTAGGGATGTTGACTCAGTAGTGGTTGTTGTGGCTGTGAAGAAACCTTTTGAAAGTTATTTTGGTTTGGAACCGTATTTTGAGTTTGGTGTTGGTTCCAAGAAAAATTAGTGTGATTCCTCCAACCCTGATTATATGTAGAAGAATGAGGATCGTTTCTAGGTAGCTGCTGAAAAGCAGCATTAGTGTGCTCTTGACCTTAAAACAGAGAATTCAAAGGACATTCTTCCGTAAAATGTGATGGCAGCGTCCACATATGGTTTTAAGGAGCGTCATCTGGTTTAGGGAGGCTAATTAAAATTTGTTTTCCATAGTTTCGAGTTTCTTTTGCATCGCAGTCATTTCGGCATTCAATACGATGGAAACTTCAAGCTGATGAATACCTTCCTAAGATGATGGTGGTCTGACGCTTTCCCATTGTAAAGTGTTTTCAGCGAAATTTTCTAAGAATTTCCAGGCTTCACCGTCGTCTTTGGACATGAAATTGCCTTGACACATGGTTTCAAGCGTCTGCTTTGTAGCAGGTGTAATGCCTTCATATATGATTCAGCACAGATCCCATCTATGGATTCCGTGATGAGGACATTGGACTAGCAGATCCTTGAACCGTTCAAAGCATTTCCAAAATGGTTCGTTTGGAAGCTGGGTAAACTGGTTAATTTCGCTCCGAACACGGACGGTCTTATAATTGGGATAAAATTTCTTAAGGAATGCTACAACGAATTCATCCCAGTTGGCAATAGAATGTGCGGCTGTGTTATAAAGCCATTTTCGGCTAAATCGCACAAAGTGAACGGGAGAAGACGTAATCTCATAGCATCCACAGAAAGTTGTGAAGTACCCATCATAGCGCATACGTTTTCAAATTTGGTAATAAAACGTATGCGTCCTCAGACTCGAGACCGTGAAATTTAGGTAAAAGATTGATATAATGTGGTTTGATTTCGAAGTTATCCCCATTGGCTGGTGGAATGGAAAGACAAGTAGGAAGAGGACCTCGAATAAGGTAGTATCTCTCTTAGAGAGAGATGCGGGGTGGATTCTGCGCACCAGCAGGCGATGGCAGAGTGGAGTTAAAGTTTGATGGAAATCCGTCCATCGCGGTGGATGTGGTAGTGGGTGAAGAAAAAGAAGATGTAGAATTACCGACTACGGAGTCGATAGGAGGAACGCGGACAAGACGGGCACTAGAATCCCGTGTCCAGCTGAGCATGCACTAAACGGTTTAGCACAAATGGCAGCGTTTATGATAATTAGAGAAAGGTGGTTGTTTGTTTTGAAAAAGACGGATTTTGAAAAATCATACAAAAATGCACAAGCAACCCTAGATCTAATGGTCACCTAGATCAAGTCACTAGACCGCTCCTAAACTTCCAGAAGACAAATCGCAGGATAAATCCTCTACTGCCTCTTTATCTCTCCTGTGGCCAGGTAAGTGCCAGGTAAGTAGGAGGTTCTCCGCTACGTAAATAGCGGGCCTAATTAAGTAACCACTTGCCTTAGACACACTTGCCTTAAACACCACAAAAGAAATGCGGATAAGCGATAGATTACCCACGACCTTCTTCTGTCCTAAGTGAGCGCGATGGTCCTTAGAGTCTTGTCTAGATATTTTTTAGTTAATGAAGGGTTATGCGGATGCTAATTTTGTGATTTTTGGGGCTTAGGAAGGGTAATGAAATCCCTACCTAATCTGAATTTGGTTTTTGCCCCTTAATTTCCGTATTAAAATATGCACACAAACAATATCAAAACACGCAATAAATTTTTATTTTAGCGCTGAGAATTGCAAAGAATCCTGCAGAAAAGTGTTATTGGACAAGAGCAGAGGGGAGATAAGAAAGAAGAGAATATACCACAGAGATCTGGAGCCCTAAATCGTCAAGAATGCCGCGGATCCGCCGCCAAAACGTGATATCCGCCGCGGTTCCGAGGATGATTGAAGAGTTCTTTGAACGGGATTTTGTACTGCTGCTCCTATTTCTCCTCTGGTCTCAATGAAATGATCTGAATATTTTTTCCCTTGCTGCAAAGATTCCAGATTTTCTTGCAAAATTCACACACAAATTGTTAAGCACTTGATGCGATTTTGATTCAAATTTTGATGGAATAATAATATTTCAACTCAAATTGCAAGAACGAACAAATTACGCATGCATCCCCAGCAATGGCGCCATTTGATTGGTCAGATTTAATTGTGTTTTGAAAAGTGTTATCACAATCAAAGAATTTATAGCCGCAATCAATAACGGTGTCGATGTAGTTCGTTAATGAGTACGGGTTGTCCACTGAGATTCGTGTATTTATTCACTCTTGCTTTAGATGAATTGAATTGAAATAGTAATGAAAATTCAAGAAAATGAATCAAGATTTATTTGATGAAATATTTTCAAGAAAATCAAGAAAGAGTTTAAGATTTAGTAATCAAGAAAATGTCCAATATCAATGTTAGTTATCAAGAAAATGTAGAATAGCTTGTAGGATTCGATAGGAATTACTAGCAATGATGAATACTAAAAATTACTTATCTTATCTATTGATGAATTATAGACAGAACGATGGCGATGAATGAAGATTAGGGATCTTTTGGAGAAACTAGGATTTCTCCTTCACTATCTCTTGTCTTTTCATTGATCATCATTCAAATCTAGCCTTTAGCAAAGAGAATCATCACTCATTTAATCCCAAATTGCAACGAAATTATCAAGAACGATGATCTCGCTCCAAATTTGGTTGTTAATGATTCTTTTTCCTAAAATTCATAATTCTCATAAGACTTAAGACTAGTTTAGGATTTCATCACCATTTGATTTACCGAACTCATCGAATCCTTAACAAGCGGAGATTTAACTCATGCATCATGAAAATAAAAAAATAAAGAATGAAAGATTTCATATGCTAGATTGTAAAGAAAGCGAGAAATAACAATTTATCACCTTTATTAAATTTTCTTCAAATTTACACTTCTCAATCCGAGATTACAAGACTAAGCTCTCGATCACTCCTTTGAAAAGAGAATTTGCCGTCGATCTTCGCTTTACTCGATCTTCGTGAGGCTTGGACCTGTCGAGGATCTCGCGCTCTTGATGATGATCGGCTTTGCGTAAAGGGTCTTCGTGTGTCGTCGCTTGATATTGATCTCAACGAATCTTGATTTGGATCTTGAGTGGATTGGATTTGGTTTTGGTTTTTGTACTTTGTCACTTGATGAACAACCTAAACAATGTAGCCCTAGGTCTATTTATATAGCTCTTCACCAATGTTCCACTAAAAACTAGGTCAATCTTCTCAAAGAAGCTAAATAGTTGTAGAGAAGCTTTTAGAGTAAGATAGTTATCAAGCTTGCATAAGAAGCTAGGTTATTATGTGGAGGCTTCCCCAAGAAGCTAGGACGGTATGAAGCGTCTTCAACAAGCTAGGGCATTGGAGTGAAGCTTCTGGAGAAGTATCGACCGCCGGCTCCAAGAATCGGCCGCGGATCCGCGGCGGATCGAGCTAACTCGGCCGCGGTTCCGCGGCCTTTTGGTAAGATCACTGCCTCATATTTCTGTGGTAGTCTGGTGTTGGTATATGGGTCTTCAGGTGATATCTGGAATATTTTTGTCTCTTTTGAATCTCTGCCAGATTTCAACTCTTTGGTTTACTGTATTTTTTCGGCGAAATTGTGATTCCGATATCTGTCTTGGGGTAGTTTTCTGCATACAATCTCAATGGAGAATGTAGGAGATATAGAATATTATGCGTGACATGATAAACATACAATTTCCTTTAAAAAAAACGTTGATTATATATATAACACGTGATATTTGATAATTTGCAGACGAACTGGTAATATGTGTTATATTTATATCAACTATTCTTAAATGATTAGAAAAGTGAGGAAATTGTTATGTTCAAGATTGTAATATTTTCGACTGAACAAATCTGAATCTGGCTTATATAACTGTTATGATAATATTAATTTACATATATGCCTATGTTATTTTTGCAACAGTTGCCAAACAATTCTAAACTTTCTGCAAACCCAATTTTACGAATCTACGGTTTACATGCTTACAAACCACAATTTCATTTTAAATTAACAAAATCTGTGTTTTGGAAACCTTTGTTAGGCCTTAATGGTTCCATGAATTTTGGTATCTAGACTAAATACCTCTAAACTCTTATGGCGCGTGAATTTCCCTGCCTCAATTTTTTTTTTTTTGCAACATCCGGGTAGCAAGGGGGTGATGGAACCCTAAATCCATTGGAAATTGCTCATATATTTGGTCGATAATTCCTTTTTACCACATCAAGTGGGAGGATTCGAACTGAGGACCTTCCATATAATGGGGTGCGTGTCTTTCCGGCTATATGGAACAATATAAGTTTGATGATGATGATGATAATAATAATAATAATAATAATAGAAATTACCCATGTTTTTGCTTGGCAGTTGGAACATGAAGAAATCTCATGGTTGTGCAGATACCATCATTAATTAATGAGAAAACGGGGCATGCAGGGTTCCTGAAGGCCCAAAACTGCGGTGGTCTCTCATATGGGTCAGTGGGGTTCAGAGGTTTAACTGTAAGGGCCACCGGTCCATATGAGAAGCCACTGGAGTTTGGACTTGCACTGTAACACCTTAGAATGTGTTTTGTGGCTAATTATATTTTATATATATGGTTTTTAATAAAAAGTTTACCAAATTGGTTTTCAATTATTTTATTCTATTTAATGAATATTTTATTAGATTTTTCCTAGGCTTGCACACACTTGTGCATGATAGCTAGGGTTGTTTTGGGGGTTTAACCATGATTAGCAACATGGTGAACTAACCATTCCCTAATCTAGTTTAATATTGTATTAGGTGTTTTGGGTTTAATGGTGTATGGTTGTTTTAAAAATGAATGTAAAAAGGGCTTTTTTTTTATGGTTTGAATGTTGACCTTGGTGAGAGAGAGAGAGTGAGAATGAAGCATGATGGCTTTGCCATGCTTCATTAAATGAAGAGAGAGAGTAGGGGTTTTGACTTTGTCTCTCATTATCACTTCTCTTTTCACTCATCCTCTCATTCTCTCACTCTCATTCTCTCACTCCCATTCTCTCACACACACACACTCACTCAGACACAGCAGCAGCAGCAGCTCAAGACACAGCAGCAGCAGCAGCCTCAGCTCCAGCAACAAGAAGAAGATGATGTAGCAGCAACAGTGGTAGCAGCAGTAGGAGCTTCAGCAACTGAAGCAAGCAGCAGCACCCTCAGCATCAGCAGCAAGCATCTCCAGCATCACCGTCATCAGCAAGAGCAGCAGTAGCAGTAACAGCATCAACATCAGCAGCACAAGCAACTTCAGCAGCAGCAACATGCACCAACATCACCAGCAGCTGTAGCAGCTCCTTTCGCCTCTTTCTCCTGCCTTCTAGGGTTTGTTAGGGTATAATTTCTTAACCCAAATTCCTAGTTTGCTTAAGTTGTGCATTGATTAGCTTCGGTTAGTGTTAATTAGCTAGTTTGGTGCTAGTTTTGGTGATTTGTGAGATGTGGTGGTAAATTGTTGATTGTGTTCGCTACCTTAGTTTATTTAAGTGTTGTTAGGGTCACCTTAACTGAGTTTAACCCTGGATTACATTAAAATACCATAGGGTTTGTGTTTTGTACAAATTAGCGTTTTTTTAGAGATATTGTGACATTCTGTGATCTGCTATTAACCCGGGACCTTCAGGTTAAATTTGAGAATACTGGAGCATACTGATTAGATCTAGAACACACCACCAGAATACGAACCCTCCACTCCTAATTATGGCCGCCGGTTTAATCAATCTGGCCGCAAATTGCGGCCAGGAACAGGGGTAGGGTCTTGGGGTTTTGGGTAGGGTACTCTGCAGTGTTGTCTAGTGCCTTGGCATGTCTAGTTTGGTAAGATTTGACCTGTAGGAAAATCTGGGACAATATATCGTATTTCTAGTCTGTTGTGCTTGCGCGATACGCGCGATACGTGAGAGGGTTCTGTGATCCAGCGTATCGCGGCGTGTCGCGATGGTTTTAGACGCGTACACACACGTTTTGGCGTATCGTGCACACGCGCGTTTAGTTCGCGACGCGAGTTTCTCGTTTTGGTTCGATATCGCGTTTCGCGGAATATTTGGTTTATATATGATTTTTGTGTCTTGTTTGCAGGTTTGCAGGCAGGGACTACGGACACTACTACAGGGAGGAGCAGATGGTAGGATTCACCTAACGTGGAGCGTAGGTGAGTAGATTTAACATCTACAGGGGAATCGCCCGCATGGCGTTATGCGTCTGGGCTAGGATTCAAATACCTGTCGCACATTCTACGTCATTGTTAGAATTGCGGCTTTACTTTATTTCCTTGATATAGTTATACTGTGACTAGCAGCCGTAGGACACTGCACATATTATTGACGGTTCAGGTTGCACGAGCACGGATTGTATGCTACACACACACCGTCAATAATTGCCATGTCACACACTAACCATCATAGATACTATTGCTTATCACACATGACATCTAGCTTATCGGTATATCTGTAGTGTATCTTACCATTAGTGATAGGTACATATACACCTTGCGATACAGCTACAGGTATACCATGCACATATTTTACTTATAGATAGATACCTATACTTAGCTATACCTTATTGATTTCGCATACATCTGGTTTCAGCTACATGTTCTCATTTAAATGCTCACATTCAGATATATCGCATTTATTTATTCCTGGATTTGCTCATTGTTTATTTGGATTTTATATGGGGTTTTCTGGATTTGGGAACCGCGGGAGTTCATGAAATTATGCATACATTGAAAAACACGGTTTCCTTGAGATGATATTTGCGCGTCCACCATGAGTTTCATCGGTGCTGATTATATACTCCATACGAGGTGTGGTTGCCGTATGAGAGTACATGGTGGGGCCCGGTATGGTTCCCCTCGGCAAGAAGATCGATGGATTTTGCCGATTGAGCCTGGAGGCGGGCGAGTACCTACCGGTGACAGTACCCATGACTCGGAGGGGGATCACGGAGACACCGCTGGGAGTCATGTACGTATGCATACGTCGAAAGGCGAGGGTCAGAGCTAGGCACTCGTGCTTTCGGGATAGCGTATGATACGTGATCAGGATTTCTGTGTCGATGCTTGGCACATTGTTTTCATGATATTCTTTTAATATCTTTGTATATATAACAGGGGATTTAGCCGTTGTTATATATACCCTTACACCAATATTAGTGGAATGGGACGCTAATATATGTGTATTGCCCCCATCATATTTATTTTTGCATATATATATTTATTTGGGATGTTAGAAATTTACTTGAGATTCGACTTGGGATATAGGTGATTCATTGAGATTGGATATTGGATATGAAAGAGATTGATGATTTGTACATTCGGGATATAGGAGATCTATTCAATATTGTACATTGAGGAGATATGAGACTTATATGATATGAGAGCCCGACTTGGGAGCTGGTTTGAGGATTTGGGATTTGAGTGTCTTGACGGATTGTGATCCAGCCACGACGTCAGGTTTCCGTGGAAATGACATATTCCACCCCATACCTCACACTTACCCTTTTTATGCACAGAGTCATATATTGGTTGTACCCATTAGCGTACCCTTATGATAGTTGCATATCTACTTTTTCATATCCCTATTGCATAGTTATTGCATACTATTATCATGTCATCATTGCTTCACTTATTGACTGTACTTTCCATTACTTTGCTTTCACATGACATGTTATTACTGTAATCACATATCTTAGATTCATGCTGTACGTACATTCCTGCGATTACCTGCATATGTTATCTACTATTCACGAGTTGGCAACTCACCCCCGTTGTGCCACAGGTGTTTCAGGTTTTTCTCCAGAGTTGTCGAGGCAGGCTATTCAGCTTTTCATCTATCATCTTTTGCTACAGATATCGCATCAGCTCACAGTATACCGTTTTGCTTAGGTGGGTTAGATGATTATCTGTATTTCTTATTGTACATTCGTTATATTTTGTACTCTCCATCTACTATTGTATTGTTGACTTAGAGACTTGGCGAGGACGATATTGTATATTATTTGTGGATTTATTGTCTTTTATATACAGCTTTCTCTCTATTGTCTTTATTTCTTCGCTACGGCATCGTATATTTGTATTGTATTCTTCTTGGCTAGTTTTTAGAAAAAGGGGGTGTTGCCAAAATTTTAAAGAAAGAAAATGGGGCTTTTAAAGAATTTGGGTTGTGATTTCAAAAGTTTCAAAAACTATATTATCTTTTCCGTATTTTTCTTGGTTTAGATTTCTGGGTTTTGGCTTTCTTGTACTGCGTTACCTCTTTTGGCGTTGCGTAGTATTAGGGCCGTCACGGGCCAATTTTGGGTCGTGACAAAGTTGGTATCAGAGCGCTAGGTTTTACCTTTCGGAGTGTAGGATGACCTTAGTAAGATGGAGTAGGTAGCTTAAACAGAGTAACGTAGTGTGTGTATGTCTGCAGCATACCCACGATGCGGTACTTCGCCTTCCTTGATGATTCATATCCTTAAGATTCGATTCCTTATTCTCATCGAATCTTATATCTATTTATAGCCTTGCCACCGATGACTATGGGAACTCAGAGTGATGCAGCGAGGGCCGAGGTCAGAGTTGGCTCGGGTGAGACGAGTACTGACTAGGATGGCATTCTAGTTGCACAGGTGCAGACGGATCAGCCTACGACATATACTATTGATAGACTTTTGGCAGAGATGCAGGACTTCCGCCAGGCTATGAGTTCTTTGGTTGATGTCGTTCGGGAGCTATGACAAGAGGTTGTCACCCCTGTTACTCAGTTGTCACTTACGATTAGCGTGCAGCAGTCTGTCACCTACATAGCACCAGTGGTTGCAGCTCCAGTTGACGAGGCGTATATTCCAGAGGCTCAGAGTGTTCCTGGACAGTGGAGGACTCGTACCAGTGTACCAGCCCAGAGACAGGGATTTGGTCATCGAGACAGATTTCGTGGCCGTCGCGGGAGTAGCAGAGGCTTAGGACGAGGACAGTCGTTCAGCTCTCATCCCCAGAATGGTCAGCAGTCAGCGCGTGGATGTTTTCGATGCGGAAGCCTTCAGCACTTCGTCAGGGATTGTTCCTTAGCACCTCGTCAGAGTCATATTCAGAGTGGCCATGGACGTGGAAGATTCGCTCAGAGGGCTCAGTCTACCAGAGGAGTTCATCCAGCTGCGAGTAGAGGGCAGACACAGGAGTTTGCTTCTACTCATCGGGACGTGCAGACGTCCAATGTGGAGTTTTCAGGTACCCTTGATTTATATGTTCTTTTCATGTATTCGTTGTTTTTCATGCTTGTACCGTGGTTGGGTAGATTAGTCGTAGTTGTTTTAACTTCTGTCAGCGATTCTTTTGTTGCGCGACACGTATTTCAGTTGTGTGCCAATCGGATAGGAGGTAGAGATTCGTCCGTCGTTTTGGTCCTTCTAGAGATGTTGGATTTGACGTTCTCCTGGGCATGGACTGGTTAACTATGTGCTAGGCGTCTGTGGACTACTGTGAGGAAACAGTCAAGTTTGTTTTCTCGGCAGGTCAGTTCTTGTTGTGCAGGTGGATAGTTGTGCCGCCTCTCACAGCTTGAATTCAGCCTTTTTCGCTAGTCGGCTACTGAGGAGATGTCGTGGATTCTTGGCGTTCATTTGTGATACCGGAGCCACAGTGGGATTGTTGGACCGGGTTCCTTTCGTGCGAGAGTTTTTCCGACGTTGTTCCGGATGAGCCGGCGAAGCTGGGAGCTAAAGGATCAGCTGCAGAGTTATGATTTAGGGAGTTTTGTGCGTCTGAGTGTTTCTCTTTTGAGAGCTCCTATTTCTGTTCGTCGAGGAGGAAGACGGCAGTTTGAGATTGTGTATCGACGGATCGTCAATTGAACCGGCTTACGGTGCGGATAGGTAACATTTACCTCGCATTGACGATTTCTTCGATCAGCTCCAGAGTGCGAGACATTTTCTAAGTTTGCTTGGGATCAGGTCATCATTATTGCGGGTTCGGAGTGATGGCATTCCGAAGACTACCTTGTGCGTGCTACGGGCTTTGTGTGTTTTGGTGTGTCACTGGACTCACCAGTGCCCTAACAGCATTCGTATATATGATGAACCAGGCCGTTCCTCGACCAGTCATTGTTGTGTTATTTACGACATTCTGGTATATCTAATGTGTCTTGAGGAACACGAGTAGCACTTAAGGATTTGTTATGCAGATACTGGGAGAGTACCAACAGTTTGCTAGATTCTCGGAGTATTTCTTCAGGCTTGTTTGTGTTGACTCCTAGGTCTTATAGTCACGGGAGACGGTTTTGTATGGTTCCGAGGGAGATCGTGGCCGTACAACCTAGGCCCAGACTTATGTGCAGGACGGACGTCCGCAGATTTTATGGGCTTAGCAGGTTCTTACCGCCGTTTCATGCAGGATTGCTAGAATAGTGTTGCACCGTCGACTGAATTGACCGGAAAGGAGGTTTCTTTTCTTTGGACTGAGGAATGTGTGCGGAATTTTCAGCAGTTGAAGATTCGGTTAACAACTGCATTAGTCCTTTCTTTGCTTTTGTTTCGGGCGACCTTGTTGTTTAACTGTAATGTTTCTTGAGTGGGCTCGATTGTGTACTGAGGTGACACTATAGAGTTATCACTTTTGCTTCCCTACATCTGGAGGGAGTACGAGGAGGATATTCCACTCATGATCTGGAGATGGCCGCGATGGTTTTGCGTTGGAGATTTGGAGGCACCATCTGTTCGAGAGTCATGTCAGATTTTCACGGACCACCAGAGCTTAATGTACATCTTCCTGCGGTGGATTTTGTTTGTTGTGATAGTCTGCTGCAGATTTACAGTTCTTGTGTGACCGTCGAGTACAGCTTTAGTTCGTCTCTACGGAGGGGACAGCTTGCTCATGTCCGCGCCCGACCACTTTTCCTTAATTGTTTTTGCGAGACACTGCCCGCCCATGCTCGTTCGTCAGTGATACTTGAGCATACTCGATTGGGTAATGATTCGGAGACCTTGATTTGTGACAATGGTGTGCTAAGTTAAGGACACGTTTGTGTACCTGACCTCATCGGGTAGAGACGCGTAATCCTAGAAAATGCACACCAGTCAACTCTCTGCATACATTCAAGTTCCACCCACATTTAGCGTGACTTGTGAAATAGTTACGGGTGGACAGGGATGTAAAGAGAAGTTTCAGGTTTCGTTTCAAGGTGTCTGTCTTGTTGTGTGCTTGGGTCGAGCATCTGAGGCCGGCTGGAGAGTTGCAACCTTTTAACATTCCGAAGTAGGAGTGGGAGCAGATCTCCATGAATTCCGTTATGGTTTCTACCCAGGGTTAGTCAGGGTGTGACTCTATTCGGATTCTTGTCGTCCGGTTATACTCAGTTTGCTCAGTTGTTTTTTTTTTAGTGGTGTGTTTGTTTTGATTGTTGTCAGCAGTTGGGGATCGTCACTCGCCATCGTTAGGGTTCTCCTTCGATAGCTGTTATCAGGAGACACTCCAATTGGCCACCCTTAGGCTTAGGGGTTAGGTCGTGTCGAACCAGTCTGTTGTTTTTCTGACTCTGCGTGAGTAGGAGTTTGGATCCCAGCTAGTCTAGAGCTTTGGAGATGATCCAGTTGTGATTAGGTCAGGATGGGAATTGTCCATTGCGAACTGAGGTCTTATGCCGACTGTGTAAGCCATAGACTCGAGTTCGCAGGGACAGATCATGTATTCCTATGGACTTCCGATGAATGACGTGTTGGATTTTGGGAAGCTTGTCCCAGGATTTAGGTCCTTCTGAGATCCTATAAGCGAGTTAGTTTCGTTGCCTTTAATTTGGCTCTTCCACCCAGATTACTGGATTTTCACCCCGTATTCCTTGTGATGATGCTTTACAATTACCTTCATGACCTTTCTCACATAATTTGGCACCAGACCATTTGGCTTGGACGCGATCGTTTCGCTCACCGGCAGCCATTGTGTTAATGGCTCGGCAGGTGGAGGAACATCGGTCAAGGGTCTTGCCATCTGTGAAGGGTTTTTCTTGGACGTAGCCGTATAGTGAGGTAATCACTTGGGAGGCTGCGAGCGAGATTTGAGAGTTGTAATCTTCTCTTTGAAGGTACGCGTATCGGTATATTTTTAAATTCGGGGACGAATTTCTTTTAAGGGGGGAGATTGTAACACCTTAGAATGTGTTTTGCGGCTAATTATATTTTATATATATGGTTTTTAATAAAAAGTTTACCAAATTGGTTTTCAATTATTTTATTCTATTTAATGAATATTTTATTAGATTTTTCCTAGGCTTGCACACACTTGTGCATGATAACTAGGGTTGTTTTGGGGGTTTAACCATGATTAGCAACATGGTGAACTAACCATTCCCTAATCTAGTTTAATATTGTATTAGGTGTTTTGGGTTTAATGGTGTATGGTTGTTTTAAAATTGAATGTAAAAAGGGTTTTTTTTTATGGTTTGAATGTTGACCTTGGTGAGAGAGAGAGAGTGTGAGAATGAGGCATGATGGCTTTGCCATGCTTCATAAAATGAAGAGAGAGAGTAGGGGTTTTGACTTTGTCTCTCATTATCACTTCTCTTTTCACTCATTCTCTCACTCTTATTCTCTCACTCCCATTCTCTCACACACACACACTCACTCAGACACAGCAGCAGCAGCTCAAGACACAGCAGCAGCAGCAGCCTCAGCTCCAGCAACAAGAAGAAGATGATGTAGCAGCAACAGAGGTAGCAGCAGCAGGAGCTTCAGCAGCTGAAGCAAGCAGCAGCACCCTCAGCATCAGCAGCAAGCAGCTCCAGCATCACCGTCATCAGCAAGAGCAGCAGTAGCAGTAACAGCATCAGCATCAGCAGCACAAGCAACTTCAGCAGCAGCAACATGCACCAACATCACCAGCAGCTGTAGCAGCTCCTTTCGCCTCTTTCTCCTGCCTTCTAGGGTTTGTTAGGGTATAATTTCTTAACCCAAATTCCTAGTTTGCTTGAGTTGTGCATTGATTAGCTTCGGTTAGTGTTAATTAGCTAGTTTGGTGCTAGTTTTTGTGATTTGTGAGATGTGGTGGTAAATTGTTGATTGTGTTAGCTACCTTAGTTTATTTAAGTGTTGTTAGGGTCACCTTAACTGAGTTTAACCCTGGATTACACTAAAATACCATAGGGTTTGTGTTTTGTGCAAATTAGCGTTTTTTTAGCGATATTGTGACATTCTGTGATCTGCTATTGACCCGGGGCCTTCAGGTTAAATTTGAGAATACTGGAGCATACTGATTAGATCTAGAACACACCACCAGAATACGAACCCTCCACTCCCAATTATGGCCGCCGGTTTAATCAATCTGGCCGCAAATTGCGGCCAGGAACAGGGGTAGGGTCTTGGGGTTTTGGATAGGGTACTCTGCAATGTTGTCTAGTGCCTTGGCATGTCTAGTTTGGTAAGATTTGACCTGTAGGAAAATCTGGGACAATATATCGTATTTCTAGTTTGTTGTGCTTGCGTGATACGCGCGATACGTGAGAGGGTTCTGTGATCCAGCGTATCGCGGTGTGTCGCGATGGTTTTAGACGCGTACACACACGTTTTGGCGTATCGTACACACGCGCGTTTAGTTCGCAACGCGAGTTTCTCGTTTTGGTTCGATATCGCGTTTCGCGGAATATTTGGCTTATATATAATTTTTGTGTCTTATTTGCAGGTTTGCAGGCAGGGAGTACGGACACTACTACAGGGAGGAGCAGATGGTAGGATTCATCTAGCGTGGAGCGTAGGTGAGTAGATTTAACATTTACAGAGGAATCGCCCGCATGGCGTTATGCTAGGATTCAAATACCTGTCGCACATTCTACGTTATTTTTAGAATTGCACCTTTACTTTATTTCCTTGATATAGTTATACTGTGACTAGCAGCCGTAGGACACTGCACATATTATTGACGGTTCAAGTTGCACGAGCACGGATTGTATGCTACACACACACCGTCAATAATTGCCATGTCACACACTAACCATCATAGATACTATTGCTTATCACACATGACATCTAGCTTATCGGTATATCAGTAGTGTATCTTACCATTAGTGATAGGTACATATACACCTTGCGATACAGCTACAGGTATACCATGCACATATTTTACTTATAGGTAGATACCTATACTTAGCTATATCTTATTGATTTCGCATACATCTGGTTTCAGCTACATGTTCTCATTTAAATGCTCACATTCAGATATATCGCATTTATTTGTTCCTGAATTTGCTCATTGTTTATTTGGATTTTATATGGTGTTTTCTGGATTTGGGAACCGCGGGAGTTCATGAAATTATGCATACATTGAAAAACACGGTTTCCTTGAGATGATATTTGCGCGTCCACCATGAATTTTATCGGTGCTGATTATATACTCCATACGAGGTGTGGTTGTCGTATGAGAGTACATGGTGGGGCCCGGTATGGTTCCCCTCGGCAAGAAGATCGATGGATTTTGCCGATTGAGCCTGGAGGCGGGCGAGTGCCTACCGGTGACAGTACCCATGACTCGGCGGGGGATCACGGAGACACCGCTGGGAGTCATGTACGTATGCATACGTCGAAAGGCGAGGGTCAGAGCTAGGCACTCGTGCTTTCGGGATAGCGTATGATACGTGATCAGGATTTCTGTGTCGATGCTTGGCACATTGTTTTCATGATATTCTTTTAATATCTTTGTATATATAACAGGGGATTTAGCCGTTGTTATATATACCCTTACACCAATATTAGTAGAATGGGACGCTAATATATGTGTATTGCCCCCCATCATATTTATTTCTGCATATATATATTTATTTAGGATGTTAGAAATTTACTTGAGATTCGACTTGGGATATAGGTGATTCATTGAGATTGGATATTGGATATGAAAGAGATTGATGATTTGTACGTTCGGGATATAGGAGATCTATTCGATATTGCACATTGAAGAGAAGTGAGACTTATATGATATGAGAGCCCGACTTGGGAGCTGGTTTGAGGATTTGGGATTTAAGTGTCTTGACGGATTGTGATCCGGCCACGATGTCAAGTTTCCGTGGAAATGACATATTCCACCCCATACCTCACACTTACCCTTTTTATGCATAGAGTCATATATTGGTTGTACCCATTAGCGTACCCTTATGATAGTTGCATATCTACTTTTTCATATCCCTATTGCATAGTTATTGCATACTATTATCATGTCATCATTGCTTCACTTATTGATTGTACTTTCCGTTACTTTGCTTTCACATAACATGTTATTACTGTAATCACATATCTTAGATTCATGCTGTACGTACATTCCTGCGATTACCTGCATATGTTATCTACTATTCACGAGTTGGCAACTCACCCCTGTTGTGCCACAGGTGTTTCAGGTTTTTCTCCAGAGTAGTCGAGGCAGGCTATTCAGCTTTTCATCTATCATCTTTTGCTACAGATATCGCATCATCTCACAGTATACCGTTTTGCTTAGGTGGGTTAGATGATTATCTGTATTTCTTATTGTACATTCGTTATATTTTGTACTCTCCATCTACTATTGTATTGTTGACTTAGAGACTTGGTGAGGACGATATTGTATATTATTTATGGATTTGTTGTCTTTTATATACAGCTTTCTCTCTATTGTCTTTATTTCATCGCTACGGCGTCGTATATTTGTATTGTATTCTTCTTGGCTAGTTTTTACAAAAAGGGGGTGTTGCCAAAATTTTAAAGAAAGAAAGTGGGACTTTTAAAGAATTTGGGTTGTGATTTCAAATGTTTCAAAAACTATATTATCTTTTCCGTATTTTTCTTGGTTTAGATTTCTGGGTTTTGGCTTTCTTGTACTGCGTTACGTCTTTTGGCGTTGCGTAGTATTAGGGCCGTCACGGGTCAATTTTGGGTCGTGACATGCACAAGCCCCGTTTCCTCTTATTAATTAATTTATACTGATTCACCATCATTAATTAATATTAATGAACACGGTCAATGAAAGATAATTGCATATAAAGCTAATTATTTCAACCTTTAGGGAATACAAATTATGGAATACCACATGATATCTCCACTTATACTCCCCTTGGTTATAATATATTTTTCTAACACTCGTTCTGCCTCTTTCCTGTTTACCATCAACTGTAAGAAACCAATCTTTAGCCTTAAGAAATTGTTTCTTTTTAAAGAAAACAATTAAAAAACAATTTCTTACCCTATTCCGAAAGCCCAACTGATGATGCTCAATATTGGCGATCTCCAAGACCAGGATACGTGGCAGATGACGTGTCTCAGAACTCAAGGGAAAGGGCCCACAGGGGCCGACCAGGCCACCCCTATACCCGACCTGTAAGCTCTAGCTGGCTCTCCTCAAAGCCTCTTTGAAATTGGCCTCCTCGGCCTCTCAGCTCGCCCCGAGCTGCCACCGGACCAGGAATCCTCGGCCCTCCCGCTCGGCCCCGAGCTCCCCAGCTGAGGCCATCTTCCTCGGTCCTCCGACCAACTCCACCACTCACAGGCATAACCGCCGCCCCGCAAATCTCGCCATGCGCAGATTCTCCGCCAGCAACATCCCACGTTCCACGCCATCACGACCCCCATTAACGGGCGATCCGCTCTTTACACAGGCGAGGCTCCCGATGAGATTCTCGCGCCTGCTGCTGCATGCTGCCGCCGCTATATAAACCCCATCACAGAGGGGTCAAGTAAGACATTTTTATTCCACTTAGCCGTTACTCTGCTCGGATCGAGTGCTAACTTGATCATCGGAGGGTCCTCGGTGGTACCAAACCAGCCCGGGACTTCTTTGCAGGTACTCGGCGCTAAACTCCTCAAATCACCAATCTCCTCAAAACCCATTGAGACCCACACGCAATAGGAGATCACCTCCAAAATCCACCAGGAGATCGACGAAAGACAACATCTGACGGAGACCCGAAAAGGAGCTCCATCAGTTGGCGCCGTCTGTGGAAACGCAAACTCCACAAAAACAAAGTTGGCCTTCCGATCTCCATCCACATGGCAAGCAATCACCCTGAAGATCCAGGTACCAGCCACCATCTCCCCCTCAATGGAGGTGCGGGTGAACCTCAACCAAATGTCATCGACTCCTCCGCCGGCCACCGCCTCGCGGACTCCGGCGGTCGCAGGCCCCTCGATCCTTCCTATTCAACCACGAAGTCCCACGTCGGAGAGCCTCTCCTCAATCTTTGTCGCCCCCCTGTCCCTACCGAGACGGTGGCGGTCAGCTCGCCTGCTTCCAGGCATGACCGGAATCCCCTCCCTCGACGGGGTCGCGCCCACAAAGTCCGCCAAGGTAGCTCGGGGACCACCCTACCCCGGGGCCCAGGGGACCTCGCTGGAAGGAACCAAGTCCCGTCAAAAACTATGGTCATGACGACAGGGGGCCAGTCGAGCTCCTGTGAGACTCGGCGCCCCTCGCCGGCAACAAACGCCAATGGCCGCCCGAGCAAAAAGGCCAGAGGCCACGAGCCTATCACCTTTGGCGACGGAGACCTCCACGGCATATCCATGCCCCACAACGACCCTCTGGTGATCACGGCCCGAATCCACCGGTACGAGGTCCACCGGATACTTGTCGACTCAGGCAGCTCGGCAGACATCCTCTTCCACGACTGCTTTCTGCGCATGGGGCTCACCCCAGCAGACTTGAAACCGACCTCCCACGTCCTTTCAGGGTTCACCAACCACTCCATCCCGATGCAAGGGGTGGTCACCCTGCAGTTCAACATCGGGGAACCCGGCCGCACGCGTACGTTGCCTGTGGACTTCATCGTAGCAAAAGTCCCATCGGCCTACAACGTCCTTCCCGGCCACCCGACACTGAACTCCCTCCAGGCCCAGATATCAACCTACCACCTGGCGATGAAGTTCCCTCTCGATCAGGGCGGGATAGGTCGGGTCTATGGGAACTAGCGGGTCGCGAGGGTATGCCTTACCGAAACGTCTTCGTCCGAGCAGTCGGCCAACGACGCTGAGGTAAATAACGACATCAAAGGTTCTCTGGACACCCTAAACGAGCGGAAGGAGGTCCGGGGGATGCCGGTCGAACTACTGACCGAGGTGCCCCTAACGGAAGGGGACGAGGAAAAAATTGTCCAGGTCGTATCACTCCTGACAGGGACTCAGCGAGATGACCTGGTCAGATTCCTCAGAAATAACTCCGACTTCTTCGCCTGGGCGTCTGCTGACATGCCTGGGATTGACCCTAAAATCATCTCCCACAAGCTCGGGGTTGATCCTGCGGCCCGACCCGTCAGACAGAAGAAGCGAAGCTTCGCCCTGGTCAAACAGAAGGCTGTCGAAGAGGAGGTTGATCGAATTCTCGCCGCCAACTTCATCAGGAATGTACCCTACTCAGAGTGGCTGGCGAACATAGTTTTGGTCAAGAAGTCAAGCGGGAAGTGGCGCATGTGCATCGACTTCACCGACCTCAATAAGGCCTGCTCCAAGGACAACTATCCACTCCCTCGGATAGATCAGCTCGTCGATAGCTCGGCTGACCACGATCTATTGAGCTTCATGGATGATTTCTCCGGCTACAACCAGATCCATATGAATCCGGAAGATGAAGATCTCACCGCGTTCATGACGGACCGGGGGGTATATTGCTACAAGGTGATGCCCTTCGGCCTCAAGAACGCCGGGGCCACATACTAACGGTTGGTCAATCACATGTTCAAGCCACAGATTGGCAGGAATATAGAGATCTACCTTGACGATATGCTCGTCAAATCCTTCTCGTCGGCCGACCACGCCAGAGATCTGGGCGAGGCCTTCGAAGTGCTTCGCAAGTTCAAGATGAAGCTAAACCCCGCCAAATGCGCATTCGGAGTCACCGGGGGAAAGTTCCTCGGTTTCATGGTCACTCACCGTGGAATCGAAGCTAACCCAGAGAAAATCGACGCTATCCTCAACATGGTCGCGCCCAAGACCAACGTCGAGATCATGTGGCTCACGGGACGAGTCGCCGCTCTGAGCCGTTTCATGTCCAGGTCAGGGGAGAAATGCCTCCCGTTCTTTAAGGCTCTGAGGAAGATCCCGAGGTTCGAGTGGTTGGAGGAGTGCCCATCCGCCTTCGACCAATTGAAGAAGCACCTCGCGGCGCCACCACTGCTCACCTGACCAGTTGAAGGAGACGAGCTGTCGCTGTATCTGGCGGTATCCGACCAAGCAGCAAGCTCGGTGCTCATCCGGGAGGTCGGTGGAGCGCAGAAGCCGGTGTACTATGTGAGCCACGTATTTAAGGATGCAGAAACGAGATATCCAGCCATAGAGAAGATTGTCTTGGCCCTCGTGGTGGCCTCAAGGAAGCTGCGGCACTACTTCCAAGCACACACCATCATCGTCCTCACCGAGCGCCCATTGGGGGCTATCCTTGCATCACCAGAATCCTCGGGCCGCTTAGAAAAGTGGAGGTGGGAACTATCTCAGTTTGACATAAAATATCGCCCGAGGAAGGCTATCAAAGCGTAGGCCCTGGCCGATTTCATCGTTGAATGCACCATCCCTAGTAAGAAACCGGAGTCCACGCCGCCCCTTGCAATTCAGTGTCCCATCGCGGAGAGGCCTGGCTCGGTTCCTGAGTGGGTCATCAATGTCGACGGGTCTTCAACCGAGGAAGGCTGTGGTGCCGGCCTTATTATCCGGGGCCCTAACGAAGCAGAAATGGAGTACTCTCTGAAGCTCGGTTTCAAAGCCTCAAACAACGTGGCAGAGTACGAAGCCCTCCTGGCCGGACTGCGCATGGCCGTCGGGCTGGGACTGAAGATAATTCGAATCCGCAGCAACTCGGCCTTTGTCGTCGGTCAAGTGACCGGCCTCTTTGAAGCTCGGGAGCCTCTGATGATGAGGTACCTGGACTAGGTGAGGAAACTCCGGAGGAACTTTGACGAAGTCCAAGTAGAACAAATACCCAGGCAGTTGAATGCCCAAGCCGACGCCCTGAGCAAGCTGGCTTCGTCATACTCGGCCAACAATAAGCGGTCTATCCTCTTCGAAACCTTGCCTCAGCCCAGCGTGGAAGACGAAGCGACAACACATTACATATATGCGGTGCAGGAAGCCGACCAAGATTGGAGGAAGCCCCTCGTGGAATTCCTGAAGGACGGTACGCTCCCAGAAGATCGGGGAGCCGCCCGCCGCCTCCGGGCGAAAGCCCGCCACTTCATCTGGAGCAATGGGAACCTCTACAAAAAGTCCTTCACTCAACCCCTGCTCCGGTGCATTGACCCCCACGAAGCCGACTACGTCCTTCGGGAAATCCATGAGGGGGTTGGTGGTGCGCACCAAGGGACCCGAACCTTGATCCAAAAGGCATTGCTCCAGGGGTACTAATGGCCCACTATTCATGAGGACGCCCAGAAGCTAGTCAGGAGGTGCAAGAGTTGCCAGCTCCACGGCAGCATCCCTCGCCTCCCCGCTACTGAGCTGACCGCCCTAACATCCCTATGGTCGTTCGCCCAGTGGGTATTGGACCTGATCGGCCAGTTCCCTACCGGTACAGGAGGGCACAAATACGTCCTCGTCGCAGTAGACTACTTCACCAAGTGGATCGAGGCCGTACCCATCCGGAAACCGGATGCCGCCGTGACCATCAAGTTCCTGCAAAACAATCTGATACTCCGGTTCGACATCCCGAGATGTATCATCACCGACCATGGGACGAACTTCGAGAACGAGAAAGTGAAGGACTTCTGCAAAGAATACCATATCCTCATGAAGTTCACCGTGGTTGCGCATCCCCAATGCAACGGGCAGGCCGAAGTCGCTAACCGAGACATCCTCCGAGGTCTCCGGACCCGCCTAGAAGGGCGACAAGGCAGTTGGGTCGAAGAACTGCCTCGGGTCTTATGGGCCCTGTGCACGTCAAAGAAGACCACCACCGGGGAAACCCTCTTCAGCCTCTGCTACGGGACTGAGGCAATGGTCCAAGCGGAGATCGGGCTACCCAGTCATCGGGTTGAGCACTTCGATGATGATGCAAACACCTCGGCACTACGGACCAACCTGGATATCTTGTTGGAGAAGAAAGACCGGGCTCAGATCGGGGCTGCCGCTTATCAACAACAAATGGCCCGATACTACAACGCTCGGGTCAAGCACCGCTCCTTCCAGACCGGGGATCTGGTCTTACGGCGAAACGAGTTCATTGATCAAGGCAGGCTTCACAAGTTCTCCCCAAAGTGGGATGGTCCCTTCCTCGTCTCTGAGGCGCTCCCCGGCGGAGCCTATCGCCTACAAGACGCGGACGGACGCAAGATCCCGCGAGAAGCTCAAGCTATACCAATGAGGCCAAGGCCAACAAGTGTGTACCCCTCCTTTCGCAAAGATGATGTAAATGTTTTCTAAAAATCATGTCCATTCAAATAAAGAAACATCGGAACATCTCGAATAGAGTTCTGTCTTTGCGACCCGAAGCCCTCACCAAGAGGCGACCGCCCAGCTTCACTACCCGGTTATCCTTAGTAGGCTTCCTACAGCCCCTCCAACGCTAAGGATCAAAGTCCTCCGTAGAGGCAGCCGAGCAGCTCCCCTGCTCGGCTATCCCTGGCCAGTAGACTCCCTACGCGCAACGCCAGGGATCAAAGCCCTCGCCAAGAGGCAACCGCGCAGCTTCACTGCCCGAATATCCTTAGCAGGCCTCATACGGCCCCTCCAACGCTAAGAATCCAAGTCCTCCTTAGAGACAGCTCAGCAGCTACCCTGCTCGGCTATCCCCAGCTGGTAGCTTCCTACCACGACCGACAGGGATCAAAAGCCCTCCCAGAGGTAGTCGAGCCTGAGGATCCCTCGCTCGGCTATCCTTCAGGACAAAAGCCCTCGCCAAGAGGCAGGGTTACTGCCCGGCCAAGGGTCCTTGGTAGGTTTCTTATAGCCCCTCCCGTGCTAAGGACCAAAGTCCTCCCAGAGGCAGTCGAGTCCTTGCTCGGCTATCCCCGGCTGGTAGCTTCCTACCACAACCGACAGGGATCAAAGTCCTCGCCAAGAGGCACTGGGCAGTAACCCTGCTTGGTCCCCGTCCTGAAGGATCAAAGCCCTCGCAAAAAGCAAACGAGCAGCTACCCTGCTCGGTCATCTCCGGCTGGTAGCTCCCTACCCATGACGCCAGGGATCGAAGCCCTCACAAGAGGCATCCGAGCGGCTACCCCACTCGGTCATCCCAGGCTGGTAATTGCCTACCCACGACGCCAGAGATCAAAGCCCTCGCCAAGAGGCAACCGCGCAGCTTCACTGCCCGGTCATCCTTAGTAGGCTTCTTACAGCCCCTCCAACGCTAAGGATCAAAGCCCTCCCTAGAGGCAGCTCAGCAGCTACCCTGCTCGGCTATCTCCGGTTGGTAGCTCCCTACCCAAGCCGTCAAGCGTCAAAGCCCTCGCAAGAGGCATCCGAGCGGCTACCTCGCTCGGTCATCCCATGTTGGTAGTTGTCTACCCACGACGCCAGAGATCGAAGCCCTCACCAAGAGGCAACCGAGCATCATCCCATCCATGCTCATTCATGATCATTCATCCTCTAAGCCCGTCTATGCTCGGCATAAATACGGCGTACATCCCTCTGCCCAGCACATGCAGAGGATCTGAGGCCCCAACAAGAAGCGTCGGGTCTATCCAAGTCTGAGCGATCGCCCCTCGACTTCGGGGCCATGGAGATGCCACCTTCTCAGAAGCGCTTGGCACGCTTGGCAAGTGACCGAAATCAACTCGACGAACGATCGCTAGACAGGTAGCCGACCTGATATGGAAGCCCAACAGTGCAAGCAGAGATATTTTATGAGCATTCTTCACAAACAGAAGATAAAGTGCAAACCGATGAAACCAAAGAAAAAAGTTTTATTACCAAAGGCAAAATCTTTACAAAGGGTATTCTGGGCTCCCCGGCCTTACAAACTGCCCGGAGGCTTACAAAAAAGGGCCTAAGTCGCAAAACCCCCCTGTGCCTCGCTCATCGCGGCCAGCCGGAGGCTTCACTACCGGAGGTTTTGCCACCAAGGGTGCGCCTCGCTTTCCTCATCGTTGTCTGCCGGAGGCCTTGCCACCGGGAGTAAGACCCGAGCACGGAGCTCGCCATCGGCGAACTCGGGAAGCTGCTCCTTCACGGCATCCAGAGCCTTATTCCACGCGACGGTGGAATACTCGCCAAGCTCGACATAAAACTGCTCTGACACCTTGTAATCGGCCACAGCTTTCCTAGCCCGAACCTTGGCAGTCTCGGCCGCCAAAAGCGCCGCCAAAAGCATCCCCCCTGCTGGCGTCTCTCTCCTTCTCCATAGCCGGAAAATGATCGGCCAGATCCGCCAGCTTTATAACATTTCAGAAAATATAAAATATTTTTTTTGGAATTTAATATTAAAATAATATATTTCCCGAAAACTACCCGATTTGCGAAATTGGGGTTTTCGAAAAAGGATATAAATATATACCAATAATTGTGAAATAAATGGAAATTAAAATGGTTTATTCATTTAATAGTATATTTAAAGGATTTGGTATTTTTAAAAATTTTATATGCAGTTTCGATAAAAACCTGATTAGTACACTGCTAATCGCGATTAAGCCAAATCCGTGTTTCTACAGTTTTTCATGGCTAGTGCACCATGTCATGTTGCATTTTGGTTACATGTTGTTTTCTTGTGTTGTTTTGGGTATTTTTTGGTTTGGTTTTAAAAAGGAAAGAGAAAAGAAAAGAGAAAAGGGTAAAAGGGTAAATAGATGAAAGAGTGGGTGAGAATAAGAGAGGGGAGAGAGGGGGGCTGCCTCATTTTCACCTCCCCCATCATTTTCTTCTCCTTCTTCTTCCTCACTTCCCTCCACCTTCACCCCATGATATCATCTCAAAATATCCATCAAAACCCTAAACCCCTTTCATTAAAATTGATCACCTCCTTCTCCTCTACACATTGGACTAAGAAAAGTTAGATTTTAACATCCTTGAGGAGCTAGGGTTTTTCTTGAGTTGCATCCATGAGGTATAATTTCTACCATTTAGATAATTTTAAGTTTCTTTATATTCTAGTTAGTTAGAAATGGGTTTAAGATGTGGATTTATGAACTTGGAAAATCCTAGTGAGGGTTTCAGTGAAATTGTGGATTGATGTCACGACCCGAAAGTACGGAACGTGACCGGCACTTAGATTACGAAGCGTCTAGAGGCGCAACGTAATCTAAGTAAGCCGAAGCCCAGAAATCTAAACCATAAAAGAAGAAGAAGTAAAGGAAAACATGAAGAAAACAAGTTTAAAAGCATCATCCAATTTTCTCAAAAATTTCGACAGAGTCTCCTTTGTAAAAACTGGCCCCAAACGGGTACAAACAAGTACAATACATACAAACAATAAAAAACATCCCCAAACGGGAGCTAGCTCTACGCCAAAAGGCGGAAACAACCACACCAATGCACAATAGTATACAACGCCAAAGGGCGAGGCTCAAAACTTAAAAGAAAACAAATCCACCAGATACCATAATAATACAAGCGCGACTCTAAGGTCGAAATAAATAAATGGTCCGGTAAACTTATCAAGTAATACAAGTTTGGTTGATGGAGCTTTCTAGATACAAATGAAATAATAAAAGTACAATGGCGGTCCAGATACAAGTGAACCAACCTACCGTGCAAATCACCCTGAAAGAAAAGATGTGCCAGCAAGCTGCCAGGAAAACCTGTACATCGAACCTGTAATAAAATTTGGCACAACGGGGGTGAGTTGCCAACTCGTAGGTAGAAGATATCTGCGAAAAGAAATCGAATGCATGACGCTGTCCTAGGTCATAATAATATACTAATATACTACTAGTCATCAAGTAAGACAGGATAATAAGATACGTGTAAGTGCAACAGCCCCGTGCTCGTGTCAGTGCCTCATATAGTACCATGTCATGTGAATGAGTATGCATGCACCATGAATGTAAAATAACCAATCCTGAAATCTAGATATATCTGTATAAGAAATCTTTAGCTTTTATCATGGTAAAATATGTATGGAAATCTGAAATATCAACGATGAAATCCATGGAAATCCGTGTCAAGTATCGACATAAAACATGTAAATCTCAAGTCTCAATACCTCATAACCTCAATGTCCATAGTCTCAATACCTCGAGCTCCGTCAGTCCGGATCGGCCCATATCATCAAATCTCACGACAACGGTCGGTATCCTCCGGATATCCGCGGTGCCAGACATCACCGGTAGGTAGTCCTCCCCTACCAGGCTCATCGTCTACAACTCGATCTTCTTGCCCCGGGGTACCATACCAGGCCCACCATGTACCCGAGACGGTTCATCCACTCCTCGAATCGGGTCTCGAAATCCAACAGAAAACATGAAATCTCATGGTGGACGACACATACATCACGAGAAAATCGCATCTTATATTTTAAAAAGAGAGGAGGAGAGAGAGAGAAAGAAGTTTTTATATATTCTTGCGGTTTTCCCCAAAATCCAGAAATCTCATAGAAATCCAAAATCCCAAAATCATGAGTAAGTATATGATAAGTGTCGGCATATGCCCCATAATACTGTATAATAACATGAAAATGTGAATGCATGAAATGTCTAAGTAATGAATTCCATGTCTATACTAACACCATAGAGTAATCACAATATTATATCGATCTAGTTGCTAGCTGATTCTATCAATAAAAGATAATATGTTCTAAAGTATACGTGACATAGCAATTACCGATGATGATATGTGTGAGCCGGCAAATAAGTGTGCGTGGAATATGCGCATCATCGGTAATGGTACCGGTGTCCTAACAGGCAGAGTTTTATACTGATTATAGAAATATATGAATGAACATGCACCATGATGATTACAGTGTGAAAGTAAAGACGGATGTGTATTATCCACTCATTTGATAAACAAGTATAACTATAACTATATGACTCGAGCCTAAACTAGTGTCCATCTAACCTCCTAAGGAACTAAACCTAAGAAACTAGTCGATAAGAAATAAAAGTACACCTAAAGTCTGAGTCCATATCTCTAATAGTCGGCGATCCAGACTCAATAGCGTCACGTACATAGTACGGCTTCCTCGAATCAAGAGTGCGGATCAATCATCACGTCTATACCTCGTACGGTAAAATCCATCATACGGTATCCTAAAATCGGGGTACGGGTCAAGTATCACCTACGTGTCTCATCATTCGTATAATATCATCATCAACACATGTCATAATCAAGGTACCATACTGTAATCGCATACATCAATCATATATCATTGTCAACATAAATGTACATCGTTACTTTATCCTCAGAAATATCATGTATATGTATCATATTGTGATTAAGTCACACTTAGATCATATCGTAATCAAGTCATACCTATATGATATCGTAATCAAGTTACACATATATATCATATCGAAATCAAGTCACACCTATATGATGTCGTAATCAAGTCACACATATATCATATAAGAATTTCAGACACAGGTTACGGTCCGGGTTCTATTTTAGAGTCCCATATACTTCAATATCATCACCACCCTTTATTATTGTTCATGTATACAAATCCATTATCTCATTTTCTAATGATCCGCTAACATCATAACACGACTGTATAGCCAAGAATCACGGCATCAGCCCAGTTATATAGTTTCATCCCTGTGTATCATATAACATCCTTGTATCACATATACGTATTGTGTATATATATATACCTACACCTAGTTCTATATATATGTGTACATGCACGTATACACCACGTCGAGTTTCAGTGTGTGCATGTGTGTGTATCTACCTGAAACCTACGAATTTCCTCCAAGATATTCATCCTCGGGTAAGGTCTTTCTAAATCAATCTAGTCCAACCTAAGGTCACTACTAGGGTCCTACTCAACGAAATTCTAAGGTCACGTCTGACTTCCTAATGTCAATAATTACTTATTCCTATTCTACGCTTGCGGGGGTGCTAAACGCCATCCACCCGACTCCCCCCCGTAGATATACATCTACTCACCTGGTCCTTGTCTGCCGAAGACGGTATCGCCATCCTCTTCCTCATCGCCCGCAGTCTACGTGAGGGGTACCTATACGCAAACACATATAATATCGTAAACTGAATCACGGACAAAACCAAAACGACGCACGAAACGCGCATAGGTTAAAACCTATGTCCCGCTCATGCAAAAGAACCAAATATCGCTCGATATCGGCGTACAAATGCCGATTGATCGAGATAAACATCAACAAACAACTCATAGTTTTAAAACTCATTACGTATAATATAAAAATGATTTAATTCATCGAAACCCTAAAAATCGATCAAATCGTCCGATTTCGAAAAACCCGAAAACGCCAATTTACCGTTTTACTTCAAAACTTACTGTTTATATGAAACTAATGGTCATAATACTCATTAAATAACCTAACTAGATTATAGGAACCATTACTATATTTTTAACACCCTAACTTATATTAGTTTGAAAATTCTAGTTTGCAAACTTGCCCGATTTCGATACTTTTAAGCAAAATTTCACAATATCACAACTAAACATGATTTTACATGAATTAACTTACTAAACTACAATTCATGATGATAATAATATAATGAAACCATAAATTAGATTTTAAATCTCATTTATTTAAGAATTTCTAAAATCTAGTTAACAAAATAGCATTTTTCTCACAATTTATCAATTATCAATAAAAACTAGTAACCAAATTGAGTTTTTCATTCCACCAACAAGTTAATATCCTCTTTAAAACCACACTCTAGTGTTATAAACATTAATTGAAATTTTATTTCACCAATAAATATAATATACATAAATCTAGTTTGCAAATTTACTTAATTTAAATAATTTGAATGACCAAATTACAATATATCAACCATGCATGATTTTTCCCATTTCTAAAAATGTTAAACTAGTTATAATAACCCCACTTAATTAGTAAAAACCATAACTTGATTTTACAAACCCTAACTTGAATTTTAAAACTTGTAGATAGAATTTATTTATTAAATCTAATTATGCTTAAATGAAACATCTAATAACAATAAATCTAAAGAATAAGATTTATACCTCCACAACATGAAATCCAAACATGAAAATAAGCCTCAAAAATGAATGCTTTCCATCTCCAAAATCCATGTAAAGATGAGCAAATAATAGAGGGTAGGAATTAATTAGGATTTTGTGGATTTTTATTTGGATTTTTGTAGGATTTTTGATGATTTTTGGAGGTAAATTAAATTTTGAAGATGGGGGGCTGCCATGGGGGGTTGAGGCCAGCCACACCATGGAGGAGGGAGAGGAGAGTGAGAAAAGTGAAGAAAAGTGTAGAAACTTCACCCAAAATATCAACTTCTTTATGTCTTGTCAACAATTCATTTAATTTTTATTTCTTTTCTAAAACAACTAAAGAAAATTCTAGAATCATGGAAAAATTTGTAAATAAATTTTGCATGATACACACTAGATTCTAATATGCAATGATTCATTTTTGCAAATTAAACCCCTTCAAATTTGAAATTTACACTAATTTAGTGTATAAATAATGCTTATGTTAATATTTAAAATAATTAATTTAGGAAAAATATTTATTTATAAGTGACTAAATAAACACCATTTACTAGTAATTACATAATTAAAATAGGTATTTTTAAATTTATAATGAAAAATAATTACGGTTTACTTTTACGAAAAATACGTTTTACTTTACCGAAAATCATAAAATTCACTTAAACAATTTTATTTATTTAATTATTTATTTAATTATTTTTAAAACGTTACAATTGATGATGTTTTATGGCTGTCAATGAGACTTTTGAGGTGATTCTTGACCTGGACCATAGCTTAGAAACCAAAATACGGATTTAGGAATTGATTATGTCGGTTTTGTGTTGATTTGTGAGGGTATATGGAAATCTGGAGTAATCCGGGGGCACTAAAAATAATTTAGCGAACACAGTGACACATGCAGGCACCCAGGAAGCTACCACAGAGACCCTAGCCCTAACCCCCAAACCCAGGCAGCAATTATATCCATTCTAGCTGCAATTTGCGTCCAGAGGAGGGAATTAGGGTCCCAGGTTTGGTCCATGGCTCCTTTTGGAATAAATTAGACCCCTCCTGTATGCAAAATTGGCTAATTGTCACCTGGGGAAAATCTGGGAGTGTTTTACTTAGTTTCTGAAATTGTTTTGTGGCTTTTAATGAATTTGAAGTTGGTTTTTAGTATTGTGTTTCCTTCGTGTGGCGTTTGGACGTCAACGACCAGGGTTATTGGTCGTGTTTTGCATGCTAGGCTATAGGTTTTAACCTATGAGCGAAACGTGTGCCGTTTTGGTTTTCCGCCTTGATTTTAACACGCATTGCGATTGTTTATTATTGTAGGTACCTTCACGTGGATTCCGAGGCGACGGAGCGGGCCGTCATCGACTTCGGCAAGCATGAACCAAGGTGAGTGGATCTATATCCACAGGGGAAGTCGGGTGGATGGC